>OX411711.1:27143163-27827026 GCA_948252095.1 Dicycla oo
CCAAACCAATTCTACAGGGATACTATTCATTCTTTGCCAGATAGGTGGAGACGTATTGTTGATTCTGATGACGGTTATGTAATTGACTAATAAATGATATAAATTATAAAAACAAGTTTTATTTAATTTTGTAATAATCGCTCACTCGTGGCTAAATAACAACAGCCGCACGGGTCGTTCCATCAGGTTAAGCTACGCTTGCCGGGGTTAGTCTATGGAAGGGTGACCATCTTTTCATACCGAGACTCCTCCGTGCCTCGGAAAGCACGTTAAGCCGTTGGTCCCGGCTGTCATTCGTGGATCTTTGACAGTCTTTACGAGTCGTCAGAAGCCCGAAATTCAGACAACCGGTCTTAACAAGGGGTATCGTATTACCCAGTTATTGGGTTCTGGAGGTCGGATGGGCAGTCGCTCCATGTAAAATACTGGTATTCAGCTGCATCCGGTTAGACTAGAAGCCGACCCCAACATAGTTCGGAAAAGGCTAGGCAGATTGATTTTACTTATGTGACAACCCAATAAAAGCGGCTTTC
Source organism: Dicycla oo (assembly GCA_948252095.1). Classification (NCBI taxonomy): domain Eukaryota; kingdom Metazoa; phylum Arthropoda; class Insecta; order Lepidoptera; family Noctuidae; genus Dicycla; species Dicycla oo. The sequence continues at coordinate 27,143,697 of OX411711.1, forward strand.
TTCAAGATACTATTATTTATTCTGTGCTGTTGGCGCCTGAATGACATTGATGGGAGATAAACATTTGCGAAATGGGCATTGTTCATACTTTTTAATATGTTGTAATTGAAAAACCATTTCGAGGAATAGCGTTACTGATCATTACGGACTAATTAATCATGAAAAATATTCATATTTTATTAATATTTTCGATAAAATACGATTGACCTTGTTTGCCCTGCAAATTGTGTTAGCTTTGGCCATACAGTTTTGTATCGTTGCCTCAGAAAATAAAAAGTAAGTGGCAAGTATTGTCTATAACCTGTCGTGTCAATGTCAAAAATATAAACAAATTATTTTCATTAATTTTTTTTTACAATATATTATTCTTGCGACTTGCCTCATAATCTCGTATTATCTTAACACATATTGGAAAAGAGTTATGGAATACAGGTAGTGTTTTGTTCCAACTTGCAGCAATAATAGTAATAATAGTGCAAACAAAAAGTTTGTTCGTATTAGAGAAGACATGCGAGAAAAGTGGTGTCGTGATGTAGGCGTGGAATATTACAAGGTTATACAATGTATTGTTGCGAAGATTTCATCTTCCAAAACCACTTTCCGTTTAAAACTAAACAGTAGCAACTGTTTCGGACGAAATTTCGAAAAATAAGACTGTATTTGTAAATAAGAAAACCGGTCAAGAACGAGTCGGACTCGCGCACCGCGGGTTCCGTACTATCATATATTTAAAAAATTGTGCTATTTAGAGACATCGTTTTATTTTTCCTGTAATCTTTACACAAACTTCTAGGGGGGACTTTGGGGGGGGGGGGGGAGGGTCGGTATTTTTTTTTACGTTTTTTATCAAAATTCGAAAACTCACATAGTTTTCGAATTAAAAAATAAAGAAACAATGTTTGAGAATGTGCAAACGGCACTCTTTCATATGATACCCCACATGCCCTAGTAGCCCCACTTCTAATTCTTAAGACCCCCTTTCAATTCCTTGTTGCAAAAAAATATCTGTATTTTTATTTCTTTCTTATTTTAAAATAGTTGGGCAAACGTCATCGACCGAGCCGAGGGAGGCACTTTTTAAGGTTCCGGCAACCCGTACAAACTTATTTAGTTTGCAATGGTGATTCGTGCAATAAGAATCCTTAATAGTGTCTCTCGGCGTTTGGTCATATTTTCTTGCTCTTTGGCGGAATTCCATGAGATATCCAGCTGTGACAGACAGACTGAGTCGCACCATAAGGGTTCCTTTTTATCATTTTCGTACGGAACCCTAATAACATTGATTCGATTATGTATGGCGTCTATTGACACTTTGACAAATGTGAGATGGATGATGTGTTGACAGATTTAATTTTTAATTATGTACTAGTGAGGCAACAGCACAATCTTTTGTGCACCCTGATGACGTCACCTACCTAGAAAATAAAAGATATATTTTTTTTAAATAACTATTGAGCCAATCATCAAAATATTCAAATTAGTTTCTCAAAATGCTCTAAATTTTCAAAAAATAAAATAAAATGTAATGGTTAAAAATTTTAGACAATCCCCATTGTCCTATTCTATTGACAAAACAAGATGGCGGGTTCATTTCGATTTTGGCGTGTGGCCAACTTGTAGTACAGACGTTCGATAAAAGCTTCAGATCGTAAGAGGACCTTCAGCAGCTACAATTTCTGAAGATTTTGGAAGGGACTATTATGTCTTGTCACACGAATCAGACAATAGGTAAATGTATGACGACATCTTCGAATAGTGCTTGCTGCCTCTTATAAATCCTGGCTAGTGTGGCCATTTTTCGTTATACTTTTGTTTTCTCACTACTACTTTATCTTTTGAGTATGAAGTTTTAGCTCTCTAAATATTCTTCAAAAGTTTTACCATTGTGTTTGACAGTGTGTGAGCGCGGCTTGTGGAACCGCGGTCGTATGTCGGACTCCCGGTCGGGCTCCGCATCGTCCGCGTCATCGTCGCGATCCCCTCGCAGTAAGATCACGTCCATCTCCGAGTAGCGCATGCCGCGGACCAAGATCGGCAGCAGGGCGGGTAGTCGGGGGCCTAACACCTATGAAATTACAGAATGGTTTACTTGTGGGAGATGATGTGGCTGAACTAATTGCTGATGATGACATGCGCCTGAAATAAAGTGGGATAAAAGCAAGACGACGATGATTATGATACATAGCATCAATAATTCCACAAGAATTATTTTAAGTTATAAATATCCAGCCTTATTAAATCATTTAAAAGTCCAATGCAGCCACAATCTTGATTGTAAGTCATAGATATATACTTCGATTACTAAATATAAATAATTGTCAAAAATTGCCCCATAGCTTGGGACAATTTTGCAATTTTTTACACAATTAATTAAATTAGAATAAATGAAGAATTTATAATACATAATAACATTTCATAGCAGTGTCTGAATAAAATAATAAAATAAGAGAATTGTGTGCGATTTTATCCGTTCAATTTCACTTGTATCTTCAACATTGCCATTTAATAATATCAATGCTTTGAGGAAAAGAGAATGATATTCGTAACAAAATATTTATTTAAATATATTTTTGACCGTAAGTAATCCATCAAACCAACCTTCTCTTCGTTTATAGATCAAAAGATAAAGTACACTTATGGATAGTATATTCTAATACAGTAATGTCGTGTATTACAATATTGACATTGACTTAATTACTTAGCTTAAATGCTAGCAACCCTCAATGAATCCGTCAAAATGGCAAATGTGAAAACTGTCATTTCAATCACGCATCGCTCGTGCTGTTACGTACGATATTCGTTTGCTTTGTATTTGTGTTAATATTTTATTTCACCTTTATTTCATATGTCGTAGGATATTACACACATCAACACGGTCTAGGGATATTTCATACTCAATTAAATAACTCGAAAAGTACTGGCCGCATTGGAATCTTTTATACACCGATTTGTTTGTAATTTATCTCAGACGAATTCCAAATTCAAATTTTTGAAAATTCTTTTGTTTCGGTGGCATAAAATGTCTTGATGTGTAGGAGAGGGAATTTTCATTTGTGCGAAATTTAGAAAACAATACGAATTACGTTTAGTTACAGTTTTTTTTTCATTTTTAAACGAAAGATAAAGTTAAAATTGAGGTATTGTAGCCATGCAACGCCAACATTTGACGAGGGCGGAGATGTTACGAGCTGTGGGAATGCTGTAAGCTGGGTCTGTTCAGCGTAATGTTGATGAGGCCATAGGGACCCACCAAAATGTAATTTCAAGATTGTGGACACGCTATCGTGCCACAGGTGAAGTAGCGGGAGGCACCGGGGGCCAAGTCGCATCACTACCCCCAGACAAGACCGATTTTTGCAAATTACTGCGCGAGCTCAACCAAATGCAACGGCGACTCAATTGGTCCAAAGGCTGCGAGTGGAACACCAAGTGCTTGTGAGTGACCAAACTGTAAGAAGGCGACTGCATGAAAGCAATCTACGCTCTCGTAGACCACTCCGGGTCCCACCTTTACGGAGAGGCAATCGTGGACGACGATTAGAATGGGTTCGGAACCACGTGGACTGGGGCCGTGAGCAATGGTCCAATGTGCTGTTCACGGATGAATCCAGGTTCGGTTTCCATCCAGATTCACGAAGGACGCGTGTTTGGCGAGTTCCTGGACGATGGAGCCGTCTTCAGAACCCTCAGGAAGTTCACCCATACCAAGGAGGAACAATTATGGTTTGGGCAGGAATTCGTCTTGGAGGACGGACGGATCTCGTTTGAGTGCGGGGCAATATGACGGCAGAACGATACGTCCAACAGGTGCTGGGGCCCGTAATCTTGCCCCACAGAACACAAATGGGGCAAGATTTCCTGCTCATGCACGACAATGCCCGGGCACACACGGCGAGAACGGCAGCAGCTTGGTTACATACACACAATGTTCGTCACGCGGGGTTGCGATAGTCGTTGCGAGGATCCGGCAGTTGGGACTCGAGGTGGCCCTGCACAAGTCCGAGGCCATGTGTTTTCATGGTCCTCGGAATGCGCCACCGTCGGGTTCCCAAATAACGGTAGGAGGGGTTCGCATTGGAGTCGAGTCGACGATGAAGTACCTGGGACTCGTCCTCGACAGCCGGTGGAACTTCGTGGAGCATTTCCGACGTTTGGCTCCCAGACTGGAGCGGGCTGGGGCTGCCTTGAAGCGGCTCCTGCCCAATCTAGGTGGTCCAAACGCCTCCTGCCGGAGGCTTTACGCGGGGGTCGTGCGGTCCATGGCCCTTTACGGGGCACCGGTGTGGGCGCGTTCCCTGAGGCTGCGGCCAGTCCGCCGGTTGAACGCGTCCCAGAGGGTCATGGCCATTCGGCTAGTCCGGGGTTACCGCACGGTCTCCGGTGAGGCGGCGAGCCTCCTTGCCGGATTGCCGCCGTGGGATCTGGAGGCGAAAGTCCTCGCGCACGTGTGGGAGTGGCGCGAGGAGGCGAAACGCCGGGGCGTAACTCCGCTGCCGCGAGAAATCACGGTACAGTGGACAGAGCTCCGGCGGGATCTCATGGCGACATGGAGAGTGCGACTGTCGCAGCCCAGCGCTGGGCACGCCACAATTGCGGCGATAAGTCCCCTCTTTGAGGAGTGGTTAGAGGCGCCACGGCGTCCTCACCTTCCGCCTGACGCAGGTCCTCACCGGACACGGTTGTTTCGGGAGGTTCCTGTTTCGCATAAGGCGGGAGGAAACGCCCGGGTGTCACCATTGTGTGGATCGCCCAGAAGACACGGTGGAGCATACAGTGGAGGTCTGCCCGGCTTGGGCAGAGCACCGCCGTGTTCTCACGGAGGCGATCGGCGCCGGCGATCTCTCGCGTCCGAGCCTGGTCCAGGCCATGGTGCGGAGCGAGAGTGCATGGGAGGCCGTCACCTCCTTCTGCGAAGCGGTAATGCTCGCGAAGGAGGAGGCGGAACGCGTGAGGGAGAGGCAGCCTCACGCCCTCAGTCGCCGCAGGAGACGCCCTGGGCGGCGGGAATCGATAGCCGATTCCCGGCCACCGTAGGCGCGGGCTTGCGGGCGGTGAGTAGTGGGTAGCTCGCCGTCCGGTGAGGACCAGGCCCGGGTCGACGGCGCGTTGTGTTCCACGCGCGCCTCAAAGAGATGTCAGCAAAAGATGGGGTCCAATAGGGCCGATGCCGCTGGGGTCGCGGGTTGTTTGAAAAAGATACCGTGGCCCTGGCATAGGCAACTGAAGGAACACGGGTGGGTTTTAGTCAGTAAAAGTCTGACACGCCCTTCCGCTCCACCCAGAGCGGGAGAAGTTATTTGATGATTTCCCATCCACAAAAAAAAAAAAAAAAAAAAAAAAAAAAAAAAAAAAAAAAAAAAAAAAAAAAAAAAGGGCCTTAGACTGGCCTGCTCAATCGCCAGATCTAAATCCCATTGAGCATGCGTGGGATATGCTGCAAAGAAGAGCTCTGAAGGAAGTTCCTGAAAATCTGGACTACTAACTTCAAGTTTATAAACACAAATTAAATGATTTTTCTATTTTTTTCAGTTTTTACTCACAAATTAAAAGTTAATTCATATACGGTTCCGTCTATGCTTCATTTTTTTTCCATAAAATCCTGAAATTTTAATCTAAGTACCTTAACCATTATTAAAAAATGGTAGAATATTAAATAACGTATCTTTTAAATATATACATGTCATATAAATAATTAACACATTGATAGTAATACGCTTTTTTAAAAATATCCCTAGACCGTGTTGATGTGTGTATTATTATTATTACATAATAGGTTGGGGAAAAAGTTTCTTCGCATTTTTTAAGAAAATTCAAAACATTTTTTAATAAGTTTATTTACATTTAACTAAAGTATGTAGGTACCATTTTGTTCGATAACTTTTTGCCATCTTGTAGGTAGGGACATGATCCCATTGCTATAGAAATTTTGGGACTTCTGGTCAAAATACCGCGACAAGTGGTTTTGGCAGTCCTCTCGTGATGTTAACCTGACACTGCCTAAAGAATTCTGAAGAGACCGAAACAGGTGGAAATCTGAAGGTGCAAGGTCAGGACTATACGGCGGATGCATTAACACCTCCCAGCCAAACTCTCTTAATTTTTGCTGAGTGGCTAAAGATGTGTGAGGTCTAGCGTTATCATGATGAAAAACCACACCCCTTCTGTTCATTAATTCCGGCCGCTTTCTCTCAACTTCTTGCTTTAATCTCATCTGTTGTTCGCAGTAGAGTTCAGAATCGATGGTCCTGCCTGGTGGTAACAGCTCATAATGAATAATGCCCTTCCAATCCCACCACACACACAGCATCACCTTGTTGCGAGTTAACCCGGGTTTCGCCACAGTCTGTGAAGCCTGACCAGCCTTTGACCACGACCTTTTTCGCACGTTCTTGTCATACGTGATCCACTTTTCATCACCAGTTATCAGCTTCTTCAAAAATGGTTCGGTTTCATTACGTCGTAATAAAGAATCACAAATGAGTACACGGTTCATTAAGTTTCTTTCAGTGAGCTCGTGAGGTACCCAAATGTCGAGCTTTTTTGTGTACCCAGTTTTTTTTCAAATGCGCCAAAACTGTTTTGATATGCCGATCTTGCTCCACTTTTTCAAAAATGGCATCCATTTTATCCGTAATAGGGCGACCAGAGCGACGTGCATCTTTGACATCAAAATTTCCGGATTGAAAACGCTTAAACCAAATTTGTGCTACTCTCACAGACACTACACTAGGTCCATAAACATCGCAATTTTTTTTCGCGGCTTGCGTTGCATTTTTACCTTTATTGTAGTAAAATTTTAAAATGTATCGAATTTCTTCATTAGATTCACTCATCTTGACGGTACGAAAAACAAATGAAAATCACACATTTTCCTAATTTGAATTTGGAAAGATGTTCTTTAATTAAACTTTCAATGATACCAAAACCAGCCAGATACAAATAGTATAGCCAAAGAGATTTTATTACAAGTTCATACATACTATAATGCGAAAAGACTTTTTCCCCAACCTAATATAAAATAATGTATGTGGATTTATTGAGTCTAATTTACCTATGCTACAAAAAAAGTTTAGTAACTGCTGTGCCAGTTTTTCCAAGTTATAACATGATATATACTAATTACCTAAGACACATATATACACCTCAACCTAATTAACATTCAGGAAATTATAATATTATGAATGAATTGTGAAATCATGATCAAAACTGAGTGAAAAATCAACTTTTTCAAACCTTCATAACTTTATTCCACGACTGCATAGTTATGTTATGTAACTATCATTCTTAATTATTGAAAATCCATGCTATTGAACGATTTAAATTTCATCTCTGTACCTTCTGGGATACAGGTCCTAACAATTTTTGGCCATCTCCTTTGCTTTCCTGTCAATTTGTTGGTACTCCTCTACAAGTCGTATTTTACAACCAATCTGGATGAAACTTTGTATACAGGTTTTACTTTTTTTTGACGTCGGTTTTGGTTGGAGAGATACTTCCTCCAAAAGGGGCAAAAAGGACACTGGATTTCTTTGCCTTATGAGATCCGATTTCAATGGTTCTTTTTTTATTTGAAAGGTACTTTCAAGTTAGTCTCATAAAAATTTGGTGAAGGTCTGATGAGAATCTTTGGTGTGATAATAATAATAATATCCTGGGACATTCCACACAAGGTCATCTGATCCCAAACTAAGCAAAGCTTGTACTATGGAAACCAGATAACTGTTATACTACATACATTACTTTTTTTTTTGTAAATACATACTTATATATATAATTACACCCAGACTCAGGACAAACAGACATGTTCATAAACACAAATGTTTGTCCTGGATGGGAATCGAACCCACGACCTGCGGCGTGATAGGCGGTATCTTAACCAACCACACTAGCTGGCCTGTCATTTGTGATGAGCCGAATAGCTCCGCAAAGTGCAGTAATAGTATTGCTCACTTTTAGATTTCTACCAGTAGAATCAGTCCTTTAACTACTAGACCAGTAGTGGGATTTATGGAGCACCTGGGACCCCGTTCTCATCACAAAAGAATTATATAAATATTGCAGTATTATTTACTGCATAAAAATGTTTTGCTGTATTTTTCCTTTGTTAAAAACCTATAAAACCCATTTTTAAAGTAGACGACTGGCTAGATTGTATCCTTGAATTTTTGAAATATAAAACTTCTGGGTTTGACATGCTGGTATATTAATTGTGGCAAAAAAAGTTTGAGATCACAATGTCTACTGTTCACAGAACTACTATTAATAGTTGATCAAAGTAAGAAAAAATCTACTTACCTCACGGCAGACATTCTGTTCTGCAAGTGAAAGCCAGAACTCGCAGGCCTCCAATGCAACACCCTCCTCAGCATCTTGTGTCCGCACCAGCATGTACTATGGAACAAAACAAGCTGGTTGTAGAACAAAAACACAAAACAACAAAAAAAAACAAAGTTGCAAGAGTTGATCCAACTCCACATCACATAGGAGATGACAATTTTAGGAGTCAAGAACTCTGCATCATTAAAATTAAATAAATAATAATAATAATATCCTGGGACATTTCACACACGGTCATCTGATCCCAAACTAAGCAGAGTTTGTACTATGGAATCCAGATAACTGATATACTACATAAACATTTTTTTTTTTGTAAATACATACTTTTATAGATAATTACACCCAGACTCAGGACAAACAGACATGTTCATGCACACAAATGTTTGTCCTGGATGAGAATCGAACCCACGACCTGCGACATGATAGGCGGTATCTTGCCATGCTCTTCTAACCATGCCAGCTGGCCTGTGAAATAATATAAATAATTTCTAAATATTACATTAATTGGTAATGTTGCATACCTCAATGATGTTAGGTAGGTGAGGGATGAGCCTGTCCAGTCGCACCTCCAGTAGTAGTACTAAAGCATGACAAACATTTTTTCTGACATCTGGGTCTTCATCTGCTGCTAGGTGGAACAAGTTCTGGGAACAAAAATTATTTTATTATTTAGTATAACAAGTGTGAATTTGAAATGAAGATTTTTTTTTCAAGTGTAATTCTTTTACTACATTTTGAAGCAAAAACTTATAAAATATCTGGATAATAGAATCTTACCTCAATAAAAGCATCAATATGTAACATGAGAGCTTGAGTCCGGCCCATTATGAAGTAGTTGACACAAGCAATAGCATGGCATCTGATTTTAGGTGATGAATGTCGGAAAAACTGCAGAAATTTAGGTATTAACACATTCAAAGGCCTGTTCAGCGCATCACTGTCCAGGATCTCTGCTGTGTCTTCACATATCTTCTGCAGTGCTCCAAAGGCACCCTAAAATTATAAAATAGTTAGTTCAACAACAGATAAACGTAATTTTAACATTTATTTTTTGAGAAAAACATTTTTAACAATAATTACTGAAGGAAATCATCCAAAACAGAGATCTTGAAAAATATTATCAAATAATATTTAATTTAGAGGTACCTACTTGACTTTTTCCCTATGGATAATCATTAAAAATTATTAAATGCTCTCAATTTTGAACATATCAAATACTAAGAAATAATGTTTAGTAATGAGGTCATTTCAAAGTTATAAACTTTACTAACAAGTATCTCAGATCTCAGCTTTATAACACTTGCCCAATTAAATGTATACATATAAATCAAAAATAGCTGAAAAACACAAAAATAATAAATACCTCACAAACATTGTAGTCTTGGGAATCAAGCATCTGACATAAGGCTGGCAGCAGCTCGGGCCATGATGTTAGTTCACCCTTGCTAGCTATGGTAGTGATGATGATACCCACAGTGGCCCGAATCAAGGGCGATGGGTCTCCGACGGCTGATAGGCATTCTCGCTTAATAAATTCAGCCACTTCAGGCATAAAGCTATTGTAGTGAGCTTTGACATTATTTTTCAAAATCAAACCACTCAAAGATCTTGTAGGTTCTTCTTCAGTGACAAGTTTAGTCAAAACGAAAATCAAATAATTGTTGAAGTCTGGATACTTGTTCAATTCTTCCAATTTCTGAGATTACATTGTTAGGAAAATAAAGACTGTCAATGGCTGTCATGTCGGAAAAATCGATTTTATCGCAAGCGTCTAGATGAAACAAATAATTATTGTAGAGGCATTAACACCTAGTTTTAAGTTAAATTGTATTGAAATATGAAAACATTGATAACGATTAGCACGTAAATAAAAAATAAAGCGGTTATAGTTACAAAAAATATCCACGCCGATTGCTGTAAAGATGTGAAAATTATGAAAAGGATACTTGTTGAACGGCCCTCTGAGTTGCTGTATCTGGTGATTGAGACTCTTTGAGAAGTGTTAGTATTTGTCTTAATCCTTCTTGTTCTGGTTTCCACTCCATTTTCATAATAATTCTACGAAACGGTTTTATTTCACTCGGTCCCGTAAAGATCAACCATGCCAAAATTTGAAGAGTTGCCAGATTATATTATTACAATGGAAAGTGTTTATAAAGTGAAATATCGAGAATATCCGCAAGTGTGACTTGCATTCTAAAGAAAAATTCAAAAGGCTTTGTTTCGAAAATGAAACAGCTGAAAAAGTTATTTATGACAGCGCGAAGCGCATGTCTTGTGTTTTCATTTTGTGATATTATTTTGATTATTTTCTCATCAATTTATTTTATGATAATATATAATTCCTGAAGAAATATTGTCAAAATGCCTAAAATAAAAGCTGAAAAAAAGTCAAGAGTGCATAATGAAATAGCCAAGCAAGGTAATTGGTGACTAGGTTATAGTCTATTCTGATTATTTGAAATTTGAATGTTTGTGTGGGAGAAAATTGCACATACCACATACCAGTATGATCTAAACAACAAAAATAGAGTTAAATTATATTGGTTGGAACTCCGCCCCTAAGACGACCCACTGACCAATGATATTTCCCTATATTTCAGGTATCCAATTCAACAAGGATTTTGGCCAACACATATTAAAAAATCCGCTCATAATCACTTCCATGCTAGATAAAGCTGGCCTAAGGCCTACAGATGTTGCTCTTGAGATTGGTCCTGGTACTGGTAACATGACAGTCAAGTTACTAGACAGAGTCAAGAAAGTCGTGGCCTGTGAAATTGATACAAGGTACAACTGTTATCTAAATATATAAATTGTATTTACTCACTCTAAACTTAGAATTCTAAATAACTTATTTGTTATAGATTGGTTGCTGAACTTCAGAAGCGTGTTCAGGGAACTCCATACCAAGCTAAACTTCAAATAGTTGTAGGAGATGTCCTCAAAACAGAATTGCCTTTCTTTGACATTTGTGTTGCCAATGTCCCATATCAAATCAGTTCCCCTCTTGTCTTCAAATTATTGCTGCACAGGCCATACTTCAGATGTGCAGTTCTTATGTTTCAAAAGGAATTTGCTCAGAGACTGGTAGCAAAACCTGGTGATAAGTTATATTGTAGGCTCTCTATAAATACACAGTTGTTGGCTAGAGTTGATATGTTGATGAAGGTTGGTATAGGTTTAAGATATTATTTATTTCAAGAACATCACTCATCATTTGTCTCTGTCACCTCTGACCTAGACTAAAGTCAAGAGCATCTCAAATAAAAATATTAAAAAAAAACATTAAAATATTGTATTCTGTTCAATGTTTATTGTTACTATTTTATTCACAGGTTGGCAAAAATAACTTCAGACCACCTCCTAAAGTGGAATCAAGTGTAGTGCGTATAGAGCCAAGAAACCCACCTCCACCTATAAATTTTGTTGAATGGGATGGTTTGACAAGAATAGCATTTGTAAGAAAAAATAAAACATTGGCAGCTGTTTTCAAACATGCTACAACTATGGCTGTGTTAGAGAAAAATTACCGGGTGCATTGTTCTCTGCATAATAAGGTAAGCGTGATCCATCCTCAGTTGTTGTACAGGTCATACCATACAATGCCTTCTGAAACCACTTGAGGACATAACTTTGATTGATTACTAATACCAACCTACATTTCGTTTTAGGAGATACCTGAAGACTTTGACATAAAAGAGAAGGTTCAAGAAATATTAACAACGTCAGAGACAGAACAAATGAGAGCTAGAATGATGGACATAGATGACTTCATGAAGTTGTTACATGCTTTCAATTCTGAAGGCATACATTTTGCATAGTATATTTCTATTTATAAAAATAAAACACATTATTATTAATATACTAGTTTAGTTCACATTTAGTAAAACCTAATAACATAAATTAACAGATGGATAATCATGCATTTTTAAGAATTCGTATTTAGATGGTAGCTGTCTTGAATCCTCTGTCGGCATAGTCACCAGGTTTACGGTTTGATTGGAAGGGGAACCCTGGTTGCCCTGGCAAAACCATCGGTTTTGAGACATGTACTCTCCAGCCTCCTTTCTTGGTCCAATCCTGAAATTATAACAACAGATTCAAGATGATGTTATTGTTATGAGGTATGTAGGTAGAAGCAAAAAAAAAATGTAGACAGCATAGCATAGCATTCGAGTGTGCCATATTTACTGCTGTAGCCATTGTATTTGCTCGACACTAGACTTAGTAGGCTCATTGTATTCCTTCTGAGGCAAGCTTTCTTCGATTGGGTTTTTTTTTCATTTTTGAGTAGATTTACTGTCAATATCTGACATTATTTTGCGATTGTCAACTTCATATTAATTTTGCAAATATTTCTGTTGTTTCTCTTTAGGTCCCGGTAGTGCTTTGTCAACTCCAAAGACACCAGAATGATCTAGCTAAACATGTTTTTGCACTATAGGAATTGATATTTCTATATATAGTCAAAAGAAGAGGGTGACATGCATGCACATGCACACGCAGTGTGACGTCATATGCAAATTATATCTGACCTTAAAATTGTTACGAGTTATGAAAAACCAATTGGGAATTGACTACTTATCACTAACATCAACAATGTTGCCAGGTCAGGACAGACTTCTAAACCACCTTTTGCAATAGAGACAAAGAATTTGTACTTCTCTTCTCAACATAGATCCACCCAATACTGGGTGTAATCAAAATTTTACTTACATTTCCATTATATTTAAAGTAGTAGTGAGTACAAAGAATCCCAAAACCAATTAATCCAAATTTTCCAGTTAGGTATCTATAATCGGCAGCACGTGACGCGCCCTATAACAATGATAATAAAAGTGTATATTATTCTCTTCTAGTGTTGTGTGTACACAACATTTAGGTTACTGTTATGTAACCTCACCAGCATTGGCGTAAGACTACGAAAAACGGTGTCCAAAGGCCAGCGGTAGATGCGGCGGAATAAATTAGTTCGTTCTCTCCAGTATTCTTCTACGTGTACTGGTTCATTTGGAGCTAAGACTTGGTCTTTCAACCACTGCTTGCGCCAGGATCTCTCGACATCGGTCATCCCCAGACATCTTTCGCGTTCAAGTGCCACACGCCCAGCAATGGCCATGGGCTTAACGCCCGCAGTTTGAGCCATATTCGCTCAATATTCTTTTCACTTTATTTTCTCAGCCGTTCGATAATCAAAATTTATATTTTCATTTCTACATGAACGAAGCAAGCAAACCACAGAACATAATGTACCCTGACGGGAAGCAAACTGCGAAAAATAAAATACTGACAATGACATGTGGCCAGTGTTGCAAAAGTTTAAAATTAAAAATCGAGGAGATGTTTGATTTTGGGCTACCACCATGTACACTACATAGATAAACATGAAAAAAAAAAATACAAACAAATTAATTTGAAGAAAAGTACAGGCGTACACAAATGATTATTTGGAATTTTTTAATAAGATAACCGTATTTTTATTGTAGCCATGACCACAGAGTACTTTTTACATATTAAGTTGGGGAAAAAGTCTTTTCGCATTATAGTATGTATGAACTTGTAATAAAATCTCTTTGGCTATACTATTTGTATCTGGCTGGTTTTGGTATCATTGAAAGTTTAAATTTTAAAGAACATAATTCCAAATTCAAATTAGAAAAATGTGTGATTTTCATTTGTTTTTCGTACCGTCAAGATGAGTGAATCTAATGAAGAAATTCGATACATTTTAAAATTTTACTACAAAAAGGTAAAAATGCAATGCAAGCCGCGAAAAAAATTTGCGATGTTTATGGACCTAGTGTAGTGTCTGTGAGAGTAGCACAAATTTGGTTTAAGCGTTTTCAATCCGGAAATTTTGATGTCAAAAATGCACGTCGCTCTGGTCGCCCTATTACGGATAAAATGGATGCCATTTTTGAAAAAGTGGAGCAAGATTGGCATATCAGTAGTTACGACGTAGCTGAAGAACTGGAAATTAACCACAAAACAGTTTTGGCGCATTTGAAAAAAACTGGGTACACAAAAAAGCTCGACATTTGGGTACCTCACGAGCTCACTGAACCGTGTACTCATTTGTGATTCTTTATTACGACGTAATGAAACCGAACCATTTTTGAAGAAGCTGATAACTGGTGATGAAAAGTGGATCACGTATGACAAGAACGTGCGAAAAAGGTCGTGGTCAAAGGCCGGTCAGGCTTCACAGACTGTGGCGAAACCCGGGTTAACTCGCAACAAGGTGATGCTGTGTGTGTGGTGGGATTGGAAGGGCATTATTCATTATGAGCTGTTACCACCAGGCAGAACCATCGATTCTGAACTCTACTGCGAACAACTGATGAGATTAAAGCAAGAAGTTGAGAGAAAGCGGCCGGAATTAATCAACAGAAGGGGTGTGGTTTTTCATCATGATAACGCTAGACCTCACACATCTTTAGCCACTCAGCAAAAATTGAGAGAGTTTGGCTGGGAGGTGTTAGTGGTCATAGTCCTGACCTTGCACCTTCAGATTTCCACCTGTTTCGGTCTCTTCAGAATTCTTTAGGCAGTGTCAGGTTAACATCACGAGAGGACTGCCAAAACCACTTGTCGCGGTGTTTTGACCAGAAGTCCCAAAATTTCTATAGCAATGGGATCATGTCCCTACCTACAAGATGGCAAAAAGTTATCGAACAAAATGGTACCTACATACTTTAGTTAAATGTAAATAAACTATATTAAAAAATGTTTTGAATTTTCTTAAAAAATGCGAAGAAACTTTTTCCCCAACCTATTATATTGCGTTTGACATGTTTGACGACTTTGGCAGTTTTAAGTTTCGTGACGTGATGTCTTTCTTTGACTTTGTCTTTGAATTTGTGGTTTGAATCGTTGTCACAAGAGTACTTTTTATCGTTGTGTTCACCGCGTGTTAAATTGGATGTGTTTTGGAGTTTTTAGTGATTGTTTTGCGACAACAGTTTACTACTACGGACATTGATTGATTGCTTCTCTGTTGACCTCGGCTTTGTTATATACGGGCTACTTGTATTAAGCGACATTGAGCCGATATTGAGTTATAATTATCTACCTCTCAAATCAACTTTGTTGATCTGAGGCCTACCTGCATTAAAAAGTAAAAAACGGAGATAGACACTATTGATTCTTAACCGTCGATAGGCCAATTTTTGGTTAAAATATTGATACTTTTTTACAATGTTATTTTTTCCGAATAATGAAACATTGAAATGCTCTCCTGTAAAGTTCCAAACAATAGCCCGTGAACCTTCGATATGGTGATTTCGATTCCGTGTATGAATACGAATAGTTCACTACTCTAACAAAATTTTGCAGTTGTCAGGTACCGCACAGCTCACTACTCACCTGTGAATTATCGAATTCCAGGGTATATAGATGGGCATTAAAGAATGAAACACCAGGACAGTTTGATAAACAAAATAACGTTTCGCGAAATTAAAATTTTCTTACGTTTTTTGCAAGTCAGTATTAAGTTGTATGTTAAATAAAGTATGATTTGCGGCCGTAACAAATATGTTTTTACAGAATTATATACAATAGAATCAGTAATACAACTCCTTATGTTAGTTAGATTACCTGGTCTTAAAGAATTGTATGGATCACTTTAATGGTTCTAATTATGTAAATAGATACTTGTTACGACCGCAAATTATAATTTGATCAACGTACAATAGGTATAATACCGACTTGTAAATTGCAAAAAACGTAAGAAAATTTGAATTTCGCGGGCTACCCTGACGCTTCCCCCTAAAGCCTCCAGCCAGGGTCATAAAACTTACAGACTAAGTGATTACACGCTAAGGGCTCCACCTGTGGGGAACGAACCTCGGCTTAGGGCGTCGCTGGGGGGAGGACAGCAAGATGGGGCAATTTATCAAATCAAATTAGAGTAATTACTATTGAACGGGGAGTTTAAAGCTACTGGCTCAGCTACGCCACCAGCTGGCACTGCATTACCGAGCAATGGTCGGGGGGAGGATGAGTAGCGAACGAGTCCTCCCTACCTATTTATACTCTTTGAGCGAGTTTGTGTTAGGGTAACAGTCAGGGGAAAAAACACGTATGGAGTTCAGAAAAATGTCCTTTTATTATTTATCAAACATACATTTTATGAATATTTATTCGTTTTATACTTATTATAATAAAATAAAATAAAATTATGGAATAACATAACACTTTTTCTTGGTTATAATAAAGGTGATACGGTACGGTATGGTAATAAACATTTACATAAAGCAACACAGCCAAAAATACAATATCTTCTTCGGAGTTCACTCATGTTAACAAAAATGACAAACGAAAAACAAAGTGATAACAATATTATGAAATAGTAACAAAACAAATAACAGTAACGAGAAACAATGTTCAACAGAATTGCGCATCAACGCCGGAAAGCTGGAGTTGACAATGGCGACTAGAGATTAAGCGTATATACTAGAACAGATCCAGGAACTAGGTATTTAAGGAGACTAGGTTGCACCTATTCCAACTTTTAAAATACTCGATCCACCTAATCTCTAGTCTCACTGTTCCTACACGGCACCGCAACCGCATCCCGCACACCGCGTGTCCCGCTTTAATCGAAACACCGGCGCGGTGAAGCAAGATAGTAAGTCTACTTTGCCACCCACTCGTGTTTGCCTAAAACATTCGTGTTTCAGACATTTGAATTTGAACCATATTTCAATAGACATAAAAGAAACGCAACGCACACTTGTGTTTGCCCATTTTGTACACTAGGTACTTGTAAATACTCGGTGCGAGTTAAGTATCGAGTACTCATGCGAATGTGCTCTCTGTGGACGCAGGCTCGCTTTATTGATATCGACTCGACACTCGGATACGCGTATCTGACTTATCGTATTGACGATATGAGATACGTGTTTAAATAAATTTACTTTAAAAATCGTAAAACTGACTTCAAAAACCTAAAAGGAAAAAAAATACTTTCATAAAAAACAAGCTAAATTGCATTGAAAAATTGAAGACACCGACTTCAGAAGCTGTCAAGTTTTTTTATGAAAGTTATTTCTTCCTTTTAGGTTTTTGAAGTCGATTTTTACCTTTTTAAAGTAAATTTGTTTTTCCATTTTTAGTTTAATATAATATAATTACAAAAACCCATGACGAACGAAAATCAGAGTCATCAAAATCCGCTTAGAAATGCGATACAGGACATTTATGCATATAACTTCATACATAATAATAATTACCTAATTTACTATAAACTAAAACCTTCCTGAAACTACGTAGATCACGTTAGGGAAAGAATCATCAAAATTGGTTCATTAGTTTTTGAGAAAATCGCGGACATACAAACATACATACATACATACGGGTCGAATAAAGAACCTCCTTTTTAAGTCGGTTAAAAAAAAATAAGGCAAATCTGATTACTCTAAATAATTAATTGAAATCTTATAAAGTATGAAGAGAAGATTACAATTTATTACTGCGTACGTAGGTATACGTACCTACATGTATCGGTGGTACGCCGACTAAGCATACTTTTAAGAATGTGCACTTCGTGGACTATGTGGAACAGGTATTTAGTTCGAGTATTTGTTCGGTGTACTTAGTACATTTACCTAGTACGTGGAACATCTCTAATGGCTAAACATTTATAGATAACTGCCGAGTTTTTTTATCTCACTTAACTGCAGATGTCGCTGTCGTCTATGGAAATTGATGACAGTGATAATTGTGCCCCCCTGATAAAATGTACTCTGTGCCCTGTGGTCGCTGTCAATAAGATAAATTCCATTTCTATCTTTTTCTGTAAATCATTAAATCATTTTGATTTAGGAAGTGTGCTGTAGTGGATAAAAATATCCTGAAGAAGATAACAAGATGCCTCGGTACCATAAGGTGGAAATTAATAAAACAGAATGGATTGTCCCGGAAAGATATCAAATGCTTACACCTGTGGGCTCAGGTGCTTACGGACAAGTCTGGTATGTGTTTATGAATGTATTCGGCAATATGCCAGTATTTATGTGTAATGAAAGTGCTGCATTTATTTATATCAATTATTCAATAGCGCAAAATCTATGCTCAGCAACAGAATGTGAATTATGTAGGTACATTGCCCTTACGTGGGCGGGCAGTATAGAAGCTGTCTATTCTTGAATTGAACAACAATTTGTTTACAGTTCGGCAATCGACACTCTGCATAATATGAAGGTGGCAATTAAGAAATTGGCGCGACCATTTCAGTCTGCCGTACATGCCAAGCGGACTTACCGCGAGCTAAGGATGTTGAAGCACATGAACCATGAGAATGTTATTGGTAAATATGCTGAATTATTATCTGCATATAGAATTGGGCATCAATTCTGAAAGAATCTCACCAGAGATTTTATTCAAATAAAAAGATTACTCTGATGAAGTGTAGGGGGCTTGTGTCTAAGTAATAACAGGGCCCGGCTCCACTGTACTTTATAACCCGCTTGTGAGAAGCTTCATTTTTTTTTTGTGTACCTTTATGTAATATAGGTATCTTTATATAAAACACTTTTGTAGAATGATACACTTAGCAAACACATAGTTTTCGAGGATGATCAAACAGATTAAACTACACTTGCTGCGGCTGGTCCATGGATGGGTGACCATCGTTACATACCAAGACCTGTCCGTGCCTCGCCAAGCGTGTTAAGCCGTTCATCCCAGCTGTCATCTTTGATTGTCATTACGGGATGTCAGAAGCCCGAGTCTGACAACCAGTTTTACCAAGGGGTATAGTATTTACCCAATAACTGGGTTGTGTAGGTCAGATAGGCAGTCGCTCCATGTAAAATACTGTATTCAGCTGTGTGCAGTTAGACTGGAAGCTGACCCCAACATTGTTGGGAAAAGGTTAGGCAGAAGATGATGATGATGGCTGATGAAGTGTGATTAGCCTGATATATCTCAGCACTATAATATGCTAAGTTATCTGTTTGATATATACAGGTTTGCTGGATGTGTTCAGCCCTGAAAAAACTCTGGTAGAGTTTGAGCAAGTATATTTAGTTACACACTTGATGGGAGCAGACTTGAACAATATTGTTCGTACTCAGAAACTCTCAGATGACCATGTCCAATTCCTGGTTTACCAAATTCTACGTGGGCTTAAATATATTCACTCAGCGGGAATCATTCACAGGGTATGTGTCTTTAATAGTTACCTATACCTGTATCCTATTTGTATTGACATTCAACAGAAATTGGATCATTCACATGTTGTGTCCATTAATTACATCACAAGGAAAAATATAGATCAATGAACTAATTCTCTAATAATAATCAGACAATTATTTAGAATCTAGATATTTTGCATGATTTAACTCCACTTGCCATTTCTTTGTGGCAATTAATTTATTTAACACAAATATTAATATTGTAGGATCTAAAACCTTCTAACATTGCGGTCAATGAGGACTGTGAGTTGAAAATCTTAGATTTTGGACTAGCCAGGCCAACTGAGACAGAGATGACTGGCTATGTAGCTACAAGGTATGTAGATTTTTTTTTCTATAAGATAAACTACTACTGACCATATTTACTTTTAAAATTAGTAATATTAAACTTCAGTCAAGGTCAAATATTATGTCCATAACTTACCTAATTGCTTAGTTTAGTAATAGGTAAATGTTTTGTGCTTTCAAGTAAACTTTCTTCAACCCACTTGATAACTTAACTCAAACCTGAATTACTTACATTACCTACATTTATTGGTCACTTAATATTTTGGCCTTTGAGCCAAGAGACTAAACTAAGAATTTTTAACTAACTACTTTGCAGGTGGTACCGCGCCCCAGAGATCATGCTCAACTGGATGCATTACAACCAGACAGTTGACATTTGGTCAGTGGGCTGCATCATGGCTGAATTATTGACTGGCCGGACTTTGTTCCCAGGATCAGACCGTATCCTTTTATTTTCAGCGGTTTTCTATATCTCTCAATGTCTAAGAATTTGATTAAGCATGCATTTTACTTTCTGCTAGAATATTTTATTGATTAATATATACTATGGGAGCCCTGTTTCATCTTTTTATTAAAACATAGGTTCTGGTTTTAGAGTCCCTGTAATAATATTTTATGTTTAGCTGATGTTGATTCTTGATTCAGTTTTTTTGTACATAATATGAGTTAGGTTAACAGAAATGCTCCAAAATCCATTTTGCTAACTGGGGAAAGTCAGTGTACTTGTTACATAACCACATAAAACATTTTTCAGTAGCCACTATTTATCCATAACGTTTCGTCATCTGCATTTTTTTTAAATTCCAATCTAATCTTTTATTTTCAGTCAATCAGTGTTTGTTCAATAAAACAAACCTATTTGGTTTTTTTTATGATAGTTATTTATGTTTCAAGTGATTTACATTAGATTTACAGCTTAGCTTGTAATTTATTATTTTTTTGACCCTCAATGGCTTTCACCTTAATGGATGAGACAGATATCCATCAATTGAATTTGATCATGGAGGTACTTGGGACACCTGCCCAGGAGTTTATGACGAAAATATCTTCAGAGTCTGTAAGTAGCTTCCATTCATTGTTGCAGCGGTGATATGGTGTAAAATTAAGTGTACATATCATTATTATTATTAGCACTAGCAAATATAGCTTCGCCATTAACTCGCTTAACTTGATGTTGTTATGTCGTGTCAATAAATGGCTTGTGTAAGTTTGGTGCTTGTGTAACCTTAACATGCGTGTACTCAGATATTGATCACCTCACAAGAATATTGTTTTTGTGCGGAAGACCTGATCAAGAGACTATTGACAAAATAATTAGTGAAGAGGTGAGTAAGGCAACTAATCATTTAATTTTTTTAATATACATAACACGCCAGAAGATAATGCTGGTTTTGACGCTTTCTGATATGCGAAAAAACACAATATTACTAAAATAAATATAAATATTAACAATAATCGCACGTTTTTAGACGCGCGACAATTATCACGCCGATTTAGTAACAAGTGTGACTTGTTAGAATATATGTTATGTATGTTATCATTATCATTGTAAACGTCTTATGAGCGTTATTTAGCAAAGAAAACACGGTGTATTTGTATAAATTTATTGTTCGTGGCGTGCCAATTTCATGTGTTCCTCAATTTGTGCTTATGTCAATTACGTTTGTATAGTATTATGAGTCATCATTGAAATGAATGTATAAAAAGAAATAGTTTTATACTTAGGTCAAGTTTGTCCAAGCAAATATCCTGGTATAAGCGCATTAATCACTTTGTTTATTAAAACGAGTGCTGCTGCTGTCAGCTGACATCATTCAAATTCAAATTATTTATTAATCATCAAGTAGATTAGGTACATAAGCAGATTGAACGGTCCTAATAATACATAATAAATCTCCAAACTAGACGTTTGTCTTTATCTTGGGGATCAGATCATTGTGACACTGGTTCATTTACGTAGTGGATAGGTGGCATAAGCAATTATAATCATCTCAGCCAATAGACGTCCACTGCTGTAACAAAGGCCAGGCCTCCCCAAGCATCGGAACAATGTACGGTCCTGCAATGTGCGCTTCCCGCATCTAGCGTATTACCACAACTCTCACCAGGTTGTCGGTACACCATCCTTGTGGTGTGGATGCCTACACATTGTCCTTTCCGGTAGTGGCGGTAGGTACACGGTCTTCATTCCAGAACTTTTTGGCCCCATCGGCCTTCCGTTCTGCGACTTATGTGCCCCACCCACTACCACTAAAGTTTAGCAATTCTTAGGGCTTCATCGAAGTTCCCACATTGTTCATTCAGAACAAAAACAACGTGATTCAAGTTTTGCGTAAATACTTCTTTTGTGTCTTGACCTTTTCCTCCCCAGTTTCGCATTCAATCTTAATCAGAATTTAATGTATCGCTCATTTTCCAAGTCATAAATCTGCAGTTATTATTATAGTCGTGTTATAACTGTACGTATTTTGATATTTTAATAGCGAAATGTAACTGGAGCAGTTTTTTATAATTATAAAGGCGAAAGCGCATGGGTAGCCCGCGAAATTCAATTTTCCTTGCGTTTTTTTGCAATTTGCAAGTCAGTATTAGGTTGTATGATGATCAAAATATGATTCGCGACCGTAACAAGTACTTATTTACAGAATTATTATCATTAAACTCATCAATACAACTCCTTAAGCCCAAGTAATTCTATTGAATTTTCATGAAATATTGACATTTGAGGATTATACTAACTTAGGGCGTTGTATTTACTGATTCTAATGATTAAAATTCTGTAAATACATATTTGTCACGGTCGCGAATCATACTTTAATCAACAGACAACTCACTTGCAAATTGCAAAAAACGTAAGAAAATTTGAATTTCGAGGGCTACTCTGGCGCTTTCGCCTTAACAGACACACGCGATTATTTTCTAAATTATCTATGTTTTTGGTTAGATCAGATGCTGCACAGCCTAAATGGAGCCTCTCGGTGGGTTGGCCTCTTGTAAAGGAGTATGTCTACCTAGTCATTCAGCTAGGTAGACACAACTTTGAGAAAGAAGCTGACCGAAAGTTCCAGTTGTGTTGGGCAGCGTTAGTAAAACTTCGTCAAGTCTTCTCGTTGCCAATCCCGCAGTGTTAGAAGACACATTTTCAACCAGTGCGTCCTGCCCGTTATGACATACGGTGCCAAAACGTGGACACTGACAGTCGACCCACGGTGTCGGCTAGTGGACCAAATTCAAGGTCGCTCAGCGCGCTATGGAGCGGGCTATGCTCGGAGTTTCTTTGAAGGATAAAATCAGAAATAAGGTTATCCGGAAAAGAACTGGAGTAACCGACATAGCTTGCAGAGTAAGCAAACTGAAGTGGCAGTAAGCTGGCCATGTTTATCGAAAGACCGATAGCCGGTGGAGCAGACGAGTCCTAGAGTGCAGACCGGGTACCGGCAAGCGTAGGGTGGGAGGCCCCTCGCTGGATGGACCGACGACCTTAAGAAGGTCGCTGGCACAGGCTGGATTCGGAAGGCGGAGGACAGGATGTTGTGGCGCAGCCTGGGAGAGACCCATGTCCAGCAGTGGACTGCGATAGGCTGAGTTGATTGATTAATTTTCGCTAACTGACGGAATTAGTTAGTAATTAATTATCGGTTAGTAATTGAAAATAAGAAAAATCCGCTGTGATCAACAGAGAAAAAGATACTGCTTGGAGTAAAATTGCAAACACTTTCAATGCTGCATGGAGTGATTCCGCAGTAGGTACGGTCGTACGGCAAAAAAGTTAAAGTACGAGAGCCTAAAAAAGCCGGCCAAGTCTCATGCCTAAAAAAGCCTTTGGTGAACGTTACTCCAGCAGGAATCGCTTTTCCGTTTTTTTCCAAAACGACAAAGCGCACAAATTTTTTATTTGGTGCACATTTACAGCAGATTATGCACTAATTATACGTACCACTCATATCACTCTAGGAGACACTTTCCTGCTGGAGTAACGTACAATGAAAAATCGGCCCTAAAAGAAATATCTAAATCCGTACAGCCGTTTCGGCATTACAGAGTCACAAACGTACAGACATTCATTATTTATTGGTTAGGTGCCCCTTTGGTACTCACGTTACGTTAATTACCGTTACTAATCTTGACAGGGACATTCCTGCTTTTAATTTTGTTGGTGTTGTCATGTTCCAGGCTAGGAACTACATTCAATCTCTGCCGGCCCTGAAGAGGCGCGATTTCCGCGAAGTGTTCCGCGGCGCGAACCCGTTGGCCGTCAACCTGCTTGAGCTGATGTTGGAGTTGGACGCTGACAAGTAAGTTGTCACCATCTTCGGCAGACTTGTTCCACCCCCTACTGGGTACATACAGGCCCTTTTTGTGCCATGCTTCCCTGGTCTGTGACAGTGGATGTGGTTTAACCAGAAACCAGAAGAATCTAAAAAGTAATCGTTGTATTGCGGTTAGAGAAATATTATCTAGTATCATACTTAATGACCGGCATCGAAAAGAACCGATGTTTTATGAACTATTTTCCTTTAAGACGAAAATCCGTTTGTGGGTTATTCTTGTAGGCAGCAGTTTACAAGTAAAACCTGTTCTCCATCCTTTACCTTATAGAGTTTGAACAAAAATGAATATCATTTGAATAAGTTTAATGGTACATTTTAAATTATGTACAGTCACGAACGGGGATTGTTGAGCCGTTTTCGTTATTGAAATATCACATGTCAAATTTCACGGGCGGCATTCGTGTAACACAACCAAGTTAAGATGATAAGCTAGTGGCTCAACAATCCCCGTTCGTGACTGTACCTACAGATGGATAAGATTTGTTACCGCATCTTTAAACCAACTTATTGCTTCCCACATGTTGCCAGTTTTGGTGCAATTCAGTTCAGTGAGTTTGTATTTTATATTCACCCAGTTCACTCCATACAGCTGAGTCAATATTATTGTGTTGGCTTTCACGTTAGCTTGTTATAGCCACGACATTTATATATTAGAATCCTCCTACCCGGTTTTTACGACCTGACAAAACATGGAGATTTATTTATTATGTGTAAGTTTAATATTAATGTATTATACACATAAACCTTCCAGAATAAATTATCTGAATGAGTGCGAAGACCACATCAAAATCCGTTGCACAGTTTAAAAGAAAATCGTAGTCACACAGACAGACACGAAAAGAGACTTTAATTTAATTAAGTAAAGATATAGATGACTAGTTTTCCTATATCAGCATTATGCTGAAATAAGTACAATCGAGTTCTTTAATATCTGAGCGTGTTCATGAATCAAAAATATATAGGCAATAGTAAGTTACATAAAACCCTAAACAGCTTACAATAAATTGTAAACAATCTGTGACATCATAAATATGTGACTACATTATATCAATAATATTGCTACAGACAAATACTTTAAAAATTGTGCGCAATTAATTTGTTCATATTATTTAGCGCAAAGTTAGGTTCACAAATATCTATGCAATTTTTCTATGAAAAATCTTGACAATTTGACGATGTCTCGAATTGTTGTCTTAAATTCTTTGAACAATCTCTTTACAGAACTATAAACTATTGTTTATTTCTTTTAAATGTTTGGTTTTCAGAAGAACAAAATAAGAATTTAAGAATAATAAAATAAAAATTAAATACTAATTTGCTTAAAATATTATTTTTATTTTTAAACCGAATGAAAAGTTTTAAACAAATAGGTAGGTATAGTCTGTGTTGACCCTAAGATTTCCTAAAACTTAATTAATTAAATAATACAGCTACTACGCAACGTTGTCAGATTGATACAGTCCTATTACGAACGGCATTATTGCATTGTACTTCTGCTCCGGCAAGCAAAAATAAATTTAATGATAAAGGTCATTTACTGGAATATTCAAAGCACGTAGATATTTACGAATCTTAGGTTGCACCAGATATATTGAAATCTAGAGTATTTAGATATTTATGTTCCGAAGAGTAGTCACATATTTTTGACTGCACTTACCGTAACATACATAATATGAACAGTTTATATGATAACATTTTATTGATGTCCAAGTTTGTATAGAACTTTATGATCATTTTAACGCTTACAACATTTTGAAACATTGTCACTGCTAATATATTAGTGAACTCGACTGTACCTTTTCTGGTCTCGTACAGGTTTTATTTTTGTTTTTCCTTTGAGTATCCAGAATAAACACATCTTTTCATTCCTTTTTGCTCACGACCAATTGCACTGTTCCAGGCGTATCACCGCAGAGCAGGCGCTTGCGCATGAGTACTTGGCGCAGTACGCCGACCCGGACGACGAGCCCGTGTCCGCGCAGTACGATCAAAGCTTTGAGGATATGGAGCTGCCCGTCGACAAATGGAAAGGTAACTCACTCACTTTAATAATGTTTTGTGTCACTCGCAAGCAGCTTCGCCATTTCTAGTGATGTTGTTTTTCGTATGGCAAGATATATTAAATAACAGATGCTAATTAAGCTTGTTAAAAACGTTATCAGTACATTGTTCTTACCTTGTGTCCTATTATAAGTAGGCATGCATCCATATGCATCCCTACTTATAATAGGACACGGGGTAACGGTGGGTTTGGTCGAGGGAAAGCTTACAATCGTAAACCGCACGCGTGCACTCCACCTCTTATCAAATATCGGTATAGTATCGGCCAAAATGCGTATGGACGCATTTTGGCCGATACTATACCGATATTTATGAATATATATCGGCGATACCGATATGGATGGTTAAAAGAACGGACTATTAAAAAGCAATAAATTTCTTGATCGCCATTTTTTGTTGTCTTATTAGTTGATTTCAACGACAAAGAGACGTCTAATTCACTTTGATCTTGTCTCTTCATATGGCTCCACAAGTTTGCATTCGTATTGCTTTATAATTATCAGATGCATTTATCTCAAAATGAGTCCTAATTATTATTACACGCAAAATAATTTAATTCGTAAGTGAAATTGTTTAAAGAACTTCTTTGTATTAAGAACGTTACGAAAGCAACAAGCGTGTAGGTGATAGACAATGACTGAGCTAGGTGTGTAAGTCAGGCGAGTCTACAAAGGAACGAAATATTTATGCTTGGCGAATCCCTGCATTTTATTTCGTTCCTTTGTAGACTGCTGCTCACTATTTAGATGCTGTCTAGCGCTAGCGCATTACCTATGTCTATGAGCTATGGAGAGTTAGGGGCCTGTGGCCGGCTCATGTGGATTCAAGTTTTCCTCCCTAATGTAGGCCATCCACGCTACGGTCTGCCGTACGGTTAACCTGTGCAGGAGCGCCTGCGCAGGCTGACTGGCGTGTCGTATGTTCCAAGAAATGCACAGGTCTATTTCAATACACTCTTCGGTTTACCTGTGCAGGCACATCTGCTCAGGTAAACCTCTTCGGTAGACCGTAGCGTGTATGGCCGCCATTAGCCTTCTTCTTACCATACTGTCACTAATAGACGACGAGACGACGCTGTAGGTCAACAGCAGAAATATGCAGCAGACGACAAGACAATGAAGCGGTCACCTCGTGAATTTTTTACACACCCTCGATCAGAACCAGGTCTCCGCCTATATTGCCTTCTCTCTTGATAACGTTGATAAACTCTTTGTACAGCTGATCGACGACTCAGGTTTAATATTCTTGCTACGTTTCTCTGACTTAGACCTTCACGTATTAAGGCTACAACGTGCATAGCTTCTGCTTCAGTCGTGTCCATGTTTTTGCGTAAAATTTTATGGAAATGTTCTCTAAAATAACAATCTATTGATCACAACAACAATAATTAAAAAAAAGACGTGTTGGCGTAAAGTTCGAATGCCAACTAAACGTCATCACAAACAGCATAAAACATGCATACGTTAGTTTATCAAAAACATGAAAAAAATAAAGTACTCACTTAAGCACTTGTCAGCACCTCCCGGTACTGTTAAGTGTTTTATTCCTACCCTAGTTGTAAAAAAAAAACAAACACCAGTTTTAAGTTATACCATTGCATATTTAAGATAACAACTTAGTAAACGCAAATGATAAAGTGGCTCGATTTTTTTAACGGCCAGTGTAATAACACGGCCTTACGCGTTATCGTAGGTACTAATACATATATTATAATAAAGAGGAATGTTCTGTTTGTGGGCTGGGGTGGCTTATCTATTGGATTTGATACGATAATTATACCTCTATCAGATTACTGACTAACCGTGTTGATAATTCCGATTTAGGTAGAAGGTTTATTGGATTTGCGTAAGGCTTTTTGTATTGTTAAATTGAATGAATACTCAGAGTTGAACCTCGAAATGAAGCTTACGTCATTCATTCAATTTGTAAAATGTGTCATTAAAACTACTACTAAATTAACATTTTAGTACTACATATTACAAAAATATTCAAGTAACTTTGTCTTTTTACAGAGCAGGTATGGAAGGAAGTGGTGGAGTTCAAGCCCCATCCACAACACATGAACACAGTGGTAGAAGTGACTCCATCTTAAAGTCAATGTTTCATTTAATACTATCATCGTTTTACTTGAACCTTGCTGTTACAACACCGGCGCTTTCAACTGTGGGTTATTACAATCCAGTGAAAATAATAATAAGAATTAAGCACACTAATAAATACTTTTATCTTGTTTATGTTAACAAAAAACGCATCAAAATAGACAGATAAATCTTTCGATCTTTAAACACAGGAAAACGTGGAAAATCATAAAGATCATAGTGAATCATACAGTTGTCGACGCCGGGTATGTTTGTCATTTACATTACAAACGTTTTGTTCTATAATTTAATTAGCAGCATTGTACTAGCAGTACACAGACGTACTTACTGCTTGTTTGTCTGTTACTGTGCATGCGAGCTATTGTTTACCCAGTTGCGTTGACGTAAATAATGTAAGTAATAATTTAATTTTACTAATGGATAAGAAATAAGACGAACATAAATTTTGAAGAATATATATTACTGTTATCAATGCATCGTGTCAGTTTCGGCCTAATAATGACTATAGGCATTTTTATGATAAAAATACGTACTAGGAGTTGTCCAAAAGTAATGATAAACAAATGAATAACTGTTCCAATGAATGCACCTCCCGGGAATTGTGGTCTATTTATATGATTTTTTTTATACTGACTTAGTCGGTATATAAGCAAGAAAAAAAATATTTATGTATATATTAACCGATTATCATTACTTTTGGATCAGCCTAGTATGTAAATGGATTTTAACTTGAGATAAGAAGTAAATTAAGCACAAACTTGTATTTTTTTTTTTGAAAGACCGTTGTCTATAACATCGATTTTAGGCACAATATTCGGAAATAAATAGTTACTAAAGATTGAAGTCGAGTTATTGCTAAAATGATACTCGGGCATTTGTGCTCCTCTGTGATGTAGAGTTTTTGGAGAGTATACCATCAATGTAACTTAGGGCCATTACAGATTGGAGGTATTTTCGGTGCGTATTTAGCTGTGTTCTTGAACACACTTTTTTTTCTTTTTGCTCGACTCCTAAGGGTCGTAGCGTGATGAAAAAATCAAGAATTGGGTATCAACTGCAAAAAGATTTTTTTCAAATCCGACTAGCAGTTCCAGAGATTAGCGCGTTCAAACAAACAAACTCTTCAGCTTTATTACATTAGTATAAGGAAAATAGATGATAAACCGGTAACAGCTAATAAGCTATACTTGTGCTCGTGTGTTTACAATATGTAGACCTACGATCCCTGCTACACACAATGAAAACACGCCCAATCTTATATTGGCCCTTTATTATCTAAGGATAATTATGTATTTTTAATAATTAACTGTAAATAAGTTATTCTACGTGACTTGTTCAAATACTTAAATCGAGCCTTTTATAAAATTGAATAGTGATAATGAGAGCAATATACTTCCTGCATAAGCATAACAACATAAATATTAGATGGAATATTAGATGTGCATACCATGTGGAAGTAAATGTTTTTAGCTGTACAATAATGTCGTGCGGACACGTCGGTAGTCAGTGCACTGTGTTAGCCGTTACTAATTAGCTTTATAATGCTGGTGCTAACTAATTTTCTGAGTAAGATTGTATGTACACATATAGCAAAACGAGGATACTATAGTCTGTGAATGAAAATCAAAGAAATGCTTCCTAGTAAAATCATTATGATCTATGTAATTAGTAGAGCCACTTATAAGTAGCTCTACTAATTACATAGATCGCTAAAAGTTGGTGACAGTTAAAATTGACCAGCCATCCATCGAGATGAGACTTTCTTTTTGCTCAGTTTATGCTCCATTTTTTTTTAATTAAATGATTACTTTATAAAAGTAACATTGTGGGGAATGGAGAAGGTTTTTAGGCAAGGATGTTTATTTTTAGATTATGAAGTAATATCATATTATTTGCCATTTGTTACTGAAGTTGCGACTAATACGCGAAAACTGTTATGACCTATTGCACCATCACTATTGATTAAAAATATCTAGGCGCCCATACCGCGTTAACACAAAGTCTAATCTGACAATTAATGGTTGGGGTAAGCAAAGTTGCAAGAAGCCCATGCTTTCGCTCATTTGTAAAAATGGCCGTTCCGGACATCGAAACTAAATAGATTATCAAGATTATAAAGCACTTTAATTATACTTTTACGCGTATTAGGCGTAACAAGTTAGTTATATAGATATTTTTAAGGCATAATCTTATATTTTAATACAGACTACGTCAACAATTTGTAAGTATTACACAAGGTAGAATATTATATGTATTACGTTTGAATTGTAAGAGTAAAAATTTAAATACTTAATTTAAAATTGCATTTTATTTTTAATATTTTTCCCAACCTGATATTGTTCAATTCAATAAATATAAGCTTACAGTTTACACCAAATCGCTTATATCTATGCTAATTACACTAATACAAATTACACATACATGACAATGTTAATTGAAAACAGAACCACCTACAGAATTTACGTTTAATTTTTCCAACATAATAGTATACAATGACTCTTGAGGACTCTTAAACTATTGCATTTTATTCTAATTTACTACGGACATAGGCATCGTATATTTGTTTTATAACTTGAGTGTTCTTAAACTGTGATATTCTATGATATTCTAATAATGAAACCAAGACATTTATGAGCTTCTTTACAAGCTTGAAGAATATGGCCATGAAAATTTAATTGGCTATCCATTATTACTCCCAAATCCCTGATTGAGACAACACATTCTATTGGTGCGCCGGCAAGATTATAGTTATTTGTAACCGGATTAAGCCTATGGATTATTGTTCTAGTTTACTTCAAATGTTGTGTTTAATTGCGTATCGTATTATAAGATTGATAGAGTAATTTCTGTCTAAGCTATTGAAAAATCAAAAAACAAAAAAAAAACTAGGCATGCTAGTTTTTTTTTGTTTTTTCAATAGCTTAGAAAGAAATTATCAATCTTATAATACGATACGCAATTAAACACAACATTTGAAGTAAACTAGAACAATAAAAACAGAAATAAAAAATAAAAAAACTTAGATCGTTGAAAAATATCGAGATTCAAATCACACTACGAAGGTATGATTTTAATTTAGATATTATTAATTTTTAATTTAAAAAAATAATAAAAAAAACTAGGTAAGCCATAAGCTTCTACTCCGTTCACCTATTATACCCTATTTTTTTCAAGACGGCAAAAAAAGTCATCCAGCATATTATAAGTTATATATAACTTATAAGTTTATAACACAAGTTACGTATATAAATAATTAAGATTACATTAGTAAACCAGCGACACCCTAACAGTCATGTACGACACGAGAGTGCAAAAAATGGGGCACTAGCAATTAAGATTGATAATGTTTTTTCGATCGCTTCAGTATAGCCCCCATTTTCGCTCAGAGTGTGACATCGCCTTGGTGTCGTTAGTTTTAGAGTTACATGAATGGTTGAGATCTCAAAAGACGCGTATCAACAAGAGCTACAATATGGTGAAAAAAAAAAGTCAGAAAACTTTCTTGAAAATCGCGAAAATGTGAAAAATTCGATAATTTTTTTAGGGTCATAAAATCAACAATATCTCAAAAACTAAATGCGATATCGAAAAAATGAAAAAAAAACCCTCGGGTTATTGAGTTAGGCTACATTTTAAAACAAACCGGACCTCTGTATCACTAATAGTCTAGGCAGGAGAGCGCGCTCCTTAGATGCGCGTCGCGTCGCCGAGTTGTTATGGGAGAGTTTAAGAGTTTGATCGTGAAATGTAGGTATTTGTATATACGTATTTTAATTTAATTTTATAATGATTTTTTTTTATTAATTTTGTTTTGCGATAAGTGAAAGTACTTCAAATTACTAATTAGAACTTTACATTTGAGACTAAAATTATTATTTCTATGTTCATAACTACACTCTCTTGTAAAAAATACGGGCACCTAAGGAAATTTACGTTCTAAGGTCGAATTGAGTTAATTAAATGAAATTTAACACATTCAGAGCGGCAGACACACATGCGCGTTTTCATAACTTTCTTCGAGTGCGGCGCGGCGCACATGTGTGTTCGTTGTGCATCTCTATTGTTTCGAAAACATCGTAAAAAAAGGGTCGGTAAGGGTGTAGCATAAAGAAGCGTTTGCATAAAGAATTCA
Organism: Dicycla oo; assembly: GCA_948252095.1. Lineage (NCBI taxonomy): Eukaryota > Metazoa > Arthropoda > Insecta > Lepidoptera > Noctuidae > Dicycla > Dicycla oo. The sequence continues at coordinate 27,176,146 of OX411711.1, forward strand.
GCAGAGAATGTGTTAATTGTTTGACGTAGTCAGCATACTCGTGTAAATTAATACGCATGAAGTGAATTCTGGCAATTAAAAAAAAAATCGATGAATTCTATAAAACCGATGCGGCCAAACAATAAGAAGTGGTCGGCAATAAAGACAAGAAGATTTTTTTACTTTTTTTAATTAACTAATGTTACAAATGTAAAAACCTAATAACGAGTGTAATAACGACCTCCTCTTGCCAAAATCACACCTTGAATCCTTCTGGGCATGCATTCCACGATGTTTTTAATAACGTTTTGAGGAATACGTTCCCACTCTTCTGCAATGACTCTTTTTTAGCTTCCTGATGTTTTGTGGAGCAGGATGCACTGATATTACCCGTCTCTTTATAACATCCCAGACATGCTCAATTCGATTGAGGTCAGGACTTCGAGCTGGCCAATCTAAACGAGGATCCCAACTTCTTGCACGTACGCTTCCACGTCGCCAGAACGGTGCGGGCGAGCAGTGTCGTTCATAAAAATGGAATCTTCCCCAAGTGCACTCAATGAGGGTTATGCATATGGAATTAGGACTTCCGTTATATACCAGTGTGCATTTAATGTTCCATTTTCTATGAAAACTAACTCCGTACGCTCCGTCGAATTAATAGCTGAACAAAACAACGGAGCCTCCAAAGTCTTATAGTTAGTAAATAGTTATATTCATGTTTTCTGTTAAATTTTGTCTTGTATAAATGTATGTTTTATTAGACCTATAATAACTTATATGTGTAGTATTTAAACTGTTAGTATAATTTGGTCAACAAATAAATTAATTTATAGAAATCGAATAAAAATACTTACAAAAGTAAGTATTTTTATTCGATTTCTATAAATTAATACACACACGCACACAAAAGTGTGCGTCAGAATGGCTGATTGTCTGTGGCGTTGGTCTATGAGAGTTGATTCGAAAATTGCTACATAATTGCTTATATTTGCTACATAGGATATATATTTAGAAACAAATTTTTTTTTTTTGATCAGCAACCCTGACGTTAGGTTGGAAACTTTGTATGCTTGACTTTAAACTACGAGGTGACCCTCCTAGTTTAAAGTCAAGCATACAAAGTTTCCCGAAATTTATTGCGTCAATAATTGCTACATATTTACTTCATTTATCTAATTTAGTTGTTACTTCAAACATATGACTTGGCTATCGCATTAGGTTACGACCTGTAAGGATAGTTTTAAGGCATTTAAATAAATAAATAAATATGTTAAATAAAGGATGTAGCAATTATTTAAATTATCCCAAGGAAAAGTGCCTATGTGTACGTGTTTTTTATAGTAACTCGTGCATTTGTTCTTGGAAAGCTCCATTTGGTCAAGTGAAACTGATGAAGATCGCAGATGGCCACCGGAACTACTCAATAATAAGTATAACATTATAATATAACTTTAATAATGGTTGCTAAGTAATGTATGCTCGTCACAATGCTTATGGTTAATTATTGAGGAGTTCTCCTGGTACTTACCGGGAGAACTCCTCAATAATTAACGTCCCTGCATCGGGAAAAGAAATATTTTGTAAATGGTGATGAGCAGTTGACATTAGGATATTGTAACTTAGATAAATTACAAACTGACCCACTAAAAAGTGAAAAATAAAAACTAAATCCCAAAAAAAAAAATAAACCAAATTAAAAAAAAAACCCACAAAGTGAAAAATAACTTTAATTTCGGAAGTCGGTGGCAAAAAAGTAAAATACAGATCCAAGACACCGACTTCCAAAATTATTTATTTTTCACTTTGTGGGGTTTTTTTGGAAGTCGGTTGATTTTTTTGGAAAAAAGTTTTTATTTATCTCGATGGAAATAATGTGAATTACGTTGTAGAGATAACGGTAAATTTGATGTTATCTTTTAGATTGACGATTCGCTGGCTTCAACTCTGCTAGTATGAATAAACCCTAATGAAAACATGGCTTATTTAAAAGAAGGTATTATAAATATCACGGCTGTATTCATAGAAGAGCACCCGCAGAGCTGGCCGCGTCGTGTGTGGTCATCTTCAGTAGTGAGAAACCGCACACCTATTAAGAATAGACGGCGAGAAGATATAATTAAAAATATAAGATAATTTTTACATCACTTTATTTCCTGGCTTTACCAGTAAGATACAGTACCATTGGAAAAACCTTAAAATGGCCACTTGTAACGGCAACATTTCTCCACCATACTCCACTATACACTTGCTTTTTTACTAAAACTGTTTAATAAGATCCTAAAGCAAAGCTACAATCGATGCATATTTTAGTTATCTACTTGACAGTTCGTTTATTACCCGTATTTTGTTTTAGTTAATTCTTTGACATTTTGTAGCCGCGGGCCCTCTGAGAAATACAAAGCTGCCGAATAAAAATGATAAGTCTTGAAAATATGATTCGCGACAATAACAAATATGCATTTACATAATCAATTATAACTAATTATCAATATCTCTCTAAGTTAGAATTTGCCTTTGTTTAAATTTTGAATTTGATGTAAATTTACATAATAATAAGGTTGCACATAATTATGCTTGCAATGTGTGACCTCTAATAACCACAGAGAAGTATTAGGTTGGGGGAAAAAGTCTTTTCGCATTATAGTATGTATGAACTTGTAATAAAATCTCTTTGGCTATACTATTTGTATCTGGCTGGTTTTGGTATCATTGAAAGTTTAAATGTTAAAGAACATAATTCCAAATTCAAATTAGGAAAATGTGTGATTTTCATTTGTTTTTCGTACCGTCAAGATGAGTGAATCTAATGAAGAAATTAGATACATTTTAAAACTTTACTACAAAAAAGGGAAAAAGGCAACGCAAGCCGCGAAAAAAACTTGCGATGTTTATGGACCTAGTGTAGTGTCTGTGAGAGTAGCACAAATTTGGTTTAAGGCCCGTCCTCCCTAAAATACGGCGAAACTAAGTAACTTTGTGTCCATTTTTTACAGTAACTATAGTAGATTTTTGATAGAAAAAAAAAAATGCAATAATCTACAGTACATAAGAAGTGATTTCATGTGTCCAGAAATCTGTTTTAGTTTATATAACTAAAGAAAAAAAAAGCTAAACACAGGTCTGTTTTTTCTAGTTTTTACCATATTACTCCTACAATTTTCATTAAAATTGTTTATAAATTTATACAGTTCTCTACAAAATAATAAGAAATGATTTCATGTTATTACTTTTTTTTAATTATTTTTATTTTATTTTAAATTAATTTACAAAGCAAATCCTTAGCGGCAAATTTACGCTGCGCCCCGCTCTCGCCCAAAATCTCAGTGCGGGGCGAGACGTGTTGCTGGACGGACCTGTGCTGCTTTGCGTGACGACCTCCTCGCTTCGATAAACATTGTTTTTTTGTGAATAGTGTAACCACACGGACAGTTTCATTTAATTTTTGGTATCTTATCTACCTAGTTACGTGACTATATTTTTTTGTGTGAATACTTTTACTTTATTAATATTAGTTAGTGTATTCAGTGTGTTTTGTTATAATAGGTTGGGGAAAATGTTTCTTCGCATTTTTTAAGAAAATTCAAAACATTTTTTAATATAGTTTATTTACATTTAACTAAAGTATGTAGGTACTATTTTGTTCGATAACTTTTTGCCATCTTGTAGGTAGGGACATGATCCCATTGCTATAGAAATTTTGGGACTTCTGGTCAAAATACCGCGACAAGAGGTTTTGGCAGTCCTCTTGTGATGTTAACCTGACACTGCCTAAAGAATTCTGAAGAGACCGAAACAGGTGGAAATCTGAAGGTGCAAGGTCAGGACTATACGGCGGATGCATTAACACCTCCCAGCCAAACTCTCTTAATTTTTGCTGAGTGGCTAAAGATGTGCGAGGTCTAGCGTTATCATGATGAAAAACCACACCCCTTCTGTTGATTAATTCCGGCCGCATTCTCTCAACTTCTTGCTTTAATCTCATCAGTTGTTCGCAGTAGAGTTCAGAATCGATGGTCCTGCCTGGTGGTAACAGCTCATAATGAATAATGCCCTTCCAATCCCACCACACACACAGCAGCACCTTGTTGCGAGTTAACCCGGGTTTCGCCACAGTCTGTGAAGCCTAACCGGCCTTTGACCACGACCTTTTTCGCACGTTCTTGTCATACGTGATCCACTTTTCATCACCAGTTATCAGCTTCTTCAAAAATGGTTCGGTTTCATTACGTCGTATTAACCCATATATGCCCAGAACATTTTTTTGACACCGAGTGTTGTAATTTTTACATATGTTGATAATTTAAGGAATAATTAAACCGAGATGTGATTTAAAGCAGTTATTTAGTCTTTTAAAAGATGGCGCTGTTATTATATTTAATAAAATAGCTCGTGCTCAGGATGCATTACAAATGATGGAGTGCTTTTGGGTCGTTATCGACCCTATTGACATAAATGGGTTAAAGAATCACAAATGAGTACACGGTTCATTAGGTTTCTTTCAGTGAGCTCGTGAGGTACCCAAATGTCGAGCTTTTTTGTGTACCCAGTTTTTTTCAAATGCGCCAAAACTGTTTTGTGGTCAATTTCCAGTTCTTCAGCTACGTCGTAACTACTGATATACCGATCTTGCTCCACTTTTTCAAAAATGGCATCCATTTTATCCGTAATAGGGCGACCAGAGCGACGTGCATCTTTGACATCGAAATTTCCGGATTGAAAACGCTTAAACCAAATTTGTGCTACTCTCACAGACACTACACTAGGTCCATAAACATCGCAATTTTTTTTCCGCGGCTTGCGTTGCATTTTTACATTTTTTGTAGTAAAATTTTAAAATGTATCGAATTTCTTCATTAGATTCACTCATCTTGACGGTACGAAAAACAAATGAAAATCACACATTTTCCTAATTTGAATTTGGAATTATGTTACTTAAAATTGAAACTTTCAATGATACCAAAACCAGCCAGATACAAATAGTATAGCCAAAGAGATTTTATTACAAGTTCATACATACTATAATGCGAAAAGACTTTTTCCCCAACCTAATATTATAGTAAAAAAAATGTATCTAAACAATCGTTTTCTAAAGCAAGGTGTGTTCAAGATGGGAAGTAAACAAAGACAAAAAAAAACGAAATCTCAAAAAGAAGATGGAAACAGGGAAGAAAATGGGACAAAGAAACATCACGATCCCCTCAACATACTTGCTCATTAATGATAAAAAAAACGAAAGAACATGAAGAGGTAGAAAACCAGAAACCAAATACCAGAACCAAAGCAAGATTCAAGTAAATGAAGAAGAGAAAGAAAAAAAGAAGAAAAACATTGACCGAAAGACAATTAAATTTTAATGAATTTTGAGTAATCTGTCAATAAACAAGTTTATGCTGCCAATATTGGTTTTCTTTTTGAAAGACATGCATATCAACAAAAAAGTTATGATACTAGCAATGCCCGCAACTTCGTACGTGCAAGCATTGAAATAAATGCCGATACCGATTGTTTTAGCTACTAATATTCTTGGTTCTTGAACATATCCTTGGACACACACTACTATCTTGTCTTATAGTACCTACATTTTTATTTGAGGAGTAGGCTCTTTCGCTATCGTCTAGATGTACCTCTAGGGTTCCATACGAGTATCAGGTCCTACATAACATGAATTTAATATCATATAGTGTTCAAAATCCCTTACCCTTTTTTCGTTCGCTTTTTAAATTCATCTCTGCGCTATACAGGTTGCTCTAAGATGCTATTTTAGAAAATTATAAATAAATCAATAAATAATAATGTTTAATGAAATTAAAATATCCTTATAAAACGAGATTGTGGAACCATATACGTGTGTTGATTTCATGTCGCCATTGCAGCGCCACGTTGTATAATTGTTAACTTGTAGAAATGTACAGACGCCAGCACATCAAGCTACTACAATCTGTCAGATTTCTTTAATAGATTTTAGACTTTATTGCTGAAGCTTTTAGGTTCAAGGTTGATTGCGAAAATCTGACAGTTTCGGGTAGGTTGACCTGCTGGCGTCTGTACTTTTATTTCAGAATGTGATTGATGTGACTAATAAAGAAATATCTAAACAAGATGTTTTATGTGTTGCCACTCCTTAAAGATTGTAAAGTTAATTTTTTAATACCTTATATGTAGGTATTTATAAAAACATCTGCGGTCTTACTACAAATGGTTTAAAAACATGTTCAACGCATGTCTAACGTCAAACTCCATACATAAAAAAACATAAAATACGCGTTGAACATGTGTTTAAATCTTTTGTAATAAGACGCCTGTTATTTATTAATTACTCTATGTCGCGCGCGGTACCTAGTAATCGTGTACACCCTAGCGAAGCATCGCGCGCGATGTTTAGGTTCGGGTGGTGCGGGGAGTAGTACAAAGCTCCGCCCACACACGCAAGGTCGTTGGCGCCGGTAAAAACCTTAAGCGTTTTCAATCCGGAAATTTTGATGTCAAAGATGCACGTCGCTCTGGTCGCCCTATTACGGATAAAATGGATGCCATTTTTGAAAAAGTGGAGCAAGATCGGCATATCAGTAGTTACGACGTAGCTGAAGAACTGGAAATTGACCACAAAACAGTTTTGGCGCATTTGAAAAAAACTGGGTACACAAAAAAGCTCGACATTTGGGTACCTCACGAGCTCACTGAAAGAAACCTAAACTCGCAACAAGGTGATGCTGTGTGTGTGGTGGGATTGGAAGGGCATTATTCATTATGAGCTGTTACCACCAGGCAGGACCATCGATTCTGAACTCTACTGCGAACAACTGATGAGATTAAAGCAAGAAGTTGAGAGAAAGCGGCCGGAATTAATCAACAGAAGGGGTGTGGTTTTTCATCATGATAACGCTAGACCTCACACATCTTTAGCCACTCAGCAAAAATTAAGAGAGTTTGGCTGGGAGGTGTTAATGCATCCGCCGTATAGTCCTGACCTTGCACCTTCAGATTTCCACCTGTTTCGGTCTCTTCAGAATTCTTTAGGCAGTGTCAGGTTAACATCACGAGAGGACTGCCAAAACCACTTGTCGCGGTATTTTGACCAGAAGTCCCAAAATTTCTATAGCAATGGGATCATGTCCCTACCTACAAGATGGCAAAAAGTTATCGAACAAAATGGTACCTACATACTTTAGTTAAATGTAAATAAACTATATTAAAAAATGTTTTGAATTTTCTTAAAAAATGCGAAGAAACTTTTTCCCCAACCTATTATGATGTGGACAAAGCAGCTAGTGGCATATTGCGTGTGTCAATAAAGTATCAGTACTTACCTATGTGAGAAACGTGATTTATGAAATACTAGCTGACCCGACAATTCATACAAAATTTCCATAGAAAATGCTCTTTCTGTTTTCCCGAACATTCAAATTTTCCCGGCAACTTTTCAAACATTTTCTTTCATACAAACCTTGTCCTGACAATTATAAACACGACAAAGAGAATTAGCCAAATATGTGCACCTGTTCTGAAGTGATGCGCGTACATTCATTCGGTAATTGATTTTATTTATACTAGCTGTCTGCCCCAGCTTCGCACGCGTGTACTAATGAAGAGACCTAATCTTCCATTTACAGTACGACCATGTAATCAAATAAAGTGACAATAAACTGGCATTACTGGTAATCAAAAAAAAAATAATTGTAGGAATAAAATAACGTTCTACAACTTTTTACAACATTTATCACAAACCAACCAAACTAACAAAAATTACTTATTATTTTCATTCGGATGCAACAGATAAAACATGAAACTTGAATCATGAAACGGAACAACTAAATGTCAATCTGTCAATTCTGCCATTTTTTTTTCATTACCTTACTACTCTTTTCTGTCTTACTCACTCACTTTTTTGTATAGAGATTTTTTAACCAAAATATTTCAAATTTCCGTACAATTTTTCAAACATTTTCTTTCATACAAACTTTGTTCTGGCAATTACAAACATAACAAAAAAAGAATTATCCAATTTGGTGCAGTCGTTCGGAAGTTATGCGCGTACATACATTTCGGCGATTCATTTTTATTTATAGATAGATTAAACGTAACTAAAATAGTCGAATCATATCGGGTTGTGAGCCCAGATATTCAGAATGGAGCTGTCAAAGACTCAGATTCCTAAAATTGAGGGTACAAATTGGATGCATTGGAAGTACCGGATATCATTGATGATGGTATAAATCTCAAAATCTAAGGAGCTTGTTTCGAGTCGCGCATCACTTCTTGTTCAATGAAGATTGATGGACAAATTAGTTACAGGTCAACGAGAAAGGTACGGAGGTCTATACAGGCCTAACTGCAGGATTGTACCACCATATAAAGTAATTGGAACAGAAAGAATCGACATACACGCCTGAGCAAAACGGGTGTAGCGAAAAGGATAATCGCACCATTGTTGACGCAGCGAGGTCTATGAGTTGGACTCTCGGAACTGCCTCAGATATTGTGAGCCGAGTTGTTGAACACGACTTCAAATAAAAAGGAGGTCTTTCAATTCGACATGTATCAGGTTGGCGGAAAAGTCCTGCACCAAGACTTAATGAATTTATTGTTAACTTTGTTATTTACAATAATTAATCAGTAATGTAATCCCCAAATAACTCTATTACTCTGGCCCATTTAGTTGATAGATTGTTGATGTCCTGCGCCCAGAATTCCGGAGGCTGCGCAGAAAAGAAATTGTCCACTGCCATTTTGAGGTCTTCACATCAAGTCATGCAGATCAAGGCGGTGACTTGAACACGGACGTTCACCCACTGGTGTATTGTGCATGTATGCTGGATGTGCCGTGTCGTGGATAAGCGAGCGTCAGACAAGCGTGGCTATATCTACCACCTAAGAGGTCGTAGCTGCCAGTGAAGGCGCTTGGGAATCAATTTGGCTGTCCAGTCATTGGAGATATGGCAAAACTTAAGGGTGTGCCTATCCAGAAAGTAGATAATGAAGCTGCGATCGAGCTAACTGAAAATCCGGAGTACCGAGTACAAACGTACCAAGCATATCCGGATTACACACTTCTTTGTCAGGGAGATGGTAACAAGTGGAGAGCTAAAAGTAAACAGGATCACAACTGACTTAAATCAGCTTGCAGTTACTTTTACAAAAGCATTAGCCAGACCAAGCCTGTTGAAGTCTTCATTGAGAGAAGATAATAAGGTTGCATATACTTGCAATGTGCGACCTCGAATAACCACAGAGAGATGTGGATAAAAAAGCTGGTGTCATATTGTGTGTGTCAATAAAGTGTCAGTATGTGAAAAACTGTATTTGTTATTGTCGCGTATCATATTTTCGAGACTACCATTTTAATTCGGCAGCATTGTATTTCTCGGAGGGACCACGGGTAACAAAATTCCCCATGGCTTCTACTAAGGACTACAGCAGGGATCAAGGATAATAAACGGTCATTCGTAATCATGTGTACAGGCGTTGTCGCAACGATTTCTCACAAGACGTAAACTATGATGCAAATAAATTTTGTATTATAAAAACATTTCAGTATACACGGCATTAGATTTTTCCCAACTTATTAATTGATCATTACTATTTATCAAAGGTCTTAAATTAAAGAATCATCCATAATCTACTTAGATACCCGTATTTTAAATAAAAATAGTGATGTCCATAGTAAACATAGTAAAAACTTGAGAGTTGAGTAGCAGACATAATAATTAATTTCGGGCTAAACATGAATTGCTGACATGTTGAAAAATGCACGGTAATGAAATGTAGGGAAGAATAAATCAAATAAATAACTCATTTTACTGAAGTCAAACTTGCTTATAGAAGTGCTATTACAAATATACCATGCAACTTCAAATGTTTCACTCGAGGATCTTGCAGTAATCTAAATGTGCCACTGCTAATATAGGCAATTTTTATTTTAATAACATATTTTTCGGACAACCGCTACATGCTAAATATTTTGATTGAACTCCAGAATATATGCAAACTTATTATACAAATAGTTGTCTATGATTTACAGTCACACGCTTTGGTTTATTACTTCCCACTGACACTAATATTTCCCAGTAATTTGTTCAAAGTAAAATGCGACTGAAGCAATACTTAAGTGTAAAACTAATTTGATGGTTTAACTTTTAATAATTTATATTTATCACATTAATTATAATTTTTACACGACACTTCATGTCGAAGAAAACTGATTTAATTTCTGTAACGTAAGATTCAATGGTAAGTTGTCTTCAGAATCTGATGAAGTGTCCGGTAGTCGACGACTGGTCGCCGGTAGTTCGCTGTGAGCGTTGGGTGACTCCGTGACACCAGGCCGAGAGTCACTAGCAGCTGGTGCCGATTCGACGTCAGACCTGTTTCTAGTACCAGCCACATTTGATAAGAAGTTACTGTAATTTGCACTCGAATTTGATTCATCAGTATTTTTATGACTATACATAACATTGACAACACTTCTCAGTCTTCTATTCTCGCGGCTGTCACGCCGCTGTCGTTTCCATTCCTTCATTGCTTTGCGCTTTTCTCTATCCCTCTTCGACGTGCCGCTAGTGCTGGGTTGATCCAAGGCAGGTAAAGCCTGTTCGGCGGGAACTGAGTACTCGTTATTACTCGTTTTATTACTCGATTTAACGCCCTTTCCCGAGTACGACTTTCGCTTGCTTCGCTTATCCTTTTCCGAAGACTGGAAATTTTTCTTATCTTTGTGATGTGAATGTGAGGACCGTTTTTTGTTTCTCCTTCGATCTCTACTAGTCGTCGCACTCTCCTTGCTCGACTTCTTTGATTTCTTTTTAACTATATATCTGGAGTCATCGGTGTCGTCGTCGCACGAGGAGGTGGGCGCGGTGGAGGGGCTGGGCGGCGCGGACGGCGAGGAGGACGAGGCCGCGGGTTCGACGCGCGGCGGCGTGGAGCGGCTGGTGTCGGACGTGGAGGCGGAGTGCGCGCGCGCGCGGCGGCGGCGCGGGCGGGGCGGTCGGTAGGAGCTGTCGTCGCTGTCAGACTCGCTGCGCATGTCGCCGCCGCTGTCGCGCGCGCGATGCCGCTTCAGCGTAAGCTTCACGGACGGCACGGGCCTCTGCTCTTGGGCCTCTGCCGGTTGAGTTAGCTCTGGCTGAGGAATGTCCTGTAAGATGACGTCGCTATCGGATCCTAGCAAGTCAACGATCTCGGGAGTCCTCTCCTGTGGTGGTTTGATGTAGCCCACGACCATCACTTCGGAAGAGTCGTCGTCGGTGTCCGATTGAGATATAGTTTCTATAGGAATGACACTATTAGTAGGAGGCTGCGATATATAACTTTGTGGGTAAGCAGGCACTGGGAACCTCGACGGCCCCGGAGGAGGCTCGGCTGGCTCCGAAGTGGAGACCATGACGATATCAGAATCTACACTTGCTTCAGAGTCAGAACTCGATATCACCTCATTGACCATTGTAGATATTCTACTGTCTGTGGTATATTGCACGTTGCGATCGTAGCCAGTCATGTCGTAAGGGGTAGAGGCGAAGCAATACAGCTCATGTAGGAAGTGCTCTGTCCTGTCTCCGAAATATCGATGCAGCGCTTCTCTGAATTCGGATGAATTGATATGATGTTGTGGTAGCAATTCTAGAATCCGGGCCATGACGTAAGATATGTGGCCGATATTCTCATTCAACAAATAATGTAGTTCTCTGTTAAGCCAAGGAACCAACCGGTGCATTTGTGTGTCGTTGTACCTTCAAAGACGAAATTGTAATATTTTAATGTGTAGTGAAGTAAGATAACTTGCTAAGTGATCGTAGCAGGACGGAAATATTCGATGTCTAGATACCTGTAAAATTCTGGCGTGCAAGTCCGGAACCTGCCCGTGAAGTCAGGCAGCGGGCGTGCCCAGAGGTTGTGTCGGTACACGGTGCGCCGGAACGAGGCCGGCGAGCGCCGACGCCGGGCTGGCGGCGCGCGCACGGAAGGCGGCGGGAACACGTCCGCCATGAACGGGTAGTGGCGCAGGAGCTGCTGGATCGCGATCGTCTCTCGCCGCGGTAGAGTCAGCGTTGTCCTGAGTACCATAGTAACATACTACCTACATCTTCATGCCACATTATTTCATTAGATGGTTGAACGAAATCTGTCCTGGGACCTTTCGTTCAGAAAATGTAATTAGCACGCCTACAGTTAAGACACTTTTCAAGAAAACAAAAGTATTAAAAAAAAAAATATTTGAAAGAATTACTGGTACTCTTTTATTGTTTTGTATAAGGTAAATGAATAATTTTCACGAAAAAAAAAAGCATTTTGTTTGATAAACTTGACGAAATATTGATCTCCAATGGATGGCAAAGCAGCCAGAAGTACTACAGTGTAGAAAAAAAATCACCCAGTAAAAATCCAGGCGCTGGATATTTTACTGGGAGATTTTCTGAATTCCAGGGTCACATTATACAGGTGTGGCGTAAATAGTGGTCCAACGGTAAGAGGTCGATACACCGTATATTCAGCTATCACATAGCTATCTACCACAACTTGAACCATTTTTTTTTCCATAGATCTCAAATAAAATATATTTTTATAATATTTGAAAATTTTACGCCTTGCTTTGGTTGTAATTTCTATTTTTTCTAAACAACATTATTTTTCAAATTTTATTTGTTGTTTATAACTGTGGAATACATGTGCTATCACATGCAAATAACTTTGTAAATGTAATTTTGAAGGTAGGTACTAAAGAAAAAGTGTTCATTTCAAAATTAAACTTGGATCTCTAGAAAATTATGTGACTTTGAATTGCGAATGGAGTAAAAAAAAAATATACTACACTGTCGGTGCCCGTTACTTTTAAAACTTATCCAATTGTTGGAGATTCTAAAATAGTTTAAAGTTAAAAAACATGTATTATTAATAATAATTTATTGAAACAGTTAAAACCCCTAAACCCTAAACGGTAAAGAATAACATTATTTTATGTTTACTAAAACTAAACAATTAATTAATTTAATAATTTTCGTGGTAATTCTTAAATACCTAGTGGCCCTTATTTTGTTTTGACTTATATTACTGGTGCCTATACTTTGTTGCTGCACTTTAAAAAACTGGGTGTGATTTGTATTGCTAAGACATGGTTCATGATATTCAATGCTTTTACTAAATAAGTATCAATAAAAACAGCTACCTACACTCTCTTCTAGAAGATACTAAAATTGATTTAAAGACAAATATGTCTTAAATCAATTCGCTCGCGTTAGTTTAGAATACCGGTTTAGGGCGCGAAAACAAACTTACTTTCGCATTTATAATATTATAATTAGGAGGATGAAAAACCAGTCTATCAACACTCTACGACTCATAAAATGTATTAGGTACCTACTTAAATAAAAAAAAAAAAAACACTCTTAACACACTACTAAAGTTTCTATAATAATATAAGTGGCAAGAGCAAACCGATCTCAAATAAACAAAAAAATAATAATATAAGTAATTCAATCATGATTGGAAAGACATGTGGCGCCATCTATTATCATACAAACGTTATTGTTGTTGTCCTCGGGAACAGTACTTTTTTTCGGGATGAAAGGTATGCTATGCCTGTTTCTATATAACTGACACCGTATATGCAAAATTTCAGGATGATTGTTTCAGTAGTTTAGGCGTGAAAAGGTAACAAACAAACTTACTTTCGCATTTATAATATTAGTTACGAAGTTAGGATAACTAAATACATACAAGTCCAAGCCCACCACTATACCTGTATCTGAACCTGTGTGTGGCTGCAGTGACCCTGTCAATGTCGATCCTGCTGATTGCAGGCGTCGACTCCTCACTTTGACGCTGAACCACCAAGTACTCCTCATACTGGTGGTTGGAGCGCACATTGTGAATGATTGATCTGAATGCTTGCTTGCAGAGTGGGCACTCTGCTTTAACCTGAAACATTTATTTATTCATGCCGACTATCAAATCTGTATTCCATGTTTGCAGGTAAAGGTAAAATGCACCTCAAAATATTGTTTTTTTTTAAACAAACTGCTTCTGGAACTCCAATTTACTATTATATACTCACAAAAAGATGAGGTCTATTTATTCTTACAAACTTTTTTCTGTTTTATTATGGTTAATAATTAATTATATTTCAATTAATGTGACTGCATATCTTCAATTGGATTTGAAATAAAAATGAATGGATCTTTGATATTTCAGTCTGCTGGTCTAATTATACATACAAATGGTTGTTATCAATTTTGTTATGAATCAGCTAGCAGTTTGTACTCACAGTATTTCTGTTCCAGTTTCTATAAATCAGAAACACCAAAAACATTTTTTTTCTATAAATGCAAGGTAAAGGCGTTTAAAAGCTCACCTTACTCCAAGTTAGAAGACATGAAAAGCAGAACTGGTGTAAACAAGAATCAGTGAAGGATTTGTTCTTGCAAGTGCCAAGACATATAGCACAGTTGGGTGGAGGAGAGCCTGTGCGACTGTCAGGCCGGGGGCTACTGTCATCACTCTTGACACTGCTGGGGTTTGCGCCTGAACTGTCATCTTGAGCAGCAGACAGCATCTCCATGGCTAGTTATCTGTAGATGTTGTATTGATTTTATGATTGATTTACATTGACAGTATCTCTATACATAATATTTTGTATATCTTAGACAATCAGGAGGTTAAAACATGGCTATAAAGCTGTAATTATTAATAACATTTTATAAATTGAGATGATCATGATACTGCAGTGGGTGGAACAAGTAGAGCTAATGGAATATATGTTATAGTAAACTTCACCTTTTAGTTTAGATGAATATTATATGTACTTCAGAATATAACGAGAAAATAGCAGTACCTAATGTTTTTGTGTAGGTATCAAAAATACATTGGACTTATTATAACATAGGTATTCCAAAATTGTTAGGCTATAAAACTGGGTTTCAGAGAATGTATGAAGTACCTACCTACCTATAGATTACTTGCAATTCACTGTGATTATTATGAAATGATAGAATTTATTTATTTATCATAGTAAAGGGATAATAGATAGTTGAATTGAGGACAAATAAGAAGGTTTTTACACTTGTTTTACTTATGAATCGATTGACAAAAGCTAGCTTTAAACATAAGTAATGAGAACGGTGCCCAACATATTTTCCTTATAAAATGGAAGTTCATGAGATGATAATACTCACGTACTGACAATGTGTGTGATCTTGACAGATTTCTGCTGAATTGTGACGTGCGTGACGATGGACGAAGTATCCGAGTTCGATCACTGAGATTCGATTTAAACTAAATAATGTTAAATCTGTAGTAAAATTAACTCATAACACAAGAACATATCCATAAGATCATGAATAAAACAAATATATTGCTCCTGACTTAAGCTATTTCCAAAAGCAGGTTTATATACACAAGTCAACTCCAGAGCCTGCAATAGCGCATTATAGTAAATACGTTCGCACACATGGAAACTGTGGAATGGAATGGAAGTACCAACTTATATTATTGAGTAATCCATCTACATATAAACAAGAACAGCACTGATCTCAGTACAAGTACAATACGAAATACGATTGATACAATGATACGAATGAAATCTTAGAAGACAGTACAGTTGAGTACAGTACAGACGTAGACAGAGAAATTTGAGAAAACGGAGAAAACATCTCTCTCTCTCTTGTCTACAAGGACTACATGTAGTCTGTGGTCTCTGTGGATTGGCTAAAAGAAATGAATCGAATGGAACAGCCGTTTTTCTCTCATGGCAACAATATTGAATTAGCTGTTTTTTTTTTCTTTTGGCTTCGCACGGTTGGTGCATAGCCAATCTCAAGTTTAATTTAGTTCAGAAACAAAGTTAGGGAAACGAAAATATTACAATTACAAGCTGTTTATATTATCTACGCTAAGCAGCGACCCGCCACGCCGCCGCACAGTGGGTCTAAACTATGATTTTAGTGACTTAGGGGCCAACTTCGTTTTTTTTTACTTTTTTCATTATGCGGATAGATAGAGCTCATTAATCTCAATAATAAATTGCCTTGATGTTTTTCCTAAACTTTATACTTAGGGTAGAAAAATGTGTTTTGTTATTTTTTTGTATGGAGTGGATCGAGTTCAATTACATTCCTGCTAAGTAGCGTGTGATCCCACTTTGAAACTTTATTTTTCTTATACATTGTCTAGTCTACTATCATTTGATGCTATGAATATGTGCATAAAGTTGCAACTCTGCCAAATAAATTGATCGAAAAAAAATTAAAAATTACATAGAATAAAAAGCTTTTTTTTAGTTTTTGATATGGAATAGTAAGTAAAAGCACGTTATAATACACATAATTCAACATTACAATTTAAAGGTCCCTAATTAGCTAATTAGGATGTTCGGTTCAGTAGTTTAGGCGTACAAAGGTAACAAACAAACTTACATTCGCATTTATAATATTAAGTTAGGAAGTTAGGATGGGTAGTTGTGTAGCCTTTAGATGCAAAGAAATAGGCGTTGGTAAATTCTCAAATCATTTTCGCATGAAGAGAAAGTGGGAAAAGGCACTGAAATTAAATAACTTCAAACCTAGTGATTTTTCGAGGCTATGTGGGAAACATTTGAAGGAAACAGACTACGAGACCACTTCTAAGACGACACATTGGTAGCATACCTATTATTATTAATGAAGTCTTTTTATTAATAATAGTAAAAAAGCTTACCTACAACCTGTGAAAAGAAAAATGGTTTACTTTCAAATAACCATACATTTTGTAACAAGTAACTTTACATCTTGTTTATCATTAGTACTTATCATTAAAAAGAAAAAGTAATGAGTCAAGTTTATTTTATAACTTATAAAACCATAATATTGTCCAGAATACGGTTAAAAGTCGACAATATGTTAAATATAATGTATGTACAGACGCCAGCAGGTCAAGCTACCCGAAACTGTCAATTTTTCCCAATCAACCTTGAACCTAATGCTTTAGCGGTAAAGTTGAAAAACTATTAAAGAAATTAGACAGATTGTAGTAGCTTGATGTGCTGGCGTCTGTACCTTACGACAAGTTTGGCTTTCCTTCCTTATTGCGATACTCCGCTTTTTTCAACTTCTCCTTTAACTGGGCGATACGCCAGGTAGAATAGATTGTGAAGCAACACAAATAGATGAAAAAAAACACGCAAATACTTAAAAATCGTCCACAAAATGCACACGTCTTTATCAAAAACTTTGACAGCTGTATGTTTGTTATGTTACATAAACATACAGCGCCACCTTGCGGCGAAGCTTCCGGGAAACCATCCCATTGAGGGGTAGCCCGCAATTTTTATTTTAAAGTAATGATGGGTTTGCTCCTGATTCTAGTTTAGGTCAGAGGTGACAGACACAAAGTCGACAATGGAGTGATCTTACCCAGACGAAGGTAGTGAGTTCCACTTTTTTGCTGTGCGCATTATAAAAGACCTTGAGAGTTTTCTTGCAATTTCCATAATTTAGGGAAAAGATGTTTGCTTTTCAATTTAGTCTGTTATAGTCTTGGTCCAAGGAAAACATAAAATTTGGCTGTGAAAGCATGTTTTGTAGTGTTTGTGGGGCAAACAATGTCTTATCGTCTCTTTTTAGTATATTCTGTGCTGTAGCTAGCGAAGGGCTGCGAATTGTTTTAGTACAATGCTCTTTATGAATAATAATTGTCGAACTGTTAGTACTTCACATTTATAGAGCAGATTAGTGGGAAAGAGGAAAGGGCGGCCAGTAGCCACCTTGAGAATCGCTCTTTGAGCTCTTTCGATGGGTAGTAATAATGTTTTACATGCTCCACCCCATGAGGTAATGCAGTACGTCAAAATAGACTGACATAGAGCAAAGTAAACTTGCCTAATTATTATTGGGTCTGCAATATATCGTAGCTTTTTGAATATGAATATCAGCTTACGAATTCTATTAGGTATTTAAAGCTTCCATATGTTGTTTGAACGTCAGGGTGTCATCAATTATAACACCCAAGTATTTAATTTTATTAGACTTATTAATATTGGGACACATAAACGGGCAATCTGCAGGTGCTGTACAACAATGAGCATACAACTTTGAAGGAATATTAGAAGCTTGTTTGCGCATCGAAAACTTTATATAATTTGTCTTGTCTGCATTTAGAGTTAGTGAGTTATGCTGAAGCTATTTATTTACAACACTGAAGCCGTCTTGGGCGAGCTTGTAGACATCATGTTCCGATTCAGCCGAAAAAAGAAGAGCAGTGTCATTAGCGTAAGATATTATTGTGCCATGCTTTAGCTTTATATTACAAAGATCATTTATGTGTATCAGGAACAAAGTGGGCTCTAAAATACTTCCTTGGCGAACACCAAAAGACGTGTTTTTTTGGTCTGCGCTGAGAACACTGCCAATCTTCACGTACTGAGTACGGTCTTCTAATAATACATTGTTATAACTTATTTTGGATTTTAAAACGCCCCCCTGTAAAATTAGTAAGTTCTGAGATTATACACTTTTGATGCAAAAAGATGATGTATTTAGAAGTTCAAGATTTTCGTGCCATCAGCACCACGACTTCATTAGAAGCGTCTTCATTTTAACTATCTTATGAAAATAATAATAAATATACTTTATTTACAGATTTTGTTGCCTGTTATTATTTACTATAGCACTGTCTAATACCCTGTTGTTTTTTTTTTAAATTTTTCCACACAAACGAAGCTTTTTCTTATCATTAGAACTTAAAACGGGATATTTACCATGTATACTAATTGATTTGAGTTTCCGATATTTCGGCACTGTTGCAAGTGCTATGATCACGGATAAACTGAAGTTATTGCGGGTGGATGTTTACGAGCAGACAAAACGGTCTACCCTCTTTCTTGTTCGTTTAGTGCGATTGACACCGCTACCATTGTCACTTGTTACACTCACAACTCGATTCTGTTCTCGACACACAAAACTCACTGTGTCATGATAACTTCAGTTTATCCGTGATCATGGCACTTGCAACAGTGCCGAAATATCGGAAACTCAAATCAATTAGTATACATGGTAAATATCCCGTTTTAAGTTCTAATGATAATGTCAGTGACCATGTCAGTTTAAAAACTTATGAAGCTTTTTCTTGTCTTACAATCGGCAAAAAAAAAAATCCTAACATTTTTAATGTTCTCGGATGGCCAAGGACTCTGTATAAAGTCGGCCAGTGATGTGACGTAATAGTTATAGCTGTTTGATTTATCACGTGGAAATATTTATAAATACTACTACCGTATCGAAAAATATTTGAGGTCTACTGACCTCAAATTGTATTGAACTTAGTTAAATAACTACTTTATAACAAAGGGAAAATTGACCAATTTCGACCTTCAGATGGGTGACGATCCCGAATTAAATTGTTGTTTTTATCTAAATAATATTCTCTAATCTAAATTATATTATTAATATAATAGGTATTCCATAATTATGGAATAGGTACCCAAACATGGACTACTATAAAACTATGAATAATAAGCCTTTACTTAATAGGCTTCCCCGAATTTTTCGACATCCTGGATAGCAAAGAACCGTCCTCCACTGCCCTATACGCGTCGTCAGGAAGGCGCTCAGAGTTGTATCAATTTTGTACAAATCTAACACCCTCAAGAGTCATGTATGGGGCACCGAATCATAGGCCTTCGTATAGTCTATCCAACATGTCGACAAATCCTTTCGGGATCGACGGACCTGTTGGCTTATGGCAATGTTAATGAGGAGAAGCTCTTGGTGCCGCGGGACCCATTCCTACATCATTTTGAGAGGCAGACATAATAGAGTTCTTTTCTAAATGAGAATTCATTTTCACTCCCAAAATGGATGTAAGAAGTTTATAGACCGTTGGCAAACACGTGATCGGCCTATAATTTTTGGGTTCCGCGGCATCATTTAAGGAGATTAATATAATGACTTTGCCTTCTCAGTACATTTTTGAAAATCTTTTATATGCCCATAAAAACATTAGATTGTTTAAAAAATACAGTGATATCCACAATATAAATACTAGGAACAAACACAAATTTGTTGTACCTCCAACAAGGCTCACGAAAATAGGTCGCTCATTCAGGTGTCAATGTATACGCTTTTATAATAAACTTCCAAGCCACGTTCAAGATCTGAGCCTTAATAAATTCAAATCATTCATTAAACGCAAGTTGTGTCAGAAAGCTTATTATACCGTTAAAGATTATATTGAGGACAAAAAGGCTTGGGATTGAACTGCTCCTTATTTTATTCTTTTATTTTTGCATACTGAATGTTGACATGACTATTTACTTTGTACAATATTATATTATTTTAATTTATTGTGAATGTGAAGACTATGTAGGTCATTGCTTTTTTTGTTTGTTTTATTTTTTCTCTCAGTTATTTTTAATCATCGTCTGGCAGTTTGAGTAATTTATGCGGCCTACCCCAATGTCCTTTCTTTGGTATTGTTCGTCGAATCGTTGAGCTCCTTAAGTTCTCAGTTGAGCTGCGCGATTACTGACAAATGCGTGCACTGACTGGACAGGTCCTCTCAATCTGGTGGTTCTTTCCTCAAAAGACCATTTCAGACACCAATCTACATGGTCTTCACATGAAGTGACCAAGATTATGTCTGGACTTTATAAGAGACTGTGACCTCTGAGTTTGTTTCGGCCTTTCTTCTCAGAGTAGTCAGATAGGAAACGCCGACCTCATCTAGCTAAAAAAAAAAAAAACATGATTGACTTGTAAAAGTGTTTGTACAGACGCCAGCAGGTCAACCTACCCGAAACTGTTAGATTTTCTCAATCAACCTTGAACCTAAAGCTTTAGCAATAAAGTCAAAAATCTATTAAAGAAATCTGACAGATTGTAGTAGCTTGATGTGCTGGCGTCTGTACAAACCTACTTACAGAAATAAAAATCATTTATCATTTATCACCTGACAGATGGGTAACTCCTGTTGTAAAGAACAATGGAAGCGACCCAGACTCTAAGGCCGACTGGAGTTGCGATGCCAAGCACGCGTGTGAACTTTGCAGCCATTTAAGCCAAAAATTGTGCAGTCCGTCCGGTCCCGGCGATTTCCAGTTCGGTATCAGACGGGCTGCACTGGCTACGTCGGAGAAAGTAATTATTAATTCTTTCATCTCCGGTATGGCGTCACACACGAGCTCAACATCGCGCATCCAATCAGCCTCAGTATGGCAGACGGGCACCGACCAGATGTTTCGCTAGAATATGCTAGTGGCATCATCATCCGGGCAGCATACGTCTGCCACATTTTGCTCAGGTCGCTCCCATGCTCTATACACCCACCTTTGATCACGTTGGAATATGCGATTGTGGGTATACTGTTCAACCCGTCGCTTATACCTACGGATATGGCTTGCTCATGCACAGACCTTCCGCTTCAAGAAGTCAATACGCTCTGTGACACGGGTCATAATTATATTCTTGAGCACTGATTACCTCTGAGCGCAGCCTATCAAGTGCGGCGTCGTCCAATCTGTAATTCCGTTGGATAACCCGCACCCGCACCTGATCCGGCAGTCGTTGGGCCGAGACGTTGATGGCTGATTGAAGCGCCTGGAACAGATACAGCTTCCTATTGCGGTACGCAGTGAGGTTAGTTCCCCCTTCTGTAGCCCCGTAATATGCGCGCATGACGTTGTCATTCATTTGTTGAGTCCATTTCATGCGCTGCACACAAACACCGGCAGCGGGGCCGGTTGGGCCCTAGATCCCATGCCGTTCGATGGTCGGCCTCTTCCCGGCCAACGTGCAGATGGTCATTATTATTATTATTAAAACACAATCGGTGAATAACACTCGAATGTTCGAAACGCTACCTATCATCGTCATTGTAATATATAGGTGGAAATAGTTCCTAAAGGATGTTTTGAATTGTAAATGTAATTAATAATGCATAATAGACGTATTTTTCACCGAAGGAGACTGAAATTAGTATGCGAGATGTTAAAAATACGGAAATTGCACCTCTGATTGCGTCGTTGGGTGCTGAACGTCGGCATCACTAATGACTATAACTGGTGAATAATGAATGGGCTACCTAATGGCCTGGCGAACAATGGTTAATAAGTAAGTAGTAGTGGTTAATGGTAATGGTCCCCATGATTTTTCATGCAAACAAATACCCCCTTTTCACCCCTGTAAGATTGAATTTCCAATAACCCCTTCTTAGTGCTCCCCTAAATTATAAAAGGAAGCCGTGTGTAAAATTTCACGTTCCTAGACCCAGTAGTTTCGGCTGTGCGTTGATTTGTCAGTCGGTCAGTCATTCATTCAGTATCAGTCAGTAAATATGTTCAGTATAAATAAAACCCTTTAATTCATATGTTATTTTAATTCCTGTAGTCAACATTTTACCATAAACAATATTTTTCCATTATTTTTCCATATTGTTATTTTTCGGAAAAATAAACGGAAAATTTTCCAAGTTTTGAAAAATTTTCGAAATCACTAGATGTGAGATGGATGACGTTGTGTTGACAGATTTAAATTATTAATTATGTACTAGCGAGGCAACGGCACAATCTTTTGTGCACCCTGATGACGCACAGTGGGACGAAAATCGAGTTTCATAGACATAGACCACTTATAATTTTTTTTTACGTTTCCTTGCTGTAAACCAATGCAGACCAGTTAAAGAAGCCCCAACATTATCATATTTTTGTACGTCAGGTGATTCTGACGCGAAAATATTTTTTTAAATAAAAAATGTATGGAGGAAAACAGAAAAATCCATTTTAATCGAGACTCGTGAGAGTGCCCGTTATATCCTGTGGTATGATTTTTGTCCTTATTTTTTACTATTTTTTGACATATCGCACAACCCTCGCACTCGATGGACTTCAGGTGAAAAAAAAATGAAACGTATTTTTTATTATTATATCATTTTATTCCGAGTATTTACGGTTTGTAACGACCTACAAGTAGTAGTTAACACTCGGCCTATTGTCTAAAACATGCTACTTACTGCCTCCTTAATGAGTTTACCTGCTAATCTGTCATTTTTTAATTAATCCCTTACTAATGACCATACGTGGTCTACCTAGACAATGGGCTCGACAGAGGTCGTTCTACTTGGCTTATCATTGTTGCTTATTTACTTAGTATTAGAAAAATTTTGATTCATCATCATTTCAATTATTGATATCAATTTTACATTGTGTTTGAATATATTCAGATTCAGATACTTTACTTGCTTAACTTGAGTGTACATTACAATTATAATTATACATATTTACAATATAAACAAATATATACATACATTACAATTATAAAGGAAGAAAACAATGCATGCAAGGTGATATAAAATGGAGTAGAGGTAACATGTTTACCATATTGTCATGGTGTGCAAATATTAAAACAAGTTTATAATTAAAAAAAAACACAATGCTAACATAAATAAATTAATTAAAATAATTTGGTTGATTACATAATTAATTCATAATATAGAAATCGATAGGAATTACATACAAAAATTGTAAAACATATATATATATATATATATATTCACTTAAACTAAAAACATAATATATTATAATGTCAACGTTGGTCCATAATATTCAATCAAAATCATTAAAAACAATCATTATTAAATATAGTACATTCATTTCAGTTAAATTAATTTATAAAAGAGCATGTCAATTTAAAATGATTTCATTCAAAATTAATTCACATCATAATATGCTTTACTAGCTAAATAAGATTTTAATTTCTTTTAAATGCTATATACATACAACATTAAAAAAAAAACATAAATATATAATTAATATAATATTCTTACAACTATTCATCAGTTTCGGATTCTGTATCCGTATGAGGATCAATGTTGACTACATTTACAAACTCTAAATCTGGATAACCGGAGGCAGTAATTTGTAAAAGTTCTAGGGCTTCTGCACTTAACTTTTTTTTTCGAGCTGCATCGAGTACAGATCTTGTAGAAGAAATGACACGATCGGACGAGAGAAGCATCATGTTTAAAATATCTTGGTTGGTATTAACCCTGCTTGTCTTCCGAGCATGAAACTCTCTGTAACTGCGGAAATCTTTGTTTCGAGCCTCTGAAGCTTCCTCAGAAAGTTTTCCGATGGGCACAATTGCTACATTAGCTATGTCAGCACCATGCATGAGGATCTTATGCACCGTTGCTGACATATAGTACCAATGGTACATATCCCGATACCTTCTCGCTGTTCTCCGAGTATAGTCTTTAAATTTCTCTACGTGAATAATTTCACCAGATGCTATGACTTGCAAAATTACTGCAAATCTTCGTATGAACTCTTCATCTAAGCCAGTAATGCCAGCAGTTTTATCTGAAACTCAAAAAACTTTCTTGCAGTGTTCCCATCGTTGGTTGTTCCTGAAACCTGCTTAACTTTATCGATCAGTAGACCTAACTCTGCCCGGAACTTGGCTTGGATTTGCAATATGAAGCAGACACTCCATACAATTGATGCGAGCATGCAGAGGAGATAATCCAAATTGGTACAGATCGGTCTTTGCGAAACTCTCTCTAAATCATTCATTTCTGAAGGTTTTGCCAAGCACAAGTAACAAGTTGCAGACGATTTGGCGTCTGAAAGATATGTGCATATCTTTCCGTCGATCATAGTCATTACTAGACTGTGGTCATTTGTGTTGCTCTCGTACTGGGTAGCTTTTAGACTTTTTTTTTCGTTTTCCATTTTGGCCAACTGTTCTTGCACTAAAACCTTGGACTCTTTTGCAAACATGAATTGTATTGGACGGCAATACAATGCCGAGCACGGTTTTGGATTATCCCAAATTACTTCGTTTCCAGATTGAATTTTTAGTGGAACTAATGTTGTCATAAAAATTGCTTCATCATCGCCGCTTTAATCCCCTGCAATTTTTTGTTTATAGGTGCTTTGGCTTGAAGCACCATCGAATCCCCACTTGGATATCAGTGTCATACTTTTGCCTTTTATAACTTGAGATAGGCTTTTTATAATTCTGGCAGCAGTAATATCTAAAAGTGCTTGAAGAGAAACTTTGGCCATTACGTCTGTTACTGTTATTGCATCTTTTGGAGGGTAACAATCCAACTTAGCTTGTTGGATTTTGTAATATGAAGGATACAAATCTGTGATACCTTCACGAAGAGTAGATTCTCTTAAAGTCATGTACTGCCACTTAGATAATTTCAGTGATAATAATAAGCCCAGTGCTTTTACAGGGGTGAAAGTACATTTTTTCGTTTGATTCACCCGTTGAATAATATTTTCCGCCTCTTTTGGGTTCTTTAGAAGTAGGTCTATTGCTGTTGCCAAATTATCGTTGCCTTCTTGTTTCAATTTAGCTATTGTTGCGTAAGCTAATTCAGTACTTTCTCGATCTTTATACTCGAAATCATCAACTCTTCGTTTCTTTTGTTTCACTCCAAGATCTGTGAATGGTTTGCGTGGACTTGCAGCTACTTTAGTCGATGTTCCGACTGACGAACTTGTAGAGGGAGCACACAAATCATCGGTTTCATTTGTTACTATAGGTTCAGTAAATGATTCCTGAGGTCTTATATTTTCAAGTACACACGTTGGCCACTCAATTTTCTGTTCCAACCAATCTATGTAATGTTTTCGGAAATAATCTGTGTTACATTTCGCTACTTTCCATCTTTTCAACACAGACTGCAAAATTCATGAAGAATGTCTCGATCTTCTTCTGACAAATTGAGACCCATCTGTGATTGAACAGTTCCGAACAGTCTTAAGTAATTTCCAAGCTTACCAGACTCTTTCAGAATCACAAATAGGTCCAAGTTAGTTTTTAAAACTGATTTATCCATTTTCACAGCTATGACAGGCACAATGTTTCACAGAAAATAGTTAGCAACTAACTAAAGTAAATATTGAGTGCTCTCTGTATTTATACTAACCTAATATTACCCTGTATTAATGAGCACTAATTAGTAGAATAGATGAAACAATTAAAGAACATTACAACACGTAAGCCCTGATAAACCATAAATATGTGAATGCAACTGTGTTCAAAGGTACTTCATAGTAAAACCGCCACAAAATTAATAGGATTAATAGGAACCTATTGATAAGTACGTATAAAATACTAAATAAATTAGCAACAATGATAAACCAAGTAAGGACAATATCTGTCGAGCCCATTGTCTAGATTAATCACGTATGGTCATTAGTAAGTGATTAATTATGAGGACCATTAAAAATGGCAGATTAGCAGGTAAACTCAATAAAGAGGCAGTAAGTAGCATGTTTTAGACAATAAGCCGAGTGTTAACTACTACTTGTAGGTCATTACATACCGTAAATACTCGGAATAAAATGAAATCATAATAAAAAATACGTTTCATTTTTTTTCACCTAAAGTCCATCGAGTGCGAGGGTTGTGCGATATGTCAAAAAATAGTAAAAAATAAGGACAAAAATCATACTACAGGATATAACGGGCACTCTCACGAGTCTCGATTAAAATGGATTTTTCTGTTTTCCTCCATACATTTTTTATTTAAAAAAAATATTTTCGCCTCAGAATCACCTGACGTACAAATATATGATAATGTTGGGGCTTCTTTAACTGGTCTGCATTGGTTCCCAGCAAGAAAACGTCAAAAAAAATTGTAAGTGGTCTATGTCTATGAAACTCGATTTTCGTCCCACTGTGTGACGTCACCTACCTTAAAAATATAAAATATATATATATATTTAAAATAATTATTGAGCTGATCATCAAAATATTCAAATTAGTTTCCCAAAATGCTCTAAACTTTCAAAAAAAAAAAATGTAATGGTTAAAACTTGTAAGCTGTTATATCTACTTTTATGAAATTTCAAGTTTCTTTGTGTTATAAGTTTATAAATAAAATTAATAAGCCTTTAATAATTTCACTAAGTACTTTCCCTTGTTTCGGGTTGTTTTTGCACGATACGACCTTATCCCTTATTATCTGAACTTAGCCGAATGCACCTTCATCGAACAATAAATATCGATGAATTGATATTTTTTACAAGCCTATTTGACAATCTGCTGGCTGACCACAAAATTGAGTTAAGTGCAGTATTGCCAACTTAGTTGATTTTCCACTAAAACGGTGGTTTCAACCCTTCATATAGTGGAGAAATATTGCTTTTAGTGGCTGGTGGATTTAGTAGAATTCAGTTTCAGGTACTGAAAATGACATCACTCAACCAGTAAGCCACTAACACATTACGAAATATATTATTTCTATGTTACTTCATTTAATTTTCAGTTACTTTTTATGGAGAGACTGTTTAGCAGTATGAATGTAATAAAAAACAAGCAGAGGAACAGAATTAAGTAAAATCTTTTAACTACTATACTAAGAATACGCTGTGGTTTGAGATTGGAAGAAAAATGCTGCAATGATTATGAAATTCCCATAAACGTTTTAAAACAAACCGGTACCAAAGAATCATATCAATGTGTAGACAAAATGTATTCATCTGAAGAAGACGAATTAATTTAGATTAACAATTGTTGTAGAAAAATTTTAATGTTCCTGTACTTGACTTGTTGATTTACCTACTAATTGTATGTTGATTTACTGATTGTTAATATTTTTTATTACGTAATAATAAAGAAAGTTAATTACGAATATACTTACTGTTTTCTTTCGTAACAACTAAAATGTTTAGTGGAAATTTTGGTGATTATTAAAGTGCGGCCGTTTTTTGTTAGTGGTTTTAGAAGTGGATTCTGGTGGAGAGCTAGTATAACTGTTGGCAACACTGGTTGAGTGAAGTGAGGTGAAGCGACTAAAAATTTTGCAGGCGGGGGAATGGAAACAGCAGGAAAGGCAATACAAAGACACAGCACTATTGTGTAAATTGTTATTTAGTGCATTGTTTTGAGTTTGACAAATTATTGCTTTTAGTCTTTATACTACAGTCTTTGTACTACTGAAGATTACTCACCCGAAGAACATATTATTCAACCAGTCACCATGGCGAAAATGGCATTTCAACACCAAGCTGGAACAGCTATGGAGTGTCTAAGTGTAAGTCAGAAGACCACTCCCAGTTTTGTTTGGTTAGTTCGGTCTTTTTTCATTTAAGCTATGTATTTATAACCTTTTACAGATACCAATAACACTCCAGAAAGAAGCTGGTGTCGATTCAGAAGGAAGAGAAGTTATGAAATGTGGTTTTAAAATTGGCGGCGGAATTGATCAGGATTTTCGCAAAAGTCCTCAAGGATACACTGATAACGTAAGGCTTTATTCATCTATAAAATAAAACTAAAATGACTTGTTGTTATAGCAGCTCTGCAGCCGATATTTTATACTATATTGCTCTTTCAGGGCATATATGTAACGGAAGTGCATGAGGGAAGTCCTGCAGCAAAATCTGGACTCAGGATGCATGACAAAATCTTACAGTGTAATGGCTATGACTTCACAATGGTGACCCATAAAAAAGCAGTAAGCTATATAAAGAAACATCCCATCTTAAACTTATTAGTTGCAAGGAAAGGTGTTACATCTACATAAAACAATTTGTTATAAACCATCTTACTTATAAACATTATTTAGTTTTATAATAACTTTGAGGATTTATCTGTCTATTTAATACATTTATAGAATAGATAAAGAGCTTAATGCTATCTTGCAAGATAAGTTGAAATGAGTAATCAAATGAAAACAAGTATGGTGGGAAATGTCATACAAACAACTATCCATTTCCTTTACTAGGCTTAGATGAATGTTAAGTGTTATTGTTCATCTGTATTATAATATTATGTAAATAATAGTTTTAAGAATGTCACTTTGGACCCCACTATATTAAATATATAACTTTTATTTAATTAAATAATTCATGAAATGGAAATGTGATCCAGTAGAAATGAATGTACTTGGGGTATACTGTCAGATAACTTCTATTTATCTAAACATAAAGTATGGTATGTTGACATATTTTCATTAAAAAAGCTGTGAAACTGCAATTGTTATTCCTCAAATAAAAGTTATCTGAAGATTGAAAAAAATCATTTGTCTCAGATAAAGTAGTAATTAAACTACACTACTATTACATTTGGCATGCTATGAAACAGTTTCAATGCAATACCTCTATACCTCTATAGCATGCTTCTCCATAATAATAATTATAATCCAAGACAGTTGCTTTCAAACTTACCTAACATAACCACCCACTTGTATGATAATAAGTTATTTTAAGTTACAAGACATGATTTATGATATTTTCAATGAGATTACCAGGTATTTTGATTGAGAATTTCTGTTAGCAATCTTCGTCTATACTCTATAATTATGTGAAGCCTATTTATGTTGTAAAATAGAAATATCATGATCAACATAACTCCTATTTGCACCTATTCCAGTAATTTTATACACAAACAAATTTAAAATCAATGTAAATATTACAATTTATTTATCAAGCAAAAGAGCCTCAAGTAATCATAAAGTTTATAAGTAAATTGGGATATTGTTTGAGATTTTGAATTAAGATGATATCTGTATGGAGCACTGAATTAGTATTATATTATGACAAGTGATTATAATAATGTTATTTATTTTTTTATATGTAAGTTTTAGTTTGTAGAGTATTTTGTATTACTGGTTAATTGTGCAACTTTTGTATAACTGTCCTACAAAGTACAGCAAATTACTAAGGGGCATTTCAAAGTATTTATATTAATGAGTTACCAATGACATATTTTTATACAAAACAATTGCATTTACACCAGCAGTTATTATTTTTTACAAAATTAAATGAAAACATGTAATTGTCATGGAAAAAAAAATTACTTAGTTAAGTATTTATTAGTGGTTACATTTGAATTTATAAAATTTATGAATTGGTTAAAATCATACTATCTGCTTTACTCACAAATACTTTAAACAGTGTATTTATGTATACTTACATGCTTGTAACAATCACTTTCATCAAGATACAGAAGTGTATGACAGTAAAGCAGTTGGTACATTAAACCTTGTTATGGCTCAGTAAATTCATATATACATGAAAATGAATATATAGATATAATATATGAAATGTTACAAACATTATTGTAATATTTAATGGTTTACGCACTGTGCCAAATAACACTGCTCCATTTATTATTTTTTATATTAATTGAACTGAATCATGTTAGTTATAATAAAATTACAAATGAACACTTTATTTTAATTTTTTATTCATCCTAAAGGCCGGTTTTTTGATCTGTAGTTAACTCGACTAATGGTTGAATTTTGGCTAAACATGAATGTATTCATGTTAGCTCATTCATATTATAATATAGTAAGTAAAGGCATAACTCTATCCATGTTTAGCCTTTCACATCCAAAATTCAACCAATTTAGTTACTGTTTAACCATTGGTTGAATTTTGGCTAAACATAATGACTTATCATGAATGTATTCATATTAACTCAATGTTAAAAATAGTAAATAATGGCACTTTGGCAAACATATTAGCCAAAATTCAATCATTATGTTTAACCATTGGCTGATTTAACTATGGATCAAAAACTGGCCCTTATTAATAACAGTAATAATAACAATTAAACTTGTATTGTTTCTTGTTTACTGTCCTGCAGTGATAAGATCTGTGTATTATAATTAATACAGAAATAAATGATTAATAACATTAATATTTTATTCCAACAATCTGGGATGACAGCAGTGGTACAAACAGGGATACACCTTGAGATCTCATTATGTTTTGTAATTCTTACATTTAAAACAAACCCCAGTGTAGCTATTATTTAAGTGGACTATGTTTTTAGGAATTAACAAACAAAATGGTTATTTATATCATTACTTATATTCACTAAAAATGGTGCTAACAATAACTTTCTGAAAATTAAGACTTGGTAGGAGGCCAGTCCCACTGGCCTTTGGGTGGCTTAGAAACAAGTGGTTCCCATGGTTTCCAATTCAGCATTTTTCTAGCCAGGTTCAATTCATTTTCGGCCTGAATAATCAGTTCCTCGGCTTGTCCACAGTTAATTTTTGATTCAATCTCGTACACATCTTTAGTCTGCAAAATGTAAATAAATGAGTTTTATTGTAAATTAATATCCAATTAGTTTCAATAAATATACTGTAATGTTTTACCTGTGTTAACACTGCAGCTCTTTCACGAATAACTGGTTCTGTATATTTTCGGTAACCAGCACTTTCAGGCATCTTTTGTAGGACTCTCAAAATTTTTCCATATAGAGCACCAAGGGTGTGATGGGCATTTGGAGCCACAGCCATGCCAACAAGGCCAGTACTCTAAAATCATACAAAACATTTTCTTCATGATCAAATAAATAATAATATCCACATTGCATCCCATCCAGATGAAACTAATCAAGAATTTATTGATGGGTAGTCTTTGCGAAACTTAAAGCAAAGGGATTATTCTACATTGATATTAATATTATATTTCTTTTAAATTAAGTAAGCTAAGCTTCTCTAAATCCAAGTATATCTTTACCTTTTTCAGTAGTCCCATTTTTAACGATTAGATAATCACAACAACCTGCAATTCTGTGCTGTGCAGTCAGTCCAGTTTGACAATTAACAGACACTGACCTGACACTGACACTCCTGCCTGACAGTGATGCGTGATCGAGTGATCACAATTTCACCAAGGTGGGTGACACTATGGCAGTGACAGCTGAACAGTTAATAATTTTGTTTAATTTTTTTTAATGGTTTCACAGGGTTTGTTTCACAAACACAATTAGGGTTGCCACCCGTACTTTATAATAAAGTATTGTACTCTATTTTGGGCAAACGTACTTTATACTTTTTGAGCAAAATAAAGTACGCGAAAATACTTTATTTCGTATGATTTTATTTCTCTGAGATTCAAAAAAGTTTGGTCGTAAGCATTTTTTCTTAAAACGGAACGTTATCGATTGGTGCCGAATCGATAGGTCACCAGCGCCACTTGAACACTCGTTCTAGATAATTTTTTAAAGCAACTCAGCCTCAAATGTCAACATTATCAATGTCATTGTCAAAACTTTTTGTTTGTTTACATGTTTTGCGTAAAATGTCTAGAAGGTAAATGCATAACAATTTTAGATATTTATGGGATTATGGTAATCTCAGAGATGGATTAGCATAAAGGAAACAAGTTCTTTTCTTTGGCTATGAAACAGGCAAAAATATTAAACTGTTGTCACCGGAATGGACTAGAAAAATTCACGTGATAGTTAGTTTAGAGTAATTAAATTAATTATATGCCTTAGAGGTAGGTACTCTAAATAAGTGGTTTGATTTTAATTACACAAACTGGTTATTCACACTTGGCAATGTAAAAAAGAGCAATGTGGAATTTGATAATATACACATAATGATAATATATACATAATAGAAAATTTAAATCTCCAAAAACTTAATTTAACTATGGATAAACTTTATGGAGAAATTGTTTTATTCAACAAACTTTATGATCAGATATACAGGATGAATTTTTTAAGTGGGCGTGGATGGCTAAATACGAAACTATAAGGAATAGTGAAAAGTACTCAAAGGAGTCTCGAGCTCGATTTTGATGAAAACTAAAACAGCATCATTGGATTTTTGAAAAATCAATATTTCTAGCAAGGAATGAAACCTGTTGATTTTGAAAAAAAAAAACAGACTGTAGTACTCCATTCGATAGTGTCGCTAATAAAGATCGAATTCTGGAAAGTAATGAGTAGTACATACGGCAAACTACAGGAAAGAGCTCATTTTTAACAAAATACTTTTTTTTTAATTTTTTTTATGTTACCTACCCATTAAACCTTGATATGGATTTTGCAAAAATCCAATAATTTAGATTTAGTTTTCATCAAAATCGAGCCCGAGACTACTTTGAGTACTTTTCACTATTCCTCTAAATTTCGGATTTGGCCATCCACGCCCACGTAAAAATTTAATTATAGTTCTAAGGGTTTTGCGGAACTATCTACTACACAAAAATGGCAGCAAGTATTTAATAAGTGTGATGATAATTTTTCAAATTTGTGTAAAATAATTTCATTTTTACTGTCTATTTCCACCACGTCAGCAGTCACAGAGAGGTTTCCTATGATGAATAGAAAAAAGGTGATACGAAAGAAACGGCGTCTCTGAACCTGATAAAAACGAATTATTCATTTACTTTAACTGATGCTGTGCAATTGTTTAGCAGTGATAATAATTTGATAAAACTTGCGAAAAGCAATTAAAATATGTTTTTATACATAATAATAAAGAAAAATAAATTGTTCTTTATTTTGACACTTGTACTTTATTTTTCCTACCTTTAGTAACAAATGTATACTTTAATTGCAAAAAAAGGTGGCAACCCTAATCACAATGCCAGGTACTGTCAACCGCACATCAGTGGCAGCACTTGCACTCATGGACCTACCTTGCACTAACCATTACCATTAACCACTACTACTTACTTATTAACCATTGTTCGCCAGGCCATTAGGTAGGTAGCCCATTCATTATTCACCAGTTATAGTCATTAGTGATGCCGACGTTCAGCACCCAACGACGCAATCAGAGGTGCAATTTCCGTATTTTTAACATCTCGCATACTAATTTCAGTCTCCTTCGGTGAAAAATATGTGTTTCCGAACGTATACAACCCTAATCTCTTCAAAGTGAGAGTGAACAGGCTTCTTCTGGGTAAGCTCACTCCATCGTCGACTTTGTCTCTGTCACCTCTGACCTAGACTAGTGTCAAGAGCAAACCCATCACAAATAAAAATAATAATAATAATAACTTTATTTTCTACTTTTCCAATTTTTTATAGGCGATATGTTAATACTACCACAATATTGTTATTAAATTGCATAAATCGCTGACTATCTCCACTGACACCCAAGCTAAGATTAAACTTGTGTTATGGGTGCTAGGGAATGAAGAACCGGTGCTCTTCTTGCGTCCCGGGATTTTCAGGATTACTTGTTGAAGGAACCGGGAGAACCGGGACTTTTGGGTATTTTTTTTACCTACTGCTGGTATTTTTATTTTAATAGGTCTTTAGTATTTATGTATTTACGTAGGTAATGAAAACTACATAGTATTAATTAAAGATTTATATTTAAAAAATCAACGATAACAGAACCATTTACTATTCTTTGAAAAAATAATCAACAGAAGAAAACAACAAGTCAAATCAGCATTTAACGCTTGCTGTTATTATAAATTATATACCAATATCAATCAACAAAAACAGTTACTTTCCATAAAACAAAATAAAACATAAATCCTTTTCTTAATTCTAATATAAACCAAGTCATCATCAGCATTCAGCAGTTATCATATCACTGAGACGCTTATCTTTAAGGAATATAAAATAATAAAATATGAAAAAGTTATAAAGGAATGAAATTAACAAAATATGAAAACGTTCAATTATTTAGTACTGTCTTTCTCATTATAATGGGTTCTTAAAAAAATAAGTGCGTCTAAGCTTTTATCACTTAAAGCGTGATCTTATTTTGTTGCACAGTAATCCTGCTGCAGAGAATATCCTTTCGGGCGCCACGGTCGGAGGGATCGTCAGAAGGTGATCATAAACCAACGACAGAAAACGGCCACGATCACCACCATTTTCAAAAAGAGCCATTTCTATTCTAATTGTAGTGTTTAAATCTTCTTGATCGCTTCGAACTCGTACATTTTTGGTAGCATTCAATATTTCAATATTAAGCTCATCTTTTTTTGTTAATATAGCATCTCTGTGTAGATCATTATTTTTTTGATTTTGTGATGAAGGCTCTTCAGGTAGATGAACACCTATCGAAGATCCTCTAGTTTTAAATAAAATCTTAGTAAGAAACCTTTTACTATGATATCTGAATGGGGAAACTCTCTTCTTAATTTTATACTTTTCAACTAAGTCCCGAAGGTCACGAAAGTCCCGGGACGAGGTGTGATCGTCCCGGTTCTTTAGTCTATACAAAAATCCCGGGATTTCCCGGGATTATCGGGACTGGGATTTCCCGGGACCATTCCCTAATGGGTGCCAGGGCTCTTTCTATTACAAGGTACATTTTCCAATTTATACGTGCTAGTACGGAGTTACATTGTTACATTACAACGATATAATTATCGATTCTTTTTATATATCAACCTCGATATAATTTCGTAATCGATTTTGAATCGATACTTTTTGGCACTTCTTGCATCACGAAATCAGAGAATTTCATTGAGGCATCGACATTTTTTTTTTCATTTATCATAGACTAAGGAAGTTACTTCAGAGAAAGCGGAGAAAGCAATGCAAGGCACTGGCCACCACAGAACACTAATACCCATAGCCGGGCCACTCGACCAATGATTATTAGCTCACATGCTCACAGAGCATCTACTGTTATTATTTGGTAATTGATCTTAAAATATTATAAGTACCTACTATTAGCTGCTGTAGAGAAGTGATTTACTTATATTTTATCGTCAGCTTTTGCCCACGGCTTCACTCGCGTGGAGGTCTGAATAATAATATAATATATCCTGGGACATTAACCATAATCATACACGGTCATCTGATCCCAAACGCCCAAACTAAGCAGAGTACTACTACATACAATACTTTTTTTTTTGTAAATTACACCCAGACTCAGGACAAACAGACATGTTCATGCACACAAATGTTTGTCATGGGAATTGACCTGCGCCATGACAGGCGGTATCTTAACCAACCAAAGGCATGCTTACTCGAAAACCAGACAAACCAGAAATATCTTTAGAGAATGTTTATGACATGTAAGGTCACCGTTAAATATGAATTTAATAATAATAATAATAACCCCACCGCTGTATCTCTACGTTGACGTCGTGGTGGGGCTTGCGTGCTCCAAACTTTAGGTCTGTGCCGGTAGAGTTTGCCGGAACGAGTCTAGGATGAGGAGCCAGACCAAGAGAGATACAAAAACCCACAGGGCAGCATGTGGCGAGCTGATGGGCAGTAGCGACCCCATGGACCCTATCTCCCGGGAGAAATCTTGTCCTCATCTCTGGCTTGCCTTTATTGGCCGGCTGGAGTGAACACTGACGAGGAACAGAGCTCCCACCTCTTTCTTGCCTTTATTGGCCGGCTTGAGTGGAGATTCGCAAGAGCAAACGTGCTCGGAGGAAGGAAGTATTCCAGTAAGGTGCTGGTAGGGATCTTGACCGTACTTCCGGGATTGTCCTGATAGCCGTGGAATACCTCTCCACTCCTCAAGCACCTCAGGAAGTGTTGCCCCCTTGTCGCTACGTCACTATGTGCTAGCGGCCGTTTCCGGGGGCCCATTATTGAGTGTGCAAGTCACCCCCTGCCATTTTATCCGTGTATAATATATAACATTGGTCAGGCAGGGGACATAGTTCTTCCATAGTTCAAGTTACCCAATCCACTTTAGCCACCCAAACCCATAGCCCAATATGTTTTGTTTTCACCTACAACAATAGTCCTGTACCAACCGGGGGTTATCCTTGGGTGCACTTGCATAGTGCATACAGGGATAATCGTCGGTTGGTGCCTCGTCATCATTTATCTAAGGGGCCTCTGTGAGTTGGCTTCGGCTCCTCGTACGCCTTCCAAAGGTCCGGGACCTCAGGGTCCCGAGAAATATCAAAAAATAATAATAATAAGCTGGCAACACCAACGTCAACACGTCAAAATTTATTTTCATATATTTTCAGTTTTATATTATTTTCAGTTTAATATTAGTCGCAGTTTTTTTTATTTTATTTCCTGAGAAAAACCCACACGCCACTGAAAGAAAAAATAATCAAGATAATTTAAATACAGCAATTACCAAAATGTACAAAATACATAAAAAACTGCCAAATCGGAGGTGACATTTGTCATGTCACCTCCGATAAAACAATACAAACCCAAATGAAAATAAAAAAATGTTGACGAGAGCAGCTGCAAGACGAGCACGCCTACCACCTCCGGACTCTTCGCTCGGCTCCGCCTCGCTGCCGCCGGTACCCAGCCCCACCGTGAGCGCTGTGACGACACCGGCCGCGGTAGTTGCGTCGAGCTCGAGCGACGAGTATTTTTCCCCGCCGACGTCGCCAACACCTGTACGTCGGCAGGGGAGAGGCCGGCCACCGAGAAGCTTGGGACTTAGGGGCCATCCAGCCCCGAGCCGTGTCCCCGCTGCCGGTGGTTGTGTGCAGCGCATGAAATGGACTCAGTCCATGAACGAGAACGTTATGCGCGCATATTACGGGTCTACAGAGGGGGGAACTCACCTCACTGCGTACCGCGATAGGATGTCTCTGTTCCAGGAACTAGAACCAACCGTCAACACCTCGGCCCAACGACTGTCGGATCAGGTGCGGGTCATCCAACGCAATCACAGGTTGGACGATGCCGCACTTGGTAGGCTGCGCTCAGAGGTACTGAGCCAACATATCGTCTCGACTCCAGCACAAACCGCGGTACAAGCGTCGACTATAGATGCAATCCCGCCGCGGTTCAATCATGTTGAAGAAGAGGAGGATAGGGTTGCCACAGTAAGTAGCCAATACAACACCCGGTTGAGGAGCGCACTGGAGGATGCGATTCGAGAGTATAGGTCCACTCCGACCGAACTTAGACCCCGATTACCACGCTTACCCATGCATAAGAAAAATAGGGCGCCGGTGTGTGCCTTGGACTCGCAGCCTAAGAATTTTTTCGAAAGCAGCGAGGATCTCGTTGATACACACTCGATTCTATATTGCGCGGCTGTTGCGGCATGTCGTTTAGCTAACGTCAAGTTTCCTAGCTGTGACGGAGCTACTCGACCAAAACCAGCCGTACCAGCCTGGCAACGCAGGATCGAGCGTCGTATCGATGGGGCCAGGGTACTCATCGGCAAACTATACTGCTTCAGGGAGGGTAATACACGACCACGAGTGATGCGCTTTGTAAGGCGGTCATTCTCGGGGACTGGAATCAGCCCTCGAGAATACATGTCCAGTGTCACAGAGCGCATCGACTTCCTGAAGCAGAAAGTTTATGCATGGGCGAGCCGTATTCGGCGGTATAAGCGGCGGGTTGATCGATACACACAGAATCGCATGTTCCAGAGCGATGAGAGGTGGGTATATAGAGCTTGGGAGCGACCTGAACAAAATGTGACAGACGTATGCCGCCCGAATGATGCCGCCACGAGCGCATTCTGGCGCAGCATCTGGTCGGTGCCCGTCTGTCACTCTGAGGCTGACTGGATGCAGACTGTTGAGCGAATGTGTGGAACAATACCAGAAATGGAAGCAGTTCTAATTACGCCATTAGACGTAGCCAGAGCAGTCCGTCCGTTACCGAATTGGAAATCACTGGGACCGGACGGACTGCACAACTTTTGGTTGAAATGGATAACTACTTCACACACTCGCCTGGCATCTCAATTTCAGTCATCCTTAGAGTCTGGGTCGCTACCGCAGTATCTAACAACAGGCGTTACCCACCTGCTCCATAAGTCAGTTAGTCCCGCGGAACCCAAGAATTATAGACCGATCACATGTTTGTCGACGATCTATAAACTTCTTACATCCATTTTGAGAGCGAAAATTAATACGCATATTGAGAATAACTCGATTATGTCTGCCACTCAGAATGGATGTCGGAACGGGTCCCGTGGTACTAAGGAGCTACTCCTCATCGATATGGCCATAAGCCAACAGGTTCGTCGATCCCGCAAGGATCTGTCGACATGCTGGATAGATTACAAGAAGGCCTACGACTCGGTGCCACATACATGGCTCATGAGGGTGCTGGAGTTGTACAAGATAGATGCAACTCTACGCACCTTCCTTGAGTCATGTATGGGGCAATGGAGGACGGTCCTTCGCTATCCTGGGTGTCGACAGATCCAGGGGAATGATGAGCATGTATGGATTAAACGGGGAATATTTCAGGGCGACAGTTTGAGTCCACTTTGGTTCTGCTTAGCCCTGAATCCTCTAAGTACACTGCTAGAGGATTCAGGTCTAGGCTATCGGTTGAGGAGAGGCGGTCAGGTCATATCTCACCTCCTCTACATGGATGACTTAAAACTCTTTGCTCCCAACAAATTGCGACTGATGGAGCTACTGAAAACAACTGAAACTTTCAGTAGCGCCATCAGGATGGAATTTGGTGTGGACAAATGTGCAGTCATGCATGTAAAGCGAGGTGAAATCATGGAATCCGAGAGGATCCAACTGTCGGATTCCATACACCTTAGATCCCTCTCCTCATCCGAAAGCTATAAGTATTTGGGTATGTCGGAAGCGTTAGGCATCAACGATGCTGACATGAAGCAATCGTTGAAGGAGCGATTCTTTGGTCGCTTGAAGAAGGTATTAATTAGTCTTCTTTCAGGCGGAAATAAGGTGCGCGCCTTCAACGGTTGGGTCATGCCGATCTTGATGTACTCTTTCGGCATACTCAAATGGACTCAGACCGAACTTGACGCCCTGGATAGGATGGTCCGTACACTGTTGACCGCAAACCGGATGCATCACCCACGTTCATCGGTGATGAGACTGTACATCTCACGGAAGTGCGGGGGCCGTGGCTTTTTAAATGCTAAAACCCTCCACAATCGCGAGGTGTGCAGCCTCAAGGAATATTTTTTAAAAGCCGAATTGGGTATGCACCGTGATGTGGTCACAGTGGATAAGGGGCTCACCCCGCTCTCCATGGCTAAAGAGAACTGGCGCAAACCTGTAGTACTTACTACCGATGACCGCAGGAAGGTATGGCAAAGCAAGGAGCTTCACGGGCGCTTCTATCGGGCCCTTCATGAGCCCGGTGTATATTTCTTAGCGTCCGTATCCTGGCTACGTTTCGGTGACCTATTCGGGGAAACTGAAGGTTTTGTTTGTGCAATTATGGACGAAGTTATTCTGACGAATAACTACCGGAGACATATTATGAAGGACGGGACGGTTGATGTGTGTCGGGCATGCCACCGTCCGGGTGAGTCCATCAGACATATTATCTCTGGTTGTTCTCGTCTGGCTAACGGCGAGTACTTGCACAGGCATAATCAAGTGGCCAGGATTATTCACCAGCAACTTGCTTTGAAATATAAACTTGTGGATTCTGAGGTACCGTATTACAAGTATGTGCCCGACCCAGTTCTCGAAAATGACCACGTCACGTTGTACTGGGATCGGTCTATCATTACTGACAGGACTATTGTCGCCAATAAGCCTGATATAGTGGTGATAGATCGATTAGTGCGCCGCGCAATGATTGTCGATGTTACCATTCCACATGACGAGAACCTCGTGAAAGCTGAGAAAGAGAAGCAAATGAAGTATCTCGACTTAGCACACGAGGTTGTTGACATGTGGAATGTGAGCTCGGCTGTCATTGTGCCGATTGTAGTAACGGCCAATGGCCTGATGGCCGAAAGTCTCGATCAACATCTTTCGAGGCTCTCGTTAGGCGGTTGGATCAAGGGCCAGATTCAGAAGGCAGTACTTCTTGATACGGCTCGCATTGTGAGGAGGTTCCTGTCTTTGCAGCCCTAACCACCGGTAGCTTGGACTTTGCTCCCGCTACTGGCGGATCACTATTTTTTATATTTTTAAATGTTTTTTTTTATGTTTTTTATAAAAAATATTTAAAAATGTATTTAATAAGTTTTTAAAATGAACAAAGGACATAATAATAACTACCGGAAGTATATAATGAAAGACGGGACGATCGACATATGTCGGGCATGCCATTGCCCCGGTGAGTCTATCAGACATATTACTTCTGGGTGTTCTCGTTTAGCTAACGGCGAGTATTTGCACAGGCATAACCAAGTGGCCAGGATTATCCATCAGCAACTTGCTCTGAAATACGGCCTTGTGGAATCTGAGGTACCGTATTACAGGTATGTGCCCGACCCAGTTCTCGAGAATGACCATGTCACGTTATACTGGGATCGATCTATTATCACTGACAGGACTATTGTAGCCAATAAGCCTGATATAGTGGTAATAGATCGATCAGTGTGCCGCACAATGATAATCGATGTCACTATCCCGCATGACGAGAACCTCGTGAGGGCTGAGAAGGAGAAACAATAGAAGTATCTCGACTTAGCCCACGAGGTTGTCGCTATGTGGAGTGTGGACTCGGCAATCATTGTGCCGATAGTCGTTACGGTCAATGGCCTTATCGCTAAGAGCCTCGACCAACATCTCAAGAGGCTCTCGTTGGGTGGCTGGGTGAAGGGCCTGATTCAGAAGGCAGTCCTCCTTGATACGGCGCGTATTGTGAAGAGGTTCCTGTCTCTGGGGTCCTAACCACCGGTAGCTTGGACCCTGTTCCCCATGCCGGTGGATTTCTATTTTTTATATTTTTAAATGTTTTTTTTTTAATTCTAATATTTAAAAATATAACTTATATGTAAAAAAAATTGAATAAAGGAGATAATAATAATAATAATCTTTATTTCAGACCACGTCATGATCCATATAGAATTACTATTTTAAAAATAATTACACAAGACACCAAAAATAAAAATAAAATAACACAACAATGGAAACATTGGATCAGGACCGCACTATACGTACATGCAGTTCCGTCCAATGCTCCATTAGGGAGCACTCCATGTCCATTCTCCCTGCAATAAGCTGCAGGAAGCTGTTGGGGCTGCCCCGTATGCGACGCATCAGAGACGCTGTTCTTTTGCGATGTATCCCTTGAAAGCCATCCACTTGAGCGTCCGCAAACATACCTGATGCGCTACAAAAGCGTGGCAACCCCATCAACATCCTGAATGCATTATTGTACTGGACACGCAGGGCATTGTGAGTCCTCTGCGTATGCTTCACCCATAGGCTGCACGTATAAAAAGACTGACAGTAAGCCTTGAATAAAGTTATTTTTACAGCGTGCAAACCTACGGGCCAGCATATTAGCTCTGACTGACAATGCCCTGCGTTCCCTGTCAATATCTACATCATCTGCGAGAGCCTCGGTGACCCAGTGGCCCAGGTACTTAAACTGCTCCACTCTTTTGAGAGCATTGCCGTCCAATGTGACCTGAGGTACGGTGTCATAGCTCTTCGTGCCGGATTTAAGCTGTAGAATAATAGTTTTGTTGTCGAGTTTTTATTTTACTTTTAATTGTGGGGTGCTACGTCTTCAATTAGAAATATTCTTGGGCCATCATTCAAAAAACCGACATTCTTATCTAATGTATAAACATTAGAAGAATATATATGCATTATAACTACTGATGGGTAATGGAAAAATTTCGGAAGGAAAAGAAAAGAAAAAAAATATTTTTCCGAAATTTTTCCAATATTTTTCCAATACTTTTCCGATATTTTTCCAAATCAAAAAGCTGACTGTGATTAAAGATTAGAAAAAAATAAGACTATTAATGTGTACTCTGACATCAAGCAATGAACTGACAATCAATGAATGACATCAAGCAATGAATAGACTGCTTGAATATCCACGAGACTTTTTGCTGCAGTTATTATTCTAAGGTCTTTTGCCTGCTTTGCATGTGTGTCATTACTTTAGGTCTTTTTTTTTTGTAACGTGCGTTTTGTTTGTGCAGAATAAACAGTTTTTCTTTCTTTTCTTTTTTTTCTTTACTAAAAAATTATAAATATCTAATCTTTAATTTTTTTTTTTTTTTTGCCATAATGTTCTCTTATTGGAAATTATATACATAAATAAGATATAAATTACAATGTGCACTATAAGTATGTACACAAGTAGTTCTTTTTGGCCGGGTAGACGTGAGCCGACGACGATGCGCAAAATGCACAATTGGGAAAATACCATGTGCAGATGGCGCAAGATGGCGGTTGCGCTCATTTCAACCCGCGGAGCAAATTGCGTCATTGGAATCAGTTTCTTTTTGACAGTTCAAAAACATTCACTGCATTATTTACGTTGTCGAGCAGATAATATTTCGAACATGCGATGCAATGGATTAGCAATTTGCTTCAAAATGATTCAGATTTGTTTGATAGGTTGTAACGCAATTAGGGTGCTGGCCAAAAAGATTGGGGACTAATTGGACTACTGTACTTAATCACGTCAATTCACGTCCAGGCGGAACATTATACTGAACTGTTACTTGGTCCACATTCACATGTTTTCCTTTATAACCGTCTACAAGTTTTAAAAGATAGTAAGTTTCTCATGTACGGTAGTACCTACATATTGCAATTCTTCTAACATTAAAAAGCAAAAATCATTTTCTTTTGTCAATATTTTCTTGTTTCTTGGCACAAAAATCAGGGCATATTATTAATCATACCTCTAAAATGAAAGTGTATGAATTTCATACTCTTTCATTTTAGAGGTATGATTAATTTTGCTTGTATTGCGCTGTTCTTCTACTGTACAGCTGACTTAATTTTGGCGGGTTCTTTTCCTGGGTTTGGTTGATTTTCGGGTTTGTATAACTAGATCGGTTTTTCTCTGAAACTTGTTGGTGATATAAAACCCACCAACTGAAGATTTATTGTTTGTGTAGATGCAGTAGAAAATATTGATCATGATACTTTTCGCCAGTGATGATTCGGATTCTTCAACAGAATAGATGTGTTAATGCAATAAAACCCTTTGAATGTAAATAAAACCCTTTAAACTCTGTGTTATTTTACTTCCTGAAGTCAAAATTTTACAGTAAACAATAAAAAAAAACATATCACAATCACTCCACTTCTAGTTCTCCAAAATTCAATCAAACACTTCGCAAAGTAATTATAGATCGCTTAGATTAAGAGGGATGCGATTAAAATAAAACGACCACCGACCACGAGTTCACTGCTCGTTTTACAAGATGGCTGCCTCACTAGTTCTCGATGTTCGTTTTTGAGGTTGACATTTGTACAACAAGTCTATTAAGTCTAGAAAAGCGGAGGCGCCGACCATGTTCAGGTAGGCGTGGATTATCGGGTAGAAAGGCAGTATTTCAAAAAATAACACCTATCACAATCACTCAACTTCTAATTCTCGATAATTAAATCAAACACTACACAAAATAATAATAGATCGCTTAGATTAA
This sequence comes from Dicycla oo, assembly GCA_948252095.1. Classification (NCBI taxonomy): domain Eukaryota; kingdom Metazoa; phylum Arthropoda; class Insecta; order Lepidoptera; family Noctuidae; genus Dicycla; species Dicycla oo. The sequence continues at coordinate 27,220,087 of OX411711.1, forward strand.
GAGGGATGCGATTAAAATATAACGTCCACCGACCACATGGTTGCGTGCGCACCTTACCAAAAATCCGAAGTTACCTACCTGCTCATTTTACTAGATGGCCGACTTACCAGAGTACTCGGTGTTCGTTTTTGACGTTGCCATTTGTACAACATGACAATTGACAGTCTAGAAAAGCGGAGGCGCCGACATATTATTTACCTCATGTAAATAAAACAACAAACTAAAAATGATAACTACACCACGACAATTATGCTGTACCTACTGTATAGGAAAATAAACATAAAATGGCAATTTTAGTTTAGTATTGCCAATCCAACCAACAATTTCCTAACCTTTTAGAACGAAGTAGTAAAAATTTTCATTGAACATATTTTTTTATTTGGCCTTAATTAGATAATATGATAGCATAAAAGAACATAGATAATTAATTGATTTACTTTGTATAAATGTCACTTTTAGACGTTCAAATAAGAATTCGCCATTGTTCTTTTCGAGTTAATCAAGCCACGTAGTAGTATCCTCCCCTGCAAAATTTACTGCTCATTTTCACCCCGTAAGTATTCTTTATTTTTAGTCTTATGTATAAATAGTGAGTTTAGAGTTAATTGGTCAGCGCGTTAAAATTTTGACACACCGAATTCCCCTTTAGGGGGCTAAAGGGGAATTCGGTGTGTCAAAATGGGTAGTTTAGAAAAACGAAAATTAAAAAGTTCATAATTAACATAAATATGTATTCGTGCCAAGTTCAAGTTTATTAACTCAAGGAATAAGATTTTTCATACAAACAAAAACCCCCCTTTTCACCCCCTATAAGATTGAATTTCCAATAACCCCTTCTTAGTGCTCCCCTAAATTATAAAAGGAAGCCGTGTGCAAAATTTCACGTTCCTAGACCCAGTAGTTTCGGCCGTGCGTTGATTTGTCAGTCGGTCAGTCATTTTATTCAATCAATCAGTCAGTTATTCATTCAGTCAGTCAGTAAATATGTTCAGTATAAATAAAACCCTTTAATTCATATGTTATTTTAATTCCTGTAGTCAACATTTTACAGTAAACAATATTTTTCCATTATTTTTCCATATTGTTTTTTTTTCGGAAAAATAAACGGAAAAATTTCCAAGTTTTCAAATATTTCCGAAAATTACCCATCACTAATTATAACATAATGCAAATAATTTTGCTCATTATACTTCATAAAAGATAGCTTGATCTCTGCGACAGCTGTCAGTAAAATCACGCCTATGAAGTCCCGAATTTCATAATACCTCAGACTGTCAGACAGTATCTGTCAATGTCATACTTTATGGGCATGCCGACCTAATTAGTGATGGGCGATGAATCATCGTGACCACTGACTATAAACTATCGATATTTTAAATAACTCTTAATTTGAAATTAATTATCTTTTAATTTTATTGCATATTTTAATATCATAACATTATTTACATTTGTACATGTTTATTTACACTTGATCTAAAATAATAGTGAGGAAGTTAATTTGTTGAGTTTTGTTATCTTTTGTTATTATTGTTAGTTTCTTGTTGGCATAATACCAAAGAGAACGAAGAAAACTGTTTTGAACAGTCAACGTAGTGAGTTTGTGATTCGCTTACGTGAATATTTTGAGCGAGAGAACCAGAATGGCGGGCCGCTATTACCCATGGAGAAAGTATGTGATAGAGTTGCAGATGCTCTTGGCATTGGACATGCGACAGTAATTTACATCAGCAAAGAAAAGTATGGCAAATCTTCAACCGCAGCATTGACTGAGGACGAGGACAAAAAACTTGCAACGCCAAATAAAAAAGGAAAAAGGCTGCTCTTGTCATAAACAATGACAACTTTGACGCCGCTGCGATTCGCAACCATGTATATGGTTACTATCTATACACGGGGCGAATTGTCTACATTGAAGGCGGACTTCTTCAAAGGAAGCTTGCCATCTCTAACGAAGATATTGAAAAATATTGGTATTTCCTATAAAAAAGTGACAAAAGAAAAATTATTATGGAAAGAACCCACATTACTCTTGCTCGAGTGAATTTTCTCAGAAAAGTAAAAAAAATCACAACTTGGGACAAAGTAGTGTTTCTAGACGAGACATGGCTAAACGCCAATCATACCGTATCCAAAGCTTGGACCGATGATACTGTACAATCAACCACCAAAGTATCCGAAGGCAAAGGTCAAAGATTAATCATCACTCATGCTGGGACGTCATCTGGTTTTGTGCCAAAATGCCTATTGGCAGTCAAATCAACTAAAACTACTGAATATCACGAGAAAATGAATTTTAAAATTGGAGGAGTGGTTTTTAAAATTTTTAGATAATTAATTATTTAATTTATTAATTATTAAGACTCGTTGTAAATACACATAAATATAAACGTTGGTCTGCATAAACGTAGTACTCCAACGTATGTCTTAGATGATATAGCCCACGAAAAGGGTCATACCGTCATAAGACTACCCCCGATCACTGCCAGTATAATCCGACCGATTCAGATATGGATTTGGGATGTACTCCTTTAAGAGGATAAATGTATTTTATATTAAAAAATTCGTTTAATTTAGTAACGCTTGTAATTAAATTAAACCCAATTATATGTTACATTAGCATCGCTTATAGTAAGAAACGTCGATAATTGCTATCGACATTTTTTTATATCCTGACAACCCTAGGAATGTCAGTTTGACATATGTCGCAGAGATCAAGCTTTAGTTTTATGTAGTTTATTACTGTAGCAATGTTGTGAGTTTGTGACACTGTATAAGCAGTAATGAGGAGCCACACTCAAAGCTGCGTACCTTGTTTACCTTTCGTGACAGTAGTGTGACTGCTATTTATGAGATTTTAAAATGTAATTCCACTATAATATGTACGCGTTTATGACTGTGCGTCAACTAAAAGTTGAGCTGCGTAAAAGGAACGCTGCAACTGCCGACAAAAAGGCCGATTTGATTGAAAGGAAAACACTTAAAATATTGAAGGTTATGATTGTTTGTGAGCCTTTTTCCATAAGCTACGGACTAACATTCCTATTTTTTTATTTAATTAAATTACTTTTGAATGTCGAAACCAAAACTTTGGTGCTGACTGCGACATCCAAGACGACACCGCATACATATGTCCACCTTCTGATACATTCAGAGACATAAATGCAGATACTCCTTTACCAATGATTAACAGAAAGGTAATACAGGAATATTTTGAAAACTAAGTACCTATATTGGTTGATTAAATCTTTACTACATAGATTAGTTAATATAGTATATTTTATGACACTTTTATTTTGATGACAATAATTTTATTTTATTAGATAATAATCTTGATCGTCGGCCTAATTTGTTAACCTGCCAAATAAAGCTGACGATATCTGTGTTTTCATAATTTACCTAAAATGTGTGTAAGATAAGCTTATTAGTTAAGCTTTTAAAATATCAAGGAAACTTATTAGAACCAAGAGCATTTTCAGAATTGATTGCTAAAGCAATAAATATACCCATTAGTCGGTTTTTTCTTCGTCTTGTAAACTATGAGAAAATGGACTTGGCAGGTTAACAAATTAGGCCGACGTGATTCTTTTGTTTTATAAATATAGTACCCAGCCTAAAGGACGGCTTCATTACTAATCTAATCCTCTTCTGTGAAATGCGCAGCAGATAATGGTGCAGTACTACTTGCCTTAAAGTTTTTAATACGTATAGCCAATTCCCATTGTTGTCTGCCATTACTTTCTTTAGGAAACAAATGTACTCCTCTGTTTTTACAAGTTAACACACTACATTGTGGCATTTTGGACAAAATTACGGAAAATAGGAAAGCTAAACTTATTACATTGCAAAAATCCATACGATTTGACAGCTAATATATCAAACCAAGGTACAGTCGATTGTGCGCCATCTATCGTGATAAAAAGTTAGTTTTTCTCCCCATTGTAATGTCATTGTCATCTATCCATTCCAACGTAGTCTGTGGTCCATTCTCTGTTCTGTCTCCTGTTAAAGTACTCTGTGACTCAGATCACAGAACATCAATCACGTTGATTCTTGGTCCTAGAATCGCACACTTTACACAGAGTACTTTTTATATTTGACCAATCAGCTGATTCTGAAAACAAGAAGTGAATGTGTATTGTAATTTGTAATGTTATCGAATTATTAAAAATTATAAAAGCTACGAAATAATCGACATTTTAAAGGTAATAAAATTTTGTTCTTACTTAAATGTAAAGTTCATAATTATTAAATGTTAAATAACAGGAGCTGCGTCATTTGTTGTAAATAATAGATTTGCATTCATTTGGCAAATACCCAACTTACTTTCTATTATATTTCTTTCTATTATAATGGTCGTCGTTTCATGTTTTCAGATGTCCGGACAACATAGAAATGTGTATTGGATTGTTATCAGAAATTTTATTGACTCGTTCAGACCCCGCCCGATACGAGGGAATGATATGGGTAAATTAAATAATATCATGCATAATCGTTGGAAGAACCTCTACAGAATTAACCCAAATTCTATCTTATTTCGTAGATTTTCACTTCAAGAAACTAACTGAGAGAAATAAATTAAGCAATTTAGTGTAAAGGCCAATTTATACTATTTATTTATTTGAAATAGGTGTAGTACGCGTCAAACTTTATGGCGGCTCTGAAATGCGTTAACTCGCTGCACAGCTCTCACCCCAGCTGACACATGAATTTGTTACTACACAGTGACTCACTTCATGTTCCAAGCTGCCATAAAGTTTGAATCGGGCCTCCAACCAACAGCATATAAATTGTAGGTACCCACATTAAAGGTAAGTATAAGTTTGTGTTGTTGTTACATTGGACTTCAACATAACTGGTGAAATGTGGTGTACTATACTGCCGCATAAGGAAAAAGGATGTATCTACTGGAATATTGAAATGGAGAAAAAAATATTTTGTCCTGTTTAAAATACAAGATACAAAGGCAGATGCGTCTTTTAGTAGTAAGAATTATTAGGTTTTCGTTAAGTTTACGCTAATATAAAAATACTGGTAGATGCGTTTTTTTTTGCTGATTTTGAATATGTAAATAACTCGTATTTCAAAAAAAATATCAGATACTTCTTTTTTCCTTATGACGGCAGTAAGTATAGGTGCTGTAAAGGTTTCACGCAATGGACCTTAACATTAAATTGTACTGGCTGACCTTTTATCACTCACACTGTTATAGAACTCCCAGTTTGGCTTAAGCTAGTACGTAGTAGTGTCAAGCGGTGTAGTTTTAAAATGTGTGCAATTTTTTAGGCAGTGTAGTTTCAAAAAGTTTGCGATTTTATCCAAATATTGTATTGATTTCCTTTTGGTTATAGTCAAACTGTTATTCTGCCCTAAATTTCTATTATTTTGTATAATAGCTACCCCTCAGTGGAATCAGAACTTCCATATAGGTGGAGTCTGAACTGCCACAGTACACCTCTGCCTAACCCTTTGGGGATTACAGGCATGATGTCATGTTTGTATTTCTTTTGTATAAACATATGGTATAAACCAATTACAGGTGTATACATGCATTCACATATTTAACTAAACCAACATAACTAGTATTATTTTAAAAAAAATTCAAGTATGCAAGAAAATCACTTCCTCTCCTATTGTATAGTAAAAATTACCTTTGGGGGGTTTTACACTGGGCTACTACTGAAAATTTTCTCTTGAAAAATCTGGTAACCACTGCCAGAGTTGGGGATTAAACCCAGGTTCATTAGTTGCAGCCAAACAAAGAAATATATATTTTTTTTTTGGCATAGCCAAATAATAATTATTATAAGACATTTTTTAATTGCAGGTAAAGACTACTTGGGAAATGCCTACTTTGAAATTCCTGCTAATCCTAGTGTTGGTAAAAGGAAACCCACCAGATGGTATAATCCACCAAAAGAGCAAGACTTCCAAGATCCTATTCCTGCAGAATGGGAGGCATGGTTGAGAATGAGGAGGTATGTGAAGAGGACCTGCTTCATGAATCATTATATGCATAATTATAATTATTAATTCATCACAATTTTTTAAATTGAGGGCAGTGGATGATTATGAATTTCTGAAAATAGTGTAAAATTTTACTACATCATCATATTTATTTTTGCAGACCAAATCCACCCACAGTAGAAGAAATTGCAAAAAACCTTGCTGTCGCCCAAATGAAGAAGATAAATGCAGCAAAAATTGAAGCTAAAAGGTTGGCAGAAGGAGGCGCCCTGCCTACAATACCAGAAAGAGGAGCCCAGTCGTTTCCTGTGTATGCTGACATTCAACCGGGAGACCCTGAAAACAAATTGGGCAGCAAATAGGCAAATTATTAACATTAGCCAATGAGTATGAGACAAGCACACAAATAATTTGTTACTTTAGCTGACATACAGTAAAGCACAGGTTGTCTTGCTATTAGAAAGTTAGAATATACACAAGACTTACTATAATTACTAATTAAACTGTTGAAAAATTGTAAACTGCTACAAACCATTTACAATTGAACACATTATTCTTCGATAGTTAATAATCTATCCATGGAAAACCGACAAATTGTGAACTAGTATCAAACTAGCTTGCGACGCGTTCATTTATTACGTGAGGCGATTTTTCGACCCCAACCCTACTCCCCTTTGTGAGACATCGTGAGATTGGGCTCGAACCCTCCCTCCCCTAATCTCACGTGAGATTTTTCAAAACGCGTATTTTTAGTGTAAATACCTACTACCTTTGATTGCGTTGGATTTATATAAACATACTTATTATTTGCTTAAATATTTTTTATAATAATTACCCAGTTTTCTCGCAATTTTAAACTGTTTCTTGCGAAAAAAAAACTTGATATTTGCCGAGGATCGCCCTCTCCCCTACGTGAGATTGTTGAGGTCGGCTCGACCCCCCCCCCCCCCCCCCCCCCAACGCCTCAGGTAACTAATGAACGCCCCGTAAAGCACCTTGCGCTAATACTAAATAGCCTGCCTAGCTGCGAACAACTTGGGCACTTGGAAGAAGCGCTCACCGGCCGCTGCCGCGGGCCGGTCCCTTCACTCGCTCGGCTCCGCGCGGTTGGTCACCGTTCTAATCTCAACCAGTTCACAATTTTTCGACAGTTTTTAATCTAACGGAAGCAATACCAATAGATTATAAACTAACGCTTCTCACAATCTTACGGTGACATGAATGTATTTTGTTTTTAAATAATCCACTTTATTTAAACTATGTATGAAATTCATGTCCTCAAAGTAACTGAGGGATAGGAAACCTGACTATGAATTCAGTTTTGCTTCTTAGAACCTATAGTAATCTCTCCACTACTCTCCAGTGAGTTAAGCAATAGTACGTTTCCCAGTTTTATAGATGTTTTTTAGTGTGTATAAATAAATTAAATACAGAGTTGTAAACACTAAGGTATTTTCTAGAAACTATTTTCGTAAATGTTACTATTTATTTCAGCGGGCCTAGCCAAAGTAACATTCGATTAGCGATGACGCTAGTAGAAAAGGCAAAAATGTAAGGGGTTGACATAGCTATCGAAATGTCACGTGATCATAGATCAGCATTTCCATAGAGATGCGCGGCGTCGATAGCGATTGTAGAAATAGAATCGCTCCAAAGCGAATGCCATTTGGCTAGGCCTACAGGACTTTTCTTGTTTTATTCATCAGATGTTAGGTATTGAATAACCAAATAAAAAAAAAAAAAAAAAAACTACTCTTTTGTAGGTACCTATTGTCTCATCTATCTTAGTTAATAGTTATGAGCTGTGATCATTAGCGGGTAGTAAATTATGTTATTAAAGTTGTTTTTTATTTAACTACCTAAGTACTTACTTGTGCATCAACCACGGAATAATAAAAATAGTGGAAGTGCCACGCAGCTGTCGCGCGTGTGTCACAATTATGCGGGGCTCCGCAACACTGGCTCAGTCGCGATTAGCAACTTGCTGTGACACGACGTCACGAACGTAACGAAAAAAATTACAGCCATGCCTTATCGTGCAAATGATAGCAGGTAGTATCGTAACATCGGTAAGTCGTTTATTTTACAAATATGGGTACAGTACATGGTGATAAATTGATAGGTTCAGCCATATTTTACCAATAGGCATAATAAAATAATAACCGCACCGCTGTATCTACGTTCACGTCGTGGTGGGGCTGGCGCGCTCCGAACTTTAGGTCTGTGCCGGTAGAGTTTACTTTGCCGGAACGGGTCTGGGATGAGGAGCCAGTCCAAGAGAGATACAGAAACCCGCAGGGCAGCACGTGGCGAGCTGTTGGGCAGTAGCGACCCCACGGACCCATCTCCCGGGAGAAATCTTGTCCTCATCTCTGGCTTGCCTTTATTGGCCGGCTGGAGTGAACACTGACGAGGAACAGAGCTCCCACCTTTTTCTTGCCTTTATTGGCTGGCTTGAGTGGAGATTCGCAAGAGAAACGTGCTCGGAGGAAGGAAGTATTCCAGTAAGGTGCTGGTAGGGATCTTGACCGTACTTCCGGGATTGTGATCTCAGGAAGTGTTGCCCCCTTGTCGCTACGTCACTATGTGCTAACGGCCGTTTCCGGGGGCCCATAATTGAGTGTGCAAGTCACGCCCTGCCATATAACATTGGTCAGGCAGGGGACATAGTTCTTCCATAGTCCAAGCTACCCAATCCACTTTAGCCACCCAAACCCATAGTCCAATATGTTTTGTTTCTACGTACATCAATAGTCCTGCACCAACCGGGGGTTGTTCTTACATAGTGCATATAGGATAATCGTCGGTTGGTGTCTCCTCATCATTTAAAATAGTCTAAGGGGCCTCTGCGAGTTGGCTTTGGTCCCTCGTACGCCTTCCAAAGGTCCGGGACCCCAGGGCTCCGAGATTTTTATATTTTTAAATGTTTTTATTTTTTTATTCTAATATTTAAAAATATAATTAAATTAGCATGGATGAAGTAAGCAAGGCAGTTCAAAGTATAAAAAATGGAAAAGCCATGGGCCCAGATGACATACCAGTAGAAGTATGGAAGTGTTTAAAAGAAGATGGATGTATGTGGCTGACTTTATTCTTCAATAAGTTGTTGCATGAAGAAGCGATCCCACAAGAATGGTGCAATAGTTCGCTAGTGCCCATCTTCAAGAATAAAGGTGACGTACAGGACTGCAACAACTATCGAGGGATAAAGCTTATGTCCCATAGTATGAAGGTATGGGAGAAAATAATAGAGAAAAGATTGCGAGAGGAGGGTGAGATTACCCCAAACCAGTTTGGGTTTATGCCAGGTCGAGGGACAGTGGACGCCACTTTTGCACTTCGCCAATTGTGCGAGAAGTACAGACGTGCACACAATAACTTGCACATGGTGTTCATTGATCTGGAAAAGCGTATGATAGGGTACCTCGGGATGTCTTGTGATGGGCCTTGAAAGAGAAAGGTTTGCCTGGGAAGTATGTAGAGTTAATTAGTGCTATGTACAGTCAATCTTATACCTACGTCCGGTCGGCTGCTGGCAACACCGACGAGTTCAGTGTGGCGGTAGGCTTGCACCAGGGGTCGGCTTTAAGTCCTTACATCTTTCTGTTGATTATGGACGCTCTGACGGCGGACATACAGGAAGAGGCACTCTGGTGCATGCTATTTGCCGACGACATCGTTCTTGTCGGTGAAGATGGACCTGAGCTCCAGAGCAGATTGGAGAAATGGCAACGGAAACTGGAGAATGTCGGCTTGAAAATCACAGAACCAAGACCGAGTATATGTTCTGCGATTTCGGCGGTCTCTCCAGTGCTGGAGCCATAGCGCTTGATGGCGCGCTTCTCCCGGTCTGCTCCGACTTCCGGTATCTTGGTTCACTTGTGCAAAACGATGGCGAAGTAGACCAGACTGTTAAGGACAGAATTAACACTGGATGGATGAAATGGCGGCAGGTCACGGGAACAATCTGCGACTCCCGCATTCCCCTTAAACTCAAGAGAAAGATTTATAAAACAATGGTTAGATCTGCTGTCTTGTATGGATCAGAATGTTGGGCCATAAAAATAATGAATGAAAGGCAATTGCATGCAGCCGAGATGAGAATGCTAAGAGGGATGTGTGGTATTACGTGAATGGATAGAATAAGAAATGAGTATGTAAGAGGAAGTCTGAAAGTGACACCGGTGACTGAAAAGTTGTGTGGAAATCGGTTGTCATGGTATGGGCATGTGATGCGGAGGAATGAGAAAAATGTCGTGAGGAAAGTGTTGAATATGAACGTGGAGGGTTATACGAGTAAGGGAAGGCCAAAGAAACGATGGATGGACTGTGTGAAAGATGATATGGCCAGAAAGGTAGTTACTACCGAGATGACGACAAATAGAGAAGTATGGATGAAAAAGACATGTTGTTGGGGTCGGCCCCAAATAAATTGGGACAAAGGCAGGAGAATGATGATTTAAACATATAACAAACATGTTTTGCCGGGCTTAATTCGAAAATAAAAAAGTAAGTACTTAACTAACATTTTGTTTCAAAGAACTGTTTCAGATTATAAAAGTTATTTTGGCTTAGCCATGCACTCAATTTCCGCTTAAAACAGTATCTCGTACTTAACAATTTAAAGTCACCAGGCAATTTATTATAAATCCGTACACACATAGCTAAGCAGCTTTTGTTACTTTTTGCAAGCCTAGGAGCATTGCTTAGTATGAGCCAAAGAGAATTAAGCCACTCTTGAGAGCTGATAGACATGACTCACCACTGCACTGGGTGACGAAGGAAATACAGCGGGATTTTTCTCTCTTGGCTTCGCGCGGGTTGTGCATTTTTTTTTGGCTTCGCACGGTTTGTGCATTTAGCCAATGTCAAGTTTATAATTAGTTCAGAAACAAAGTTAGGGAAACGAAAATATTACTATGAATAATTCATTGATTATAACGGGATTTAGGATAGGACGGATATAAGATCAGTATATTTATAAAGGTGATGATAGTGAATAATGAGGAAATTTACAACTTAATATTATTTAAAATGATGAATGAAAAACATTTATATACAGGAAAGCTATTTGTGCAAAGTAAAAAAATTATTGAGGTAGGAAGAAAAGGAATACGGAGGGACAAGAGGTTACTGAGAAAACAAGAACGGTCTTATAAGGGACAGGAGAAAAAAATGTGGTTAAGGTTGCCTACGTCTGTGCCACACGAGCAGATGGGGTCGTCGATGATATTAAGTTTGGCAAGATGGGCTGGAGGAGAAACATAATCCAGTCTAATACGTATTAAAACAGAGGTCTCCACCTTGCCAAACTTCGCCGTGGCAAACCACGGTTTTTCTGGAACGTAGGGCTGAATAATTGATAAATAACGGCCCTTAGATTTGCTTCCGATATCCCAGGCTACCTTCCAGGTGTCCCGAAGAAAAGTCTTTGGTAACGTCACAAGGTCAGTACTAAAAGTGGTGTAAGGAACTAAATCCCCACACTGCACTGCACCGCATCACCGGCAAGTGTGTCAGCAACTTCATTGCCATGGATTCCAACATGGGCCGGAATCCATGCAAATTGCAAAGTGAGTGATGGTTCTAAAGGCAAATTCTCTTATTAAAGAAATGATTGGAAATTTTGATTTCTGTTCGAAAGGGGATTTATTGATGGCTAGAAAAGCACTTTGTGAATCTGTAAAAAATATTGTTCTTTTGAGCTTAAAAACACGAGTATATTCAATGGCTTTTAAAATACCGAAATATTCCTCCGTAAAAACAGAAGTCTCCGGAGACTGTTTTATTTTTTGTACGATGTTGTATTGAGAATGATAAGTACTTATCCCAACACATCACAACCCGTCGGCGAACGCTTGGAAGCATCAGTAAATATACACAGTCTGGCCATAAATACTGTTACAATTAAAAATAAGAAATATTACATTTGAATTTGGAATCTGTCATTTTTATACGATTGTTCATTGAGTTTTCTAATTTGGGCGCCAATATATTGTACAATATTTTGCGATATTAAAATGGAGTGGGGTGATAAAGATAACCGAATCGCTGTGATTGCATTACACGAAGTTGCTATGGAGCCAAATGCAATTTTTAAAACTCTCCATACGCTTGGTATTCGGGCTATTAATAGGTACAATGAGACCTCCTCTGTTTGTGACAGAAAAAGATCTGGCCATCCACGTAGTGTTCGTATGAAAAAGGTGGTCATAGCAGTAAGGGAAAGAATTCGAAGAAATCCTGTCCGAAAGCAAAATATTTTATCTCGGGCGATGAAGTTAGCACCCAGAACCATGTCGCGTATTTTAAAAGATGACTTAGGTCTTGCAGCCTATAAGAGACGCACTGGTCATTTTTTAACTGATAATTTTAAAAAAATCGAAAAAGCTACTGATGCGGTACGCAAAGGGAGGTCACAGAAAAATTTTGTTTACGGATGAGAAAATCTTTACAATTGAGCAACATTTTAACAAACAAAATGATTTATGCTCAAAGCTCTAAGGAAGCTTCCCAATTAGTTGACAGAGCGCAACGTGGGCATTATCCGACTTCAGTGATGGTTTGGTGGGGTGTTAGCTATGAAGGAGTGACTGAGCCATACTTTTGTGAAAAAGGTATCAAAACATCGGCACAAGTGTATCAAGATACCATTCTTGAGAAGGTAGTTAAGCCCCTTAACAACACCATGTTCAATAACCAAGTATGGTCCTTCCAACAAGACTCGGCGCCGGGTCATAAAGCTCGGTCCACGCAGTCTTGGTTGGAAGTGAACGTTTCGGACTTCATCAGAACTGAAGACTGGCCGATCTTAATCCGCTGGATTATAATTTATGGTCAGTTTTAGAGAGTACGGCTTGCTCTAAACGCCATAATAATTTGGAGTCCCTAAAACAATCCATACGATTGGCAGTGAAGAATTTTCCCATGGAAAAAGTGCGTGCTTCTATTGATAACTGGCCTCAACGTTTAAAGGACTGTATTGCAGCTAATGGAGACCACTTCGAATAGGCTTTTTTATATTTTAAATTGTTTTATATTTATGTATTAAACTAACACACTGTAAAAGTAATAAATATAATTTGCAATAAAAAAAAAAATGTTTTTTCTTCGTGACAATGTTTATGGCAAGACTAGGTATTTCTGTGACTCAAACACGGACGTGTAACGTAAATAAAACCTTTATTTCATATTTTTAATCTATCCTTAAAACAGGAATATATCCACCACATTGGAAGATTTCAAGGGTCACTCCTATTCCCAAGAGTCTGAATAAAACATTAGTAGAAGAATTCCGTCCCATTGCCATTTTATCATCACCAGCTAAAGTTTTTGAAAACATACTGCATAAGTATATTTATTCCCAAGTTGAAAAGTATTTGTGTAACGAACAACATGGTTTCAGAGCAAAAAGATCAGTAAATACTAACCTTCTTATCCTAGTAGACTATATATCAAAACGATTGGATCGTGGAGGCCAAGTCGATGTCTTGTACTTTGACTTTCGGAAAGCGTTTGATAGGGTAAATAATGATATTCTGCTAGCAAAACTATGTGCCATCGGATTTCCGCCAGGTCTGTTACGGCTCCTTGCTGACTACCTCCGAGATCATCAGCAGTTTGTCAGACTGGGCCATTATGAATCCCAACCCTATCATACGTTTTCCGGAGTCAGTCAAGGATCAATCCTGGGACCGCTTCTATTCTTGATAATGATCAATGACCTTCCTACAGTTATTCATCACGCCAGAAGTCTATTGTATGCAGATGATTTAAAACTCTTTTCTTTGGAGTGTTAAGAATAAAATGGAATTCAATTCTTCCAAATGCTTCATCATTAGTTTTACTCGAGCACGAAACTCTATCACCTTTACTTATAAAATTAATAGCAGCGTTATTACTAGAACAACAGGAATGAAGGATCTAGGTGTCACATTTGACAACAAGCTAACATGCAAGCATGGTATCGGTAGCAACAGATTCATTTAGGCGATTAGGTTTCATACTGCGCAATGCTAAGGATTTCAGCAACATCAGCGCTATTAAATCTATTTTTAATGTACTTGTTCGCAGCAAATTGGAGTCCAGTGCATGCGTCTGGAACCCGCACGAAAAGAAGTACACTTTACTCTTAGAAAAGGTACAAAAAGCTTATCTTAGGTACGAGTATGTATATAAACGTTTGAATGGATATTATCCGTTTATGTACAGTAAACGCTCAAAAGTCCATAAGCGTGCTAAGGATTACATTGCTATGAACTGTGCGTGTGCCTGTGTGAGCGATGTCTCACTCAACATTCCGCAGATAACACACACTAATGAATTGTCGCATGTCGTCGTACTACGCGAAATAACATTATATTTCTGTTGCATTTAGAATACGCGTCATAGTGGCGACCTGTTCTTACCATTGCATTGCTAAAATTCGCATAAACATAACATGTGCTGGTAGCTGTTTGGGCTAAGCAATGGTTTCACGATCAATGAAGTCTGAGTTCGAATCTTAATCACAACGTGGGACTGCTTTTTGTTTCTTTGGAACCATAATAATATATTTGTACTATTTTAAGCAAAAACGTGTTAGATGTTTTAAATGTTCATTTATTATTTATTTTTATAAGAAGTTAAATATTAGTTATTGTATTATTATTTAACTATTTATGTGATTTTTAATTTATCTTTTCGGTGTTGGAAGGTTGAAATAAAAAAGTCGTGCTGAATGGTAACAAAAATGTTTATTCGTTTTATTTACTTATTTATAAAATTAACAAACTTAAGAGAATTGTGACGTTACATTCCTACTAGATAAAAGAAGTTTTTTTGTAACCGTTCATAGGATTTTTTGTTGTATACCCACTTAGTCAATTCATAATAACATAACAAAGAAAGGATATTCTAATAACACATATATAATTGTCAATACCCAGATATGGGTATCTGGGTCAGCAGAGTTTATTCAAAACTAGTCTATGATTTAGACGTTATGAACATGTTTTTTTAATGTAACGTCACTATGAATGTATCGAGGTTATAGCTTAAGTGTTCATTTTCTTGACGAAAAGAAGATTGAAACTAAACCTCAATTTAAGATCATTAAATAATTACGGATATGTCAATATTACTAAATATTCAGCTACACCGTCTAATTAAAAAAAAAAACATCTAGGTATTAATATTTTGTATAACCCCCATTATTTTCAATACAGTCAAGTAGACGTTTGCGCATGGACCCTACAATATTACCACATATTTCGGTTCCTCTTAAATTTTCCCATACCACCATGCAATGGATTTTTAATTGTTCTATACACCTTTCATCCCGTGACTCCCACCTTTGGACCATCAAACCCTATACATTTTCTATGGGGTTGAGATCGGGTGATCGCGCTGGCCATGGAACAACAATTATCTCCGGGTGATTTTGAAACCACTCACGCACACTGCTCGCCCGGTGAATAGGACAATTGTCCTGCACAAATGTTATTTGTGTCAACTCATCAGCTGGGTAAATGTTGCGCACAGTAGGTAACATGACATCGTCTAATACTTCTACATAAGTAGAACTGTAGGCGCGTGGAGGAATAAAAGCCAGTTCTCCTGGCCCTGCTGCACTCATCCATCCCCACATATTAATCGTAATTCGACCTGAGTCTGTATTAGGAATTACGTTTTTATCACACCAGCGAGTGTTATCCTTGCGCCATAAATGAAGCCTACCCTTTTGACTAGACTTAAATGTCTTTTCATCTGAAAATATGGTAGTGTTCCAATCAAAATCTAGATAATCCCGTGCGAAACGTAATCGTTCTTGTTTATGTCTTTCTGTCAAGAAGGGCTTTTTAGCTGGTCTTCTATGATACAAGTCTTCAGCGTGGAGAGCACGGCGAACAGTTTGCAATGAGGTATCGAATAATTCCGCAAAGTGTCTCGTTGGTTTGAAACCATTTGATTCATACTCGCCCACCATATGACGTCGCTGCGCCTCGCTAATAAGCGACGGCCTTCCACTTCGCTGTCAACTAGCAAGGCTACCCTCTTCCTCATATCTTTTGATCCAGAGACTTAAGTATTCCTCTAAAACAAAAAAAAAGTAATATTAGGCAGCTATAACAAAATACTAAAGAGACTCAACTTTTATATACTATAGATATATATATATATATATATATATATATATATATATATATATATATATATATATATATATATATATGATGTTCTGAAGTTTAGTTATTTAATATAATAAAATACAAAATACTCTGCATTTAAAAATCCAATAATAAACACAAATTATTTATTTTATAGACCTCATGATGGATTTAAAAAACAATAAAAAAAAAATTAATCCATATGTCACCAAATAATCTTAGGTATAAATTTCAAATAAAAGATACAATTCAATACTCACATTCAGTCCAGTTTCATTAGATATTTGTGTTATATTAAGACCACTTTTATGCAGCGCAATAATAGTCGCCCTCGTCTCAATATTAATATTTGCCTGCATTTTGAGAATAACCGCTATCTATTAAACCACACGTCACTAACCAACAACTACAACCACGTTCTACTCAACTACACAACGTTCATTCCGATCAAGTTAAATATTCCTAAAACTCATGTCTACCTCACAGAAATCGAAATTATTTATTTAGTTTTCTATGATCTACCTTTCTAACTTTACGAAATGAGTGACCAAGCGAACAAGATAAAGAATATTATATTTCTTTCCCATTACTTCCAACCAAGTAAAAACTTACAAAAAGTCAAGCACTGCGTGAGATTTGAACTCACGGCTCACTGATTCACGCATCTCTCTGCACGCGCTTAACCGCTAGGTCATCTTTACACATGTTATAACTTTGAAATTATGAACTACAATCAGTTGTTGACGACAATAATTATGCATGTTTATGTTCTTGGAAATAGAAGGTCTTAAGTCAAACTAAACGCCAAGCTATAGCTTTGTGAGTTTGCTTATCGACTTTTGGTCGCGACTGTACCTACCCTTCGAATTTTCTGTTAGGCTGTTTAGGGTACAATTCTCTCGAGGTCAGAAGAAAAAATGACCAAATTATTAATATGTGTAAGATCCTTCACGGAAAAACAGGTGCACCTGAGCTGCTCTCTTTTGCTCCAATAAACTATAGCCGTAACAGGAGGCACAGCTTGTTCACCCTGCCTCGGAGTCGAACTGTCGCTCGAGCCCAGTCTTCTGTCCCTCGCACACTCACTGCGCTCAACCACAGAACAGGTAATTTATCTGTTCTGTGCGCTCAACGCTCTCTTGGACGCTAAGCCTGAATGTGATGTGTTCGCGGATAAATGGAAGAAAATCTTGTCAGTATGTCTGGAGTACTGTGAGAAAAGCGTATGACTGTCGAGTAGTTGTATAGTTTTATTATTGTACTTAAATAATGTTTTAATGTCTTAACGAATGTAATTGGCCTTGGCCGTTTTATGTTAAATAAATAAATAAGATGTGTGTATGCGCAAAAATAAGTCTTACCAAACTTTCTTTTTATTATATGCTTCAGTAACTTTTATCTTTAGAACACTAAAGGCAACAGTTATAATTGGAGTTGGATCAATATATATATATATATGACGACGTCAACGACGGCGGAGCGATAGGGTCGTCACCATCGGTGGTAAAGGGTCCATTTCGTAGGTGGCGTTAAATAACACGTAAACACGTTTTTTAATAGTGTAAATGTAACTTCACTTTTAATAATTGAATAAACTAAATACTACACACAAATCAATCTAACTGGGCAAACCGACAGTTTCGTTTTGGAGAAGTGACTTGGTCCGCGACTCGATGCGAAGTGCCCGTTCGCATGGCTATTTGGTAAGTGCACGCAGCACTTACCAAATAGCCATGGTATGTGTTCTATTTGCTGGTGGAGGCACACTCCTCAACGTCTTGTACATTAAGCAAATCATTACTTGGAGGCACCTTTCGTACGCGATCGTGGGCGTACTTATATATTCTATTACTGGTCAAAGATTTCAACAGATAACGATCACCATCAAGCAATTCTATAATTTTAAATGGTCCCTTGTATTTCGGGTCTAATTTCGTCTGATTTCTCTCTTCATTCTGAATTAATACTAAATCACCAACATTAAATTTAATTACTTTAGCTTTATTTTTATCAAATCTAGATTTTTCGTAAATCGCACTCTTTTCTATATTCTTTGCCGCTTGCTCTCTTGTCTTGTCAATGTCTATTTCTGGTTCATTATCATCCAAAGTTAGAAGATTTAATGGTCTAGCCACACGTCCTATCAGAAGCTCAAGTGGGCTCGCCCCTGTTACACGATGGACAGAGGAATTTAAAGCTAGTTGCACGTCTTCTAACGCTTCTTGCCAAGACCTATCAGACGTTTCTACAGCCGTAAGCATACTTTTTAAAGTGCTCATCGTCCTTTCAACTTGGCCATTGGCGCGACATGAACCCGTAGCGATCAAATGTAAAGCAACACCATGACTCTCACAAAAATCTTTAAATTCCTTGCTGGCAAAGCATCGACCCTGGTCTGTAATAACTCGAGTTGGAGCCCCAAATAGAGATACACTAGATTTAAGGGCTTTAATTGCATTAGCCGAATCTATTCGAAGAGTATGGTACATAAGGACAAATTTAGTGAACGCATCGATTAAAACTATGACGTACTCTTTAGAATCATTTTTGCCACTAAGTTTGCCAGTTATATCAACATGCACAGTATGCCACGGAATACTAATCTTAGGGATTGGATGAAGCTCGGCTTGTACACGACCTGAATGCGATTTTGACAGTTTACAAGTTATACACCCATCGACAAATTTACGAACGTACTTGGCCATATGCTCGAACCAATAATGTTCGTATACCCTTTCGAGTGTCTTCTCCCACCCAAGGTGCATAAGCGAGTCGTGCACATGGTTAATTACTGACCAACGGAAAGCCCTGGGAACCATTGGGAGACATCGGGTACGATTGTTTCTCTGTACTTTGCGATGTAGGACACCTGAGCGCATCTCATAAGTCTTAGCGATATCGGGTGTTAATTGACCATCTTTGAGTTTAGTTACCACGGACTGAATTTCCTGATCACGCAGCTGTTCTGCCAAGAGCCAGTTTTCTGACAAGGTAGCGAGATTAACACGCTTTTGTTCAACCTTTGAGAAACAAGGGGCATCTGAAGATTGTAAAGCGTTGCGTGACAAGAAATCAACATGAGCCATACGACGTCCCTCACGGTAATTGATTTGGAAATCAAAAGCTTGTAAAAAGGCCCACCATCGATGAACACGAGGTGTAATATCGACTTTGTTTCGTGAAGCTTTTAAAGAATTACAGTCCGTAATAACCTCAAAATGCCTACCCTGCAAGTAATGTCTAAAGTGCTTTACAGCGTTTACCACAGCTAGAGTCTCTAACTCATAAGAGTGGTATTTAGACTCTGCTTTCGTGGTTCGCTTACTAAAGTACTCGACTACAAAGAGCTCACTGTCCATTTTTTGGAATAAAATAGCACCATAGCCATCAGCACTAGCGTCGGTGTGTAGCTCAGATGGAAGGTCGGGATTAAAAATAGTCAACACCGGTTTAGTCGTCAAGACCGAAATTATCTGCTGTCTTATCTGCTCGTGTTCTGGTTTCCAAGTGAATTGCTTTGCGGTAGTCAGCAAAAATAGACGAGTCATAATTTGAGAGAAGTTTTTAATAAACTTGCGAAAGTATGAGGCAAGGCCAATAAATTGTCGGAGGTGGTGGATGCTCTCGGGAGGAGGTAATTTAGTCAGAGCTTCTATCTTTCTAGGGTTCGGTCTTAATTCTCCTGCAGTGATATCATAGCCTAAAAACTCAACACGACGCTTCAGGAAAGAACACTTTGAAATGTTCAAAGAAAATCCGGCTTTAGTTAGGGCTTCTAACACCTCACGCAACCTAAGGAGACCCTGACCCGCAGATACTGATGGTATCAAAATGTCGTCTAGGTATAATACCACATACGAGAAGATAAGGTCTCCTAAGGCATTAGACACTGCTCTTTGGAATACACTAGGCGCGTTTCGTAGTCCGAAAGGCATTGCAAGATATTCGAACTGCCCATCCGGTGTAATGAAGGCTGTACGTTCGATACTATCAGGGTCTCGGATAGGTATCTGGTTAAAGCCACTAGCACAGTCCAAACACGTATAAAAGCTTGAGCCAGACAACCTGGCCACTTGATCTGCTATAAGAGGCAAAGGAAACCTATCAGGTATGGTGTTGGAATTCAACTCGCGATAGTCTACCACCATACGATCAGAACCGTCACGCTTCTTAACAAGTAAGATAGGACTTGCAAACGGGGACTGACTAGGACGAAAGATGTTAGCTTCCATTAGTTCCCTAACCTTAGAACGCACTACCTGCCTTTCGTCTGGACTAAGCCTGTACGGCCTGCGGTAAACAGTGCGGTTCGGATCCTGAAGCCTTATTTTTAGTTCCCCAGATGTGACACGTGTGCGGGGTAACTATCAATAAAAGCATGGGAGAATTCCTTAAGCAAAATCAACAGAGCTTTGTTTTGAATATCTGTGTCAATATCATTTAGATTATACACAGGTACGGGCTCGTAACTACAGGCCACAGTGGACATTAGTTTTGAAATATTCAGAGACGAATCAGACATGACGATTGTAAAACCTTGTTTTAAAATTTCTCGGCCAATCATTACATCGTATTTTAAACAATTATCGGGTAAAACATGAAATAAAATTTGCAGATCATTACCGTCTATTAGCACGTTGCAAAGAAATTGTTCAGTACACATTACGCTAGCATAACTTATACCCTGTATTCGTACCATCGCGAATTTACGTTCACCAATGAAATTACGACTGACAGATTGCTTGACAAGAGAGCATTCGGCACCAGAATCAAAATAAAAATAGTACGACTCACCAGATTGTTGCAATTGCCCGCAAACACCTGTCACTTGGCAGTTGTCGACGCGCCGCTCGGTTACGGCGTCACTTCCGCTGGTATAGGCCGCATAACCCGCAGAGGGCGCGCCGCTCGTGCCCGCAGGGCCACGATCACAATTAGATGCGATATGTCCGCTTTCACCACAACGGAAACAAATCACTTGTTTGCTGGGTCCAGGCGTGGCCGTCGAAGTCACTTGCCCCTTGTTGGCGGTAGACACTGGTTTTGTAGGCTTCGAACGGCAGTCAACTGCTTTATGCCCCGGTTTACCGCAGTTATGACATTTGTACGTAGGTACGTTCTGTGGTTTGAAACGTTTCACATCAAGTCCATCTGCATGTCCGGTAGATCCGGTGTTTCGATCAAACTTTCGCTTCAAACTTGCACTTGCCTTCACTTCTTGCAGTAATCTGTTACGGGTCGCAATTTCACTGGTAAATGCCAGGCGATACAACCTTGAATCGAACTGAGCGATATGAGCCAGCATGTATGACGTAGCAATTTCTTCTTGACTCAAATTCTTCCACCTTGTCAACAGCGTCGTCATTAAACGACTTGCATATGCTGCCAGACATTCACCATCCTTTGGTTTGCCATTATTCACGCCGATAAGCGCCGCAGCGAGTGTTTCCGACGAATCGTAGCGTGCGAGAAACAGCTCACGAAAATGTTGCCACGTCATACCCACGTGTGAGATTTGCGATAGCCATGACGAGGCGGCGCCCTTCAGTGCCTCACTGAGAGCTATGATGAGCGATGCTCCCTCCAGTGGATGTTCATCCAGGCAGATGTCAACCGTTGCGCACCAGGCACGTGGATCAGAATCTGGGTGCTCTGGGTTGATTTCTGGCAGAGCGATCTTAGATGATGAGGCTGGTGTTCTGATAGCCTCGATCAACTGCATCATATTCCGCTGCTGGATCTCGAACATTGTGCGCCAGTGAGATTCAGATCCCACTTCTGATGACGACGTCAACGACGGCGGAGCGATAGGGTCGTCACCATCTTGGTTCGGTGGTAAAGGGTCCATTTCGTAGGTGGCGTTAAATAACACGAAGTGTAAATGTAACTTCACTTTTAATAATTGAATAAACTAAATACTACACACAAATCAATCTAACTGGGCAAACCGACAGTTTCGTTTTGGAGAAGTGACTTGGTCCGCGACTCGATGCGAAGTGCCCGTTCGACAATCCCCACTTTCCAAAACGACTCTGTCCACGTGCCGTTATTACTAAATCACGTCACGGCGTTTGCCCCACTACTACATTAATCAATTGAGCAACTTTTATTAAAACAATATCGTTATCCACCTATATATATATATATATATTGTTGGATGCTACTACCCAGCCCAGGAACGCGGGGGGAGCGGTCACTATAAAACTGCCGCAGGTGGCGGGTCGGGCTCTCTTTTTCGTTTGGATTGCGTTGCGTGCGGAAGCGCTGTCCGTCTGCCGTTCGGTGTAATCTGCTAAATCTGGTATCTCTGTATCTCATTATTCTCTTGTTGATTTGATTGGTGATGATTTTGTTCCTCTGATTGTAATTGTCTTAAGTTTGATAATCATTTTTTCCAAAACTCATGTGATTAGTTTTTAGGTTAATAAATAATTCTTTTTTTTATTGTGATTTCACTTCTGTCCTAACATCAGAAGTGGGATAACAATCCAACCCCAATTTAGGCCCCTTGACCAGTTTGAATTTCATAACAGAGGAATTTTGTCGTTACCCACGTGTGAATTTTTTTTTAATTTTTTTACTTTGCCTTTTTTCTCTTTTGTTGTTTATTGTTTTGTGTACAAAGAACTTGTTTTTGCGGTTGAATATGCCTTACACGCATAGTTCACGGAGCAGATCGCGTAGCAGATCGCACCGCCGGCATCGTAGACACGATCGGTCGCGAGATAGCTCACGAAAACCTCGGAATAAGTCACGTAGTCGTCGCGAACGGACTCCATCTAGAGTACGATCGAATGGGACGCCACCGCTTGTGTCATACGTTAGCCAAACACCGCGGTCTACCCCTGCAGAAACGCGAACGATAGACACAATCTTATCCCGTCTGGAAATGATCGAGAATAAATTCACGTCTACCCCCATTCCGCAATCGGACCCAACGGTGCCGTCCGTAGCTCAAGCTATAGTAGATGCGATCCACTGCATAAATCCGGGACGTCCCCATTATTTTGTGTCAAACTTTGACCCGTCTATCCATGACGTGGACTCTTGGTGTGATGAGGTGGATCGCGCACTAATAGCCAATCGCTGGAGTGACAGAGAATGCCTGTCACGCGTAGCCGGATGTTTAAAAGGCGACGCGAGAACTTGGTTAAACGAATGGGTAACCTCTGATAGATCGTGGAGTAGCTTTAAACGCGAATTTAAACCACTTTGTCCCCGAAAATTAGATTACGC
Source organism: Dicycla oo (assembly GCA_948252095.1). Lineage (NCBI taxonomy): Eukaryota > Metazoa > Arthropoda > Insecta > Lepidoptera > Noctuidae > Dicycla > Dicycla oo. Next base: position 27,243,435 of record OX411711.1, read on the forward strand.
GACAATACTTTTTGAAACAATGAATACGACGTCTAACAAATTCACGTCGTACGCTGAGTACGCGAGACGTACCCTGCTCCGTTTACGCATTGTCAAAGGCCTTAGTGAGGAGTTAATGACGCAAATAGTGGTCCGCGGCATAGACGATGCACAAGTACGGGCAGCGGCTGCAAACGCAGAACTCTCTTCAGAAAATCTGGTGTCCTTTCTGTCTATATATGCGAAACCAGATCAAACGAAGGGTGGCTCGGCTAAAACCACGGCCCACCCTTTGTCACGAAAACGCGGTACAGAACATGCAGATTCGAACCAGCGCAATAAGATCTGTTATAACTGTAAGGGCCAAGGTCACTTGTCTCACAATTGCCAAAAAAAATCTAAACCGTCCGAGCCAGTGTCGAAAGTACGTCCCAACGTTCCAACTTGCACGTTCTGTAAAAAGACAGGGCATACGGAGGACTTTTGTTTTGCCAAAGAAAGATCGTCTGGACCACAGGGTCAGCAGAACAAACGCAACGTAAATTTTTGTCAGGATCCTGCGGAAGAAACCGCGACATAACCACAGCAATAGTACACGGCATACCGATCGATGTGTTAATAGACAGCGGCGCCCTTAATGTCTCCCTCATATCGTCCGACGTAGTCAAACATTTGTCTTGCGCAGTAAAACCCACTGAGGGGTATTAGTAACCACGAAATTGTGTCCACGTCTTACGTAACCCTTACGGTTGAGTTCGCTAATATTGCGCTAGAGGCTGATTTCGTTGTAGTGCCAGCCGCGTATATGAGTACACCCCTGATAATTGGAACTGACATTTTGAATAGGGATGGCATAACGTACATCAGAACCAAAGACCGACAATATCTCACACGCACGCCTGACAGTCGGAACACGTCTCTTGTGTTCACGGTCTCTCAAGAAACTGACATACCTATAGTTACGCCACTACAGGGAGTCGAGCGGGACTCTCTTAAGAGAGTAATTGATGATTTTGCGGAGTTTTTTATAACAGGCACGGCGACAACTACTGTCACTACGGGCGAAATGCATATCAACGTAACCAGCGACGTGCCCATTACCTACCGCCCTTATAAACTTTCAATTGCTGAGAAAGTTAGAGTTCGCGAAATCATCAATGACCTTTTACAGAAGCGTATTATTCGAGAATCCGAATCCGAGTACTCTAGTCCGATAATTTTAGTGAAGAAAAAGGATGGGTCGGACCGGCTTTGCGTTGATTTTCGCGCTTTGAACAGGGTGACTGTCAAAGAGCGATATCCGCTCCCGTTAATAGATGACCATATCGATCGTTTAGGTGACAAAAACATAACGAGATACTCGTCTCTTGATATGGCCTCTGGCTTCCACCAGATAAAAATTGGTGACGAATCAGTCCATCGCACTGCATTTGTGACGCCCGAGGGGCATTATGAGTACTTAAAAATGCCATACGGTCTGACAAATTCGCCCATCGTGTATCAACGCATCATCAACAAAACGTTGCGCAAATTCATTGACGCGGGACAAGTTCTGGTTTACATAGATGATGTACTGTTGATGAGCGCCACAGTGGACGATGGTGTCGATCTGTTGCGACAGGTACTTACGACCTTGACCAAGGCAGGGTTTTCGATAAACGTACGCAAGTGTGTCTTTCTCACCACCGAGGTTGAATATCTTGGCCGGATAATAAGCCAAGGTCAGGTTAGACCGAGCCCTCACAAGATTCAGGCATTAGTAGACTCGCCCGCCCCGGAAAATGTCAAACAAGTCAGACAGTTCCTAGGACTGGCCGGTTACTTTCGGAAGTACATTGAAAGCTATGCAACGAAAACGTTCCCAATTTCACAATTAACCAAAAAAGGTGTTCAGTTCAAGTGGGGTCCCCAACAGGAAAAAGTGCGACAGGAAATTATTTCAATTTTGACTAATGAGCCTGTATTAGCAATTTTTGACCCAAGTTTACCCACAGAGGTTCATACTGATGCGAGCAGCATCGGTTATGGCGCAATTCTTTTACAAACCCACCCGAACGGTAGTAAAAGAGTGGTGGCTTACTTTAGCCGGACCACTCAAGGCGCAGAGAGTAGATACCACTCTTATGAGTTAGAGACGTTGGCGGTTGTGAAAGCATTGCAGAATTTCCGACACTATTTAATCGGACTCCAGTTTAAATTAATTACAGACTGTAATGCTCTCAAATCCACCGAACGTAAAAAGGATCTGCTGCCGAGAGTTGCCCGCTGGTGGATGTACCTCCAAGATTTTACCTTCGAGATGGAGTACCGAAAAGGGGCGATGATGCCACACGCCGATTATTTGAGCAGAAACCCCCTTCGTAAGGTGCTTCATATCACACAACGTCGCAATTGGGCTCAGATAGCGCAAGCTGCAGATGAAGAGACACGGGAGCTTCTCCAAAGACTTAGAGAAGGCGGCCTAGATCCAAATCGCTATGTCGAGAAAAACGACCTTTTGTACTATAAGTACACTCCGATTGGCGAGCAACCGCGTTACCTTTGTTTTATTCCTCGAGGTCACAGACTTAGTCTGCTTCGAGTGTTCCATGACGAGCACAGTCACATTGGCTATGACAAAACCTTGGACCTAATCCTAAGGCACTTTTGGTTCCCAGGCCTTAGGCAATTCGTTAAAAAGTACCTCGAACATTGTTTGATCTGCATCTCCAAGAAACGGGTGTCTAGGGCTCCACAACAAAATATAACTTCGTGGGAAAAACCCGATCAACCTTTTTCGGTGGTACACTCAGATGTACTAGGTCCACTTCCCGAGTCAAACGGCTACAAGTTTGTTCTTATTATTGTGGATGCGTTCACTAAGTACACGCTCCTTTACTCCATTTATAGGCAGGATGTAGAAGAACTTTTAAGAGTGTTCACGAACGCAGTTTCACTTTTTGGTGTACCAAAAATGATTGTAACCGACAGAGGCAGAATGTATCAGTCCACTAAGTTCTTAGATTTTGTTAAAGATATGGGATCGGAGATACACTCGGTTACTGCAGAGATGCACCAATCAAACGGCCAGGTCGAGAGGTACGCTCGCACCGTTCTAAACCTTCTTCGCATCGAGACCAATCACAAAGGGGCAGCCTGGTCCGAGACGCTGTGGAGACTCCAACTTACCCTTAACGTAACCAAGCAGAAGACGACTCAGGCATCGCCGTTAAATCTGCTGGTGGGCACCGACGCGACAACCCCCATCATCAGGACACTGGTCCGTGATGTTACTTTGGAAGGAGTACAGCCGAATCGTGAAGCACAAAGAGAGTTACGCCGAGCCCGCGCGACTGATCTTTTAAAACAAAACCAATCCCGACAGGATGAGTATGTAAATCGAAACAGACGCGCACCAAAAGTCTTTAATGTGAATGATTTGGTTTTCGTCATAAAGTTTTCGCAGGCAACTGGAAAAATGGACCACGGGATGAGAGGGCCGTACAAGGTCATACGCGCGCTGCCAAGTGGGCGGTATGAGCTGCGCTTGTTGACCGGCTCCTATGGCAAGACGACGCAAGCTGCTGCTCAGTACATGGTGCTCTGGAAAGGGGAGTGGTGTCCTGAGACTTGCGCTGCATTCTTTGAGCGTGAGTGTGCTTGCGTACCACGAGTATGAGGGGTCTGCATTGCCATAGAGGGTTGTGCAGATCTTGAAGTGAGACAGTAGACGGAATGCGAGACGTCTACGGCAGGTAAACTGCGAGGTACCTGACCGGTCTCACAAAGAGTGGCCTTGCCACCCACGTAACGGATGTCGTTCCCGTATAACGTGTGTTTTGACGTGTAGAGGACGGACTGCGAGACGTTCCTTTCGGTGATTTGGTAATCGCCCTACACGATGGGTCATGTAGAGGACGGACTGCGAGACGATTCTTTCGGCGTTCTACGCCCTACATGACAGCGAATGAACATGGATCCATGTGTGTTGAATGATGTATACATGAATGTTGATGACATGAGTAATGACGTTTCTGTGTGATGAATGGAACTCTATGGAGTACTGAGATAACGTCTTGGTACCTCATAGACTATTTAGCTAGTCAGTTTATGAGTCTGGAGAATGAAAGAAAAAGGCCATGCAAGACGAATTGAGTGAAAGCAAAAGAATAGGCAAACGTGTTTGCTCTCTGAGAGACGTTAATCTTCCTTGTTGGTTTCACAGAAGACGACCTAACTGAAGACACCACTTCCGCTCATCATGGTGCAGAGCCAGTCGCTGGACCCTCCCGTCCAGCTGACGAAACCTATGGAGCAACCATCCAGAGCTTGCCGGACATTTCTGATGCTGTCGAGGACGACGCATGATGGGATGGCCGTGTTGGATGCTACTACCCAGCCCAGGAACGCGGGGGGAGCGGTCACTATAAAACTGCCGCAGGTGGCGGGTCGGGCTCTCTTTTTCGTTTGGATTGCGTTGCGTGCGGAAGCGCTGTCCGTCTGCCGTTCGGTGTAATCTGCTAAATCTGGTATCTCTGTATCTCATTATTCTCTTGTTGATTTGATTGGTGATGATTTTGTTCCTCTGATTGTAATTGTCTTAAGTTTGATAATCATTTTTTCCAAAACTCATGTGATTAGTTTTTAGGTTAATAAATAATTCTTTTTTTTATTGTGATTTCACTTCTGTCCTAACAATATATATATATATATATATATATATATATATAGGTGGATAACGATATTGGTTACTGGTGTTTTACAAATAACCCTGTATATAATTATGAAAACCATTTTGGGTTGTTTCATTTCTGCATAGACGTCTCCATTTGAAAGATAGCGATGAATGATACTTTGCTGTACGTACTTAGGTTATGAATGAATATTACATACGTTCATGTACTTCAGCCGTGTTTCCACATTTGATTTTGCACGAGCTCTAACATATGAATTCAGCGTAACATGAATCATCAAATTGGCATAACCAATGTTTTAATACATAACTTTAATTTGGCACTTACAATTGTATTGCAAAATGAGTATAAACCTGTATATATGTAGTACTAAGTTTTCGGATGTGAATTACCTGGCTCTGAGTAGCGCTTCTAGAAGTTTCCGCCACTTTGACATCAATGTGACGTGACCAGGGATGTCTTGACATACTTCCTTTACCTTTAGACGTACAAATGTCTTGTTTAGGGTACAAATAGTACATATGTAGTACAAACACCTTAATGTTATACATTTTAAATTTGGTCTCATCATCTTGATGCTCACGACGCAGTCGCACTATGCTACACGCAATATGCTGGCCCGCTCAATCTCGGGCGTACAAAAATTGTCGTAAAGTATGGACAAGATTTCGCGAGAACGATATGGTATTTCCTTATAGAATTGCCCCGCTGACCATCTAATTAAGCATACATACCTACTCTTTTAATTTTTGTCACTACAACTTTTTAAACCGCACCATTGACTTAATTAGAACAAGAATAATTATTAAGAATAAGAATAATTTAAATTCATAAGTTCACATAAATAAATTATATAAATTACATAGAAGTTACAACATTGCAAAGGTACATATTAATATCAGTAAGAAATTATTAAGCTGTGTCTAATATAAATCTAGTGTATATAACTTAAATAGATTGGATAAAGGTCTAATGAACACAATAGCGACCTGCCTGATGTAGGTTTATTCAAACCTGTGTTTCAGGCCATCCTTAACAACGCTGAGTGATTTAGTGGACAATATGTTACTGTACATAGAGTACGTTGAAACATAATAATAATATTTTAAAATAAACTTATTGCATTACATTTAGTATTTTTTCTATCTGAGTAATTAAATGTCGCTAAGTATTCACTCAACACTTCACTACATTTTTTACAATTTACACTATACGTGTATACTTAGAGACTTATTGATTTTATTATATAAAACGGACCTAAAAATACATAAAATTTATTTATAAAAGTATATCTAGTTTGAGGTTTTATGCAAATCAAGTCTTTTCTTCTCTTATCTATAGGTATTGGGATATATGTATATAATTATGACATCATTCCTCAGCGGTCAGCCTATCATTCATAGTTGCACCACATAATTATTATGCTTAGCAAGGAACGCGTTTCCACAGCATTTGTCCTACTTTCAGCCTCTTGCTAACCTAAACCTACCTTTTTTTTTGTTCCGGGGTAGAAACTCCTCTTGGATGTGTGTGAGTATGGATGTGTGGAGAGTTCCCTTCCCACACTTATCACGGGAACTTGTGCGCCTTCCACGATCCCCGGCTGGTGCCGGCTCGCCTTTGCGGGCCACCTCAGGCCCGCGGGGGGAGTGAGGTGTGAGACTCCCTCTGCGACGTCCATTAGGGTAGGGGCGCGCGTGGAACACTACTCGCCGCCGCCTCGAGTCCTGCTGGATGAGGGGCAGCGGACGTTCCCGAGTCCTCCGTCCCTCCGGACCTGATAGCGGGGGCTGGAAGAGGGCGTTGTCCGCCCTCCGCCGACGACTGGTCCGCCTGCTGCGGGTCAGGCGAGTGGTCTCAATCTCCCTCTCCCTTGCCGCAGCCTCCTTTTGCGAAGTGACGGTTTCACAGAAACCTACCTAACCCAACATTCACTTCCATAACCGTAGGCACACCATTGTGAACCGCCAGTCTTTTTGTACATCGACTGGTTGTTGTGGAAATAAAGTGAATGGCGCTATACAATCGCATGTATAGCGCCGTTCACTTTATTTCCCGCATTCACTCTCCTTTCCACGTCTTCATCAATCTTTTTATCTCTTGCAAACTCCTCAAATATACAAACTCATTCACTTCTATCATTTATTAGGTAGGTATTATGTACTTATTTTTATTTGAGGAATATACCTACCTACCCACCTTCCTCTGAAATGTAGTAAGTATCTACTAAGTCTCGAAAACGTACTGCACTGTGATTTAAAAAAACGCTATTTCCCCATTTTCCTTTAAAGCGTTACCTTAGCAGTTGTGAAGGCTGTTCCGAGGTGAAGGTCTTTAAATTTTTAAGCCTGTTTATATCGTCTAAGTAGATAATTTAATCTAAGTACAATAAACTCGTAACGTATCTACATATGTGCATAAAAGATAAGTACCTACAAGATGTAGGTAGAGGTACTTATATAAACAAACTAAACAATGAAACCACCAAATTCTGGTTCGGCTATGTCAGGTCTGGTGAACGTGGAATAAAATACATATTTAATCACAGTCTGATCTCATAATCTTTCCCCTGAAATAACTACCTACATGTAACGTTGACGGCGATAAGATATGTACGGATTATAATGAGTTGTAACATTCGTCTGCAGGTCATATACTTAATATAATTATTCTGAGCAGAATGTGCGGAAAAGATTACAATGGTATACCTACGTAAATATAATTATAGTAAGATTAATTGGATCCACGTGCGCAGCATGCTTTATGTTTTTAGGGTTCCGTACCTCAAAAGGAAAAGACGGAACCCTTATAGGATCACTCGTGTGTCTGTCTGTTTGTCCGTCTGTCACAGCCAATTTGCTCTGAATGTAATGGATCGATTAAGTTGAAATTTGGTACACGTAGGATTTTCTGTGATCCAAACACGGACGTGTAACGTATGTAAATGAATTTTGAATATTTGATAATTTTTTTTATAAAATAAAAAAAAAGTTTTGACATATCAAATCTCTCATTTGATATGTCAAAACTTTTTTTATTTCTCTCAAATATTTTCTTTTTATAATTTTAAAATAAATTATTTTTAAGTTATTTAAGAAAATATACGAAAATTGACCCCATCCCCTCTTATCTCCGAAACTACTGAGCCTAAAATTTTGAAAAAGTACAGAAAATAGTAGTCTATTACAGGAAATCTTTTAAGAAGTCTATGGTCTTAAAATAACATGGAAAATCTCTCAATTTTGTGCGTACAAATTTACATTTACAGTTGGAATGTATGGGAGAACATGTTTTACAACTACAATGTTAAGATTATTCTTGGAATAAATTCATCCGACTACCTCTTTACACCCGAAAAAAAAGTTGCAAATATTTAAAAAAAAGTTAATTGATAAGATTTCTAGGAGTCTAAGGAAACTAAAAAAAATGCAAACAAAAATCCTGAATTTTCGATCGGTTGTCGTCGATTGCGTTCGAAAAATGAATCCGCTCGGTCTTAAGATTTTTTTTTTAAGTTACCCGCATTATCGTATACCGTTCGGGTGCAAAGGGCTACGGAACCCTTCATTGTGTTTGGCCCGATACAGACACGCATTTGGCCGGCTTTTTGTTCTAAGAACTTACCTACTTACAAATAAGATCTAGGAACTAGAGGAGCATCTATAAGGTCGTATTTCACTTTCCAATTTGGTTTTAAACCCATTACAAATCAGTCCATCGAATGAGCCTAAAAACTTGTTTAAAAGGAGCGTATTTCCTATATAACAAAATCCAAAAACTTGGGTTCCAATTAAAACGGATGTAGGTATTTTTCCATGAATGTTCTCTTAAATTTTTAAACAGAACAGCACCTGTAGCCAAAGTAACATTCGATTAGCGATGACGCCAGTAGAAAAGAAAAGAATTGGCAATAAAAAAATCTTTTAAAACAACCTAAATCTCGAATTATAATACTCGACGCAAAATTAAAAGTCGCTCACTCATTTGATCATAATTGAAATCTTTTATGTTGTGCATTAAAACATATAAAATACAGTATTTTAAATGTAAAATCACGTCTGTAAACTCACGTAAATCAGCGAAATCGTACAAAAAAATTACGTACACGGCCTCTTAAAGTTTAGACATCAACAGTAGTACGGAAGTATAGTAAAATAATAAAACAATTAGTTATTCATTTATTCATAAGAAGGACTAGCCTTTAACTCAATCATATCTCAATATTGTAATATTAGTATAACCATAACATTTAAAAAATAGCTAAATAAACATACAACCCATTTTGTGCACTAAGATTGATTATGTTGTCAGGCATGTGAAAAACTCAAAAATATTCAGCTTTACCAGGCTGGCTGGTACAATGTCCAAGAAGAAGGATATGTATGGGTATTGCATTAAATAGACAATTAATAATAAACCAGTGCTCATACTTTTAGGCCTCATTTACGGAGACGCGGGGAGTCTCGCGGCGCGTCGGGCGTTTTTTCGGTTTACAGTGCGCCGGCGCGTGAAGCGGCACTCACCATCGCACGTGTTAGATAATTAATTTTGATATTGTTATAAATATTATAATACTGTTTGTTGGATAATAAGATCTGTCACATGAAGCTTGGGACCAATGCAGAAGTACTTAATTTGACTAGTTATTGTGTTTACCAAAAAATACCAATCTTAACTTGTAAAAATCATGTGGATGTTATTACTAAGTATAAATGATTACGTAATATTGAAATATATTTGAATTTAAATTGCTATTTTAATAAAATAAGTTGTTTCAAACGATTGGTACAATACTGTCAGTACATGTTGATATTCTATTGAATTGTATCTAAACATTACCAATCCGATCTTATTAAATGGCTTAATTACCTTTAAATGTTTTAAAACGGTTTCACTACATAAGATTAAGTTATTAAGCCAAAATGTATAATGATCTGTGATTGGTTAAAAATGGCGGTTGACGTTTGCCATTAAGTGACGTTGGTAGGAGGTAGAAAGGGTGGTAATAATGTTATTGAGTGAGACAGTTGCTTGGTGAATATTCAGCTGGTTAGTTCTAGTGCTGTTGTGGTGTGAAATAAATTGACCAGGTGTCACGTAAGTTAAGTAATTTGATATTATATCTCGATTATTGCTTATTATGACCATATTGTTGTTGTAGTTATATTATTGCTAATACCTATTGCTAATATGTCAAACCGTATAATGGAATATTCATATTTTTTTCCTAGCTAATGTTATTATGTTGCTATTATTCTGGAGAATTAACTATTTTTGAGATAACGATAATTTTAAAGAAATATAAATAATATGTTGATGTAATATCTACTTTATACTGTTTCCATGGCGTTTCTTGTCCGCTCTTCTCCATGAAGATCTAGTTTTGCAAACGGACGACTAGCTTTCTGATTAACTACTGACAAGCCTAATTGAAATAATAAATGCCTAGTCTTGTCTTTCTGTGTCTTTGTTATGAAACCCTTTCCGTACACACCATGTTCATAGTACTTTCATACACAGTAAATGACCAATAAACATCCTGACATTTAATGCTTGCTGCTTTGATAATATCTACATATACACTTTTAATGTCTTATTACTTAATTCTCTAACATACGCGTAAACACAAATATATGGCAATATAAGATATTGTTCATAGAGATGCGAGACGGGAAGAGTGGCAGTGCCCGCCGCTGCACCCGCGGCGATTCAAAAGCACGCGGCGGGCGTCGCCGCGGCGCACGTGGGGTACTCAATTAAACCGACCAGTTTTAGGTTATTTTTTGTATAAGTAGTGATACGGTGATGTGTTTTGTTTACTATATAATCAAAAGTTATAGTAGACATCCGTGTATAACCATGAAATACATCATAACCTCTTTCTCTTGTTGACCTATAAAGAGTTGCATGTTCCCCTAACTTCTCATGTTCCGTTGCTGTAAGCACTGGGCCACTTCTAAAATAATTCACTTTTTTACCTAGAATTTTTTTCTAAAAAAAACCGGACAAGAGCAAGTCGGGCTCGCGCACCGAGGGTTCCGTACCATTTATCTATATATATATATATATATAATGGTAAACTGATTGAATTAATGACTGACTGACTGACTGATTGGGTGATATATACGCGCACAGCCCAAACCGCTGGACATAGAGACTTGAAGTTTTGTACATAGGTACCTTATACAGTGTAGGCATCCACTAAGGAAGGATTTTTGGAAATTTCACCCCTAACGGGGTAAAAAAGGGGATGTAAGTTTGTATGAAAGTCCGTCAGTTTTGAAGTTAGGAACTTCAAATTTTGTGTTTAGGCTGACGACTGAAAATTAATTTACATGTGTCTCAGCGTTTTTTATAATTCCACCCCCGAAGGAGTGAAAAGGGGTGTGAATTTGTGCATGGCAAGTCCTTTATAAAGTAAAAATCACAAAATTTATTATTTAGGCTCATGGTTTAAGACTAACGCAACTTATATATCGGTGTTGTTGGAATTTTAACCCATTAGAGGGTGAAAAGGGGATGAGATTTTGTATTTAAGTTGTTCATTCACAAAACTTTGTATTCAGGTAAAAATAATACTCTATCAGCAATCAATATCCAGCTAAGTAAGCATACCGGGTAACTAGTGGCACAGAATAAGTGGCTTATGCAATGCTTATGCAATGCATCAATGCACGTGTGACTCTATAGATTATTACAATAAGTAGCTTATGCAATGCATCAATGCACGTGTGACTCTATAGATCATTACAATAAGTAGCTTATGCAATGCATCAATGCACGTGCGACTCTATAGATTATTACAATAAGTAGCTTATGCAATGCATCAATGCACGTGTGACTCTATAGATTATTACAATAAGAAGCTTATGCAATGCATTAATGCACGTGTGACTCTATAGATTATTACAATAAGAAGCTTATGCAATGCATCAATGCACGTGACTCTATAGATTATTACAATAAGAAGCTTACGCAATGCATCAATGCACGTGTGACTCTATAGATTATTACAATAAGAAAAGTTAATGCATGCATCAATGCACGTGTGACTCTATAGATTATTACAATAAGAAGCTTATGCAATGCATCAATGCACGTGTGACTCTATAGATTATTACAATAAGTAGCTTATGCAATGCATCAATGCACGTGTGACTCTATAGATTATTACAATAAGAAGCTTATGCAATGCATCAATGCACGTGTGACTCTATAGATTATTACAATAAGTAGCATATGCAATGCATCAATGCACGTGTGACTCTATAGATTATTACAATAAGAAGCTTATGCAATGCATCAATGCACGTGTGACTCTATAGATTATTACAATAAGAAGCTTATGCAATGCATCAATGCACGTGTGACTCTATAGATTATTACAATAAGAAGCTTATGCAATGCATCAATGCACGTGTGACTCTATAGATTATTACAATAAGTAGCTTATGCAATGCATCAATGCACGTGTGACTCTATAGATTATTACAATAAGAAGCTTATGCAATGCATCAATGCGCCTGTGACTCTATAGATTATTACAATAAGTAGCATATGCAATGCATCAATGCACGTGTGACTCTATAGATTATTACAATAAGAAGCTTATGCAATGCATCAATGCACGTGTGACTCTATAGATTATTACAATAAGAAGCTTATGCAATGCATCAATGCACGTGTGACTCTATAGATTATTACAATAAGAAGCTTATGCAATGCATCAATGCACGTGTGACTCTATAGATTATTACAATAAGAAGCTTATGCAATGCATCAATCGATTATATCGATCCCTTAGTTCAGATATGCACTAAATACGCAATTGCCAATTTTGAGGAGAGTTTTAAAGTTTTTTAAGAGGCCGTATACGAAATTTTCCCGATTCGCTTTTACTTGATTTTGCAGACGTTATTTTAAGTTAAATACTGTATTTCTATAAGTTTTGCACACATATTTACGAATCGTTTTGAGAAAAAAAAATACAATGTAATCTTGTGAAAGTCTTCTTTACAATAATTGCATCACTTTTTAAGTTTCATATAAAATTTTTGTGTAATAAAATATTTAATTTTGTCAAATTATAGAGAAAATGGCCAAATAATAGCTTTTGATTTCGGCTACTTAGAACGTTAAAGTTCATAAAATTAAAACAACAGAAATAAATATAAAAAGAAAAAAAATGGCAATAAAAAATCTTTTAAAACAACCTAACTCTCGAATGAAAAATAAAAAGTCGCTCATTTATTAGAGCATAATTGAAATCTTTTATGTTGTGCATTAAAACATATAAAAATACAGTATTTTAATAACGTCTGTAAACTCACGTAAATCGGCGAAATCGGCAAAATTTCGTACACGGCCTCTTAAAGTTTAGACATGAACAGTAGTACGGAAACTAAGTAAAATAATAAAACAATTAGGTATGCATATATTTATAAGAATAACTAGCCTTTAACTCCATCATATCTCAATATTGTAATATTAGTATAACCATAACATTTAAAAAATAGCTAAATAAACATACAACCCACCCATTTGTGCACTAAGATTGATTATGTTGTCAGGCATGTGAAAAACTCAAAAATATTCAGCTTTACCAGGCTGGCTGGTACAATGTCCAAGAAGAAGGATAATAATATGTTTGGGTATTGCATTAAATAGACAATTAATAATAAACCAGTGCTCATACTTTTAGGCCTACGCGAGACGCGGGGCGTCTCGCGGCGCGTCGGGCGTTTTTCCGGTTTACAGTGCGGCGGCGCGTGAAGCGGCATTTATCATCGCACGCGTAAACACAAATATATGGCAATATAAGATGTTGTTCATAGAGATGCGAGACGGGCGGAGTGGCAGTGGCCGCCGCTGCCGCCGCGGCGATTCAATAGCACGCGACGGGCATCGCCGCGGCGCACGTGGGGTACTCAATCCAACCGACCAGTTTTAGGTTTTTTTTTGTACAAGTAGTGATACGGTGATGTATTTTGTTTACTATACGTATAATCAAAAATTATAGCAGACGTCCGTGTATAACCATGAAATACATCATAACCTATTTCTCTTATTGACCTATAAAGAGTTGCATGTTCCCCTAACTTCTCATGTTCCGTTGCTGTAAACACTGGGCCACTTCTAAAATAATTCACTATTTAACCTAGAATTTTCGTCTAAAAAAAACCGGTCAAGAGCGAGTCGGACTCGCGCACCGAGGGTTCCGTACCGTCATATACATATAAAAAAGTGTGCTATTTAGAGACATATTTTTATTTTTCCTGTAATATTTACATAAACTTCTATCACACAGAATAATTTCAGATTTTTCTAGAAATGTAAGTTTGTACGTAAAATTACAAAAATGGTAGTTTGCAATTTTTTTTTAAAATTTTCTTATGTGCCCCGAATTGATCCCCATATTCAAAATTCATTAATTTATATTACACGTCCGTGTTTGGGTCACGGAAATACATAGGTACGTGTACCAATTTTCAACTTAATCGGTCCATTAGATTCGGAGCAAATTGGCTGTGATAGACGGACAGACAGACAGACAGACACATGAGTGATCCTATAAGGGGGAAACCTTCTGCCACTCTTATTTGGAAATCGCACAACCACAACGCAGACGTGGTCACCGTCGCAATGGAGTACGATATGATCGACTTATTAGGGTTCCGTACCAAAATGGTAAAAAGTAACCCTATGGCCGAGTTCAGATAACCTGCGCAGACCACGCGCAGGACCCGCACACGCGTTGTGCCCGTTTTACACCCGCGCTAGCTACGCGCAACCGACCAGTTCCTTTTTTTCGTTTTGAGGTACGAAACCCTAAAAAGAAAAAATGTTTGAGAATGTGCAAACAGCGTTCTTTCGATGATATCCCACATGCCCTAATAGCCCCACTTCTAATTTTTAAGTCCCCCTTTCAATCCGTTGCAAAAAAACAAAAAAAATCTTTCTTATTTGCAAAATAGTTGGGCAAACGTCATTTAAAACATTCCAAAATTAAAATTGATAGCATTAGTAGTTCTTGAGATATCCAGATGTGACAGACGGACGGAGACTGAGTCGCACCATAAGGGCGCGTTCAGAAACACGCGCCCGCTACGCGCACGCCACGCACGTCAGCACCCGCGTCTAACTCGCTTTGAAATTTGTTGTATATAATTTGAGCCTTAAGATACATCAATAGATCTCAAATTGCATTTATCGAAGGCGAAGTGCACACGCCATGCGCCCGCCTCATGCCCACCCCGCGCTCACCCAGCACACGCGCTGCACCCACAACGCATACGCCTTGCGCCCGCGCTTCGGCTAGTGTCGTATTGACTGATCAAGTTTAGTCGCGTGGCGTGTTTTTTGATTAAATAACACTAGTAGTATAAGCGGGATTTTGCGCGTAGCTAGCGCGGGTGTAAAACGGGCACAACGCGTGTGCGGGTCCTGCGCGTGGTCTGCGCAGGTTATCTGAACTCGGCCATAGGGTTACTTTTTACCATTTTGGTACGGAACCCTAATAAGTCGATCATATCGTACTCCATTGCGACGGTGACCACGTCTGCGTTGTGGTTGTGCGATTTCCAAATAAGAGTGGCAGAAGGTTTCGCCGCGGGCATCGCTTCATCGAGAATTGCCGCTGCGTGCGCCGCCGCCGCAGCGATAAACGCCGCGTGAGACACGTCGATGACATCCGCGGGCTCGGCCGCAAAAAAAACGCTCTAATACAACGTGTTTGAATTCAGTGCGGGCCGCGCCGCCCAACGGCAAAGAGTAAAGTATTTATAAAGAGAAAGAGTAGCAACTCTGTGGTAAAATTTGCATGTATGGAAAGTGCTGCCACCTCTAGTTTGGTGGGTGAATTAAGGCATATGCATACTTATGAGTAGCGAACGTGTTCTCCCTACCTATTTATTTAATTTATTAATTATTAATTTATACTCTTTGAGCGAGTTTGTGTTAGGGTAAGAGTCAGGGTTTTGGCCTAATTAAAAAAAAAAAAACACGTATGTCCTTTTATTAATATTTATTCGTTCTAGACTTATTTTAATTAAATTAAACTATGGAATAACATAACACTTTTTCTTGGTTGTAATAAAGATAATACAGTACGGTATGGTAATACTTACATAAAGCCTCAGAACCAAAAATACAATATCTTCTTCGGAGTTCACTCGTTACACGTCGTACGTTAACAAAACAACAAAAATGACAAACAAAAAACAAAGTGCTAACACTATTATGAAATAAAAACAAAACAAATAACAGAACGAGAAACAATTTCAACAGAATTGCGCATCAATGTCGGGAAAGCCGAAGTTGACAATGGCGACAAGCCGACAATGACAATTTGACAAACAAGACAAGATGGCTGCCAAGTTTTCTTATCCCACCAAACTACAGATGTCGCTGTCGTGAGAGTGCTGTATGCCCCTTGCAGCCCTTGCAGGACTGGCACAACGCGCCGCGCGACGCCTCTCGTCTCCCTAAATAGGCCTTGGCTCTGCTAAAAAGATATTGCAAATGTAGGTATTTGTACGTTTGTTTCGAAATGTTCTGCAGTTGAGTAATACGTACTAGGTATAACATTAATGGAACGTTGATGGAACATAATTATGTTAATACAACTCGATCGTCCCTATTAACAATGTCGGTTCTGCAGGGAGACTACTGTTTAGTCCCTACTGTTTAGTCTTTTTCGCAGAACTGACATTGTTAATATCATAAAGTTTATTTTTTATCGTTAGGGCAAACTTTGAACTGCCCTCAGTTCAAAGTTTGTTTTGACAGTGAAGAATTTTTTTTGAATTGTAATTCGATTTATGTAAAAAAGTGAATATTGGTAAAAATGTATATCCGACATTGTTAATAGGGACGGTCGAACTGTGCACCACGTTTTAGGTAGAAAGAGACCGGTATTTCAATACGCGCAAACAAAGCAGCATGACATTTAGTGTATTTGGCACTATAAAAGTAAAAAATGAAAATTTTGTATTATAGTTAGTATAATTGTAAACTAAGAAGGCACAGAAAAAATAATTAGCTAATAATAGGTACTAACGTACCTGACTATGGCAAGGCATCGATATATATGTATGTTAGGTTAGGTACCTACTGTATTATTTATTGCCTTCAATTCAAATAGGGTGATAATAGTCCAACCTTTTCATCCTTTGCTATAAAAATCATAACAGCATCTGGTACAATAGCACAAAGGGTAGGTATAAGAAGAAAAAGACGTCTAGTAGACATATTCGTATGACGTATTCAGAATTTGTTAGGTATAGGTACCTCCTAAATAAGCGAGGCTTGCACGCGATATATGCGATTGTTTTAAATAGCAATAATTATTTTGTCATTGTCACCTATATCTTCACGACGAATTCGTGAAACTACATATGTCGTGTTGCAATCATTTAGGATCTCTTTGTGAAACGAAGCCAACATGAAACATTTACTTAGGTAGCCTTATTTTATTACCTACGATCTATAGAACCATATCGCAATATTTTTTGTGTGTTCTTTTTAATGAAAATATTTTGGTTAGGTATGTTATCATTATAGGTCACACGAACAAAGTTATTTTGAGCACGACTTTCAAATAGTGATAACAATCATCATCTGCCTAGCCTATTCCCAACTATGTTGGGGTCGGTTTTCAGTCTAGCGGTATGCAGCTGACTACCAGTATTTTACATGGAGCGACTGCCTATCTGACCTCCACAGGCTCCACAACCCAGTTTACTGGGTATTACGATACCCCTTGGTAAGACTGGCTGTCAGACTCGGGACTTCTGACGACCTGTAACGACTGTCAACGATCCACGAATGACAGCCGGGACCAACGGCTTAACGTTCTTTCCGAGGCATGGTGGGGTCTTGGTATGTAAAGATGGTCACCCATCCACAGACCAACCGCGGCAAACGTAGCCTAACCTGATCGATCGATCAGTGCGGCTGTAATTACTTAGCCGCAAGCTCCCCGTCAAATAGTGATAATAGTACCTATTGAGAGGGGCTCGTAACTACCGGGCTACAGGCGCGGGCCGTGTAAGCGCAGGAGCTCTTGGTACCGACCGAGACAATGGTGTGTGTGCGTGTGTTATGTGCTGACGCTACTCGTCTTCACGCACACATTCATAGCGTCTTTGTACACTTGGTTAGGGCGTTCATTAATTAGGTACGTGAGGCGTTTAAGGGGGGGGGGGGGGGGGAGGGAGTCGAGCCGAATCTCACCCAATCTCACGAAAGGGTGAGGAGAGTCTAGAGGGAGAAACTGTAAAAATTCGAGAAAACTGAGTAATTATTATAAAAAAAATTAATTAATCTATAGTCTCTAGTAGAGACTGCTAGAAAGTAGGATACCTACCTAGTTGGAGACTACCTAATTGGTGCTAATCCATTCGTGAATGCGCGCCGTCAGTAGGGGACCGGTCATCGCTTAGCTGCCACGGCTTATTTTAATTATTTTATTTTTCAATTGCTTTATTTTTGTTTCTGTTTGCTACCTACTCTGGAGACTACATATAATATACATATATACGGACATACGTTACATACGTCTACATAATTATGTACGGAACTAATATTTCTGTAACAATATAATTCTAAAAGTGTCCATGGAGTTTCTTGCCCGTTCCTCTCCATAGGTACACTAGTGTCTACTCCGTTTTGGCATCGGCAAATAGCTTCATATACATATACTGACCTACCTCCTTGACAATTCAGAAGCGCCAGCAATGGGATAATTGAAATAAACGCTTCTTTTAATTAATTCTACTTTTTGTTGGGAAAAAGCATATTTGACTTAGCAGAAACCAAAGACTCAAAGTTTTCCGAATGGAAAGTTCATATAATTGCAAATTCCTGTCAATAACCTTTGATGTGATGAAGAATGAGTATAGTGACGCTTGCCTGGCGATTGATGTTATCAGTCCGGGGGGCCGTATGACGTAATATAGAGACTCAATAAACAATCCATGTTGTACTTTTCCGACGGCGGCGGGCGGTTATTTATCAATCAGTCATTGAACAATTTCGGACGCAGGCATACATCTCTTGGGTTACCTACTCTACCTAAAGTTTTGCACTCAACGATATTTCTAACAAAATTAACAATCGAAAGGTAGATATGTCATCAGCTACATTTCTTTCAATTAATCATTCATTACGAGTTTATCATACTTTGTTTACTTAACGGAATAATTAATTGTAACTACTCATTCAAAGGCATATGAATTATATATTAGTTTATTATTAAACCTCATTCACATTGAGTGAAATATGAGTTTACCGACTCCTACATAAATAGCAAATCTTTGTTTACTTGATATTGGCAACTGGTTTTGATCTCATTGCTATACGTGATCTTTAATCAATTAAACAATAAGTCAGTTGTAAGTTTATCACCGGGCACAATGTGATTAATAATAATAAGTACATATTTATTTAATTATTATAATCTATGCGGGGACTGTAATCTAAGCTCTTTATTGTCTCATCTCAGGAGCGGCGGTATATAAAGACACATGCTCATAATTTTTTGTCACTAAAGTAAAGATAGTCATCGCAGTAATAGCTTCAGTCCTACTGAAAATTAAGTCAAAGTTAAATACGAAATAAAGTACGTACCTATTTTACTAAATCATAATAAAGTGGAGGTGTTGATTGCGGGTTTATTATGTAGTTTTTGGACTTCGACCTGGTCTGCCGATTTTAATTTATTGTTGTTTTATTGGTGCAGCATGGTTGGAAAGAACGATCAGCTGTCGTCGAAGGAGATCTTCGCTCTGGAGGATAAGTACGGGTGCCGTAACTACGCCCCCGTGCCCGTCGCCCTGAGCCGCGGTGAAGGTAAGTTCAAGATCCTGTTACCGTGACCCAGGTTCTCTTTTGTTATCTATCTAAGTAGTACAACATAAATATCTCAGAAGCTTTCATAATTTTACGTGACTTCGGATGATCTAGATTATTTGAGTAATTTATTCAAATTCGATGCTCAAATAGGCACTCAGACTCAGTTTCCCCATAAGATTAATTTAAATTATTTTAAATAAATCAATATTTTTGCTGTATAAACTTTTATAATATATAATATATATATATATAATGTATACAGTGTGAGTCTTTATAATGTGCACATATCGAAATGAGGCGAACTGTGCTTAATTTTATCGAAGGAAAAAATACATAAAAAAATAAACTAATAAACATATATTTTGTTGTCTGCCTGCTGAAGTTTTAAATTTGTACGTAGCAGTGTGCAAGGCCTTTCTTTAACAGCTGATAGGAAATGTTGTGATTGAGTCATAAACGCGATATTTTTACTTTTAGAAAACTAATATGATACAGAATAATTTAAAGTAATAAAAAATGTAGGTGATAGGGGATTTTATTGAGAAATTTTACAATCATTGTAAAAAAAATACCAGATTTTTGTCAAAAAAACACCATAATTCTCAACTGAGGGCAGTTTTTTATTCAATTTTTATTTTATGAGGACGCCCTGTTATTTTCACTCATAACCGAGTTTGTTTCATCGTCATAGCTCATTTAGTTTTAAAGTTATACCGTTTTGTTTACACAGAGGTCATACCATCGAACAAGAATTTAAAAAATGCTATAAAAAGTTTAATTTATTTTTTTGATTTTTTAAAATATTGTTTCGTAGTAGTGGAGTGGTGTGGTCTCAAAAGTTTTTATAGCAATTTCATACAATTGTCATTCTGCGACATTTGTATTGTTGTTGTTGAACACACGGCAAATTGACGTACTTTGAATATACGGACAATTTAAGCTGGTCGGTAGTCAATTTACTCAACAATTAATTTGTCTGACTTTATATTATAGGTAACACGTAATATAGTAAGTAGAAGTAGGTACCTACTGTAGAGGTTTCATTCAGGCCCCTGTGTATTTATATCAGGCTGGCAGTATCTTTGACATTCGAACGGTCACGTTGATAAAAAGCGTTACTAGTTTGTTCTAAGGTTACGAGTATGTCAGGGCGTCGCCTTCGGCCCCCTGCGAACGCGTTAGAATAGTTTAAAAGATATAATAAAGAAAAGTCTTTAAAATACATAAGTCTAACGTGAACAGCATAGTATTTATCAGCCTAGATCCTGAAATAAATTAAGATCCCATCCGGGTCTTTACAATACCTATGTTTTACGTGTAATATTGTAATATTCATGTTGCATCCAACTAGATTATCAAAATACTTAAATATGACGCGTACGGGTTACTATACCTACCTCAGGATTTGTCCTGAGATTTCAGGATTTTTAGGCTCCTCACAGTTTGCGGCCGGATTTAGAAAATCTCAAGATTTAACGACGTAAATTTTTCTGATTTTTTGAATAGTAAAGTTACAATTAACCTAAACAAAAACATAGGTAGGTACTTAATTACCTAATCTTGTTTGGCTATTATCAGAAATTAACTGTTATGGAAAAACAATTGAGTTTCTCTCTGGTTTTTAGACTAGAATCAACTTTTATTAAGTGAATTGCACAATAATCAATACCTTCATTACGACGTTTGCGACAAAGTCTCGGACTTTTCCATTTTGTCAGGACTTTTAAGTTTTCCACTTGGTAAATCTAGGTATAAATTACAATAAATATCTTTTTCTATTGTAATTGATTCCACCTTGAGCAGTTATCGCATCGTTTGCAATGATCATCAGAAAGTCAATTGACACACACAAATATTTTCTGAACTGATGAAAAATTATTAGATACCTACCTACGTAAGTAGTTCAATACACTTTCTTTCAGCATTTCAGTCTGACTTTGTTATATTGCGTCAATAATATTCATAATTTAGAAAACTTGAAGAACTGTTAGGTAATTGAATATAGGTAAATGCCCACACGGTTAGCAAGTGTAAGTATTATAAAAAAGTAATAATCTAGCTTTTATTAGCCTGGACATCATCTAGGACAAGGACTCTGGTCCTAGATGATATCCAGACTAATCCAGAATAAAATAAAAAAAAACGGCCACGGTCTCGGACTACGCACAATGAAGGGTTCCGTAGTTGGGATGAATTTATCAAGAACAACCCAAGAACAAACTTAACATTGTAGTTGACAAACATGTTCTCCCATACATTCCAACTGCGAATGTAAGTTTGTGCGCACAATATCGAGAGATTTACCATGTTATTTTAAGGCCATAGACTTCTTATAAGTTGTCCTATAATCTATAGGTATTAGAACTATTTTGAGTATTTCAAAATTTTAAGCTGAGTAGTTTCGGAGATAAGGGATGGGGGATAAGGAGATGGGCAATTTTCGTCTATATTCTAAAATAACTCTAAAATATTTAAATTAAAAAAAAAGATATATCTATATGTCTGAGACCCATACAGTAAGCCCTTTCATTTGATATGTCACACAGTATCTACAGTTTGCAAAACTTTTTTTTTAAATTTTCTTATTTGCCCCCAAAATTGCCCCCCATATTCAAAATTCATTTATTTACATTACACGCCCGTGTTTGGGTCATAGAAATTCATATGTGTACCAAATTTCAACTTAGTCGGTCTATTAGATTCGGAGCAAATTGGCTGTGACAGACGGACAGATAGAGAGACACACGAGTAATCCTATAAGGGTTCCGTTTTTCCTTTTGAGGTACGGAACCCTAAAATAAATAAAAAGGCATGTTAAATTTTTAAAATTTAACTTGTAAGATTACATTACAGAGAGACTCCGGGACAGGTGAAACTAAATAAAAGCTTGTAACATATAGCTGCTAAATAAGTAGGGATTTCGTAGGTTCAGCATGATTGCTAGTTTGTTAGCATATGTGGGCGATACGTTAATTATTCCTGGGCAATGAACACTCCTGCAGTTAATTGTAGTTAACTCAAGTCTATTAGAAGATTTTTTCATTATTAGATAAGTACCTAGTAAGCACAAACTTTAGAATAAAAAAGATCAAATAAAAATTCAAAGGCCATCAATCAATCTGCCTAGCCTTTTCCCAACTATGTTGGGGTCGGTTTCCAGTCTAATCGGATGCAGCTGAATACCAGTATTTTACATGGAGCGACTGTCTATCTGACCTCCACAACCCAGTTACTGGGTAATACGATACCCCTTGGTAAGTCTGGTTGTCAGACTTTCGGGCTTCTAACGACCCGTATCGATTGTCAAAGATCCTCGAATGACAGCCGGGACCAACGGCTTAACGTGCTTTCCGAGGCACGGAGGAGTCTCGGTATGAAAAGTTGGTCACCTATCCACAGACCAACCCCGGCAAGCGTAGCTTAACCTGATGGATCGACCCGTGCGGCTGTTATTACATAGCCACGAGCTCCTCTTCAAAGACCGTACATACCACGCACAAAAAAAATATCGTTTCTTTCGGTAAGTAATAAGTATTTTCAGTAAGGAGCTCGTGGCTAAATGTATAACAGCCGCACTGGGAGGTCGGTCCGTGGAACAACCATAACATACCGAGGGCGAACTGGATTGTGGAGGTCAGATAGGCAGTCACTCCATGTAAAATACTGGTATTCAGCTGCATCCAGTTAGACTGGATGACGACTCCAACATATTTGGGAAAACGCTAGGCAGATTGAGGTTCATTTCGAATTCACTTTCTAATAATTATATAATAACATAATCAGCCTATAACGTTCCCATTGCTGGGACACCGGCCTCCTCTCGGTGAGAGGGAGTGGGCCGTAATCCACCACGCGGGCTCAGTAGATAATATATTTACTGTGACGCGGGCTCAGTGCGGGTTGGTAGATGTCACGTCTTTGAATTTTTGGTTCTAGGACATACCTACCGGTTTCCTCGGTTTATTCACGGTCGTCCTCACTGGGCACGACTGGGAAAAAAGAGTTTCGTTCCTCCCCAGTGCTGACGATTGGAAATTTTTATTTACACAAATTCTTACAGTCTTAAGGTGCGTATCACAGATGGCACGGTGGTACGCTGGTACGAAACTTTTTTTCCCAGTCGTGCCCAGTGGAGACGACGGGGTGGGGACGACCGGGAATAAACCGTTTCCTCACGATGTTTTCCTTCACCGTTTTGAGAGCAGTGGTGATAAAATAATAAAACGGTATTTTTTTTTTATTGCTTTATGTAGGATAGGAACACTAGGCATTCATTGCTTCAGATTTGGTAAACGTTTTAGTGCATCTCCGCAGGTAGACCCGGGACTTTTTTTATAAACTTCTAAAGCTGTACTTCCACGGTTATCCCCTGAGAATAACCGTCCTCATAAGAATTCATACAAACTAAATTCTATGATTTCCTAATGTTAACTCGATATTTTTGTCAGTCACTTGCTCATCGCTACCGACTATTGATAAAATGTCTAAGTTTTACCAGTCTACTAGCAGCGCCCCGCGATTTCACCCGCGTACGTCTCGAACCCATAGGATTATAAACTATTTGTGCACATCAAAATCCGTTCAGTAGTTTTTGCGTGAAAGAGTAACAAACATCTATTCATCCATGCTCACAAAATTTCGCGATTATAATATCATATTAGTAGGATAGGGTGTCTGCTGCATCCTACAGGTAAGTATATTGTTTCCATACCGTATCTCATTTTAATTACCTAAATACGTATCTTACTAAGCCCTGTGATATCTACCTACTAAGACTGCTGTAGGACAATATAAGACCGTACTTACTTACTTCAGCGAAGCTCCTACTTGTGACTTTAGTTTACCACGCAATATTTTTGAAAATTAATGCACCATCATTATCATTTATCAGTTTATCACGCCATGGTATGAATAGGCATGAGATAATTTTTATAGTTTTACAATAGGTGCCATAAAAATGTCTTATACGGCGGTAAATCTCGATACTGAAACAGTTATTGTTTACTAATGAAATAAATAACGATTTACATTATCTAATCTTTAAATTGCTATAAGTAACTAGGTTAATGGTAGTAATTCTCAAAAACAATGGTACAAACTACATTACCTATATAATTAACTGATAAAATATTAAATAGAGAACTTTAAAAAATAATTTTAACATGCTCAGTGCATACAGTAATTTATAGTTATTTATGCAACTGTAGTATAACAAGGGGTATTAAAACACGAGTGTGGGTTTATCACACGAGGCAAAGCCGAGTGCGATAACAGTATCACATGAGTGTTTTAATACCTAATTATGTACAGTTGCATACAAGACTTTATCTATATCCATGATATGATCCTCTATTAACACTCTCAGCGCCGCAATTTCTAGAGAAGCAGGCCTTGTGGGCGGCCGGCGGACCACATGGCGCTGAGAGTGTTAAAAGGTTCTGAAACCCCCTAGGGTTTCAGAACCTGTTGTACAGTGTTGTAAGAACTCAATGTGAATTCATGGAAAGTTTAATTGCTGAGTATCTAATACAAACAAACTATGTAAAAGTTTATTTTAATTACGGGCGGCGCTGTGGTAGTGTAACGCGCGTGCATGACAATGTCCTTTTTTGAAATTCATAAAGATATCACGAATTGAGTAGTGAGAATGTGGCTGTTTGATGAGTAAGAAACGGATCCAAAAGCAAAGAAATTGCCTATACAGGGCTATTATTAAATCATTAGCTAAACTTTCACAGGGTGTTCTACCTATGAATATGAACAACTTTCACTATGGGACCAACTCTGAAATCACAAAAAAAAAATCAGCTGTTTCATACATTTTGGTCGAGTAGGTATTGAACTGTTGTATGAAACAGCTGATTTTGAAAGCGCGAAAAAAAAATCAGCTGTTCCCTACATTTTTGTTCGCATAACTCGTGATAACAAACAACTTTTACTATGGGACCAAACCTGAAATCACGAAAAAGTATCAGCTGTTCCCTACATTTATGTTCGCATAGCTCGTGATAACAAACAACTTTTACTATGGGACCAAATCTGAAAGCGCTAAAAAAATCAGCTGTTCCCTACATTTATGGTCGCATTACTCGTGATAATAAAAAACTTTTACTATGGGACCAAACCTGAAAGCGCGAAAAAAAAATATCAGCTGTTCCCTACATTTTTGTTCACATATCTCGTGATAACAAACAACTTTTACTATGGGACCAAACCTGAAATCGCGAAAAAAAAATATCAGCTGTTCCCTACATTTATGTTCGCATAACTTGTGGGAACACCTGATTTTTTTTCGCGATTTCAGGTTTGGTCCCATAGTGAAAGTAGTTTGTTATCATGAGTACAATCATGTGTATACCAATCACCCTTTATATAAAAGAGTACACTGTGGGAGTTGCATAATGAAATTTAGTACAACATTATAACACTCGTTTGGATGATATTATGGTTACTATGACACTGGTTGTTTTAATGTTGGCAATAAACTGTTTCAGAAACTTTTATAGAGGAATAAATCCTAACATGGGTGTAGATAAATCAACATAATGCAAAGCATCGTTCCCTTTACGAGCGGTTCGAACGTGTGTTCTTCTGAGCACTACTCAATTACTTACTTAGATATTACCTAACTAATTCTTACCTTTTATTTTTTTCAGGAGTCTTCGTTTGGGATGTAGAAGGCAAGAAATACTACGATTTTCTGAGCGCTTACTCTGCGGTTAACCAGGGACACTGCCACCCGAGGATCATAGCTGCTCTCAAGGATCAGGCCGATAAGCTTACCCTAGTGTCTAGGTAAAGGAAGCACTGAACATTATTTTTCTTTTGAAACGAAAATTAGTGAGACTTCTCCTGAAACATTCACATCGAACTTATAAAGGCGAATTCCACCAATGAAACTGAACGCGATCAGCACATCTAAACCGCGTTCAAGAGCTGTTAGTGTCAACCATCATCAGCCTACAGCAGTCCACTGCTGGTCATAGGCATCTACAAATGCACGTCATTCAACTCGATTCTCGGCCCTCTCATCCGGCTGCAGCCACCCTGCGAAGACTTACGTTTGCCAATTCGCGGTCTCCACTCAAGAACACGTCTGCCCCAACGGTCAAGGGTTCTACGGCTAACATGGCCGGCCCATTGACACTTCAGCTTGCTTATTCTGTGAGCTAAGTATGTCTACAACTTGTTGTTCCGAATTCGATCCCTCAGAGTTTAGAAGCATCCATAGCTCGCTGAGTGACTTCAGTGTCAATATTCCACAACAGATGATACTGACAGCTCCTGAACGTGGTTTAGATGATCTGATCGCGTTCTGTTTCATTAGTGAAATTCGTTTCAAGTTACGCGAGTGTAAATATGAAAGTAAAAACACTCACTTTTGTAATGACAATGACTAATGAAAAGAAACCAGTAACACTCAGGCTATAAACATCGTTTTCCAGAGCTTTCTACTCGGATCAGCTGGGTAATTATGAGAAGTTCATGACAGACCTCCTCGGCTTCGACCGTCTGCTGCCAATGAACACCGGTGTAGAGGGCGGTGAGAGCGCCTGCAAGATTGCCAGGAAGTGGGCCTATGACGTCAAGAAAGTACCTGATGGACAAGCTAAGGTAAGCGCTTTTATGTGGTGCTATACTTATCAAGCACGAAAATGGACTTTCGAACTCGAGTGTTAAAATGTGGGTACTTAGAATGTAGTTTTAATGCTAACTTGACTTGCGTCGCTGATCGTAAGGGCCGGTTTTTTATCCGTAGTTAGTTAACTGACTTTCATTGCTGACTGAACAATTGTACAGACGCCAGCACATCAAGCTACTACAATTAGTCAAATTTCTTTAAGAGGGTACCGAGCACGCAGTGGCGCCCTCATGTTTGTTTGTTTATTTCTTTTATTTTAGAATGAAAACGCAGACAATAAGCACGTTAAACTGTGCTCCACAAGACTATACGTTATTATTATTACAAACAGTAGTTTTATATTGTTAAGTTTTATTGTAATCCTTAAAACGGAGCTTAGTAGCCACTATTTTCCGTTCTAAGGATTACAATAAAAATTAACAATATGTATAAAACTACTGTTTGTAATAATAATAACGTCTTGTGGAGCATAACTTAACGTGCTTATTTTCTGCATTTTCGTTCTAAAATAACACAAATAACCAAACAAACGATGAGGGCGCCACTGCGCGCTCGGTACCCTCTTAATACATTTTCAACTTTATCGCTAAAGCGTTAAGTTCAAGGTTGATTGTGAAAATTTGACAGTTTCGGGTAGTTTGATGTGCTGGCGTCTGTACATAGGTATACGTATAAACCTGGAAACCTTACGTAGGTAAAATGATACTTACGTACTCGTATGTGGAATTTACGGTTGCACTAGTCGGCGGCGGCTCGAACTCGTTAGTGGCGTGGCTAATATGCTTGCTATTTAGTTTATTTATCTATTTATTTAGTATTTATTTATTTAGTGAAATAGACGATGATTTTTAACGAAAACGAGCACGTAAAATTTCATGAAAAGACTTTTGAGCGTATGGATATTATGAAAAAAAAAACTGCTGGATGTATTTATTCAAAATAAAGTTATTTGAATTCTTAAATAAATTATCTATGCCTGGACGGTAACAATTTTGCCATTTTCATACTCCGGGAGCTATTTATTTACACCCAAAGTTGAAATATAGAAGTTTCGACGCTCATAACTTCCAAACCCATACCTCTTTTCCGATTCTTCTTCCATACGGGACTAGTTACATGACGAGACAAATTGATATAATTTTTAGTTTTGAAAGTACACCGTCATACAGACGAGTAATCACCATACTACGTTTGTATGGAAAATGACCGACTAGCGTAACCTTAAGCAAATACATTTTATCTGATATTTATGTAACAACTTAATGCAACATATTTATAGCATCTAATAAAAACAAAAGTCTAATAATCATATCAGCTTCAAGCATGTGCAGCTCGGGCCACTTAAATCTTATCGTAGTACAATGCGAGCGTGATGTAAACTTGAACCTCAGCGCTGAAACATGTGGCTTCAAATTATTCATGTTAATGAGTACATTTAGATATTATATCGCTTATCGAGTTATTTTTGTCGCGGGTTATCATATAATTCTTCGTGGAGACTAGAAGAATCCGGTCCTTTGGGGATAGACCAATGAGAGTTGATAATGTTGACATTTATAAAGATATGTGCGTACCATGCAGGCTGCATAGAATACAAGACTATAACTTTCTGGCGGTTTCAAGTATTTTTTATGTGGCCTACGTAAATGTCCTGCAGATGTGGTAGCGTCGTGTGACGGGTCGTTGAGCTATACGACAACTCAAAGCTGCAATGATGGTTCTATCTTCAAAAGGCCCTACATTGTTAGACTCACATAAAATCTTAATAATATAACGTTTGGACTTTTTCGGCATTTCTGAACAGTCAGCTAGGAAATGCTGGTGCCTGCACCGCCGTCTAGTTTGTTAATATTGACCAAAAAATGACGTGTGAAAGTGTCTTAAAAATATCTATTTACAGAAATAAACATCATTTCATTTCATGGGTCGGTGGCTCATTTATTTTGCTTTCCGAGTTCAAAGGGCCCATGAAGACGGTAATTTTTATTAAAAGCAAGTTATGCCCTTCTTCTAAAGATTATGTGCAATACACAAATATTACACCAATTAAAAAATGAAATCCGTCATCATTTCATCATTTTCTCTCTCCGAACCTATGTGAATATTTTTTGTTTTTGCTCTAGATAATATTCGCCGAGGGCAACTTCTGGGGCCGAACGCTGTCTGCAGTATCAGCGTCGTCGGACCCCACCTGTTACAAGGGGTTCGGACCCTACATGGCTGGCTTCCACTTGATTCCTTACAACGATACTGATGCTCTTGAGGTACGCACCATCGCACATATCTTGATTCTAAAAATGAGTTCTGATCCTAAAATCTTGCCTAAAAGACATGAGGTGACGATTCCATTTTCAATTCACAGAAGGCAATCCAAGACCCGAACGTGGCTGCGTTCATGGTAGAGCCCATCCAAGGAGAGGCAGGAACAGTGATCCCCGACGAAGGCTACTTGAGGAAAGTGAGAGAACTATGCACCAAGTATAACGTACTATGGATAGCTGATGAAGTGCAGACCGGTTTGGGTAAGTCTGTGCACTTAAAAAGGTCAAGACAAAAGGTTATCAGGCGCAGCGTGTCAACAATAGATAGGTACATGACCGTGTTTACTGCGAGACTGTGTTGACTGTGTTTAGATACGGAGGATATAAATAAAACATTTCCATTGTGGTAGAACGATTATAGACCAACTAGCTTCTTCCCGCGACTTCGTCCGCGTGAAATTTCTTGTTCCCCCGACCCACCCCGTCGCATCGCATCGCATCGCCTGCCCGCGCTATTACCTACTTCGTTTTCGCTTAGCGTTCTTTCTGACTTTTTTCTTTTTGGGGTCCTTGCGTGATGGATATTTCTTAAGAATAGGGCTACCAAATACAAAAAAAAATTTCAAATCCGACGGGTACTTCCAGAGATTAGCGTGATTTTCGAAAAACCCTGTTACCTACACTTTATTTTTTATTTTTAGTTTCAAGTATAAATACTGAGTTTCGAGTTACTCGGACCGCGCATTAAAATTCTTCCATACTAACTTTGACACTCCCTCATCCCCACTTAGGGGGTAGTTCAGGAAAACTAAAAATTTGAAACTTTATAATCTACTTAGGTAAGTATTAGTGTCAAGTTTCAAGTCTAGTAACTCAAGGAATAACATTTTTTATACAATCTATCTTCCCCTGTTTTACCCCCTTAGGGGTAGAATTCCCTTTCTTAGTGGATACCTACTCTTCATAACGAACACAGTCTAAATTTCATGTCTCTAGGACCAGCGGTTTAGGCAGTGCGTTGATATATCAGTCAGTCAGTCAGGACTTTAGATATGATTATCACTAAAAAAGTTATGGCGAAGATAGACGTATGCTAACGCGGACTCTTTTTAGAACTTTTTAAGAGGAACAATTCCGTCATACATGATTGTTGCGTAACTTTAACCGTTTACGCAGCGCACGCAACGGATGCTCTCAAAAGCAATAAATTTAGCCCGTTTTTGCAACATTTTTCATTGATGCTCCGCTCCTATTGGTCGCAGCGTGATGCTGTATCCTCGATAAATGGGCTAATGGGCTATAAAATAATTTTTCAATTCGAACCAGTTGTTTCTGAGGTTAGCGCGTTCAACCAAACAAACAAACTTTTCAACTTTATAATATTAGTGTAGATTATTTTGCTGTTTTTATATTTTTGTTTTGCAACGTCATTAGTTTTTATCAGTGTTATAAAATGCCAGTATGCCTTACGCAAAACACTACCCTGCATTACATTGACCTTATTAAGGCCGTGTCGATCTTTGCAATAATACTGTTTAAGTTGTAACTTATCTACGCGTATTTATTGTACTGACTGTAGATATCTCTACCTACTTACGTCATTGGTTAATTTGTTATCAGAGATTACAAGATTTTCGTGTACACTCACGTCACGTAAACCTCACTTACTTTATTAGGGTTCCGTAAGTACCTCAAAAGGATAAAACGGAACCCTTATAGGATCACTTCGTTGTCCAACTATCTGTCAGTCTGTCAAGATACTTTTCAGTAATGCGCGGAGGTGTCAAGTTGAAATTAATATCAATTTGTATATGGTCGTTCTGAAAAATCAAGCTTCAGTCAACGCAATAAAAAAATACGGCCATTTATGCGACATATTTTGATACTCTCAAGATGCGACATATTTTGATACTCGCAAGATGCGACATATTTTGATACTCGCAAGCATATCTCCCTGCATAGGTACTTTTAGATAAATTCTTGTCACTATTTCTGTTGTAGGACGTACCGGCAAGCTGTTAGCGGTGGACCACGAGGGCGTGAAGCCCGACATCCTCATCTTGGGCAAGGCGCTCAGTGGTGGAGTGTTGCCAGTTTCCGCTGTCTTGGCTGACAACAATGTTATGGATGTAAGTTTTGTAATGAACAGACGCCTGTTGGTATTAACTGACTAACGCGTATGCGTAATAAACTAATCTTATGTAGGCGTCTATATTGCATGACTTGTACAAATTGCATAACTCATCACGCTATGAGTTTACGACGTTTTCAGGCTATTAATAGGATTGCCTGTCACTTGTTTTGCCTTTAAACTAAACGCATACACACGCACCGTTATGTTTAAAATGTTGATACCAATCAATTACCTCTGGTTGGTTTAGAGCTCTTTTATTCATTCTGCATTTGGGCGACTTTCGAATTTCTTTGTAGACCTTACTGACTTACAAAAAAAAAAAAACCAGCGAGCTTTCGCGAGTAATCGCATATGATGTGTACATCTGACATCCGTTTGGGTTGGTACCATCTAACGGCCAACTATAGCACCGCGCGCGCTTTTTGGTCAAATCAAAAAGCGCGCGCTTCCCCTGCTTCCTGTTACTCACTTCCGTCCCTTTTCACGAAACCACACAGATTGCAGGAAAGCGAGAAAAAGATGTAACATCAAAAAAATCTGAAGGGATCCGGTGCTACACGGTAACTTTTAACAATTCACGTTCGTTTGTTTTTGTTTCAGGTCATCAAGCCCGGTACTCATGGATCTACATATGGCGGTAATCCTTTGGCTTGCGCAGTCGCCACTGAAGCTATTAAGGTACAAAAATGCTTCACTTTTTCTCATCTACCCTATAATCATCTTCTCATCTACCATGGCAGACTGCGATGGTAGATGAGAAGATGATTTGACCTTCTTTGTTCTGTTGTCAGGTGCTATTAGAGGAGAAATTATGTGAAAACGCGGAGAAACTTGGCAAAATACTAGTCGAGGAGCTGAACAAAATCCCCAAGAACAAGCTGACCACTGTGCGCGGCAGGGGTCTAATGTGTGCCATCGTTGTTCATGACAGTAAGTATATTTAACTTAGAGCAGCCAAAACATCCGATTTTTGTTATGGCTACCTCAATTTTATTTGGCAATCTCGCAACAATCTGTCAATATGCTCTCAAATACGTCACTGCAATAACAAAAAATATGTTGTTCCGTTAAATAGAATGCATAAATTGGAGAGTATGATAAGTTCCTGCTTGTCTTTACAATTAAGTATTTGCTTGGCAGGCATCCCGGCATACGACGTGTGCCTGCGGCTGCGCGACGCTGGTCTCCTCACCAAGACCACGCACGGCCAGTGCATCCGTCTGGCGCCCCCACTCGTCATCAACGAACAACAGATCCGCGATGGAGCCAACATCATCCGCAAAGTACTCGAAAGCTATGACAAATAAACTACCCGCTAAATAACCCCGTCGCAACAATATGGACAGCACGAAAACGCTGTTTAGCACTTCTTTAGAATACGAAACTAATTTATTTTGTCATCCTTCACTAAAACGAGAATATTTTTCATGGGAACATCATTGTAAATTGTAAAGATATTTAAATTATATTATACGATTGATTCGAGGTTGTTTTAAAAAATAAAAAAAGAACTCACATTTTTGTGCGGTATATACTTTTTATATTAACATTTAACAACCATCTCACAACACACTAATAATCACAGTTAGTTGAGGTAAATACTGTACTAGTAACTTTTATAAACATGTACGAGCCGAATAAAGGTAAAATATCACAACGCATAGCTCTTTTGTTCCACTGGCACTTAGCATTACAATATAATATAATTAAAGCAAATATTTTACGTATACGGTATGGAACCCACATATATGCAAAAAATTAAACCACATACTTTGTTATCGCCTTTGCTGACGATATACAAAAAATGAACGAAATCGGTACAGTAATTAAGTCAAAAATTGTATAATTGGATCACTAGGTCAATGAGTCAATGAACTTGAATCCTTGAACATTGTGAGCAAACATGAAAGAACCATGTTCGGCGAACACTGGATTGGGCACTATGGTGCACCGCAGATGGCCATCTCGGTTGTCTAAACAGAGTAATTACTTTTATTGAATTTACTTTTTAATT
The DNA here is from genome assembly GCA_948252095.1 of Dicycla oo. Classification (NCBI taxonomy): domain Eukaryota; kingdom Metazoa; phylum Arthropoda; class Insecta; order Lepidoptera; family Noctuidae; genus Dicycla; species Dicycla oo. The sequence goes on from OX411711.1 coordinate 27,276,991, forward strand.
TAATATTTAATTTTGCTATACTTCTGTGGACTTGTAGTAATTCTTTCCATATAATATGTCGGTTCCATATCGTAGGTATATGTTTAAGTATTATGAAAACTTGAACTGGGTATTATTTCTTATTGTTAAAGTACTGGCATTTACATTTTGTTCCCTTAATTTAGTTCGGCTTCTAAGACTCCTACTTGTGCTCGCATTGTGTCAGTCAACTTTGAGAGTAGAACAGTCTCATCTAAACTCATTTTCGGGCTTTCCAGCAAACCTGAAACGAAACGGCATAATGTATCATATATATGAGGGAGGACAAAGTAACGACAATAATGAAAACAGTGTTCACAATCATAAAATTGATTGGACAAAGCAAACAAAAAAAAAAAAAAAATGAAATTAGCATTTTTCAGTCGTGACGTGACGAAGTAGGGTAACAAAGAGTTGCGTACTTATTTGCACGTCTATATTGAGTTATTGACAACTTACAAACAAAACTAAGTCGTAGCAAAGATCGTGTTATTTTGTTTGAAGAAGATAAAAACGGACTTGTTATTTGAAATTTAATAAAAACGTGATATTGTAAGACGAAATGTTTTGAAATTAAAGCAGTTTGTAAGAGAGCAGATGTTTTTCATTTCCTGACTGAGATCTGCGACTACCGGTTGCAATAATATCTTTGTATATTTTTCCCACATTTTGTTTAAGCCAGGTGTCTTACTTTTCCTGCCAGGGTCGCGGCTTGTTTGAAAGAGTTACCGTGGCCCTGGCACAGACAACTGAAGAAACACGGGTGGGTTTTAGTCAGTAGAAGTCTGACACGCCCACCCGCTCCGCCCAGAGCGGTGGAAGTTATTTGATGGTTTCCCACCCAAAAAAAAGGTGCCTTACCTTTACTGATGCAGTCCCAACATTCTTGTATCTCGTAACTGAGGCCCGCACTGTTGTGGAAATGGAACTTGTATTTTCCTTTGGGTAAACTCCATTCAGTGTTGTTTGCTGCCGATATTTGCAGTACCGTGGGACACCAGAAATAGTCCAACTGCAAACGAGAATGAATAGTACAAAACAACCGGCCAAGTGCGTGTCGGACCGCGCACAATGAAGGGTTCAGTAGTTGGGATGAATTTATCCCAAGAACAAACTTAACATTGTAGTTGAAAAACATGTTCTCCCATACATACCAACTGCAAATGTAAGTTTGTACGCACAATATTGAGAGATTTGCCATGTTATTTTAAGACCATAGACTTCTTATAAGTTTTCCTGTAATCTATAGATACAGAACTATATTCTGTATTTTTTTCAAAATTTTAGGCTCAGGAGTTTCGGAGATATGGGTCCCTCCATATCTCCGAATGGTAAATTTTCGTCTATTTTCTTAAAAAACTTTAAAATGGTTTATTTGAAAATTTATATTAAAAAAAAATATTTGAGAGCCTTACAGTAAGCTCTTTCATTCGATTATAATTTATAATGTTAAAATAATAAAAAAACATACATTTTGAGACTCTCACAGTAAGCATGTCACACGGTACAGTTTGCATTTTTTTTTTACTTTTCTTATTTGTCCCCCAATATTGACCCGCATATTCAAATTTAATTTATTTACGTGACACGTCCATGTTTGGGTCACAGAAATTCATACGTGTACCAAATTTCAACTTAATCGGTCCATTAGTTTCGGAGCAAAGTGGCTGTGACAGACGGACAGACAGACACAGGTGTGATACTATGGGTTCCGTTTTTTCCTTTTGAGGTATGGAACCCTAACAATTATTATGTTTTGCATTGGACTGCTAATGCTTTGAAAGTATAATGTTGGTCTTGACAACTGAGAATGCACAGGTAATAACAATGGGGTGCAAAATAGACTCTATGGCGGCTCAAACATGCTGCCTGCCTCAAGATCATTCTTAGTTCGTGCCTCGACAAGAGAAGGCATCCTGAAAAGCTTGTCACTTATTTTTGTTGCTTCTCGGATAAACTCTGATGAAATAACACAATATCATGCCTGTGCGGAGGTGCACCTACGTTTCGCGAGCTCATTGCCAAAGTGGAAATACCCACTGGGGATCAAACCCAGGTTATCGAGGCAGTCTGATAAAACAAGTAACAACGAAATCAGTTGAAACGTAAATTAAATTATGCTCACAGCAATAGATCCCTTAGTGCCAACGATTTCAGCCTTGTTGGTCATATTGGCCCTTGTATGCGCGGACAATGTGGCGGTCCGGCCGTCTTTGTACTTAAGCGCGCAAGAGATGGACTCGTCTACACCGGCCTTGCTCAGGTGGCCCGTGCATACGATGTCCGTCGGCGGCTCCTTGTATATGAACTGCACTAGTTGCAACATGTATATACCCAAGTCCAGCACCGCACCACCGCCCAGGTCTTTCATTCTGAAATTGATGACCGATATCAATAGCGAAATGATTGAGTTGAATTCAAGTAGTTATTAATTAATTAGTTTATGTCTCTGCTTCAATTTAAGGGGGAAGCGCCAAGATAGCCCGAAATTCAATATTTCTTACGTTTTACGTTGTATGTTGATTAAAGTATGATTCGCGATCGTAACAAATATGTATTTATAGAATTATAATAATTAGAATCAATAATACAACTTCATTTGTTAGTATAATCCTCAAATGTCAAGATTTCATGAAATAGTAATTAGTAATTAGATTACCTGGTCTTAGACTACTAATGACTATAAAGATTATAATTATGTAAATACATACTTGTTACGGTCGCGAATCATATCATATTTTGATCAACATACAACCTAATACTGACTTTCAAATTGCAAAAAACGTAAGAAAATTTGTATTTCGCGGGTTACCGTGGCAGTTTCGCCTTAAAAGTTAAATAATAAATATCGCGTTTGTACAAGAAAGGGATGATGATGGGTAAAGCATTATTATATGTATAAGCAATGAATAAATATCTTACAAGTTCCTCTCAATGTCGTTAATTTCGACCCCAAACTGTATGCTGATGTGATAGATGTCCCCAAGCCCGCCCGAAGATATGTGCTGATCCAAAGCGTCGTAAGCAGGGAAGAACCTCGACCACATCCCTTCAAGGAGGAACACTTTCTGTTCGCGAGCCAGGTCCACCAGCGATTTAGTTTGTTTGTAAGTCATGCCCATTGGCTTTTCGCATAGCACATGTTTACCGTTCTCTAACATTAATTTAGTTATTTCATAATGCTGCAAATTGAGAACACTCACGAATACAATGTCTGGAAACAAGAAAAATATTTCCGATAATTCTGAAGGCTTTGCCGACTGTATAAACATGTTGCGTGTCAGATCATATCGTGTTAGTGACAGCCGTACTGCCGAGCCTTGCCTTGAAGTAAAACCTCGTATTAAAATATTAAACGACTCGAGAAATTCTACCATTATGCATAATCTAAGTTTGGAGGCAATCGGTGCAATGTCGAACGGAAATGGAAGGCGTCGACTTCTAGAAAATACAGCTCAGCATACAACCGCACTACTACTACTACTTTTGAGACATTTAGGTGGGTACTTTACTGTTTTTTTTACTTTAATTTTTTATTTGCCATTATTATTCCACTGCTGGGCAAAGGCCCTAGTCTCTTTCCACCTCTCTCCGTCCAGAGCTGCCAATAACCAAAGGAGTCCAGCTCATCCCGCCATTTCCGGCTGGGCCTGCCGCGATGTCGTTTGCCATCAAGCGGGATCCACTGGGTCGTAAGTTTGGCCCATTAATCGTCTGACATGCGGCAGATGTGTCCAGCCTAATTACATTTAAGCATGACAGCTTTCCGAGTGACATCAGTTATTTTAGGGATGAAACTCGGTCCACAAGTTTAATACCCAGAATACTCCGTTCCATAGCTCTCTCGCAAACCTAGAGCGTGGGCCACTGCTGAATTGTCAAAGACTATGTTTGAAGACGTGAGGATGGGAAGAATACACATGTCGATGAGTCTTTTATTGTGGGATAGAAGAAGGGCGATATTCCTCTATTCCTCAAGAGGAGACTCATCTTCATTAGATCTTTCCAGGCCGTAGCTCTTCTAGGCATTCTCGGTGCATATTGCATCGTCGGCAAAATGGGGATTGGATAGTTTTACAGTTTACGTAAACCTTCTTACACTTGAAGAAATAGCATGAAACAATGACACGGATAACTAGTAACAAATGAAGGATAAAGATAAGGGAGTTGTTTTCATAGTTAACTAAGTCTGTCAGTTAGTTTACAACTTATAAGTGTTTTGTTTAGCTTAACTTGTGTTATTTTTTTTTTGCAGTTGCACATGCCAAGTTTTCTTCCGTTTATATGAAAAGTTATCTTTATAAAATATTTATGTTAGTAACCATTATTGCAACTTATCAATTACTAAGTAACAGATAAGTTGCAATAATGTTAGTATTACCTACTACCACAATGGCAAAGCGCTTAATTTCAGAAGGAGCAGAAGTAGCAAGTTAAAACCAGCCAAGTGCGTGTCGGACCATGCAAATGAAGGGTTCCGTAGGTGGGATGAATTTATCCTAAGAACAAACTTAACATTGTAGTTGAAAAACATGTTCTCCCATACATTCCAATTGCAAATGAAGTTGGTCGATTATTACTCGTTAACATAGCAGTGATAGTTTTATTTTAACTTAGTTATACTGATACAGGATGTAAGTGTAAACAGTGGCCTTTTTTTAAAGGGGTCATTGTACTCATCATTATGAACAACTTTTACTATGAGAACAAACCTGAAATCGCGACAAAAAATCCGCTGTTCAGTACATTTATGTTCGTATAATTCGTCAAAATGTAGGGAACAGATGATTTTTTTTCGCGATTTCAGGTTTAGTCCCATAGTAAAGGTTATTAATAATGATGAGTACAATGACCCCTTAAAAGGATGACACTGTTTACACTTACAGCCTGTATATAGGCTACTATCGTGATTTTTTTTTCACATAGCCAAAAACAATATATGCTGTGGATAACGGTGTGAGTTTCACATTTATATAATATCATTGTTTATATTACTTGCGCAGATATAATGTGTTACTGTTTGTTTGTCCCAAATAAATAAATAAACAACCATTTAGCTGGCGGTTGGGCACACTGGACAAAAATTATCACTTTAAAGCTTAATATTACGTAAACGGATACCTGAATCGAAAAATGGTTTTCACAGACTCGCACTACGTGCAAGAGAGGTACCTACGCTACAAATTTTGTTTACCACTTTGTCGCCGTGATTAGTATAGTCATGTATTGTACCTATGGACGCTTTTACTTTTGGACATTGATTATAATAAAAAAAAACTGGCAGTAATAAAAATATAATATTGCAACACTGTGGTGGCATTTTTATTTTCTAGCAACTCCAGTGAGTGGCGTGACGCTATCGGTGTTGTGTGCAGTGTGAGGCCATTTTGGAGATAGTCTGAAATGTCTATAGGTACAATACATGACTCTATAGTGATACCCATGCCAAATAACAGCTTTCTAGTACTAACAGTCTCTGAGCTAAGCCGAGGACAGATAGATAGACACACGGACGGACATGGCGAAAATACGACAGTTCCTTGTTGACTACCTACCCTAAAAACGGTCTCATGTCGTAATGGCCGCAAGTGTTATCACTAAATTCATGGAAATTTACATTTTGGACTATTTAGGCTGATATTAGATTAATTTTCGCATGAACTGCCCGTAACAACATTAGCATTATTAGAAATAACGCCCAAAGATCTGTAGTCAATCTTGAAATCTCGACAAGCGAGTAATTCCTGCTCCTTTGTTGCGTTGCCAAGCGTAGTAAAATAATGGAAACTAATCATTCGTCACATTTGTGTAACTACCTACTAACTATCGCTCTTTCTTTTCGTGGCGAGTGTCATTTCATCAGCATTACTTTGGCTCATTTTCACCAATGAAACTGAACGTGATCAGCACATCGAAACCGAGTTCAAGAGCTGTCAGTGTCAATAATACAAAAAAAAATGACATCTCTTAAATGTGGTTTATGTGCTGATCGCGTTCAGTTTCATTGGTGTTTCAGTGGTGAGGTTTAGTAGCAGTCAGCAGAATCATACCTACTACGAATCGCAACACCAACACCCACAAAGAATCGCAGATTGCCAGAATGACACGAATGTTCATGCATCATGGTAGGAAAGTTTTAGGAGGCTACTGAGTAGACAACTCTCACGTAAATGTGTGTTTACGGAGTTTACCGCATATTTGCAAAAAAGATAAGAATTTTCAAATCAGACATTTTAAGCGAATCAGGCAGGTTAGTGGATAGGCTAGTTTTTCTCCATGACATAGTAATGTTAGGGAAGTGTCTAAAGTCATTCGAGTGTAATGATTAGCTCTTTATCTTTTGTTTGTGTACTGATGCTTGTCTAAACAATGAGACGTTTAGTTACCTATAGAGTCATCACGCGCGAGTGGCTCGTAGCCTTCATAGGCTGTGTTGATTTTGTGGAGCGTGGCCAATCTGTGCACACGGTCGAGATCTTTGCCGGCCACCGCGATGACCTTGTGCTGATCAGCCGGTAGCGTCCCTAGCGCCGTCAAGAAGTCGTGGGCTATCATACCCACACCGGCTACACCCCATTTTAGTTGCAAACTCATCTGGAAAAATACAGATATGAAGTACATAGTTTGTAAACAACGTCTACAGATACCGTGACTAGTGAGAGCGTGAGGCGAAAATCAGCAACAGATTTTCTTAAGATAAGATTATCAATCAGTGTTGAACTGTATTACGTAGACAAGCCATAATGTTTAAACATTGTTTTGGGTGACTTAAAAAGGATTTGTTGCGTAATATATTAATCCCTGCGATAGACAACGAAATTAAAAAAATGTGTAAGAAATTCGATAAGTAATACGATTTTACAGACTACCTACTGTACAAAGTTACTTACCAAGCTGATTGATGAGATCGTGGTTCAAATAATAATAGAAACGCCTACTTTTTTTATCGTAATACGACCTGCAGTAGTTAATTAGCTCATGGCCTCACACAATAACACCTTACACTCATATCAAATACTTTTGTAATTCAATATTAATGTAGATAGGTACTTGAATGTCAATAAGAAACACGACACTATGAAGAGACTTAACTAAAATGTATTTTTTTATAGGTGTGCAAACATAACATTGCCTTAGGTATTCCTTATCTTTTAAGATTATCACGTAAAAGGTACATATGTAGTTATCGCGACTTCACTGGGAGTGTACTGTGACTTGTCCTCACTTGGAATATATAACAACTTGCCTCTGCAGGCCTCTTAAATATGTGTTAATTGAACTCAGTGTATGACATAGTTTGTAGAGGTATGTATGTGGAATAATGTGTGTCTATTGGCCAACTAGCTTGATTGGTCGTTTGTTAGTGTTATATGTGACAGGAGATCATAATAATGTTTCATGAGCTGTGACACATACTATCAAGTGGTCTAATAGATATATGCTTGTTTGTCTCTCATCAGAAGATACTCATGTTTTTAAATATGTTTAATGTTAAGAGTTATTAACAACAAATATAATAATTATCCAAAATTACATTACTATTAGGTAGCTGTACAGTTTTGATGACTACAAAATTCTGATTCTCTGTTATTTTTGTTTTCCTGGAAGCACAGTTTGTACTAATAAGAGAAGTAGGGTTTCCTCTGATCTTATGGAACATTCCAGGTACTGTTACATCAGAATCTGTTCTAATCAACTGGGAATTCACGAGCCTCAGTCCGTGGTTGTTGTTTTCAATTTTATGGAATGGAATAAATAATATTTCAATTTTTTCCCTCATAATTTTATGGCCAGCATGTAGACAATATTTAAAACATGCATGGTAATGCAGAATATAGTACCTACAATAATTAATGTTAATCAAGTGGTTGGATAGGTACATAATTATTATTACTGACTGAATCAATTGGTACTTACATTTCCTTGATCAGGCATATTGAGAATACTGTAGGTACTTTATAACCTTTATAATGCTAACCTGCACAACATATGTTTTATTTCATTAATATCAAGCAACCAGTTCACCTAAAATTAAATATAGTTTCAATTAAATAGGTAGGTTTAAACATTAAGTTTATCTATTAGCATATTAATACCTAAACAATGTAATCAGACTCAAATCGAGAAAATTAATTATATTCTATTAATTAATTTCCTCGCTTTGAGTTTGTAAAATAAAAAAAATAAATGTTTTAGGATTTATTCCAATAAGTTCATACTATAGAATTAAATTTACCTATTTCAAATGAATGTAACTTTATAACTGGTTTTGTTTAAACTATAAACTTACCCGCACAATATCAATAAATTCCACTATCACTACAGTAAATAATTAGAAAACAACTTAATAAAAAGGAAATCAGCTGACTTACTTGAGCAGATGAAAATATCGTCTCAGAATAGTAAATCTCCGGTTTTATAACCTAACTTCGCTATGATATCCAATTCAAGTTTAATGTACAACATTTGCAATAACTTAAGTTACATAATTATCTTCATATTATCTTATCAAAATTAAACGAATATACGAAAAAAGTAGAGGAGAAACACAACAGTGCACGAGCGTCCAAAGAATCACGAATGAATGAACTAAGAACTAATGATGAATGAACTGTTTACTAAAATGTCATGCGTGCATGATCTTCAAGATACATGTGAAGCGAATGAAAGAAACAAAATATGACGAATGGATGTTGTGTTCCAATGTTGCAAGTAAAACGGGCGTTGGTCGGGATCATGACCGTCGTCGCTGTCTGCCAGTTCCTTTCATCATTTTTTTGCCCTTATCCCAATCTATTTGGGGTTGGCGCAACATGACCCTTTTTCCCATAAGTACTTCTCTATTAGTCGTCATCTCGGCAGTCACCCCTTTTCCACAGATTATCTTTCACACAGTCCAAAACTTTTCTCACGACATTTTCCTCAATTCTCGGCATCACTTGCCCATACCATGTTAACCGATTTTCACACAACTTTTCAGTCACCGGTGCCACTTTAAACTAATAAAAGAACGGATAGATTTCCCGTTCCATGGGCAAGGAGCAAGTTTGCCAGAAAGCACTATAACAGTATAGCGCCACGCCTTTAAAGCAAATTTAGCCAGTTCAAATCAGTTACAGATGTGAACAATTTTCTCATAAATAAGGAAATTTTACTTTGGCTTGAAAGCTATAGCTATGATGATACGGAAGACATTATCAGTAATCTAACCTAGTGGGCAGACTCGGACAAAACACACACACTGCATTGCACACTACATTCACACACCCATCACACATGCTACCCCCATTCTAATCAAATTTTTTTTTCTTTGTTCATTATGTATTTGCCATTTTTTCATATCTTTTTAACCTATTTTGTTTCAATTTTATGTTAAAAGTATAGTAACAATGAAGTATAAATTGTATCTAGACTAAGCCCATATATACTCCCATATATCTGACTGCTCTGATTTGGTAAATAAATTAAGTTATGTTGTACCTAGGACTGTTGTGAGACGCGAGGTGCGTGCACGCCCGCTATTCGCCGTCCCATCTTGCCGCACCAATGCTGGAGTTCGCGCACCTCTACGTCGTATAGCAGATAATTATAATACAAATTTTTCGGACATTGATCTATTTACATTATCATCTAACAAATTTCGAAATACTCTTATCCAAAAATTAACAAACTAAATTTACTTTATAACTGTAACCGAAGCATAATGTTATGTAAATTTCACTCGCATGCCTAGTTTAGTTCTTATGAAAGAAAAATGAATGGGTAACATGTGGATAACGTTGTGAGCTACACATACACTATTAACTTTAGATACTAAGTATTTTTAATTAATAAACTTTTGTGTAACTGTTTGTTTTCCCAAATAAATAAATAAATAAATAAATAAATAAATAAAATAAATATATATCCATGTAACTGGAGAAACCTCGACCCCTGTCATACAGGATGTCCTAGTTCAGAGTACGCTGAACTTTTGAAATAAATTACTTACTTACTTTCAAACTTCCTCATATGTACCTACTTATTTCATATTATAAAAATATTCTACCCATTCGTGTAACTCCACACATCCCTCTTAGCATTCTCATCTCAGCTGCATGCAATTACCTTTCATTCATCACTTTTGGCCAACGTTCTGATCCATACAAGACAGCAGTGCCCTGTTTATCAAAACTTACAAAAATATAATTATTACAAGTATGTATTTATCAAAACTACACGTTACAAGTAAATTACGAGTTACAAGGGTCATTATTTATTTCACAAGTATATTTTTACACTTGTATTCGCGATTTTGTTCATCAAAAATCCCTTCTAAGTTACAATTTGTAGAAAATCATAGCAAATCCTGAGTGTCTCTCCATTCCTTCATTCATAAAATAAGAATTTTAAATATTTTTTCTTTTTTAAATGTGGTCAAGTGACTCAAGCGATGATGAAAATATTAGAATAATGGAACCAAGAACATACATATAGAACGAGAATTGACTACGGTCATATGGAGACGACCTATGCATTTAACGAAAGGTGTATCTCGGACATAGGTGTAATATTTTCCAGCAGGTACCAGACCAAGCGACTGACATGATGTAATTAAAATATTCTTCCACTCTTCTATATTTTTTTTTGGACATCCTGTCGCTAAATGCACCAAATAAAACATCTTTTTGGTCGTGAATCAGTAGTAAAACCGTTATTTTATTATAATTTCTAGACCATTTTTCAAGAAATCGCAAGCTTCAAATTATAAATAAAAGGTGGGAATACGTTGTCGCTACTACTTTTTTTTAATGTCCCGTCAATATTAGGCACAGAAAATATACCATTCAGCCATGCGTTTAAATAGGTATATTAAATTAAAAACAAAAAAATGGCGGGAAAAGAATGCGGCATACATTTTTTGATTTTAGAACTTACAAGTAGAACCTACAAGTGTTCAATTTTACAAGCCCTGTAGATGTTTTTTGATAAACGTAATTTACACGAACTTTTAAAAACTTCCTTGTAAAGTGTAACTTGTGAACGTCTAGACTTGTGAGTTTTGATAAACTGGGCACAGGTCTAACCATTGTTTTATATATCTTTCCCTTGGGGAAAGTGGGAGTTGCTGAATGTTCCAGTGACATGCCGCCATTTCATACATTCAGTGTTCATTCTGCGTAATTCAGTGTTAATCTACTTGGCCATCGCTTTGCACGAGTGAACCGAGATACCGAAAGTTGGAGCGAATTGGGAGACAGCAGACTGTCTGCCAGTTCTGCCACTAGTATTTTGGTCAGCACCTGAGGCAAGACCTGACCCTATGCGAGAAAAAGATGCTTGTTCATATGTACAGACGCCAGCACATCAAGCTACCCGAAACTGTCTTTTCCCAATCAACCTTGAACCTAATGTAAGCGATAAAGTTGCAAATTTATTAAATAAATTTGACAGATTGTAGTAGTTTGATGTGCTGGCGTCTGTACAATGTCGAGTTTCAAGTAAACTGTGCCTGCAGTTTGGACAATACTTGCCATTTTTGGAACGTTCTTCGAAGTGAAACTTCGATGTTATCCTGTTTACACACAGATGCTTACTACTGCGATTCCAATAGTTTTTCATACATTTTGATGATAAGTTCGCAACCGTTTGTCACATTTTCGCTTTCGTCAGTCAAACACAGAGCGTATAACTGCATCAGTGTGTAAACAATGTTAGAGTACGACTGGACCTACCCAGTATACTATAGTAGTCTTTGACTGGACCCGTGGACCTGCCGATTTCACTCACTTTACTCGGTCAGGTGTAGTTCATTTCAAACGAATAGTGTTCTGTGGACAAACGTCACTTTTTCAATGTCAAAGTTGTCAAGCATGTGATCGTAATCGCAAGTTTTTTTTTGCTTTGTTTTCATGCAACATCTAATTTGTTTATGTTTTTGAAATGTCATTAGTTTTGAGAAGAACGTATTTAAAAGCCAAGAATAATATCTTGTCTTCCAGTAATGGGAACATTTCGTTATCCGGCCCATTACTATCAATTACGCCTCGAACGTTCAGTGACGACAAATCTGGCAACAATCCACAATTTAGCAGTAGTACAATATTAATAGAAAATGGATTTAATGTTCAGGAACTTCCAGTAGCTATAAAGAAGTTGAAGGATCTCTCGGACATCGAAGTGAAGCCAAACGAAGAACGAGCAACAAGTGCGCACGATTCCCTTAGCTATCAGCTAATCCAAGAAGAGTTTAAACAGTGCTTGGATCTGAGGGAAGTATTCTCCTTACTCTCAAAGTGTACCAAAATAACTCCAAACATTGCGTTAGGTGCAATTGAACGAATTTATGAAATAGAAAAAAATCCCTATTCTTTAAATTTAGACTCAAAAAGAATGCACATCAATTTAGCTAAGGGTGCCATTTTGGATAAGCTTCTGAGGGTGGTCATGAAAGCTGAAGACACACACACAATACTGGATATATTGAACACAGTTTCATCATTTATGGAACCTTATAAATACAAATTTCATGATGAGCTTCTTCTGCGAGTTATTGATAACAAGTTATGTATTGAACAACTGTGTGAGTTTATAACTTTTTTAATAAAAAATAAAAATGATGAGAAATATTCTGAGACCATTGACAAACTGTGGATCGGGTTTGTGGCCAAAGAAAATGATATTAATGAAACTAATATTGTACAGGTGTTTGGTATTCTGCATGGGTTGAAAGTCAGCAAAAGAGTCATTTTAACATTGCTGGAACAAAAATTATGTGATTTGTGGTTTAAAATTAAAGCACCTGTCATGCAAGACATATTGAGCTCTTTTGTACTGGAAAAATATTTATCAACGCAATCATTTGGTGTTGTTGGGAGCTGGCTTAGTGCCAATATACATGCTTTAGATGAAGACTCATTGTTAGATGTAATTTCTAAGCTAACTAGGCTTAAATATACTGACAACCAAATTGAGAAGGCTGTGGAAAAATATATGAAATTAAAAGGTTCAAAAATAGAGAGCCATGTTCTTATTGTAGGAATTTTAAACTTTTGCATGCAATTTCAAATTTACAATGAGCAGATATTAAATTCATGCAGCAAATACTTTCTGAGTAACTGGCATGTTGTGCCTCCAAGTTTTCTAAAGTCTTTCATATATCCTTATGGATATTTGCATTTTGATCCTGCATACAGCACAGAATTTTGGATGCTTATAGATAAAATATTAAATGAAAAATTTGACAAAATAAGTAGTAGCGATCTCTGTTCAATATTACTATCATTAATTTATATAGGGAAATATCCTTCCACTTTAGTTAGCAGAATGCTAAGCCCAGAATACCTGACAAAAGTGAGAAACCCAGAATTGTTGCAGAAGTTTTATTTAATGGATACAGCAATGACATTAGAATATGAGAAGTACTCAGGGCCTCTGCTGCCAAAGAACCAGTGGTCTAAACCTATCTCTCAAGACTGTCGAGTTAAAAACATATTAGGAAAAATTATGGAGACATTGATAGATGTAGCAGGAGGTCACGATAAGCTGTCCATGGCAGTGTCTATACCATACCTACCATCTGATGAAACATATTTGTTGGATGTTATGCTACACTCCGCTGGTCTAGGGAGCAAAACATTCAACTGGAAATCAAGAACTGGTCGAAATGAAAATATTGCCATCTTAATTCATTTGCCGGATCAATATTGTTCTAATAAAGATCATTTGATTGGTCCACAAGTGATGAAAAAAACACATCTCAAAATTTTAGGAATGAAGGTTGTGAGCCTGAAATATTCTTTACTTAGTCAATTTTATACATCATACAATAAAAGTGGACTGAAAAAGTACCTGATTGAAAGTATTAATAATGCAGAACAGTGTTTATAACTTAGTTGTTAGCATATTTATGTAGGTAGGTTAGTGTAGAGATAAACTTTTCAGGGTTTATAGATTCAGTTCTTATACATACTTTTGGAAGATAGGGTTAAAGCAAATTATTTATAAGGGCCATAATTTTGATGTTAGAATGATGTGTACCATGCCATCAACAATTATCATTATAGAAATATACAATAAAAAAACTAAAAAAAAAAACAGTAGATGATTGTTATAATATTTATTGGAGTTTTTTTAGTAACGAAATATGTTTTTGTAATTTATGTGATGCCACTACTGTAGATAAATGTCGAGCAATAATAATAAATGAAATATTTTTATACACCAAGCCATTTGATTTCCTCAATCGGTCCTACGTTCCTAGAAACAACTTTGCTGTTATTACAAACGTTAAGTTAATTTACTAACATTAAAACGTTCAATTTACTTTCGGTTTCGATTTTAATTAAACATTTAGCTCAAAAAAAAGATTAAGTAAAGAACTAGAAATAAATAAGAGTTATGAAGGAATAACCATATGATGTTCGGGTCGCGACCTAAGTGTTATTGACTATTGGGCTGGTTATTAAAACACTGAGTTTAACTGGCTAAAAAACAATATTAGGGTAGTATTTAAACGCAAATCAAAATATTACTTTTTGTATCCAAAAATAATCCGAATTCCAATCAAAATTACTGATTGCACAGCAAAATACTCAACTCAAAATATAACTAAATAAGAAACGATTTATATTCGTGGCGCACCGCAATAAAGCTTTTTTATTAATGCGCTAATAATGACTAGTGCACATTAAACCTTATTACCTTACCTTTTATCATTCTTGAGAAAACAAATTATTTTAACTTACCCTTCGTGCCCTTTGCTCGCTCTTGCATCCTAGAACGGAGCTCCTATTTATGTGTAAAGGGTTTAAAGTAACCTACCAAACCTAACCTCGGAGTTAATATTAGTCACCATGTCATTTTGCTATGAGTCTGAGTATTATGTATGTACGCTCTGGTTAATTTGCTGTGCAGTCAGTATTTTTTTGATGTAAAAAAGTATATAAATGATGGAAATAAATTGATAGGTCATTGTTTATTTGATGTGCAATTAATAATATCCCTTTATATTATAACAAAAACAGGGTTCGCTAAAATTATGGCTCATGACAATGCTGGCGAATGCACCCGGTTGCTGTCCGAATATGCACTGACGTCGGCGCGCGCTCAACGCGGCCTTATTGATTCGTTAGATCAGCAAAAGGGTGTTCGAATAACATCGAACATATGACATTTTCATTCAAATTTTTTCTTGCTTCTTATCTCTTTATTCCTACAAAAAAAAAAAAAAAAACATTTAAACCGTTGTCGGTCTGAGATACCTAGCCGATGAATCATCGGCTAGGTATCTCAGACGCGTCGTAGCGTAGGCTCTATCATCGGCGATGATAGAGCCTAGGCTACGATACGTGAGTGCGATGAGACTTCGTCACTACTTTGCGATCTATTACAATTTTCTATGAGGTCATGAGTCAAGTCGTAAGTACCTGTGTAGGTACATATGTGCAACACTACTCATGTTATGAAGAAGACGGAAAAATAGTTTGGAACTTAAAATAAAATCTACAATCATGAAATATGTAAATGAGAGCAGGCTCTGTTCCCAGAAATGGTATAGTACAAGGATATTTCAACTGTAAGACCAATTTTGAATTGGAATTGGAATCATGCTTCTCATATTATGCACTGGGCGCACTGGCCGATTGAATTTGGCACCCGCACTCAGTGTTCTATTTTTACATTTGTAGCTTATAATATATGTAATGCTAAAATATAACTTAGTATCGTTTGGCACTCGATATTTTCGACAAGTTATCTACACTTAAAGATAAATAAATAAAATTGAAGTGTCTGTTTTTAATGTCAAAATAACAGCTTTTTATTAAATGCATATGAAAGTATATTGTACTTCTATAACTAAAACACATTTTTTTAAATGTTTGTCTGTCTGTTTGTTTCTCCAAAACGGCCGGACCGATTTTGACGGGACTGACAGATAGTTGGTGTTGGTAGATAGTAACTTAGGCTATTTTCTTTTAGAAAAACAATTGGGTTCCGCGCAAAAAATTAAAACCCATGAAATTGTGAACAAAATCCGATTCAAATAGGGAAGTATTGACATCCACGCGGGTGAAGCCGAGGGCAACAGCAGCCGCGGGCATTTTGCGTAAATTCAGAACCTCTATCATGAAATACTTACGGTAAGTTATTAATTACGGTCCTATTAGGTATTCGACATTGCCCCTGCCATTACGGCATTTCTCCTGTACTTCTGGACCTAGAATGTTTCCGGTATGGATAGGTTTGGTTGGCATAATGGGTCACAATGAAATCCCATACTTATACCTACCTACCTAATAACATATATAAAAAATAAAAAAAATCTGCAAATGGGTAGGATGACAAAAAGAAACTAGACATGCATTTTTATTCGTTTATTTCATTATACTCGTAACATCTTTTTCTTATAATTACTCACTGACTAACTCTCTAGAATTATTATTTGAATATTTTAATAATTTCTTAAACAACTTTTACACTTCGAAATATTTTTCTATGAAAAACTCGTTCCAGATCAAAATACATAATATTTATAAGTTAAATAGCATACCGCCCAGCGATCACTATCTATATACTTTCGTTATTGCTCAAAATCTTGAGATGTAGCATGATGGAGGCTATCTTTGTTCGCTTCATATTTCCAAGACCAAGAATAGTTTGTTTCAGTAATAGACAATCTAGTTTCATTTCTGGCTGTTAGACATAGGCTTTATAAAATACAATTTTCAAAATATCTTCAAAGTAGAGACAGCCTTGTTAGTTACATTTTCATGTAGTTTGTAATTCGCAATAAGATAGTCACAGATTACATATTATGAGGCAAACATTACGAGTTGTACTCAAGTCAGAAATGGGGAATGAGATTTCAGGATTTTCTAGGGTCACGCGGATAAAGGTGCATCTACACATCAGTGAAATCACAGATAGAATATGGCGTTGAAACGTATATCCACGTTATCTCCCATTGTTATTCATAGCCAGAAATGACTACACTATAATTTTATAGCCATAATGGTGTATCACAGCAACTCTAGCTTGAATATTAAATTGTAAAGAATGTGTTGACGCTGACTCACAGCCTAAATCTAAAATAGGTAATTTAATAGTTTTACATCAATAATTACTTGATACTTGTCAGGTACAGACGCCAGCACATCAAGCTACTACAATCTGTCAGATTTCTTTAATAGATTTTCGACTTTATTGCTACAGCTTAAGGTTGAAGGTTGATTGGGAAAATCTGACAGTTTCGGGTAGGTTGACTTGCTGGCGTCTGTACAATCGCCAAGCATTCATGGATTCAACAGCGTACCTATTCAGTAATACCTGGCTTTGAATACATTGGCGACTGTACATTTAATAATTTTATAATGATTTTATTTTAATAAAGCTAAAATGTAACGATTGAAATTACGAACACGATTTTTAATCTATTCCGAGTAGGGTAGGTACCTACTATGTATGTGCATGTTGTTGAATTACAACTATTTTAGTAAACGTGACATTTCTAACACATAACGAATCTCCGAAAGCTATTTTATTATTAATATTACACACATTACTGACAGTTCACTCAGAGATGATTTTGTAGTAATTCTAAAATGTAAGTAGCATGACCTACGCTATAGATTTGCCACCGTGTCATTTACTCACTGAAATAATGATGTTTGGCACATATATGACGTTATCGTGGCCATCAAACATTAACTAGAGTCCTACTTAATAATTTGAACTATCTACAATGTTGTTATCAAGTATGATTTAAGTAGGCGTGAAGCGGCTTGTTACCGGTGTGGACTCGTACATGGTACATCGGATGAGCATAATTCCCTGGATGTTTTTGTTCGATCGTCGGTCAGCGCGCTCCACTACACGTCCTCGATGCGCTGTTTAATGTTTATCTATACCTATTATTATTTGGTATGGCTAATGACCCGTTAAATATAATCGACAATTTTGTAAAACGAAATTCATTTCAATATAGGCAATCATACGTTCTTACAGAACACAAACTATTTAGTTTTTTTTTTCCAATTTCACAATTTCGACGTAGAGTAATAAATACCTACTAGGTATATTATAACTTCAATTTAAACAATTTAGATATATAATTTAATAAATTTTATTTAAATAAATTATCGTCCATTACCTATTAATAGGCATAAATAGATATATATTTTTTAGACGTAAGTAGATATATTTTTCTATGTGAAAGGAAGATATGTGATCAGGATCACTATTTCATTACGTCCGTGTGGTATCACTAGGTGATAGAGAAAACATTCACAAAATCATAACGAGCGATGACGATCACGACATTGTTTTAAATGTTGTCAAATGTTGAGTTATAGATTAATATAATTTAGAATGATTTATACTTAATCTTATTAAGTGATTTAATTTTGTTAATATCGCTATGCTTCAATGTGGTAGACAGAGTGCCGCGGGCTGAGTGTCTGGTTGCTAAGCGACTGAGTGCTCAGTCACTGCTCACTGGTATCTCATAGACGGGAAGTCGACAGTCGATTCATAGAATAACTAACATCTACGTACTTAATTTATTATTATGGCATCTACAACCATGACAAAAAGGAATACCTTCGAATTATTTCCTACTTTGTTCGTAACGCAGAGGAGCGCGAACTTTAAATGACGTTACTTGTATTTGTGAGTACGAGTTATGAAAAGGTTAAACTATTTTTTATTTGAGGAAATTTTAAAAATATCAACTCTTGTACAAAATTCGAGTTGACGCTATCGTAAAATCTTAGAACATTATTTAGGTAATTGATAAATTTAAAAATAACAGTTGAGTTCGTAATGAACATTAAAGAAATGCTATCAATCCAATGATAACCTTTATAGGTACTTAAATAGTTTCGTGAAACAAAGAAAACATAGTTGTCTAACTATTTCGTCTAGGAAGTGTTTTAAACTACTTAATGTTTATAACAGGTAAAATGTTTCATCAATATTTTCTAACTGTATATTTATAATTTTTCACCACAAACGAAGTTATTATTATTGAGTAGATGGTAGCTCACTTATGGACTAGGATATTTTACAACACCGATTCCTATTTGGCAGTTATCTAACACTCTTTATACGAATAAGAAATAGTTCCTTAACTAGTGTGGCGTAACGGTAAATAAAAATTGACAAGTTTTCATTATACGTACATACGCGCAAGGTGCACCTGACTTCATTGTTGTTCACTGCTACAGATTATTCAAAATGAACTAATTACATTACTAGTTTTAAAGCAATATCTACGAAAGCAAAAACATTTTCAAATTAATTATCTGTTTGAAATGGTTGTTCTTCGTTACTGCTGGAAAGCTTGACATGTGTAGGTATGTAGCGCAAATATACCTACTTTTCTTTCGACGACAAGAGGGTAGTTTGCGAAAATATAGCTTTAGAGCTCTTACAGTCACGTGTTCTTTGTAAGATCGTGACAATACCGTTGTTGACAACTTTCAGTGTTGACATTTTATGTTTTAAAGACGGTCGTCTTAAGGCAGATCAATCGACGGAGAAAACAATAGCACGAGCGAGTCGAGGCAACTACAAATATAAACAAAATTAGTTATGTAGATTTTTCTGAACGATGGACTACTACTCAATAGTCCGGATACGAGTATACACGCTACCACTTAAGTAAAACTAAAACAGTAAAACTTTATATAAACGATCACAGTAAGAAATCATCTACCTACGCGAATGTGCGCAATAAGTTTACAAGTTATTCTCTAAGTTAAAGGCGACGGGGATCGCGTTTAACTATTAAATCTTCTCGCTAATTCTAAATACGAATAGTTCATAGTTACCTATGTTTCCCTCTCGTAGTCAGCGCGTTCTAGTTGCTGTTCTATCTACTCACCATAAAAACTTAAGGGTTCGTCTTGTGTCAACTCGGTGACTTCTTGTATTTTTGGTATAACAAATTGTGTATGTATTAGATATAACTAATATCAAAAGTGACTAGAAATGATCTTCAAAATAAAAACTTTTTCAATTTGTTAACAAGGTGTTCCTGCGTCAGACTCACGGTAAGTTTTAAGTTGAGCAGATGTAAAAATCTTAGAACAGAATAATATTTACAAAATACAATTTTTATATAAGTAGTTAAAAATCTTTATGGTTTTTAAGAAATGTATACTCTTATCTACGTCGTGTTAACAACCATAGATAATAAAATGATGTATAAAAATGATACAAATTAACCTCTAAGTGCTAACGCCTTCACAGTCAAATAAAACTATATGGCATGTCGGTAAACAAGAGACCACTCGGGTGCTTAACGTAACGCTTAGCTAGTCTATGTAAGAACAAAACAACGAACTTAGAGCTAACGACCGACAGATAAGGCTTCTCATTAGATACACGGCATATCCATAAATATCTATACAACAGTGAATAAATTTCAAAACAATGTCACTCTAAACAGCAAATTCAACAAAACGTATCGTAGAATTAAGCTAACATTTACAAGTAAAACGAACGCCAAATACAATCATCGTAAGAAAATACATACAATATTTATGAACGAACCGGAACGCGACGGTCGTGTCGGCAGTCTTAGTAGAGATGCGCGGGTTAAGTCTTTCGATCGACGAGACTCGAGCCCGACCGATCGGAACGTTCCAAACCATAGCACTAACAGTTGGGAGAGACGCGCCGCGCGCTCACGAGTAGATCGTGATGACCTCGCGCCCGCCGCCGCGCACCATCAGCACCTTCTCCAATCCTTCCGTCAGCACCTCCAGGAACTCCATGTCTGACAACGACGACACCACACCTCAGTTTACATGTACAATACAAATACAACACACCAAACAAATGGAACTTTCGTAGCAATTGCTACGCGGGGCCAAGCGTAGCAAGTGCTACGCTGGACTACACGTTGTAGCAAGATGAACTTTCGTAGCACATCTACGCCATATTCAAAATTTTGGAACTCGTGTAGCATTTGCTACGGCGCAGCACTGCTCGTACCACATGCTACGCTATATTCAGTGCCTGCTGCTACATTGAACCCAATTATTATAATATTATTATAGATACTGTTGAAGTGTCTTATCACTACACAGGATTAAATGGCTTAATTGGAAGAGGTTCAAAATATAATAGAGACAAGCAGTATCGATGTAGTTCACAAGAATAATTTTGTGTGTAAAGTAAAACAAATGTGCTCACAGTTGGACTCCCGGTCGATGTTAGTGTCGCGCGGCGGGCCCGGCAGGTTGAGGATGACGAGCTGCGCGTCGTGCGACCGGGACACGATCACTTCGTTCAGCTTCACCGCCGTGTGCATGCGCCGCACCGTGCCCTCGTCACTGACACACGTTACATGGACATTAGATGCTTGATTTTAATAAAGTATAGAACTTTTGTTGGGACGTGATTTGGGTTCTATGAAATTAAATGTTCATTCAGTGGTACACAATGAGTTTAATAATCCTGTTACTAAAACTAAACACGGTGCAGTAACTGATATTACGCTAATTATGAAATGACGCGAATTGACGCGAGCCACAGATTGGTAACGACAGTGTTGTGAGTTGTCGTGACTTCGACTGTATTCGAACTTAGCAGACGTGCGAAGTTATAGGCACTTAAGCTCCTTCCCCTTCGATAAAGGCAATTTATCAAATTAAAAAATAATATTTTCATTGATTTGTTTTAAAAAAAATGTTATCATTTAAGAGGGCTGTTTCATTTTATCACCTCTCTCGCTCACACGTGACCAATTTTTTAAGAATTTTAAATGAAAAGATGCTTGTTTGAAAAAAATAATTGGCGAAGTAGTAAATAATATTAATTTAATAGGTAATTATTAAAACACATTTTTATTGTGTTATTTATTTCAAAAACAAAAATTTATATTAAAAACAGATCATATTACTTTTTGAGCTGATTTCGTTTGATAACACAATAGAAACGTGTTTTTAATAATTACCTATTAAATTAATATAAGTTACTAGTTCGCTAATTGATTACATTTTTCAAAAAGGCATCCTTTCATTTAATAATCTTAAAAATTTGGTCCCGTGTGAGTGAGAGGTGACAAAATGCGACAGCACTCTTAAACATAACTGGCGAGAAATGTTTGTGAGTTTACTATACGTACACTTCTGCTTAACCCTTCGGGGATTACAGGCGTGATGGTATGTTTTTTTTATCAATTATAATTATACCAGCTTTTGCCCGCGGCTTCGCTCACGTTAATTTAGAATTTGACAAACAATTCACACTACTAAACAGACGAAACTTTAGTAGTGTGTTAGTAGCAAAATTTATCAAAAAATGACCGGTTGTTAAATCACCATGAATTAATTCTAATTGACATTTTTTTAGATAATATAATTCAATCAAGATTCGAAAGAGTCATGTGGCGCCATCTATTATCATAATAACGTTATTGTTGTTTTCCTCGGGAACAGTACTTTTTTCGGGATGAAAGGTACCCTATGTCCGTTTCTGTACACGTGACAACGTATATACAAATTTTCAGGATGATCCTTTCAGTGGTTTAGGCGTGAAAAGGTAACAAACAAACAAACAAACTTACTTTCGCATTTATAATATTAGTTAGGATTAGTTTCATTGAATCAACGTTGGCCTCCCTTCGATCTCAAGGAAGGTTGTGATGAGAAATTTGTATGTGGCAATAGATAAATTGTTAGATGTAGCACGTGACGAACAGAACATTATCTTATTTCGTGCGGAGTGCTGCTAGCTATCTCGGCTCGTAGTTGCTGCTCATGTATAAGGACGTTGTGATCACACTAGTTTACACTGTTTCTGTTGCCTCAAATATTTTAACTGTTTATGAGTAACGAGAACACGCTGGTAACTAATATATAAATGTTTTTCTTACTGATCTAGATTTCGAGTTATACGTATAAAAATAAAATTTAAGTACTTAATGACAAAATAAATTTATTAAAAACAAGTTAATTGTTCATTTCTAAAAAAACTTCGCATTAATGCTTTTATCTTGTTCATGACGCGTAAATTCTGATACATACGTTCTCCTTGCTCTTCACTTAGATCCCCTAGATTTTTGGGAAGCTTATCAATGTGACTGTGAATATATATTCATGTTACAACCTACAAATGTCAAAGTAGGTTTTCTACGAGTTCAACATAATTTTCTGATTTTCGATTTCCAAGAAAGTTTTGTACTACTCGTACTAAAACAAATGCTGTCCAAGCATTTAATTCAAGTTTTGTCATCGAATTTTTGAACAGTTTTATAATGCGTAATTTGATAAGTAATGGCGGCACAATAATTTTGTCACGAGGTACTAACGGATTTTTGGCCATGTTTAGCTGGCTAGGTTTCATATTTTCCCTTAAGGGCCAGGTTTTTCCCAGTGCTCTTTTTTACTTCTGCTGTCCCATAGGCATATGAACCAGGGAAACTGATGTTTAGGTTCTCGCCAAATTGTTGGAATTCCAAATTTAAAAGCACTCCTTTTCCGCTTTTCCACAATCTTAAGTGTTTCGACACATGATTTACAATCAGAATTATTGTTATTTTTGTCCAAAAGCATGCCGTAGTATTCCAAATAGGAAGTTTTGACGAAGTGAGTAATGGTTTTTCTACATTCTTTGAAAATATATCCTCCACATATGTAGAAAATATGTTGCGGATTCTTGAAACAACGTCTTTTTGAACTACTCATAACTAATAAACCTTAATTAGGGTCCCGTACCTCAAAAGGAAAAAACGGAACCTTTATAGGATCACTCATGTGCCTGTCTGTCTGTCTGTCAGTCTGTCACAGCTAATTTGCTCCGAATCTAATGGGCCGATTAAATTGAAATTTGGTACAGGTACATATTTATTTTTGTGACCCAAACACGGATGTGTAATGTAAATTAATGAATTTTGATTATGGGGGTCAATTTTGGGGGGCAAATAAGAAAATTAAAAAATGTTTTGCAAACTGAACCATGGGATATATCAAATGAAAGGGCTTACTGTGAGGGTCTCAAATATGTCTTTTTTAAATAATTTTAAAATAAATGTTTTAAAGTTATTTAAGAAAATAGATGAAAATTGACCATTCCCCCTTATCTCCGAAACTACTAAGCTTAAAATTTTGAAAAAAATACAGAAAATACTTCTATACCTATATATTACAGGAAAACCTATAAGAAGCCTAGACCTTTTTTCGTATGTTTCTGTGGAAATCAAAGGAAGTAAGTAGGTAGTACTCACGGCGTGATATCGGCGAGGTTGGGCTTGGGTTTGACGGCGTCTCCGTTGGCGCCCTGTTCCTTGTGCTTGTTGTCGTCGGGCGGCGGGCTGGCGTCCTCGCACTGCGACCGTTCATCGGGCGAGTCCCACATTGAATCGATTATGTGCAACAAACTACTTCGAAAGTCGTCCTATTCACCCCAATTTGTAGAATTTCCATTTCCAAATTGAATTTTGAAACGCGATTTGTTTTGTTTGTGTTGCACATGACGGATTCAAGGCGAATGAAACACGGGATGTCATATATTATTTTAATTGTTAAACGATAACTCACTACTGACATTCAAACATCAAACCTCTTATCTAATGTGGACAACGAAACAAACCAAAGTGAACAAATTAACGTGAATGAACTCATCGCAAACATATGACCACCGTGTGTAAATTCGCTAGGACTCGTTGGTGACAATGATGAGGGTGGGATACGATCATGAGTAAATCAACAAAATAGTAAACAAAAATGACGGAAAATGGTTTGCAGTGCACTGTTTTGTAAGACCGACAGGTACGACTACCACACTATTGCGCTGATCGAAGTCAATCGATGTCGGCAGCCTAAGTTTGACCACAAACTACGAATCAAAATCGGTTTCATTTTAAAAAGTCATGGTTCTCAAATTAATCCTATTTCATTAAAATAGTAGGTAACAAGTTTAGGCTGCAAACAGGACTCGTCCTGGATCTGTCAGTGAGATTGTAAATCAAAACGAGTTTGAAGAAATCGAAGTGTCTGTACATGTCTATAAATTCTTTATAGATATTTAATGAGGTTTTAAATGAAAATGATAATGTAAATGTTTTTATTATCAAATTATAAACAGATCATGAATAGTGTGCTAGCTGAGAAAATAAGAAGCTTGTTCATGTTATGTATAATAGTCAATTTTATCAACAGCAATTATTTGGATAGTGTTGGGATCTATCTACTATTTCTTTTTATTTTATTCAAATTGGGGATTTTAATACTTTAACATGTAAAGTGCCATTTTAAGCAAGAAAAAATAATCACCGGCTAATTTAAGCTCAATCAAATTACTGAGTTAATTAGAGTTGAACAAAATTCCGACAGAGAATAATTGGGTTTGTCCTTTCAAGTTTATTTCAAAGAACACCTCTGATTTGTTATCACGACTATGGGGTATCAAGTTTTGTCTAAGTGCAGGTAAACAGGTTGTATGTACAGGAGTTATGTTCACCTTATCGTCCTTGTCTTTGTCGTCGGGGTCGGCGAGCGGTGGCGAGGGTGCGTCACCGGGCGCCTCGTCGCCGGGCTCCGTGAAGCGCACCTTGCTGGCCGTCTTCACGTCCGCGTGGTGGTGGTCCACTATGGCCTGCACCTGTACATGGACACTTACATTAAGGGGCTGTTGGTTTAATGTTCGTTGGTGTTGTTGAGACGTCACAGTAGATGCTTTATTGTTTCTGTAGATCAAGAATAAAGCCCCATTTACACGATGCATGTTTCTTACCCGTGGCATACAATAATAACATTAAAGCAACAACTTGGACCGTCTAAATACTGTTTAGATGGTGTATAAATCAGGCTTTAAGGCTTTATGAGCTTCACCACTGCTATGACGTTTCAGCAATCTTTTGGTTTGAAGACTATGATCACTCGATACAATGAAGATATAACTAATAGAATATCTAAGTAGCCGTGTGCTAACTTATCGAAATAACGACGAGCGCAGATTGCTTTCATCCGTAGACATACGGTGTGATTTGGTTTAGAAGGAATGGGAATATGGACATGGTTTTCTGGTAATTTCAGTAGGTAAACAATCGAATTACTGTAAACCTATTCGATTTAATCTTTTACACTCTGAAACCTATTCATTTCATCTGAATCAAAAATACATTTATGAAAAGGTAGGTACATAATATTTCTAAAGGGTTCATGCATGCCATTTCATTAGTGAGGATTTAATAAGTTAGTGTTTAAAGACATGGAGAGTAAAAATATAGGTAAGTCAAGTTAGAAGGATAATGTTACGGTAAATATAAAATATGTGCAAAAAGTGATTATATTATAAAAGAGCATAGGAGTTTAATGAAGAGTGAGAAACAGTGAATAAATATAAAATGAAGACATGATCTAAAACATCAAAAGCAAATATCTTAGTAGTAGTTAGCCAAATTCATTTATTACTGAATTGGTGGAATGTAATGATGACAGAAATGTATATTTTGATGAAGAAGTGAACGTGGAAGATCTTAGCCACAGAGAGGACAACACTTAATCTAATATACACCAAGAAGTCATTAAAGCTAAAAAGAAAACTCATCTACACATTGCTTGGATCAAAATAACAGCGGAAATTAGTGTAGACTTCAAAATGCGGGAGATATTGTAACTCAACGAATAGCTAACAAAATGCTCTTAAAGAAAATAAGTGGACTCGAATCAGGGTTAAGGTATCCACTTTACCAAAGGCAACTTCTCCTCAGCGTTTTCACGATAATCCACGAAATTTTGCATCTGTATATAGCGACAGACAAACATGTTAGTTCTAGGTCAGAGTAGAGTTATTAATATACAAAGCTTTGTACAGACATTTGAACATTGAAATTGTGAACATTTTAATATATTTCATTGTTAAGAAGAATGTATGTTGTGAACCCACCATGCCCATGGTTTCTTTCTTGTTCAGCCGTAGTTCGCGCAGCATCTGGTTGCGTTGTTCCATCATCAGGGTTCGCTCGTAAGTGTAGGCAGATATGTCGCTGTCCGTCTGAAATATTATTTATTAATATATCAATATTGATAAAAGATGAAAGTGGATTTTTTTCGTGAAATCCATACGTATTTTTAGATATTGTAACAAAAATTCGGATGTTGATTTATTCGAACTGGCCATAAGAAAAGTTAAGATAATGTACATTTGCTTTACCTACCAGCAATTCTGACTACGATTTCCAAATTATAATATAATATATAATTATTTAATTCCTTGTCCAAAATAACATGCTGGTCATCGAATTGGCCGTATACTTAAATAAAGCAGTTCCAAAACTGACCATTTCCACAACTTCGACCTCGGCTTCAAGTCGCAGCTGGTAGAGGAACATCTTGAGGTCCTTTTTCATCTGGATGGAGTTATCTTCCATCTGCGCGACGGTGAAGATGCGCATCTTGCAGTTCTTCCACGTGCGGTGCTGCTTCAGCAGGAACGGCAGCAGCATCAGCATGCCGCCGTCGTGCACGATCCACCAGATGTCGATGTTGCCGGATACCTGCAGATTGGGGATCGAGGTAATGAGACGGAGTGAAAGAATGTTGGCATTAGGTATGTAGGAATAACAACGGTTCATAGGGCTTTACATCTGTGTTTTTGTTATAGTTTAAAATTGATCCTCAAGCCAAAGGAAAATATTATAGGCACTCGTGCTGCTTCTGTTTTCAAGTCGATCGTCTGATAGTTTTTATGTTGTTTGATGTCACGCATGGCAAAATGAGAGTCGGCGTTAGTGTTTATGTCATGGCGTATTGCCAGTAGTGGGAATATTGTAGCCTGATTATGGTTGTATTACCTTCTCAGTAGAGTCGGGGAAGAAGTTGATCCCCTTGGGAACGAGCATGGCCATGCGCGCGGCGGCAACAGCGCGCACGGTGTGCAGGAAGTGTTGCCAGCGCGGCCCAGGCCGCTCTGCCGCGCGCCAACCGTACGGCCAGCCCACGATCACTGTGTTGGGCTTCAAGCCGCCTAGACCGCAGGTTTGGACCCTAAGAATAAAATAGAAACATTAAGTATTGGTCAAATTTACAATGGACTACGAAGTGATGATGTACATAGTTAGGTGTAACCAGTCTGATTTTCAAAAACTGTCAGAAGAAAAATAAAGATGAAACTCAACAGCCTTTATATAATGACAACATCCTCTATATATTATTATTATACTATATATTATTATTATTATAGGAGCTCGTGGCTAAGTAATAACAGCTGCACGGGTCGATCCATCAGGTTAAGCTACGCTTGCCGGGGCTGGTCTGTGGATGGGTGACCATCTTTTCATACCGAGACTCCTCCGTACCTCGGAAAGCACGTCAAGCCGTTGGTCCCTGCTGTCATTCGTGGATCTTTGACAGTCGTTACGGGTTGTCAGAAGCCCGAAAGTCTGACAACCAGTCTTACCAAAGGGTATCGTATTACCTAGTAATTGGGTTGTGGAGGTCAGATAGGCAGTCGCTCCATGTAAAATACTGGTATTCAGCTGCATCCGGTTAGACTGGAAGCCGACCCCAACATAGTTGGGAAAAGGCTAGGCAGATTGATCCTCTATATATTATCAACATCATCCACAGCCCTACTTCACACACTGATACCCAATGAAATTGTAAAGGCATAATGCCAGGCATTATACCTTTGCATATGCAAAATCAGAGGGTACTAGAAGTTCCTTAGATTCTGCACCAGCTAGTGACCAGCAACAATTGTTTGGGAATTGAACTTACAAATGGCTAAGTCCTTCAGCAATATCAGGGGAGACCAGTACATCGACGAATCCCTTGACCTTCTCCTCGTCCATGATGCGGCGCAGGTTGTGTCGCGCGGACATCGCGTCGCCGGCGCGGCGCGGGAAGTCGCCACCCAGGACTGACACGCATACTGTCAGACCCTTGCCTAGATGAGAGTATAATTATGGGTATTAGACGAATGTAAGAAGATGTTTCAGGTTCTTAGGCTAATTGTGACAGCTAGAGCACAATTTCACAGTATTCGGAGTAATCGCAATCTATCTGAAAGAATCTAAAGTGTAACTAAAGAAGAAGTCAACCGGAACTTAACTGAAAGTGATTGAGAGACAATTCCCATGAAGTTATCTCTGTAAATAAAGTTGCTGCTGTAGCTCAAAGAATAAAAATGGTAGGTTCTATCCACCATAGTACAAAAAGATTTCTCACCAGCTTTCAGTTGGCTAGCAAATGCGACCATCTTCCTATAAGTAGGCATCAGTTCATTATTCAGTTTAGCGAGCACCAGTACTTGCGGGCGCCAGTTCTTCGTGTGTGGAGGTCCTTGTTCCAGACGCAGGAGCGAGTAGCGCGCGGCTGAGAGAGCCAGACCACGGAGACCATCACCCCATTCCTTCTCGGCTCTGGAAGGTGCAAGATTATTTGAGATTTTGTATGTGGGACTTTGACTTTCTTCTTCTACGTGTTGTCTTTACTTTAGTTTAGCGTTATCTTTGGCTGTAAGGTTGGAAATACTTTTTAGATTTTGGTTGTAGAGTATATTTTTCAATGAGGTCCTTCAGGTTTTTTGTTAAGCACAGTACTTACCACATTTCTGATGGTCATACTGTAAACCAATAAAAAAAAACATTTTAAAGCCTTCATGTACTTACCCTCGATATTCAATGTACTTGTAGATAAGGCCAGCCATTCCCATTGCGAGGAGGGCATAGAACCATGATGTCATAAACATGATGGAGATGCACAGCGTCAGCCCGGCTAAAGATAGAGACCTGGAACCAACCAAGATATAAAAGTTCACCTGTTTCTTCATAGACAAGATACCCTTAAGTATAGAGGTTGGTTCCTTACCAGTGGTAGTACTTGAACCGAGGACGCCAGTTAGGAGTCTTGAGGAGCGTCTGTAGTGCGCAGGCGAGGTTGACGAAGCCGTAGCACATCAGGAAGAACATGGATAGCAGTGGTGCCAGGATATCAACGTTACCCAGCAGGATTCCGCACTGGCAGATCACCATCGTCAGGAGCAGCGCCCTGGTGTCAGAAATAACAATCAATGTACCTAATATGTGAAATAAAATCATTGTTATCTTGGATCATACAGTTGGCGTCTATATAAAAGGCTATTTACGATAACTCCTGATATGAAGGGCAGTACACTGTCAGTCGTATCATCTTCAGTATCTTTAGCGTTGGCTTACCTTGTTGGTTCACCACGGCTGGACGAGACGGCAAAAGGTGCCAGGAACGGTATGATCTCATCCTTAGCGATAGCTTGCAGCAGACGTGGGGCTCCGGTGAGGGACTGGAGACCAGCTCCCAGGGTAGACAGGAATGACCCGATCAGGATCACCCATTGGTTTGGCCACGCCATGTTCGCTACCACTAGCTTACCACCGATAGATTGACCAAATCTGGAATGCAGGATTTTTTTGAAAATTTTCAACACCTTTTGTTAGATGGTTAAAATGAACCACTATTAGTTGTGTAGGAGTTACAAGTTTATTAGTTCTTCTTTCTCACTTAATGGAGTAACGATTATGCCTGATCTTTTATATTGAGGTAGTTTATCGGTAATAAAAATACCCGCCAAGTGCGTGTCGGAGAACTTCACTATGAACAATGAAGGGTTCCATAGTTGGGATGAATTTATCTTAAGAACCAACTTAACATTGTAGGTGAAAAACTGTGTGTGTTGTTCTCCCATACATTTCAACTACAAATGTAAGTTGGTCGACTATTACTCGTTAAGTCGTAACTTAGCTGTGATAGTTTTCCTTTTAATCTCGTTATATCATATATATTACTGCCGTGATTTTTTTCACATTTCCAGGAACAACCATTTAACTGGCAGGTGTGGGACACTTGGCTCTAACAAAAATTTGCACTTTAGAGCTTATTATTACGCAAACGGATCCCTGAATCAAAAAAATCGTTTTCACAGACCCACAATATTTTTGAACGGCCTAACCCCACACCATGGAATAGACTAGAACAAAAATATCATCACCACTTTACGTGCAAGGGAGGTACTCTACAAATTTTTTTAAAGATTTTATTTTACCACTTGTTGGACCCATGCCAAATTACAGCTTTCTAGTACTAAGTGTCTCTAAGCTAAACCGCGGACAGACAGACGGACATGGCGAAACTACAAGGGTTCCTTGTTGACTACGGAACCCTAAAAAGTACCTATTTTTATCCAGAAAATATAGGGCTCCTGTGCGATTGACCACCTGAGTAAAAGCTAGTTTAATTATAAACGAAAGTCAAGAACATTCTAAATACAACGCGTCCTCACTTGTCTCGGAGCAGCAGGTTGTCGACGGTGCCCGCGAACAGCAGCACGCAGGACAGGTACACAGTGGACGTGGTGAGGATGGCGCAGATGGTGCCGATGGGGATGCTCTTTTGGGCGTCCGCCAGGTCACCCGAGCGGTTAGAGCCGGCCATGATACCTGCGCGGAGGGGGAATAAGATGAGTTTGAATATACAATAAAATCAATCACAACAATACACCCATTTGGAAATAGTAACAGCCTGAAGTCTGAGTTAGGCTAATACATGGGGTATGTGACATAACTGATGGATTGTGTGTGTACTAGACACCACCTGCCTAGACCCTTTTGGTAATACAGTCGTGAAGTAATGTTAAAACAGCAATATTTCCTTTACTAGACGAACACGCATTACTGTCACGTCAGAAACCAGAATTTGGAAGTTGTCGTCCATTTGAAAGTTATTTACCAATTGTAAAATTATCATCTTACCAGTAACTGAAGGGAAGAATATTCCAATGAGGATGGTGAAGGTCGTAGAGAGGTCAGCATAGACTTGATTGTAGGTGGGTCTCTCCATCTGCTCGATGTCATCGGGTTCCTTGCCGTATGCGATGTACTGGCCCAGTTGTAGGAACGAGTCTTGCAAGTTGTCGAAGAACACTCCACTTTTCAGTCCCTAATCATATAATTAATGGTTATACTTATTCAAAATCAGCATCCTACAGTAATGGAACCTTGAATGCGTTTAAGTTTTTTTTTAATCCAACTGTTAAGACGGCTCATGTTCTTACTCGTATCAGAATATCTGCGGGAAGGAAGGAATATGAGAAGATAGTGAAGAGATTAGTGCATCGTTTTTTGCGAAATATCTTGATCGAAGCCATTGGTCTAATAGACCTTTTCTGTCGTCGGTTATACCCAGTGTCTTAATATTTCAACTTAAAATTCATGATCAGGGGAAAAGGACATTTACGATCAATGTAACTATTCTCCTTACTTTGATTCCTTGGACGACAGACACGTTGTGTGCTAGGTAGTAGGGGTCGCAAGTGTTGTTGGGGCAAAACAGTTGATGCAGCGGCGCCCCGACGTCCTTCGTGCAGTTGTTGATGTTAATGTCCTTCAGCAAACGCTTGCCTAGTACGCACATCCTGAAAATCACAACTGAGTATTGAAACAGATTTTACTTTTTTTTGGCAGGCCCGTTGGCGTGGTTGGTTAAGATACTACCTATCATGCCGCAGGTCGTGGGTTCGATTCCCATCCAGGACAAACATTTGTGTGCATGAACATGTCTGCTTGTTCTGAGTCTGGGTGTAATTATCTATATAAGTATGTATTTACAAAAAAAAAAGTAGTATATGTAGTATATCAGTTATCTGGTTTCCATAGTACAAGCTCTGGTTAGTTTGGGATCAGATGACCGTGTGTGAATAATGTCCCAGGTTACTATTATTTATTATTATTTATTCAAACTAGACTAACTGCTACCAAAAATTGTGAAAAAAATTGTTAAGAAAAAAAAAAAAATTGTTAAAAATTGTTACCTTATTGTTGTTATTTAAATTTACATACATATGCGGTAAAAAGAAAAAACAAATTGTCAAATTAAAAACAGTCTAAATAAGGAAGGACATCATCAATCTTGGATTATGTCGGGCCTAATCATAATTTAAACAACTTTTTAAGCAACAAAATATTATAAAAGCAGGCTGATGTTATCTCTGAAATTCAGTATCTCATGTGTGTCATTAACGCGGCTTAATGAGACATGAGACTATCTCAGTCACGGCCTTACCCTACCCTTACCCTATACCCTTCGTGTTAATGTGCGGGGACTGATGTTTCTGTACTCAATAGCCGAATTTTGCTCGTTATGGCAAGCATAAATTTTGTTCCAGTGGCAATTGTCATTCGAAAGGAATTACATTTTTATTGCTCTATAATTTAACGTCACACATTGCAGTACAGATGTTTACGTAAACCGGATCACTGCATAACCAATAATGACCAAGAGGTCATTTTTGCAAGTATTTGTGAGAGCATCTTGTAGCTCAGATACTCCAAGTGTTTTAATATAATAAAACTTAAAAATTATAT
The DNA here is from genome assembly GCA_948252095.1 of Dicycla oo. Lineage (NCBI taxonomy): Eukaryota > Metazoa > Arthropoda > Insecta > Lepidoptera > Noctuidae > Dicycla > Dicycla oo. The sequence continues at coordinate 27,310,337 of OX411711.1, forward strand.
AAACAAAACATATAAAAAACACTCACTGCAGCTTATCATTTCCATTGAAGTTGACGAAGATTCCGACATACACCGCAGTGATGGAGAGGATGACACAGGCAAGGGCGACGGTGGCGAACTTGTTGACAAACTTGACGCCAACGAACACCACCATGCCCATGACGAGCAGCAACCCGGTGCCGTACACGCGGAAGTTATTGTACATCGCCTCGGGGTCCTTCGTGAAGTCCCCGAAGATGGACAACCAGGGCGCCATGTATGTCTGTTGATGAGATGGAGATGCTATAAGGTTTCTGTTTTTACAATTGAACAAACATTGAAATTTCTTTATAAAAGTTAAATATTAATGTGTTATACACATGAACCTTCCAGAATAAATTGACTAAAGGCAACCGCATCAAAACCCGTTGTGTAGTTTAGAAGAACAAGGTGACATAATTTTGTAATATGTATTATATGTAATGTATATAATTATACAATATGTAACAAAAACCCTGTTGTTCCTTTTAACACATGATTGCAAACAACTCTCCGGATTGGAATTCGAGGAAATAAAATCAGCTGTCCCATACATTCATGTTCGCATAACTCGTCGGAATGTAGGGAGCAGCCGATTTTTTTTCGCGATTTCAGGTTTGGTCCCATAATAAAAGTTGTTTTTTTTTATCACGAATAAAATAGTGATAAAAGGAACAACAGGGTTTTTGTTACATATTGTATAGATTTCATGTGAGCACAAGCTACGTCATCAGGGATTGCTCATACCTTGGCCCAACAGTCAGTAAAGCAGTAGTTAATCTAGCTGACTATTTGGAGAGCCCTGGACATATATATGTCACACTTTGGTAATGGTTTCACTCGAGGAATGTAATAGCAGATCCCGACATAACTTTTTAAGACAGGAATAACAATTGCTATCGGTCCTCCTGCGATTTTCCAGCATGCCTAAACAAGCATACGCACATAGAGTCAGCTCAGACATTCTAGTAACAGCGTTCGACATAAGTCATGATTGCTCGTTGTTTTCGAGCGTCAGAAAGCAAACCATGCGCTAGCTTAATCATTCAAAAGAGTAATTAGTGGTCTAATGAATATTAAAATCAGCTTTAGGCCATTCTGCATCGGATTATCGTTGATCGTCTACGTAATCTGCATTCTGTTAAATAATTTATAAATAAGCCTATTATATATTATCTTTTAAACATACAAGGTACAGTAAATAGCGAGCTTTGGAAAGTAGAGCCCCGTCGTTGTCAATCGTACCTGGTTGGGTTTCTTTCCAAGGGTCGATGCGTCAATTTATACGCTTGGGTTGGAGTCGAATGTTCTTTCCCGTTGTTAATTGACTGTATTATTATTAACTGTATTAACTAGGTACATACCACTTTAATGAATACTAACAAACATTGTCGTAATAATTATCCTCTATATCAGGATGGTAATAAAAGTGGGGGATCATAAACAGTAACTGTATTCCGCATACGAATTTCCTTTGTGGCTGCTTCGCAAGTCTGCTTTAATTAGCTAGTTAAAATGTCCCCGGTTTGTGGCTTATAGTCTAGAAATGTTTTATTATCTTTTTAAATTTAAAACTTTAAGTCTATAAAATGCGATTTCAGTAAAAAAAACTAATGTATTTTTATATTTTATGAATGCACTGTGATGGCGCACATTTTGTATGTAGGTGCTCATTTTGGTCCACTAATTTTTCACCACAACTCATTTGACAATTTATTAGTTTACGACCAAAGTTTGCAACTTATTCCGCAAATGTTTCATTTTACAAACATTCGCTTTACAAACATTTATTTGACAAATGTTTCACATGATATTTTATCATTTATAAATTTTTCATTTCATATAATTAGATTCGTTTGGAAAAATCACGTATATACTAAATATCTTTTTTTAATGAATTTTCTAAATCATGTATATATTTTGTAGTTTTGCATAATTTTATTTTTCTATATACTTATATATTCTGCTGCCGCGGCAAGCTCGTTTTGCTCGCTCGGCTCGTGCGTAGGGGGTCGCAGTTCTAACCTAACCTTTTCTGCGAGTAAAAATATTTAACCTAATCTAAATAGTTCGGTTCCGAGTAGCCTAGTAAAAATAATATATTTTTTCTATAACTTTTTTTCAAAACGTTGTTTTATGAGATAACATGATTGAAAAATGAATTGTTTGTCAAACAATACTAAAAATCAAACAAAAGTTTATCGGGTAATTAGTTTGTTAAATGAATTATAAACTATTTGGCAAACTTTTGTTGTAAAATGATGAAATGACAAATCGTGTTTTTGCCAATCGTTGTTGGTCAAGCGAAAATTTGTAAAATAATTTTCAGCACATTTTATATGTCCTTATGACAGCTATCATCAGTGCCTAAATAAGTCTTCAAAACTAAAAAAAAAACTAAAATAAGTAACTATTCGTAGGAACTAATGATCAAATTTAATAGGTACACTAGCTGCAGGGTTCTAATATTCCAAATTATGAATGCTGTCTGGCCGGCCACATCCCTGTGTCGAGGCCCCCGGGACGGAGTGAAGTACGATCTGGCCGGTCCGCCTCTACGGTGTCCGTTACATCAACACTGCTTAGGACTGGCGCAAACAGACAGTTTTAGCTGCGATATATTTTGTTCAGTAGTTTGTGTCAACGTGACGTTCTCTTGGAACTACAATATTGATGCTGTTTAACGATGCTGTGTGCTGGATCTTACACGTTTGATACACACAACAACAAATCGCAGTATACTGTGTGTCAAAGTCAAATCTTTTATTTCAAGTAGGCCATTATGTTATGTGTGAGCTTATTGCTCCCCCTACTCCTGCATTCATTATGTGTGAGCTTATTGCTCCTTCTCCAACTCCTGCATCATTATACTGAAATCCCCAATCAATCTATTAAATTTAATCTGTTATCGACTTATTGACTGACTGTTGCGTTAGTCCAACTGTTGACGCGAATCGGCGCATCTGTTTCACCTATTTTATCTGACCTTAGCTGACCTCGCGCGATAGCGGCACGCGTGATAAAAATGACGATATCTCTAAAGTTTTGTATGGGAGCTTATATAAAACGTTGGAATCGTTATGAAATAAGCTAACTTATTATACATGCATATATAGTACAGTTTTGTCTTGTAATGTATCATTAATAGTAAGCTGAAATCAGGGTGAGCGTTTTCCCAGTTTGTTGTTAAAAACTTGTTCTAAATAAATAATGAAACCAATATTTCAAAGAGTTTTTATTTTATTTACATAAAGATAAACTATTTTACATAAATCAATAAGAAACGAATTTTTATATATCAATAAGAAACACACACCTCCCGATACATTTTGTTCATGCCACAAGCATTATAATAACACGCCAAAAAATAGGGTAAGTTCAACGAAAGTTAGATGTTTAGCATGAGTCTTTTATGCCTTCCTTGTTCTTTTTTCCTACACTTTGTAGCAATTAGAGCAGGTAAAATACAGTTCGCAGATTATAAATCGCTTATTAAATACATGGTCAGTCTAAGGAACCGACCGTCGGTCCATAAACGGATCCGATTTTTTTATACGGACCGATCGTCGTTTCGTCGACGGCTGAAGGGGCTACACATCACGGTGACAGCTAACATGACATTTGATGGTAGATTAACTGACCAGTGAGTGATCAGACTTTCAGTGTAATGGGTAAGTGGCTTATCACAGGTATAAACGTATTTTGTGGACGCCAGACCTTTCGTACGAGTACCTACGTGCATACAGTCCCGTAAACCTATAAAACCGGTCTATGCAATTGTGGCGAGGAGAGATACGGCCACGCGCCACGCCTCTGTACCGACTCATGTAGGTAGTGGTTTAGTCATTGTATATAACTGAGGTAACATCCCAGTTATCAGACTTGTTGAGTTTAGAGACAGTGGTCTATAGTCTTAACGTACGAAATGGTACCTATACCAACTTGTTTATACAATAGTTGTTGATACCATGCTTTGCTTTTAGAACAACACAACTAGAGAGGCTCAATTTAACAAAAAGTTGTTGTTGAATTGTGAGTAGTATGTAGGTACCTATGCTGTGTTGCAGTTTTCATGATGGGTATGAAAAAGAAACCGGCCAAGTGCGTGTCGGACCACGCACAATGAAAGGTTCCGTAGTTGGGATGAATTTATCCCAAGAACAAACTTAACATTGTTGTTGAAAAACATGTTCTCCCATACATTACAACTGCAAATGTAAGTTTGTACACACAATATTGAGAGATTTACCATTTTATTTTAAGACCATAAACTTCTTATAAGTTTTCATCTAATCACAGTAGTTTCGGAGATAAGGAGGGGAATGGTCAATTTTCATCTATTTTCTTAAATAACTTTAAAACTATATATTTTAAAATTATAAAAAAATATATATTTAGGACCCTCATATTGACCCAAAAAATAAAAATATATTTGAGACCATCACAGCAAGCCCTTTCATTAGATATATGGCATGGTACAGTTTGCAAAACTATTTTTTTAATTTTCTTGTTGCCCCCCAAAATTGACCCCCATATTCAAAATTCATTTATTTACGTTATACGTCCTTGTTTGGGACACAGAAATTCATACGTGTACCAAATTTTAACTTAATCGGTCCATGAGATTCGGAGCAAATTGGCTGTGACAGTTGGACACACAGACAGACAGACACACGAGTGATCCTATAAGGATTCCGTATTTTTCTTTTGAGGTACGGAATCCTAAAAATGGAATAACTTTAAAGTTGAAAGTGTATAGAATAAAGCATAGTACAATCCTGAATCTCCAACGACATTACCCATCCGACCTACAGTTACCCATCCGTTGTCGCATACCTGTCGTTCTTTAAGTGATAAAGTACTTACCAGAACTATTTCAACAGCTCCGACGATGTACATGGCTGCTGCGAGCGTGGTGCCCGTATAGAACAGCATCCCGACCGCCCCGCCGCACTCGGGGCCCAGAGCGCGTCCTATCATGAAATACGACCCGCCCGCCGGAACCACGCCATTCGTTGCGATCGCAGACATCGAAATAGCCGTCAGCATTGTCTGTGAAAACAAAAATGTACTTAAATAATGACCTTTCACACCCTTGCTTTAAGCTCGTGGCTGGTAAGAGCAAACTGTGTCTCCTAAATCCGGTTATAATAATAATAATTTTATTTCAAGCAACAAGACTCATAGTGTTAGTAACAATATACTTACAAACTATGCTAGTAATACACTCACAAAAACAAAAACAAACACAGAAAACAGATTGTGACATCACTGCTGCACGGTGACAGGCCCAGCCGAAACCCTGCAGCAGTGGTTCACAAACGCACAATCAAGCCTGCTCGCTATCATAGACAGGATGCTGTTGGCGCTGCCCCGCACCCCACGGACCAAGGATGAACCACGGACCGTGAACCGCTTCCGCATCACGGAGTAAAAACAGTCCACGTGAGCTTCAGCGAACATCCTTGATGCGCTGCAGTACCGGGGCAACCCCATCAACACCCTGAATGCATTATTGTACTGTATGCGAAGGGCGCCGTATGATTTTTGAGTATAATGAACCCACAGACTGCAAGTATAAAAGGACGTACAGTAAGCGCTAAATACTTTACACTTACACTTGACCTCTTTAGAGGCACGCCTGAATCTGCGGGCAATCATGTTAGCTCTCACACACAGCGCCCTCCGCTCCCTGTCAATATCCTCATCATCCTTGAGGCCAGTGGTCAATAAATGACCCAGATATTTAAATCGGTCTACCCTCACAAGGGGTATACCGTTCAGCTTAACTGAAGGTACTGCTTCCGGGTATTTACCCCTGGCCCCAAAGACCATGACCACACTCTTCTTAACATTATATGCCAAACCATGTAGTCTGGCATATTGCTCGCAAGTGGCTACGAGTGTCCTAAGCCCGCAGATTGACGCGCTCAGCAGCACCATGTCGTCTGCGTAGCTAATGTTATTACAACACACGCCATCAATCACCCGACACGCATGCTGCTAAGCGCGCCAACCAGATCATTCACATATAGGTTGAATAGCGTTGGCGAGCATAACCCCCCCTGCCTCACCCCGCACTCCAACCCATACGGCCTAGATAGGGCACCAGCCCACCTCACAATATTGACTTGGTTTCCATACCAGTATTTTAGAGTATTTGTCACCTCTGGTGGCAAATTAACCTCTTCCATTTTTCTCCATAAAATGTCGTAGGAAACCAAGTCAAAAGCCTTGCCCAAATCAAGGAAACATGCGTAAACTGGAGTGTGGCGATCCGTGTAGTACCTCACAGTGTGCTTCACACTCAATATAGCGCTGTCAGTGGATAATCCAGACCTGAAACCGAATCGGTTATCGTGAACACGTATATGTCTACTAAGTTGAGCGTTGAGCACACCGTCAAACACTTTCGACATGACTGTGGCAAGAGATATTGGCCTGTAATTGTTCTTATCACCCATGTCACCAGTCTTATTTTTGACGATAGCCACCACTGTTGTTTTGGTCATGTATAAGAAGGTTTAGATCAATTTTATTTTCAAAGCCTACTATTAATTTCTATCAACACAATATATCAAACCCCGTTTAACATTTCAGAAAGAAAATGTACCCTTTGGCATATTATCTAATACATAGACCAAAAGAAGCGGGTTGCCAGGGGACAAGGGACTGGACAACGACTCATAACATAAACGTCACAATAAAGGTTAGACGCTCGATCCAATAAGCGAGGACATTAGATTTTATCAAACTAGTTTAGTATTAGCAACAAATAATCCATTTAGTGTCTAGAAGATTAATACCCGGTTTCTGAGGATTTTAAACAGAGTTTATCCATTCGATAGTGATTATTGGTTTGATATCGTGTTTCTGAACACTTCGTTAACAAAGAATTTACCTTAAAAGTCGAGTGCATTACTATCGAGGATTTATCTGAGGACTTCAAAAGCCGAGCATATGGAAGGGATTTGTTTAAATAGATAATTTTGTCGAATCAATAGCTATTAAGAGTTTAAACTCCGTTTAAGAATTCTTCAGAAACCAGGCATAAATATAATCATAATATGCCGTTGGCAAGTTAAATTAGATAAGTTGACGGATCGGGCATTATTAGACGCGGCATTGATGTAGATTTAGAAGCGAGCTCGGACAGACTCCAGGGAAATTCTACGTAACAATAACGTAATCAGAAGGAAATATACATTGCGGAGGGAATACTCGTACAATGTGGACGAGGAGTTATTTTCATTCTCTCGTGTTTTTATTTTGTGCCAGGTATAGCGATAAGTATGTAAAGCCAATTGTATTTCTAGTTTCCACTTTATTTTGGCGGTGGAAGTACATCTAAGCGAGTTGTTATTCGTGCGTCATCACCCCCTGCTCGGAGGAATATGAATAGCTACATGCGTAAGTAATTTTATTCAAAATAGCTTGTGGATGGGGTAACGCTGATTAGTATATTCATTACATTGTTATTTGCTTAGGGGCTCGTGGCTAAGTAATAACAGGCGCACGGGTCGATCGATCAGGTTAAGAAGCGCTTGCTGCGGTTGGTCCGTGGATGGGTGACTGCCTTTACATACCGAGATCGACATAGTTGGCAAATGGCTAGGCAGATAATGACATTATTAATTCCTTAAAATACGAGAACAAATAGATGTGTAACCAATTTAGCTGCATCGGGTTAGACTGAAAGCCGACCCCAACATAATTGGGAAGAGGATAGTCAGATTGATCCAAGCAGGATGAAATGGGGTTCATAACAAGAGCCGGAAAAAAAGGTAGTAAAATAGTAAGCCAGGATTTTACTGAGCAAGTACTTACAAACAATTTAAAAAATGGTCTTGAACAAACGCTACCATAGTATAATTTAGCGCTTGTACCAAGAAATGCAGGCCAGCGACATGGTGCGCCAACAGTGTACTAACAAAAGACAGCACAAAGTTGCGAAGATCTAGGTACAAAAAAGCATAAACATCATTCACTTACCGTACAGCAGCAAACAAGCACAATCAGGAATCCTTGAATAGCGCCAGCAGTTCCGACCACCCACGTGAGACGGATGAAGAGGATAACGCCGAAGATGTTCTGGATGCAGGGTAGATAGACACCGATGAGCGTGCCCATGCGGGCCGGGGGCGCCGGCTTCACGTCAGGGTCTGCTGCTGATGCCGTGGGGATCGTGTTGGAGTAGTTCGCCAGGGAAGTGAGGAAGGTGGCCGCTCTGGGCCTGTCCTCCAACTCGTCCTGTTAACAAGAAAGAAGATTAAACACTGATCTTCTGGTAAATGACCCGTTTCACTTCCGGATTAATTCCGGTGGTCTTATATGTAGAAACTCTATTCCATTTTTTTTTATTTTTCGGATTCCTAGCTAACCATACCTACAATGTGAAACAAGTCTTGATTTTTTCTAAACAGTTGAGTTTTTGTTTCGCCAATCACACCAGTCTAGGTATTTACCTAAGAAAATATTGCGATTTTTAAGCATACCTAATTTAAACTTATATTTAGTTAAGTTAAGGTTAACCGACATAATTATATTACTTTCGTGGAGGTAATTAACTATGTTACTCCAAGTATGACGTGGATCTGGGATAATATTGTTCGAAACGACGATATTATATGTATAGCTACAGCACATAGGTACATCTCCGTTATACAGTAGCAAACATGTAACATTATATACAACTGAATTGTATATGTATATAGTATCCATAACTTGTACGCTTTATAGCATAATGGCTGAACAAGCATAATATATGTAAAATACGACTCCTCTGTCGCGTTATCTTGTAATAATAGCGTGACATTCGATTTCGTACACTGTCTCTTTAATCTTATAGTCGGCAGGAGGTGGCCCCTTCTGCCGACTATAATATGCATCCAGTTCACGTAGCAGACTTGAAATATGTTTAACTTCACACGAAAAAATAAGGCCAGATCCCAACGGGTACGTTTCCACGAAGTCAGACTAACTCAAGGTTATGTAACTATTGTCTGACACCCGCCTATTCTGCTATCGTAATCTTGAAAGCGGTTATGATAAAGTTAGAGAAAGTGGCGCCTTCATGATAACGCCCTTGTTGCTGAGATTGAGTTCTTTGTTAAAGTTCATTACGATAAGCGTCTTTATTCTAATGTCCAAAGCGGCGTTTGTAGTTGTATAGGTATGTTGTAGGCAACATCGTACTATGTATTATAAGTGAGAAGCGACGAAAAAAATACCTTTAAAAGCTTTCAGAAAATTCCACCTAAGAAGCTCTGTACACAATACAATCCTAATAACTTAATTGAAGACTTAAGAGATTTTTTTTATTTTGAACTGAATTGCTTGTGTAGGTACGTAATTATTGCACGAGTGCAAAATTTATTAAAACCTACATAAAAGTTGAAAGTGCGCAATATTCATATGAGATGCGATTCACGTAAAATATAGCTAGCATAGGAGTTTTTAATTTCACGTTTGTAGTACGATATACGAGTGCTGAGAGTCGAGAGCCGAGTACCGAGTTGCTGAAACCTGAGTCAACGCGTTCGTCTCCTAAAGCTCGTATTTTATTTACGCGCCATTTGCATCCCATCGACGCGCACCGCTTAGTAGCGTCGTCGTATCGAACATACTCGTACCTAGGGCGTTACCGTCACTTGCCGGAATGTGACGCTTTTAGCGTTCCCTCTAGAGAATGTAGGTACGAGTAAATCAGAATTTACATCGCACACCATTGCAAAGGAACGAATTGGGTTATTCAATTTAAAATGGATTTCGGATATATTCAGACGGTACTGTTTTCATTTAAAGATTCTTCATGTAATGCAATTTCTCCTTATACCTCTGTAGATATACAGGGTTATTGGTAAAACATCAAAACCTCTTAAGGGGTCATTGTACTCATCATTATGAACAACTTTTACTATGGGACCAAACCTGAAATCGCAAAAAAAAATCATATGTTCAGTACATTTTGACGAACTATGCGAACATAAATGTACTGAACACTGTTTTTTTTGACCCCTTAAGAGGTTGTTGGTGTTTTACCAATAACCCTGTATTTCGATTGCATCATTGACTTGAATAGTCTCATGCACAATTACAATATTCTTTTATTGCGGTGTATAATCAATTACACCCCGAAAGATCAAAGTCAAAAACAAATCTTTTAAATAGCATTGATGGTCCTTAATGTCGTATTGTAAGTTATGTTGAGCAATAAAATAAAGGCACACAAAACAAGCAATTTATCACGGGAGCTCTTTTCCTATTTGTTTTCATTTGTTCCGTCGCCATTATTCGGCACTTTATTTGGTATCCGGATGGCTCTCCGTTGGAATCGCAAGCGTAATGAAGTTCATTGTTCATCCACAGTGGATTGTGAGGTTTTACGGAGTCAGCTCGAGAGCAGCCCTTGACATACATAATATTAACGTTCACTGACGATGCTGCTGTTTCAGCGATTGCTTACATTCAGGCTTTGGTGTATTTTTTTTAATGTCGTTAAATTAAATAAAGCGATAGTTTTCAGTTAGTTGAATGTCAAAACCGTGTTTCTTAAATGTTGGTAAATAGTCTTGTATAGTTCACAGTTCCTTTTTCCAAAATGAAACCATAAACTTTAGCCGGATTTAGTGAATTGCAAATGGATGCCAATCATGAGGTTCGGTTTTGTGACCCATGTATCAATCAATCTGCCTAGCCTTTTCCCAACTATATTGGGGTCGGCTTCCAGTCTAACCGGATGCAGCTGAATACCAGTATTTTACATGGAGCGACTGCCTATCTAACCTCCACAACCCAGTTACTGGGTAATACGATACCCCTTGGTAAGACTGGTTATCAGACTATCGGGCTTCTGACGACCCGTAACGACTGTCAAAGATTCACGAATGATAGCCGGGACCAACGGCTTAACGTGCTTTCCGAGGCACGGAGGAGTCTCGGTATGTAAAGATGGTCACCCATCTACGGACCAACCCAAGCAAGCGTAGCTTAACCTGATGGATCGAACCGTGCGGCTGATATTACTTAGCCACGAGCTGACCCATGTATACCACCCTTAATAAATCCCGCACTCTACATGTGTGACAGTGACTATAGTGTGACATACATATTGGACTTGGAGATGTTAAGCATAACACAATGTCTACTTACATAGGTCCGATGACTTTTTTTGTGTGTTTACTATTCATATCTTTATATGTATATAGATTCATAACATCAGATTCTTTTATCTATGTACATAAACTTGAAGTAAACGACGCCAATTCAGGTTAGGTACAGCTTGAAATGACAATATCAGATTTAACAACCGTTAAACAGCGCTCAAGTTGTTATTGGTTTACAGTCCACTGCCTAGTACTTTATTAAGCCATTTGAGTCAAGATTTTATGCCTTGGACACTATAAGGAAAACCTGTAAAACGATAAATCTTTTAATAGGAAATCGTTCAGTTTTTCTTTTTTAGGGTTCCGTACCAAAATTGTAAAAAGGAACCCTTATGGTGTGACTTAGTCAGTCTGTCACAGCTGGATATCTCAAGAACCACTAATGTTGAATCAACTTGAAATTTCGAATAGTTTTAGATGACGTTTGCCCAACTATTTTGCAAATAATAAAGAATTTTTATTTTTTTGCAACAGGGACTGAAAGGCGGTCTTAAAAATTCGAAGTAGGGCTACTAGGTCCTGTGGGGTATCATATGAAGGAGCGCTGTTTGCACATTCTCAAACATGTTTTCTTTTTTTTAGACCATGTAGTTTTCGACTTTTGATGAAAAATGTAAAAAAAATACCGTTCCTCCCCCCTTATCTCCGAAGTTTGCATAGAGAAAAATCTGGAATTATTTTGTGTGATAGAATATATATGACTGGCAGCGCCCCGCGGTTTCAACTGCGTAAGTCTCGAATCCGTACGAATATGGAGATAAAAAGTATCCTATGTGTTAATTAGGTTATAAACTATACGGTTTTTGCGTGAAAGAGTAACAAACATCCATCCATCCTCACAAACATTCGCATTTGTAATATTAGTAGGATATTAGTAGGATGGTACGGAACCCTTCGGTGCGCGAGTCCGACTCACTCTTGACCGGTTTAAAAAAATGTAATTATCATTATTTCAAAGAACTATCAATCTTTCTGTATTAAAGAAGAATTCTGTCGGTTCTACCCTATCATTGGGACGTCTACAAGTTGATATTTTTTAAGTGCCTTACTTTCATATTGAAAAGTATCATCACGGTCACCTTGATCATAACAAAAGATGAAGAAATCAAACGCAATTGCGATGAGGTAGCTTGTGAAAGTGTGGCAGCCTCTCGAGCCCCGTGGAGACGTTATTGAAGCTCTCACATTGATTTCGGTGGAGCATTCGGCTGCGGCCTTGTGCCGAGTGCGGCCTCGGCTGTAGGGTGCTTAGGGCCGCTTAGACAACGAGGCCGCGGCGCCGCTCACCGATATCCGACGGATATAGGTGCACGCTGTTTATTAGGCAAGGCATGGGCCAGGCTTCCGAATTAAAACGCGTATCATTATCAAACATGGTTTTAATATCATCATGGTTTATAGTGTTAGTTTTAAATGTTCCTCTTTTATTGTTTATATTTCCTGCCCGTGTCACAAATCAAATTGTTTTTTTTTCTTTCTTATTTTTGATATCTTAATGAATGCTGAATGTAAGGTAAAACCAGCTTAAACAATTAAAGTGACAACTTTATACAACGTTTATTAGTAAGGTAGTGAAAGTTTGTTTGTTACTCAATCACGCTTTAATGCCTGAACGAATTTGGATGAAATTCGGCGGACCCGAATTGATTGATATCTAAGATATTTTTTATACCGCATTTTGTAGTGAAACCGCAGGAAAGTGCTAAAATAAACCATCGACACGCAAAGGAGACTATTATCTGGGATTTAAACTACGGTTTCAGGAAGTTTAATTATACATAAACCTTCTAAGTATTAGTGTAACTTTGTATGGTTCTATTCTTAGTGCGGATTTCACCAATGAAACTGAGCTGTCAGTGTCAATATTCCATAACAATGTTGACAGTGACAGCTCTTGAACGCGGTTTAGATGTGCTGAACGCGTTCAGTTTCTTTGGAGGAATTCGCCCTTAAGGCCGCTTTTTCAATTGCCAGTTAACTGTCATCCGACGAATAAGTTTGTTATTTTGACAGTTTTAGTATGGACATTGGACAAGCTGTTAAAACGTAAAATTTATTCTTCAGATAAAAGTTATACACATAATGATTGAAAAATCGGCCCTTAAAGTCTATCTCACATTTTGTTAAAAGTTTCTCAAACTAAAGTTATGTTCTTGAGTTCTCAAATTGTCACTAATTCATGTTTTGTTATAAGATGGGGAACAGGAGAAATACAGCCGTTTTTCAAGCTTAGATCTAAAGTTAACATTCATTTTGTTCTTGCCTTAGTTGAGATCTTGATGTATGAAGCTTATAACACAACAAGCCACGCGCCTGATGGGTTTTCCCATCGACAAAATGATGAACTTTCATGCCCTTTTAAACCCCGCTAGGGCATTAATTTTAAGTATTTTATTTTCTCTTCTAGTCTTACACACGTGGTCTACATCTCTTTTTATCCTCTGTCCTATCGCAAATATGCTGCAAGAGACTTCTTTAGAAATAAGCATCACCTTTGTACTTATTTTTCTGTTTCTTTATTCTTGTCTGTTTAATTGTGTTTGCACATAAATGGTTAATTAAAAATAATAAATAACAATAAAATAATTTTCAAAAATCGTTCCTTTTTTACTCACCTCTGTTAAAAAGGATGACTTGTAATTAGACGTATTCCTTCTAGGACGTGATGGTGTGCTATCATGTCCTGGAAGGAATAAGTACTAGAAATATAAATGTGTCCCTATCTATCTGAACGAGTTTAGTTGGATTTGCAAGCTACGAATTGGTTCATAATGAAAGGAGTTTTTAACGAATGCTCGTTAATTTCTAGTTAGAGTAAAAACTAGTTACGATTAGCAATATTAAATTTGATCTTTAGTATTATATAAGTATTTGCCGAATACATGATCAGTACATAACAAAATCAAACAAAAACCAATGAATTATGGTATATACAACTCTGTTAACACATTGGTTTGTTACACTTTTTTATATGCCCATTGCCGCCATACAAAATGGTAGGTACGAGTATACTCGTAGGTGTTTTACATCAAATGCCAAAGAATTTAACACCGCCCTCCTTCCACTGCCACTCATCTATAATTCGTTACAAATCGCATACAATGAACTACGAGATTACTCGTAGTTGTCAGTGGGGCCCAGATCTTGTGGGCAGCTAACGTGTTAAAAAATGTTGTTTTATTGATATTGAGTGAGCTAATGAGACTATGATAAACTAATTGAGACAGTCACAAACTGCCGCACACATAGTACCTAAGACAAATTGCAAAAGTCAGTATAACCTCACCAATCCATCTTTATATGGAACTGATTTCTGCCTGCGACTTCGTCCGCTTGAAACTTGTCTCTACCCACCTCTGCCTCACCTGCTCGCGCTATTACTTCGTCCTCGCTTAGCGTTCTTTCTGACTTTTATTCTTTTTGATCGGCTCCTAAGGCTTCTAAGCGTGATATTAAATAGCCTATAGCCTTACTCAAGAATTGGGCTATCAAATTAAAAAAAAAAATCAAATCCGGCTGGTAGTTCCAGAGATTCGTTAACTCTGGAACAAACTTTCTAGCTTTATTATTAGTAAAGATGTAGATAATAACATACATTCTCGTAAGTGTGTCAATGTTACGCCATTAGAGAGCGATTACAGGTACGCCATTTTGAAACTGTCTTTGGAACTGTATGACGTTTAATAAGCTCAAATTTTAGTGAAATATCTGAATTAATTTTAAGATACATGTTTTGTCACATATAAAACTTTCATTAATGCCCTAGATAATCCATTACCTACGATAATTATGTTGATGGTTGGATGGTTTGACGTTTATCCTACAATTTAGTTAACGCTGCAGGATAAAGGAGAACTAATTAATTATAGGTACCTACGACAATTTCATGCATAATTTTAATATACGTAATTAATATTTGGGGAGATACACTGCCAATTAATCCCGCTAGGAGTCGCATCGTTGCTGGTGTTGCTTACCTGTCAAACACCATATTTTTTTTTATGGCGAATGCGCGTTTACTTTTAAGTATCCTTGAAAACCTTCAACAGATAGACAGCTGACGGTTACCAGCGATTATGGCGCCATCTGTAATTAGCTTTGCTTGTTCCTTCCCCTATGTGTTTACTGATTAATCGCACAACAGTAAAGTTAAAACAGATACGAAGCAGATAAATCTCAGAAATTATGCATGGAAGTTAAAACTACATAAAACTAACTAATATTATAAATCCGAAAGCGAGTTTGTTTGGTTGTTGGATACGCTTTCACGCTAAAACGGTTGAACGGAATTGGATGATATTTGGCACATGTTTAAACCATGACCTAGCAAAGGACATAGGCTACTTTTCATCCTGGATCGCAAGCGAAGTCGCGGGCAACAGCTAGCGCATAATAAATCAGTCTTCTTCTTTGCATGTCAATCTTTGTAGGTCATTGCTTTTTTTTTGTTTGTTTTATTTTTTCTCTCAGTTATTTTTAATCATGGTCTGGCAGTTTGAGTAATCTATGCGGCCTACCCCAATGTCCTTTCTTTGGTATTGTTCGTCGAATCGTTGAGCTCCTTAAGTTCTTAGTTGAGCTGCGCGATTACTGACAAATGCGTGCACTGTCTGGAAGGTCCTCTCAATCTGTGTGGTTCTTTCCTCAAAAGACCATTTCAGACACCAATCTACATGGTCTTCACATGAAGTGACCAAGATTATGTCTGGACTTTATAAGAGACTGTGACCTCTGAGTTTGTTTCGGCCTTTCTTCTCAGAGTAGTCAGATAGGAAACGCTGACCTCATCTAGTTTAAAAAAAAAATATTGACTTGTAAAAGTGTTTGTACAAACCTACTTACAGAAATAAAAATCATTTATCATTTATCATTTAATCTAAATTAAAACTACATCGGTTAAGAAGTTATATATATATGGTAACTGGTAATTAATAACCCATACATAAACACATGATTACTCATGATAACAATCAACTTTTACTTACGGGAGCAAACCTGAAATCGGGAAAAAAAAATCAGCTGCTCCCTACAATTTGACGAGTTATACGAACAATGGGACAGCAGATTTTTTTTTTTTGCGAATTCAGGTTTGGTGCTTCTATGTAAACATTTGACATTCTTCCCGTTAGGGTTTATAGGGTGACCGATACTTAAACACATGATTGTACTCATAACACGCAACTTTTACTATGGGACCAACCTGAAATCGCGAAAAAAAAAATCAGCTGTTCAGTACATTTATGTTCACATAACTCGTCAAAATGTAGGACACAACTGATTTTTTTTTCGCGATTTCAGGTTTGGTCCCATAGTAAAAGTTGTTTGCTATCATGAGTATAATTATATGTTTAAGTATCGGTCACTAATTACCAGTCACCCTATATATATTTTGAGTCATTATAAGATCTCGTAAAATGACGTATGTAAAAACTTGTTTAAAAGTAGTTACGAATATAAAACCTTCTATATTTTATGATGAGCGGGCGCCAGCCAGCGTGTTTGAAATATGACGAGAGAAGAATGCTTTATCCCAGAATGTTACGAGTCTCGCAAAAGCGTTCGTTAGGCTGTATTATTTGTGTGAAAGGCAATGACTGTTATATATCAAAGACATTCATTAAAACAGTATAAGTAAGCATTCTAATTGCAGGGCTCGAGTTGCTAGCGTATTTTGGCAAACCTGTTTAAACATCAATCCATTTTGTACCTAAATTTATCACGCTATAATATTATAAAGACGAAAGTTTGTGAGTGTGTTTGTATGTTTGTTACTCTTTTACGCAAACACTACTAAACGGATTTTGATGAAATTTGGCATACAGATCCCTGGATTAACGAAATGTAGTGCACAATTCCTGAGCAGTAACCGAACAATAAGTACTAGGCTTGCATGAATTCAAGACAGCACATAAATTTTACAATCATTATTGCACAATTTCTGAGAAGTAACCCTAACACAAAGTACTAGGCTTGCATGAATTCAAGATAGTACATAAATATTACAATCATTATTGCACAATTTCTGAGAAGTAACCCTAACACAAAGTACTAGGCTTGCATGAATTCAAGATAGTACATAAATATTACAATCATTAGTACACAATTTCTGAGAAGTAACCCTAACACAAAGTACTACTAGGCTTGCATGAATTCACGATAGTATTTCAATCATTAGTATTATGCTTCTAATAGGATTATAGTTTATAACCAGGACCTTTTTTCCCGGTAGTACATTTCCGTGGGTTAATTACCGGTCTCCACGCGGGCGAAGTCGCTGGCAAAAGCTATTAACAAATAAATGTTCTTGTCTACCAAAATTAATGCTTCATACTTACAGGACCAAGGAACTATGCCGAACGGGCTAATAAAAATTCTATTGCTATCTTTCCCTTGCCATCACCACACGTAATAGGGGCAGAAGTCACGCGGCTCGCAAATGGTGCGTGAATTATATACGAGATTGCGCTCTTGGATTATTCCAGCCTACCGGCGCGGCGCACCGCAGGTGTGGCCTCGCCTTTATATACTAAAAAGCTCTTTTTTATTAAGGATTATTTTCATCACGTGAAGTTACCAGCGCTCGCGTTTTATGTAAAGAACCATCTTTATTGTATTGCGGAATACAAAAGTTTTTATTCCTGTTCCTTTTTTCCGAGACGCGTATATTTTTTTAAGGCCAAGGCTGGATAATATCTAATAGATACTGAAGTTTACATGTACGAGAGTTTCTGGATTAAAATATTTTATGATCCGGGTCAATTTTAAATATGAAAATCCAAGCTGAACTGTGACTTTAAAAGTTTAACTGGAAAACTCTGAAACTGCATCAAGAATTGTAACGAATGAAGCGGGAAACTCGAGCCAATAGCGTAATAGATTGAAGTGCTACGACCGCTATGTAACGAGCTACGAACTAGCTACGAGCGCTACGAGGACGCTACGAGGACGCTACGATCGCTACGAGGACGCTACGACCTATACGGGTTATCGAAATTCGAAAGCACACGTACTCTTACATTCGCGCACTCGTAGCAAGGGTAATACGTTCTTAACTCAATTTCGATAAAGCGCTCAATTTATTCCGTTTCCTCCTCGGATAACTACATAAACCGGGTCTTAAATTAGCTCACGTAAATGTTATTTCAAATAATTTATGCTCGGATATCGAATCGAGAGGGGTTAATTTTATTTATACATATGAAACGTGCGATAGAGTAAGTCAGGTCAAGGATAATAAGTGCTGAGAGACCCACCGAAACGAAACAACACGTAACTCGATATGATTTTTTAATCTCGAACAAACCCGGTGGGATGGCGTTGGGTGGAGAAGATTAAATGAATTAATTATTAGGTATTATCTTTGTGATGAAAACTCTGACATAAAACATGGCTGCGGTGAAGGAACAGGTAAAGTTCATCACGCGTTTATTACACAATGAAAACCATAAGGGTGCTTTACAAAATGAAGGTAATTTGTATTTGTTGCCGTTTCAGTATATTAAATTGTATGTAATTAGGTATTCAGCTAGGTTTTTAGACAAATAAAATGTACTATAGCTTTTAAGCATCAGCATAAACTTAATACAAAGGCGTTTCTTCTAAAGATAAGGGGTCGGAGAACTGCTAAAATGTGGTGGGTAGGCCGCAACATTCAATTCCAGTACAGTTTGTAGTGTATAAAATAAATTCTCTGCTACAAACTGGGGCCATATCTTTCTCAAGACTTTTACGACACTCTCAAAAGTGCTGTCTGACTGAACATTTAAATGAGTACACCTAAGTAAGAATAACATGTTTTTACCTTGAGAGAACACGTATATTTTGATGACGGGTAACATTGTTATTTTGCACGTCACTTCGAGGCAAGAATCAGAATTTCTTTTGTTCATTGTCACAGAGATGACCTTACTACTATGATATAATTATTTTATCTGTATAGTAATTTAACCCACGAAGCGACACACACTTTACTTGTTGTTGCGTGAAGACGCGTACCGTCTACATATAACACAAACACACTCTCTCTTCCGACATCGCCGTTGTCTCAGACGGTACCGAGAGCTCCTGCGCTTACACACACACTCACAGCGTGTTTGTATACTTGGCAAACACAAGTAAAGCGTTTGTCGCTTTGTGAGATAAAAATACTAACTACTAACAATCAGTTTGTTTGACTGGTGGTTCCCAAACTAGGTAGTTTACTGTATCTCGGGGATGTTAAGGTCTATAATATTACAACATTTTATAACATAAGCATCATTTATAAATTATAAAACTATGTCAAAAATCCGTTTATTACCCTTGGTCCCTTCCGTAGCCCCTTAAAGGGACCACGGAAAATATATATAGTCTCGAAAATATGATCCGCGACAATAGCATCTTAGAGAGATGCTACTTGTTATTGTCGCGAATCATATTTTAATTCGGCAGCATTGTATTTCTCGGAGGGACCACTGGTAACAAAATTCCCCGTGGCTTCTTCTAGGGACTACAGCAGGGACCAAGGGTAATAAACGGAAAAATCTAGTCCTATCATAAAATTTAATGAAAACAGCACAGAAGTCGGGGTTTCTACTTAAAATAGGAACAAGTTACATTCTAGGCCTAG
The DNA here is from genome assembly GCA_948252095.1 of Dicycla oo. Lineage (NCBI taxonomy): Eukaryota > Metazoa > Arthropoda > Insecta > Lepidoptera > Noctuidae > Dicycla > Dicycla oo. The sequence continues at coordinate 27,330,128 of OX411711.1, forward strand.
TCTGATTATAAAAGACAAAACCGTGATGACCCTTTAGAGATCCATCATAACAAAACATTTAGGAACCAACGGAAACGGGATAATACGCCTGCTCTCACAGATTTAGTCCTAGGTACTAAGGAAGGGAGCTGATCCTCTGGAACACAATAGGAATACGCAAACGCTATTGTTACGCAACACAAGTGTCCAATTTATCTCCTGAATAATGAACAGTAGTTCCATCTCATCTCTGTGCTCAAAGTACTGTAACTCCAAGGGTTTTCGGACAAGATAGGCTAATCTACCTAATTTTGAGAAACTACATAAACCTACTATGTGCGTTAAAGTGTATCATAATTTTAGGCGAATAGTGTTGCTCTTGTTGATATAACAAAATGAGTTAGCCAAGGTTCAACGGGCGATTTTGTTTCGCCCACTGGATGTACTGAGCCAATCATTGAGAATCCAACAGAGCGCATCCCAGCGAGAAAACACGCTGTTGGATTTCAACTCTCGGCGCTAAGCAGAACGTTGAAAATCCAGTGCGCGAAAATAAATTGCCGCGATAAAAATACGCTCCTGCGTACCTGGTACGTGGCTGGTCTTACAGTACGTGATATGAAACATCGAGATTTTGAAACATTTCGGTTTTGTAATGCGTCTCTGTCATTCATACCTGTGTGACGGTCTCTTTCTAAAGGTCGGTGTGTTCATATTTAATCGAGTTTGTTCGTATAGTTTGACGGCTCATTCGTCAACGCTCACTACAGCAGTAGCGGTCAAACTATAGTTAAAGGTTTTATAAAGGACTGGGAGTGTAGGCGTACAGAGAGCACACGGGTCATTTAAAGTGGCATAAAATAGAAGATCTATAGTCTTTGCTCAGAACTGGGTGGCCAGTGGACACGAGTCAAATATAGGTGTGGTGAAACATTCTGAATTGGACGCGACTATAGGTTTATTGATTGCTCAGCTTGTACAATGATGTAAGAAAACAAGCAACCCAAAATAGCGTTTATAAGCCTACAGTAAAACGTTTTCACTAAAAAGAAAATACAATTGCACTTAAGGCCCCTATTACATTTTGACCGTGATTTTTGCGTTAAATAACCAAATTTGGCGTTCTTATTCTGAGAAACTGAAAGACTTCGACAACTTTCACTTATTGAGTGGTGAGAAAAGTGATTTATATAAAGCCAAAATTCCGAAGCAAGTTTTTCATAACATGCGCTACAGCATTTTTTTGAGCTCGTGGATTGAACTCCTTACCTAGAAAAGTGAAATGAAAAATATATAATAATAATGTTACGGTTAAATAGTGGTTTAGTCTATAGTGGCCTCAGAATTTTGAAATATTATACGTATAGAATGTCTAAAAATTATAAAAAAAAATCCCATTTAAAACCATAAAACTATTAAAATCGCACAGAACTAACTGTAAATTTCTCCTTACTACCTACATTATTGCGTAAAATTTATTCCGGAATAATCGTTAGTTCATAAGAAATTAAAATTTCATACGTTAAACAAAAAAAATATATAATTATAAGATTCAAAATAAGCGTAATTACAACTGCCAAATTACTACATAATATGATGCGTCGCCGTGCTTCAATAAAACTAATCTGTCAAAACGCAATTTTGTGATAGGCCTCTTAAAACAGTTAATGCGGCGAAGACACTAGACACTGAATAATGAAGGCCTTTCAATGTTTAATGTCCAGCGAAGTTGGGATAAGCCTCTCCAAGTTTCCACAATGCGCTATGTGCCGTATCGTGGTCGTTAAAAAGGTTTTACATAACTTTACTTAAGCAAACAGTTGTTTAAAACAAACTTACATGGTATAGGTAGAGGTTGGTGTCGCACCCTTTGTCCTTTTCTGTGGGAAGCCCATGCTCGTCGGTTTCACCTGAAAATAAAACAGAATATTTAAATAATGTTTTAACATTTGCACACCTAAAAGTTATGAATCCCAGAGGGGTGAAGCAGGACCATATTGCAGTCAATCAACCTGCCTAGCCTTTTCCCAACTATGTTGGGGTCGGATGCCAGTCTAACTGGATATAGCTGAATACCAGTATTTTACATGGAGCGACTGCCTCCACAACCCACTTACTGGGTAATACTCGTACGATACCCCTCGGTAAGACTTGTTGTCGGACTTTCGAGACCAACGACTTAACGTGCTTTCCGAGACACGGAGGGTTCTTGGTATGTAAAGATGGTCACCCATCCACGGACTAACCCCGGCAAGCGTAGCTTAATCTGATGTATCCACACGTGCGGCTGTTATTACTTAGCCACGACCTCCTTAATAACCATATTGCAGTGTATCCACATATTTTCACTGACTTAAAAATACTGTTGAAATTGTAACACAGAATTTTGTAACCAGAAAATCAGTTTATTTTCCTTCGTGAAACGAACTCAACTCTCTAGTGCTTGGTATATTGAACATGTTATGTATTAGATACTTATATGTAAAATAAACTTTCGAACGATACCATAACATCGACCACGAACGAAATTGGTTTATACAAAATGAAATTATGATACGTGCAATATCGGGCGGTTGTTACGTCACACAGCAGGTAGGTACACAGGTAGTTATTAGGTTTCAATGCCATGTTCACGCTTCACACTATAGCACCCGGGAAACGGTAGAAGACCTAAAAAGGACGTATTAGAGAAAGGCAACTGTCAACAATAACAAAGTTATTATCGGTATTTTAATAAACCGATAAAATAAACACAATAAACAACAACGTTGCTTTAAACAATGTTATTGTATAATGTTAACCGATAGTTTGATGAATAATTAAGCGCTCCCGTCAACAAGTCTTAGTATACACAAATATTTGGTACAAAATACATAGGACCGGTAATATTTCGAGCTCGCAAAGAAAACATCGTAACTTCTGCCGTTTAATATGTAGGCACTCTAAACGAGGAAAGTTACACGCACACATTTTTTGTGATAGGTACACGAGAATTTTCTTCAAGGTTTTGCAAGCAAGCAGTTCAAAATTTATGTAGATATTTGATTCTAAAAAGCGTTGGATAACCCGTCTTACAAAACAGGCTCATACTTTAGGTGCCGCATAATTCCCGTGTGAGTCGTAATGTATTCTCTTCAGTAAATATGTAGAAGGTGAGCAAACACATTGTTTGTACGGGAGCGCGTTTGTTTAGAACGCATACTATACACCCGCTAATCTTTGTAATTACGTTAGTAATTGTGAAATAATGAGGCATTAGAATCAAGGCGCTTTAATTGTTTGAATTCTGTTTTGAGAAGGGAATGGATTACGTACGTTGGGTTTAACTTTTTGCTGCGGAAGTTGAACGTTTTATTATTTTATAACCTACCAAAAATATGAAACAATTTTCACTTTCACACACAATTTACGCGCCAGTTTTATGGCACTCATTTTTTGTTGAAGCTGAGGAATGAAAAGCCTAAAGCATTAAAAAAAATAGTGTTTTTATTTTTAATATCGCTGTTTTGTGTTATTCTATAATTAAAGCAACGATAAATTGATAAATCAAGACGGATAGGCAGTAGCGGTTTTTCCTTGTTCCATATTCTTCTAGCGTTCTCAATTTAAAAAATCAAAAGGAAGTCGCTGTCGACGTTGTTAGCGCTGACAGTGAATTATAAAGGATTGAACGAGTACGTTGTCGTCACGGTAAACAAATTTCGGTATAGAGTGGTAATTCACTTTAGTCTACTGCCGCGTTTAGGCGCTTACTATTAGATGAAGAATTTAATATATTTATACGTATACCCAGCCATGTGCATGAGGAGCTCGTGGCTAAGTAATAAAAGCCGCACGGGTCAATCCATCAGGTTAAGCTACGCTTGCCGGAGTTGATTCGTGGATGGGTGACCAACTTTACATACCGAGGCTCCTCCGTGCTTCGGAAAGCACGTTAAGCAGTTGGTCCCAGCTGTCATTCGTGGATCTTTGACATTCATTACGGGTCGTGGAGGTCAGATAGGCAGTCGCTCCATGTAAAATACTGGTATTCAGCTACATCCGATTAGACTGGAAGCCGAGCCCAAAATAGTTGGAAAAAGGCTAGGCAGATTGTTTGACTCAGCCATGTGCTTGTAACGCATGTGCTACAATTATTATTTATTATTAGTATTGCTACAATTATTTTGATTCGTTTCAGGATTTTTCTTTATTAAGATTTTATAAATGGCTATTTATTAAATTTTTTGAATGATAATAAACGCCCATAGAAGTCGCAACAATAAAACTTCTACTGTGTCTCGTTCAGCTCTGCTCAAAGTGTTAATAAAATGTTAAGAGTAATTGTATACGCAGGTATCTATAAAAATGTGTGTCGCTGTATCTATAAAAATGATATTATTATTGTTCTAAACATAGGCAGTTGTCTTCTACTGCAATCAAATATAAATGATTCGTTTACAAGATCGATTCGGCTCAATTCAAGTCATAGGACAACTCGATCAGAAAGAATTTTCACAAGGCTCTATATACGAATGTCAGGGCGCGACCTTTATCACATTGTTGAATTCGATTTCATACGCCATTCCGTTCGTAGACGTAGGTACCACCGCCTCATAATATATTCCTATTTCAAAGGATTTTAAAGGTCACAAGTAATTTCAAAGGGCAAGAAAATCTTGTAAATCCGACTTTGGCACTTATCAAGCTGTGGTTCACTGGTTCAACTCTGACCAAGTATTGCTTAGATAATATATTTATAATATTAGGTAGTTGTGGATCTGCTTACTTAACAGTTTGAAGGCTTCTTATGCCATTTAATCGTGGTTTAACTTCGGCATTTGCTCAGGATTTTGGCTTCACCTCAGTTTGTATTTAGGGAAGGTTAATCATTACTTTATAACTTGTTTGCACTTGAAAAGCATAAATGGTCTAAGAATTTTTCACAAACTATTGTGAAAAATTATTAGACCAAGCTAGAAAGAAATAAAAGCAGCTAATACAATTTCCTCAAGCTTTTAAAACGAATGGAACTTAAATTCGCAATCTAATTCGATTCCCCTAATAAAACAGTTACGTGGTTACCTAATACCTACATTATCGTGAACAAATACAAGTAAAAGTATACTTTATCGGGAACCCGACGAGGCATGAACTGGGCGTATATTTGCGAACGCGATTCCTATATAAACCACGCGTTCATTTGTGCCTATGCAAGCTGTGGGCCGCGCACGTTCCAATTCACACAGGATGACGGGACTGTACGTACGTGCTCCGCAATTATTGAAAGTTTTTCAATTTCAACTCTTTATATCGCACAACAGAACAGTGCCTTAATTGCGAACCTCTAATTGGTCTTAGGTACTGTGCTGGCTTTTGTTTTGTTCTCTATTCTACGTCCATGACAATATTCTCGAAATGTTTTTCGTTTTTAGGGTTCCGTACCTCAAAAGGAAAAAACGGAACCCTTATAGCATCACTCCTGTGTCTGTCTGTCTGTCCGTGTGTCACAGCCACTTTCCCCCAAATAATAATGGACCGATTAAGTTGAAATTAGGTATTCGTATGAATTTCTGTGACCCGAACCCGGACGTGTCAGGTAAATAAATTAAATTTGAATATGGGGGTCAATTTTGGGGGCAAATAAGAAAAGTATAAAAAAAGTTTTTCAAACTGTACCGTGTTACATATCAAATGAAAAGGGCTTACTGTGAGGGTCTCAAATATATATTTTAATTATAATTTTAAAATAAACCATTTTAAAGTTATTTAAGAAATTATACGAAAATTGACCATCCTGCCCTATATCCGAAACTGCTGAGCCTAAAATTTTGAAAAAAATACAGAAAATAGTTCTATATCTATAGATTACAGGAAAACTTATAAGAAATCTATGGTCTTAAAATAACATGGCAAATCTCTCAATATTGTGCGTACAAACTTACATTTGCAGTTGGAATGTATGGGAGAGCATGTTTTTCAACAACAATGTTAAGTTTGGTCTTGGGATAACTTCATCCCAACTACGGAACCCTTCATTGTGCGTGGTCCGACACGCACTTGGCCGGTTTTTTGTTTCATATAACTTTTGGATCAAAATACTGTTGTAAGAACAATTAGGGTGGTTGTACATCTGACCAAAGATGCGTCGGGCGTAACTTCGTTAGTTCGGTCGACAAAAAAATATTTAATCTTACACACTCGAGCGATGATGCGCATCATCGAGTAGCTAATTGCTTCAAAATGATTCAGATGACTGATAGTGTGTTAGGAAATTAGGGTGCCGTTCTGGCGTTACGTGACCGACGATACGCGACGTATCTTGCGCGTCAGATGTGCATAACGTAATAGTTTGAACAACGCTAACATTATAAGGGGGTAGCCCGCGTAATTCAAATTTTCTTACGTTTTTTGCAATTTACAAGTCGGTATTATATTGTACGTTGATTAAATTATAATTTGCGGTCGTAACAAGTGTCTATTTACATTATTAAAATGACTACTTCATGAAATCTTGAGATTTTAGGATTATACTAACATAAGGAGTTGTATTACTGATTCTATTGTATACAATTCTATAAAAACATATTTGTTACGGCCACAAATCATACTTTATTTAACATACAACTTAATACTGACTTGCAAATTGGAAAAAACGTAAGAAAATTTGAATTACGCGGGCTACCCTGACGCTTCCTCCTTAAGTCACAACATGCAACAGAGTACAGTTAGAAATTTGAATCCCGAAATTTAGAAGAAGGTATGTTGCTATAAAAGCCGATTAGCGAGTTCCAAGCTTTTAAAATTAGTGTACAATGTTTGTAATTCCCGAATGACTTTGAAACTAAAAGGAATTCTTGATTCCGAATTGAGTTTCAATGTTGGTAGCAGTCCTTATTCTCGCTTTTATGAAAATTCCTATAATACTGTTGTTTGTACATATCTATGCTAAGTAGTTAGTTAACTTTTGAGCTCAGGACTCAGGGCGTCCATTCCTTCATTATTAAATTACGCTAAACTTTGTCTTACGACTCTTTTACTTAATTAAAAATCCGAGGTGAAAGCTACCGTCTGCTTTTATGAGAACATGATAAGTTTATATTAGGTTTTAATATTTTCTCTTGTTATTCCGTGCTTTAAAGATGAATGAAAGCGACAATCTTATACATTGCTTAGAATTTTTAATCTATTAGATTAAAAAAGACTAGGTAACCTATTTGATTTTCCTTTTAGTGATATTCTCATAGAAACATGCATTATTTATTTTAACGAAGCACAATCAATTAAAATGAAAAAATCACGAGGGAATCTCAGCTTCTTTAAATTCCCTTTAAATTAATCAGCATTAAAGGTAGTGGCAGATGTACTGTGTAGTTATACCAGCCCATTAGTGACACCTTGATTGATGGACCTCCCCGAGGTTTCATTAAATGCTACCTACCATCTAACATTAAGGAGGCTTTGTTTGCGTAAACACCTTTAAACACTATTGTTCTTCAAACCTGGTTCGTTGTTTATTTGGACACCGATGATGGACATATTGTCTTGTTCTCATCTTGTGTCAGTATGAGATATTACTATAATAGTCTTACTGAGTGAAAGATTTAATAATAATTTAATTTAATTATTATTATTATTATATTGTGTTTGTCACTATTTGTAAAGCTCCATTTACACGGTACAAGTTTATTTCCTGAGGAATAACATAAAATTGAAGGGCAATTAACTGGCACCGTCTAAACAACACGTACAAATAAGTCGCATGCGATTTTATTGAATGACAACAATTGCTTTCAATTATTTTGTATGCCATTTTATGGAATCGCGTGTAAACACTTGGATGCAATCCTTGAATAGCAATAAAATTGTACGCGCTTTATCGCATGCGATTATTGCTATTGAACGTTCCAGAAACTTGTACCGTGTAAACGGAGTTGTTTGCATACTTTATGCTACGTGTCATTTTTTATGTATTCATCAGTGTAATTGGCTTTATGTCGTTCTGGTTGAATAAATAAATCTAGCCCTTGCGTTTTTATGTGAAGCATGCGTATTCTGCCATAGCGTATGCCTCAAAATTATTCGCTGTACGTTGATGTCGTAGCCAGATCTTAAAATTGATCATTTCATGAAATGGTGGCATTTCATGAAACAGAACATCGACCGCTGATGTGACCACATCATGATGTGGTCTGGCCAGATCATTTAATACTTAACGTTTGACGATATGAACAGTTAAACGCACGACTACTTCATGATGTGGCCAAACAGTAGTGTTCATATCGTAAAATAGTTAGTATATCTACCGGTAGAGGCGTTGATGTCGCTTTGTTTTTGCTGTGCATCTGTCCTAAAAATACTAAATAGCCAAGTAACTGCGACCAACTTGGATGTAGCGCTCGCCGGCCGCTGCCACGGCACCGCTCGCTTCGCTCGCTCGGCTCGCGCGCGGTTGGTCACAGATCTAACCTAACCCATTTGGTCGGGGTGCCTTTAGCGGCGTGAAGTGCAACTACTTTGCGATACCCTACATTAACGATATGGCCAAACGTCGACTGACATATCATTAAACGTTGACGTTTAAACGATATGGTTAATTTTAGCTGGCCATTTCATGAAAGACAACCATTTCATAAAATGACCGAACACTTCATGAAATTATCAATTCTAAGATCTGGCCACGACATTGATAAGACAAACAAAAGCTGACGTTGCAACTGACATGCGTTAGACACAAGATGATTGAAGACGAAAGATGAAGACGCACACGAGTGTTGATAACATAAATGTACTGTTTTACTGGCATTTCTAAGCGGTGTTTGATGATACTTCGTTTCGGTCGTCTAGAGCTTATGTAATTGTATAGGCATTCAACTAAAAATGGAAAAATAAATTTACTTTCAAAAAATTAAAAACCGACTTCAAAAACCTAAAACGAATAAAATAACTTTCATAATAAAACTTAACAGCTTCTGAAGTCGGGTCTTCAATTCACCTTAGGCACCGACTTCAGAAGCTGATAAGTTTTATTATGAAAGTTATTTTAGGTATTCGTTTTAGGTTTTTGAAGTCGGTTTTTACTTTTTTTTAAGTTAATTTGTTTAATCATAAAAACAAGAGTATGAAATTCATCAAGGATGCACAATATAAAGTTGATATAAGGTTGATATAATATGTGTGTTACTAAGCCGACTGGCGATAATTACATTATTGGCTCCGAGCCAGGGTAATAGCGTGGAAGAAGAAAAAAACAAACTTGGGTCGCCCTATATTTCATAGAAATATTTTTTATTCCATTTATAACGTGGGAGCTGGATATTATTTTTTAACTCGTAAAATATGGCTATGCAATGCGGTCGTCGCCATAATTTCAAGTCAACAAAATTAGACTATTTGAAATATGCCTTTTTTTTGGATGGGGAATCATCAAATAACTTCTCCCGCTCTGGTTGGAGGGGGAAGGCCGTTCAGATTGGTTTACCCACTCTTGTTCCTTCAGTTGCCTGTGCCAGGGCCACGGTATATTATACCTACTTAATCTCACCAGAATGCTAGCCCATCTGTCACAGTCCAATATTACACATACAACATATGCCCGTGATATACTGCCGTCATAAGGAAAAAAGACGTATCTGACATTTTTTTTCAAAATAGAGTTATTTACTTATTTATTCGGAATCAGCAAAAAAAGACGTGTCTACCAGTATTTTTGTATTGGCGTAAACTTAACGATAACCTAATAATTCTTACTATTTAAACAGTTTTAATTTAATTTCAATATTTCTGTAGAAACGTCCTTTTTCATATAACATACAAAGTAAAGACATCAGTCATCCGTCGAATCCTAACCCATTTGTCCGAGCTAAGCTACGACCGATTCAATTAATATTCAAACGCCAGTGTGATCACTCGTGTGGCATTCAATTAATTGAACACACAGAACATCAGTGTCGGATTATTTTCGTTCATTTCATTCATTCGATTCAATACTGTTCTAATTAATTTTTAATCAGGTTTCTCAACACAAAAGCTTGTATAATGAATGTGCGGTGGCTTCTATCAATACGAAGTTGTATAGAGGATTTTCTTTTGTTTACGCTACAATATTGTTCAGATAAGAGGATGTTTACAAGCTTGGCTGGTTAAATTGATTTAAGTTTGTTTGCATTTTTATTTTACGGTCTCATCCCCGTACATTATCCTGCTTACTCTGTAACCTTCTTTAGGCCAACGATGTGCGACATAATTTAGCATTATAAAATAACATGACTAACGAATTTAAATATACAAGGTGTAACTTAAATAACGCATAACCTCTTAAGAGGTCATTGTACTCATCATTGTGAACTACCTTTACTATGGGACCAAACCTGAAATCGCGAAAAAAAAAATCAGCTGTTCTGTACATTTTGACGAATTATGCTAACATAAATATACAGAACAGCTGAGATTTTTTTCGCGATTTCAGGTTTGTTCCCATAGTAAAAGTTGTTCATAATGATGAGTACAATGACTCCTTAAGAGGTTGTGCCTTATTTAAGGTATACCTTGTAGTGTACTTATAATATTGTAGCTATCAACAACTGAGAGAATGTGTGCTGTGCCCTGGTAGGGTCTACAACGGCTCTTAGCTTTAAAAGCATTTTGTTAACATCTTGTTTTATCTTGTGGAACGCAAATAAATGAATATGAATATGAAATAATCGCCTTGCACTCCACTGTTACGTACTCTTAACTTAATAAACTTAACTACTTAGTGGAAAGTGTTTCTCTATACTAACTGAACTTACAAACCTTGACGACAAATCGGTTTACGGAATTACCTACTAGGTACAACCCGTACAGGTATTATAATGAATGATGAATGAAGTTCTGAAACTATAGGTAGGTAATATAAACCATTTTATAGATCTACATAAAGGAACCAACCTACCTAAACATACATACCCACTTTGTCTAAACCAATTTATCTCAGCCTGAACCTATAAAACCCAGACTTTCTTTTATCTAGTTACGAAGTTTTTCTATCGTGCCAATTTTATAAATGTGCCATCATTGGCTCGGGGAGCGTGAGATCAGAAAATATTCGGCCCTGGCGGCAAATGTGGCACGGCTCGTCGATTCAGGCTAGTTCGGGTGCGGTTACCTTTATCGAGGCATAACACGGCTGTGAGAGACGCACGGAAGGACCTTTATACGTAATCAAATGTGATTATGTCTTACGTACTCTGCATTGAGAACATTTTATGAAACTTCTGTAACTAGACTTTAAGTTGTTGTAATCTAAAACGTAAAAGCAGCCATGAGTATTTGTGTCAACTTGAGATAAAATGTTATACGATTGTCATTACAGAGATCTAAGCTTTAAAATATGACATCTAGCGCGACCCAAAGTCGTCGTCAAATTTTAACGATGCCGCACCGACTCTTTCAGGGATCACATTAATTTTTGCACATTGAGTCACATAAAGCCGGTGATACCATAAATTGTGAGGCTGTGTAAAAAATAATTCAATTTGCAATATTTTCTTTATCTAGCCTCTCTAGCCTACGTGGCTAGGAGGCTCTGTGTACGAGATGTTGCGATCAGACTACCTACGATAAGCTTTATTGATGCCCAACCCACAAAATGAAGGGGTGGCTGGGGACTTCTAAGTCTCCGAACATACGGGCGAGTGGCGGCGCGCAAGATATTCACCGAAGTTGTTTATACTTGTCCATCAGCTTGCATTGAAATACCAAGATTTCATTTAGTAAGACAGCCTTGGATTTTTCTTTTGTAAAGCTGTTCAGACATCCAATTTTTCTTGTCTAGCTTTTCTGCTCGTATTTTTAACATAAACTTTATCTTCGCGCTCGCTTTGTCGTTGGAACCGGTCAAAATGGAAAGCGTACAATGCAAAATGGATGTGCAAAATAAAATCAGAGCAAAAGCTGAAGCACTTTATTATAATAATTCCTTTCCTTGATTGTGCCAACGTGCAAGAGAAATGAATGAGTAACTATAACGGAAGAGTTTCATTCTTTTATATGTTCACTATGTACACTGTACGTATAGATAGGTTGGTACGTAAATAGGCGCTGTTCTTCCGGAGGGTAGCACACCGCCGCGCGGCACGTTTCCTGCGGTACAGTACGCCACATAACTACCTTGTTCAATCGGTAGACAGCTTCGCACGTCCTGAAAGGCAGTTGTGAAATATATGTATCTAATAAAAATACTTTGCGACCGAATTTGTCAACGCTGAACAAAAGTTTTGAACACAGATGTGGGTTTTTTGGGGTATTCGGTCACAGCGGGTAGTATGATAACTTTTATTGATGACAATTCGGCCGGGCTAACATTTTGGCGGCTCGCCAGAAGGGATAGTTTCCTCTTACTAACGATACGGTTGTCGAGCGATTCATATTTTCACTGTGTTATGCTATATATCAAATTTATGACGGTGACGTCAATATAAACAAGATCTAATGTCACATTTGTATTAAGTTAATGTGTTTGTCAAATATTCGGTAGAACTTGGATGTTATTACTTATTACTGCTAGTGGTAGGTAAATAAATACTCAAATTATATTTTCATACGTTAATTTCCTAGTATTAATAGTGTCGTTAAATATAATTATGTACCTAAGTGCAAATTAGATTCTATAGCGTAAACATATTGACTATCGTGACATGAATACTAATACGACATTCAATTGATCAGTTAGTGAGATAACAAGTGCATTGCCCTAGAGTCCTAGTTTGATTAGCAAAGTGCTAAATAATTTGTCAGAGAAGGTCTGCTAATATGTTGCTGTTAAGTACCAGTTGCTAATTGACACAAATCTGTAAATTTTATGTTATTATTATCTTATGGCGCCTGTAGTAAACTAGGCAGTAATTATTTGATTAGTTAGATAAACAACACAATTGGAGGCTATGAGTATATTGCCTAGACACTAGACAGCTCTACAGTAACATATTTATATTATTTAAGTTTCACAACTTGTGAAGAAAACAACATTTATCATAACAATCTGAATTGAATTCGTAAAAGCTATCTGTAGAAACTAGTTTCAAAAGCACAGACGGCTTACTTCAGATACGATTAATCAACAATGTTCCTTTGAAAATATTGTAGTAAGACATTTAACTATACAGATGGATTAAGGCCTTTCAAATGACGTCCAATGTTTGTCTCGGTTCAGTTGAAATCCCGCATCGTGGGGACTGGGATTCATTTAAGTGTGGCACACGAAGTTGTTCGGCTGACGTCTGTCCACACGCCGCACTCTTAAATCCCGAACATTTGAAATTTTCATTCTGTCCGTGTAAGTACGGGGAACTTTCAGATGCCGTCGTGACAGGGAAAGCCAGTGTGGCATGAGGGTAGACGAGTTTTAAGTAGGCATCTCTTTATTTACATAGGAAAGTTTTGGGTTGTGTGTCCTCGCCGTATAAAATGAATGTGTTGAATTGAAACGTTTGGCTTGAACAAAGTATTGGGGATGTAAATAAATTTAAATGCTTTAGGTTTAGGACTAGCTTACTGATGCCCGGTTTCTGAAGAATTCTCAAACGGAGTTTAACCTCTTAATAGCTATTTATTCGGCAAAATTATCAATTTAATCGAATTCCATCCCTGTGCTTAGTTTTTGAAGTTCTCAGACAAACCCCATAGTAATTCACTGGACTTTTATGCTAAATTCTTCCTTAACGAAATTTTCAGAAACACGATATCGAACCAATAATCACTATCGAATGACTAAACTCCGTTTAAAAACCTTAAGGCCAGTTTTTTGATCCGTAGTTAACTCAACACTGGTTAAACCATGTTTAGCCTCATGTTTCATGTTTAGCCTTTCACATTTAGCCAAAATTCAACCATTAGTTACTATGTTTAACTATTGGTTGAGTTAACTACGGATCAAAAAACCGGCCCTTAGAGACTGGGCATGAGTCACAGACGTTTTCATTTTGTTTTGGTTAACTGTTTCAAACGGGTCAATTGACACATGACGTTAGAATCTACGTTATAAATTAAACGTCAAGTTACGTAATTACTTTCCCTTTACCGAATAAATAAATAATTTCACGATCCATTCCGAGCGAGCACTTAAGCTTGTCGTAATTCGAGTGCAAAAAACTTTCGCTCGACATTCGCTGGCTGCTTTAACTAGGCACAAGTTTTAATTAGATATGTCCTTGTTAGTTAGTGGGAGAGACAGCAGGCGCGCGTTGTTAACAAATGACCACACGCTGACGTCTCGAGTAAACGGGCGAAGTTTGGGAACAGGACGACAGCTTGTCGCCAACTGTCTATGTGTCTACTTACTAAGTACACGTATGTGTGTATCTTTCTTGTTTGAAACGTGCCAAAGCTCATGTAATTCGATACTCAAAGGGAAGTCACACATTTCGGTTATACCAGGAGCTAATGAAAGTCGAAGAGCTGTGTGTTATGGCGTAGCTATTGCTTTACAGTTGACTGTGTGTGATAAGCTCCCGTGAGACCAGATTACTTAAGATAAAAATGTAAAGTTACATAACAAAAGTAGATACCTACAGGCCTACGTAATTTAAAGCCTTCAATCATTGTCCGAAGTTTGGTCTCCACAGTATAATCTAGCCGGTTGAGGTTCTATTCTGAATATTAATGAGAAATTATAACAAATTGTTATAATATGCAAGCGCATAGACTTCGTTTCAATTTTCATCGTCGGGAAACCATCGGGGCTTCAAACGGAGATGTTAATTTGGCTTATAAATAAAATGAAGTTTCAGTCATAAGATATTATTCGAAGATGTCATTTATTATGGTGTATAATTATTATTATGTTATTTATTAGTAATAATTCGATGTCTGTGTAAGTAAACTGTATAGGGGATTTATACTAAAGAAAATAATTTTCGTAATAATGTTAACTAGACAGACTATAACTTTAATAACATTTTAATATAGCTTCTACATAATAGTATGATAATATATAGATATTATTTGGCTGTGGAAGGGAGAATCTTTTATTTTTGAGCTGAATTTACATACTAGGCGTCTAGAGCCGTAATTTGGTTCAAAGTTTTCTATTGGGATACATTTCCATGTAAATTAAAAATCCCGTATTGAGGTCGTTTGTTTGGGTCACGATATTTATTATTTATATCAATACATCAATACCTATTTTTAATTAGTACCTTAGTTTTTTAATCAGTACCTATTTTTAATTGATAATCGTAATACATATTACGATTATCAATTAAAAATAGGTACTGATTAAAACCAAATAAGGATTATTCATAAGAAAGCATGGTCAACTTCGTACTTGCTTGATCAACCTAAGGTTGAATGTCACGTGTACTTCAAGTACTACGTGCAGTAAAGTTAGATAGTTTCAACCTTAGTGAAGTGACATCACGTTCTGTTCGAATAATCTCGTTTCTCGTTGACGTCCCGTTAACAATAGCGGTGGACAGACAGTTTAAGGGCCGCTATACACGGACTGATTGAAGCAGTCCATCCTGACTGCTTCAAGCTACAGTCTTCTACGTACACACATACACGAAACTGCTCGAGCAGTTGCAACTGCTTCGGGCGTTCGTGCGATCAAGCAGTCGCCAGGCATACACTGACTGCTCGAGCTGTCGACTGCTCTGACTGTCGGCTGCTTACCTCCGCCCGCGCTCTTCATTCTACATCGCACGCGCTTCTCGCCCGTACGCTTCTTGCTTTATTTCTTGAGCAAAATGGACGACGTAGATTGTGACGCGATAAGCAAGAACTTATTTGGAATTACCCATGATGCTACTGATTTGAATGACGAGCAGCTATCAACGGCAGCTTCAAGCTGTTGCCTATGACTGCAAGAGCGGTCCGTGTATGTTGATCAATGGCTAACTGCTCGAGCAGTCCGCGTATGGCGGCCCTAAGACTGTTTGTTAAGAGGGCTGTTTCATCCTTTTCTGCATCCTTTAATTTAATAATCTTAAAAATTTGGTCTCGTGTGAGCGAGAGAGGTGACAAAACGAAACAGCCCTCTTACTGTATGTCGTAATGTACTGTCGCTACTTCGGCGCCCCGTCATCTTTTTCTCGTTGACCTCCCGTTCCCCTTGCGGTGAACAAACAGTGTATTAGTGTGTTTATTCATGTTTATATAGGAGAATATGAACCTTAAGGTGAAAATAACAAAACCGTGTCATCACAAATAAAACACGGCGGAAAATCCGCGCATACAGCAGACAGTAACGCCTTTTATCGATATTATGTTTGCCGAGGCGCTGAAGATCGTGTAGTATTTGCTCACGCGCCGCCTTATCCACCGAGGCAGATGCCATCCGTATATTATATTATTTGAGGCTGAATTTGCGATATTTCTTTCTTTATTGCCATCTTATCCGTGTATTCTTGTTTAACATGCGACTCACCTATTGCTTTCATCGTAAAAAAAAAACGTAGGAGGCATGGAAACCAATACGAATGAGTACCTGCGTCAAATTATAAAGACTTTCTTTTATGTATAGTTTATTGTGTGGTTTTTATTAACAGCAACACCAATGAATATGTTAATGAATACGTTTATCTGGGGCCAAATAATCTCGCTGTCAGACCTCACTTCAAAAGAAATAGAAAGACGAATAGGCAATACTTGGAAAAGGTACTGGAGTCTAAAAGAAGTGATGAAAAACAGTGAAACAAGCATGACCATCAACAGGAAAGTTTTCAACACCTGCATCCTACCTGTCCTTACATACGGATGTCAAACATGGGCCCTTACAAAGGTCGAACGCTCGAAAATTTGCTCGAAAGTCTGCCAAAACGCTATAGAGAGGAGTATGATAGGGAAAAGATTATCAGACAAAATAAGAACATCAGCAATCAAAAAACAAACACAAACAAAGGATGTTTCAGTTACAATAAGGAAACTGAAATGGAAGTGGACGGGGCATACTATAAGAGACGAGAAAAATGGTGTAAAACTATAATATACTGGTATCCGAGAGACAGAAAAAGAAATCGAGGTAGACCATTTATGAGATGGGTGGACGACATTAAAGCAGTTGCGGGCAGCACATGGACCAGAACAACCGAAAACAGGAGTCTATGGAGGCAGTTGGAGGAGGCCTATGTCTATAATAGACAAACAATGATATACAAAAATGATAATAATTTTAACTAATTCAAAAATTAATTTATGAAGGGAAAATATTGTAATTAAATTAATATTAATACTATTGTTTAAACATATGTAATTTATCTATATATGTATGTATTTAGAAATATATAAGTATGTTTATCAGTTGTCTAGTACTCATAACACAAGCTCTGCTTAGCTTGAGGCTAGACGGCGTTGTGTGATAGTTGTGGAATATTATTATTATTATTATTATTATTATATTAAATAATTAATCAAATGAAATAATAATTGTGCATGTAAAAAAACAAAGTTTAAGTATTTTGTCTGAATAAAGGCTCTTTTATTTTATTTATTGTGTGGTTGTAGATATTATTTGTGTAAAATATTTTAACTGCCACATGTTGGATGTTGGAGTTGGATCATTCGGTTCTGTTCGTGAACGGGCGCCTTTAATTGAGATTTGTCATCTCTTGATTGCCAAATCATATATTTTGAATTATTTTGAATGTTTTTTTTTTACATTGTGCTCACATACAGAAGCAAGAATAATGTATCCAGGATTTTGCAATACCTTGATTTAAAAGAGTGTCCTTAGTGTTTCTTGCCCGTTCTTCTCCATAGAATTCTACGTTTTGAAATGGACAACTTTTTTTTTGCGTGGAGAAGTGTTCACGCATACTGCACTACAGACAATACAGTTATGTGGGACTCCAACCCACTAAAAGTTCACGGTGTCATCCTCTGCCGCTTGTGGTGCCGCGGTTGTCCGTCACCGTACCCTCTGGGGACTACACCCATCACCGGCGCACCAGAACACATTGCACGGCGTGACCACCCCAGGGATCAAACCAGCACATGGGCGCCAGACGACCCCATGTCTAGGCATCCTTGGTCCCCCGGTCAGTGGCCCGCCGCCTACCACTTTTCAGCCTCAGAGGATAGGGACTCCCCTGCGGCCCCACCGCGTCCGCCATCAGACGGTGGCGACCCCGTCAAGGCCGCTGAAGGTAGGGAGAGCGGCGGACCGCAATACCGGCACTCCTCTCCCGCCGCGGCCTCCAACACTAGCCGCGATGCCTCCCATAAGACATCGCGGCCCGCCTCAGTTGCGATGTCGCCCAAGCGGCACCGCAACCTACTTGTTGGCCGCTACGTCAGCGGCTTAGCGGCAAAAGTCCTGACGAGCGGCCCCTCCTCGGGTTCCTCTTCGCTTCACCGTGAGTGACCAAGCCACGGCTACTGAGACCCCCGCTTCGGTAATGTGGGAACCCACCGGTGGGGACAAATGGGCAACTAGCTTCAACTTTCTGACTAACTGACCGACTCTTTGACACTTCAAAAGTGTAATTGGTTTAATTGAAATAAATGCTTTGAGTTTGATTTTTAACCGACTTCAAAAAGGAGGTCCCATATAAATTTTATTAATTTTGCTTGCGTAGTTTTTGAGTTAGCTTCAATAATGCGTATGGTTCCCACTTTGTGTATGTGGATGATGTTTTAATAACTCCCTATCACTGTTTTTTACATAGAAGGTAGTGGTATTCGAATGTACGTGAGGTAGGTACCACAACTAAAAAGTGACAAATAAAAACTTTTTATCAAAAAATAAAACCGACTTCCAAAACAAAACACTACAAAAGTGAAAAGTAACTTTAATTTCGGAAATCGGTGGCAAAAAACGAAAATACAAAATCAAAGACACCGACTACCGAAACTAAAGTTATTTTTCACTTAGTAGTGTTTTGTATTGGAAGTCGGTTTTATTTTTTGATAAATAGTTTTTATATGAAAAATCTTTACTAAGTTGGGTGGGAAATCATCAAATAACTTCTCCCGCTCTGGGTGGAGCGGGAGGGCGTCTCAGACTTTTACTGACTAAAACTCACCCGTGTTCCTTCAGTTGCCTGTGCCAGGGCCACGGTAACTCTTTCAAACAACCCGCGGCCCTAGCAGTACCTACTAATACTCAGATAAGCTACCTACATAAGATTGGAATTACCCAGGAAAGCAGCCGACGGTCCTACCCAAATTCTGCTGCAAAGACTAGGTACCTACATCACATCTATTAGAACATACAACACAACCCAACATTTTAAATTGCTTAACTTGTGTGTAATATACGGTCTTATATAACAACTTAGTTAAGTTATTATTCAAAAACAGGTCTCATCTGCGTTACACAATAAGTACACGATACTTATGTATTCTAAGCCGCTAACTTGGAATGGAAGTGGGTAAACTTGGAGCCAGCTAATTGCCTACGTACCTCTAACAGAAATTCCTTCCACTAAGTCTGTTGTTGATTGTATTGTTCGAAACTAAGTTATCGTTCCACGAACCTACTTATGTATGTGTGGGATGGTTAAGTACATTTTCGCATAGATTGAGGGCAAGAAATAGTTTTGAGCATCAATTACCTAAAGGCTTTACAAACAAGGACTACATTAATGGATTAATGTGTAGTTCATCGCGGCATCTTCCCTACCTATCAACATTTTGAATCCGGATAATTGGATTTGGCTGTAAAATGTTGGATTCTCGGAGGAGCGTGTGGCTAAGTAATAACAGTCGTACGGATCGATCCATCATGTTAAGCTACGCTTGCCGAGGTTGGTCCGTGGATGGTTAACCATCTTTACATACCGAGAATCCTCCGTGTCTCGAAAAGCACGTTAAGCCGTTGGTCCCGGCTGTCAATCGTGGATCTTTGACAGTCGTTGCTGGTCGTCAGAAGCCCGAAAGTCTGACAACCAGTCTTACCACTTACTTTGTAGAGGTCAGATGGGCAGTCGCTCCATGTAAAATTCTGGTACTGCATCCGGTTAGACTGGAAGCCGACCCCAACATAGTTGGGAAAAGGCTAGGCAGATTGATTGTGATAAAATGTTGAATATATTTCAGGCTTTGAACAGTTATAAACAAACAAGCAAAACAAACTTTGTCTCTAAATATAATACTGTAGTAAAACAAGCTTTATTTTAATAACGAGCGGGAAAGCAAATACCTCGCGAATGAATTATGATAATACTGTATTTATCTAGCGTTACATGGAGGTAGAGTGTGGAGATGATTACGGCGGCTATAAATTATATCAATTAATTAGTGCCACGAACTCGTAATGGATCTCGCCGAAACAGTAGAGCTTTTGCGTGAGATTTACTTATGAAATGTGGATTTAGCTTTATCTTAGTCAGGTGGAATCTTTACTTTGGTATATTTGCTAAATACGGTGGTAGACAGCTAGTCACCTTGCTGCTGCTACGCTGCTGCTACGCCCTTGCCATGCCCATGCTACGCCGTAGCGCCTTGACGAATTTCCATTGTATCAGATACGAATATAGTATTCTATGTTCGTACCGGATACAATAGAAATTGAATTAAAATATGGAATTGTGTGTGTGTGACACTCTGAGCCATTACTCAGAGTGTGGACACAGTGAGCAAGTATGTGTTTATGTAAATCGGTTTTCAACAGAATTTCGAGGTTTTGAGTTCCATACACACCCACACACACCCACACACACACATCCACACTCCACGATCATACACTACTTTCACACTACATTTTCAATACCTTAAAATACTATATCTACTGTAATTTCTGCATGCTCAAAATTATCGTGTTCATTAAAAGTCTTAGTTGGTATAAAAATATAATGTAATGAATTGGGTGAAGGCGCTGAAATCTGACATACAGGTTTTTACCTAGTTTGGGTTTCAGAGGCTTCATAGGTTTTGTAACTTTAATTTATTTCAATAAAGATTTTATTTATTTATATCTGTATTTTTCTCCATTCGAATCTAACCGCAGTACGTGTTGTTATTTGCAATGTATAGGGTGTCTCAATGAAAGTGCACTATTTAAATTGCGTGTATTTTTTTTTCGTGCAAGTGGCAACTCTGAAATTTTACAGCAGTCACCTATGATTGTTCAGATTAAGTATGGAATAAAATATCTGGCAAATGGCCCCCGTTTTCGATGACTTTTCGACAAAGATGTGGCTGATGTCACCGATGACGCATTGGATCTCGGCCTTGAGCTCAGGAATTGTTTCTGGTTTATTCGAATAAACTCGAGATTTCGCAAAACCTCAACGAAAGAAATCACACGGCGTTAAATTGCATGATCTTGGTGGCCAGTTGACATCAGAATTTCCTGACCTCATCTCAATGAGTTGGTCTGAAAATCGTAGCTGCAATAAATCGACGGTTTCATTCGTGGTGTGGCAGGTGCTGCGGATACCACATGTCGACCAGATCCATGCCGTCCAGTTGAACACAAGAACTTCGTTCCTGTAACGAGTGCGAGCGGTCTCAGAGCGCTCCATTTTTAATAATCGGAACAATCATAGGTGACAGCTGTAAAATTGCAGAGTTGCCATTTACACGAAAAAACAAATACACGATACTTTAAAATCAAGAATTTAACCACTAATCACATAACCTAAACTCTAAAATAAAGCCACAACTTTCACTAATTACGTCATCAATATTAATATTCTACTTGGAGTCTGATCATTATCTACGAGCCAACGACCCTATCACTGCATAACGACTATTAATAAATTTATGCCAAAACCAACAACCAACAGGTTAATTTGTGATTTTCATGTAGTAATAGTTTATACGAACCATGAGCAAGTTTACCTTCACAGATTAAACCGAGAAGTGCTTAACGTCAGCAAAGTTATTAATTCTTTCGGAGACGCTATTAGGGTGCCATCAGACGGACTGCACCGCAACAACCGCACGCAGTCGGTATATTCAACTGCATGCAGTTGTACTTTTGACTTCGTACAGTCATGACTTCAACTTCACGCGGTTGATCGCTAACCATATACAGTTTTATTATTGTTGCACTATTTGCAAAATAGTAGTTTTTAAAACTGTTGCACAACGAGGGGTAATATACCTAATTATGTGCAGTTTCATACACTACTTTATCTACACTCATGCAATAAAAAAACAAAGTTAAACAAATAAAATAATGGCTCCAAAACCATAGTAACGTGGATATTACGTTACTATGGTTACGGGGCTAGCATCGGCCAACCGCGCATCCGCCCTAGCGCGGTCCCCATAAACAATGATAAAAATCGAATTGAAAACTTCTTGGTCGATCCGAAGTGTATTTTAATAGAAAAAAAAAATAGCATTATGTTGTTAAGAAACCTGCATAATAAAACTTTTTAATTTTGTTTGAGTTGTACATGCATAAAGTCAGTCATTATGGTACTATTTTTTAGTTCATAATCTGAACTTTACGACATGAGTGTGGTTAAAAAAATATTTTAAGTTTTACAATAAACAACAAATTATTTAATTGTACTTATACTTATACTTATACTTTCTGAAAAATAAATTATTTATATTACTTAGGTACAGGCAAGAAGTAGTACAGAGTCGTGACCGAACACAGGAATGGAGAGAGAGGTTTTGTCTAGCAGTAGAGCAGTACGGTTTAGTTATAGTATAACTTATCACATATTGATGTTAGTCAGTCTAGAAAGTGGTCTACAGATTTTTGAGGGAGAATAATTTGTTTAATAATAATTAGAAATTTTATCCAATAATAATTAGAATTTTTACATATATCATTGCTCAGGCAGGGGACATAGTCCTTCCATACTTCAAGGTAACCAATTTACCATCGCCACCCAAACCAATAGTCCAATATGTTTTGTTTCCATATTCTGCAATAGTCCTGCACCAACCAGGGGTTGTCCTTGGGTGCACCTGCATAGTGCAAACAAGGATAATCGTCGGTTAGAGCCTCCTCATCATTTAAAATAGTGTAAGGGGCCTCTGCGAGTTGGCTTCGGCCCCTCGTACGCCTTCCAAAGGTCTGGAACCCCAGGGTCCTGAGATTTGTCAAAAATAGTCTTTATTTTGAAGTTATGAAGTAGTTTTATAAGATATAAGTAATTTGATATTAGACATGATATTTCCTTTATTCACTTTCCATATACCCAGTCTTGCCATAAATATTGTTACGAAGAATTTTTTTTTTATTGCAAATAATATTTATTACTTTTACAGTGTGTTAGTTTAATACATAAATATAATACAATTTAAAATATAAAAAGCTTATTCGAAGTGGTCTCCATTGGCTGAAATACAGTCCTTTAAACATTGAGGCCAGTTATCAATAGAAGCACGCACTCTTTCCATGGGAAAATTCTTTTAGGAACTCCAAATTGTCATGGCGTTTAGAGCAAGCCGTACTCTCTAAAACTGACCATAAATCATAATCGATCGATAATCGATCGATAGATCGGGACTAGACGACGGCCAGTCTTCATCTCTGATGAAGCCCGAAACGTTCACTTCCAACCAAGACTGCGTGGACCGAGCTTTATGACCCGGCGCCGAGTCTTGCTGGAAGGACCATAATTGGTTATTGAACATGGTGTTGTTAAGGGGCTTAACTACTTTCTCAAGAATGGTATCTTGATACACTTGTTTTGATACCTTTTTCACAAAAATATGGCTCAGTCACTCCTTCATAGCTAACACCCCACCAAACCATCACTGAAGTCGGATAATGCCCGCGTTGCACTCTGTCGACTAATTGGGAAGCTTCCTTAAAGCTTTGAGCATAAATACGGTCATTTTGTTTGTTAAAATGTTGCTCAATTGTAAAGATTTTCTCATCCGTAAACAAAATTTTTCTGTGAGCTCCCTTTGCGTACCGCTTCAGTAGTTTTTTCGATTTTTTTTAAATTATCAGTTAAAAAATGACCAGTGCGTCTCTTATAGGCTGCTAGTCCTAAGTCATCTTTTAAAATACGCGACATGGTTCTGGGTCTTCATCTTCATCTCCCGGGATAAAATATTTTGCTTTCGGACAGGATTTCTTCGAATTCTTTCCCTTACTGCTTTGACCACCTTTTTCTTACGAACACTACGTGGACGGCCAGATCTTTTCTGTCACAAACAGAGGAGGTCTCATTGTACCTATTAATAGCCCGGTACACAAACATTTGACTAATACCAAGCGTATGGAGAGTTTTAAAAATGCATTTGGCTCCATACCAACTTTGTGTAATGCAATCACAGCGATTCGGTTCTCTTTATCACCCACTCCATTTTAATATCGCAAAATATTGTACAATGTACTGGCGCCAAAATTAGAAAACTCAATGAACAATCGTATAAAAATGACAGATTCCAAATTCAAATGTAATATCTTTCTTATTTTTAATTGTAACAGTATTTATGGCCAGACTGTGTATATACGCTGGTAGAGAGCTGCCACGATAGTGTTGGTACTCATCATTATGAACGACTTTTACTAAGGGACCAAACATAAAATCATGAAAAAATAAAATCAGATCTTCCCTACATTTATGTTCGCATAACTCGTCAAAAAGTAGGGGATAATCGAATGGTCAATTTTCGTCTATTTTCTTAAATAACTTCAAAACAATTTATTTTAAAATTATAAAAAAAAATGAACTTGAGACCCTCACAGTAAGTCCTTTCATTTCATATGTCACACGGTACAGTTTAAAAACTTTTCTTTACATTTTCTTTTTTGCCCCCAAAATTGATCCCCATATTCAAAATTTATTTATTTACGTTACACGTCCGTATTTGGGTCACAGAAGTTCATACGTGTCCCAAATTTCAACTTAATCGGTACATTAGATTCGGAGCAAATTGGCTGTGACCGACGGACAGATAGACACACGAGTGATCCTATAAGGGTTCCGTTTTTTCCTTTTGTGGTACGGAACCCTAAAAACGATCTCTCAATTACACGATAACTTCCATTTTATTTTCCAACGTCCGACCTCTACGTCTGTCGCCGAGTCGGTCCCTAACCGCAGCGTTTTAAAGTTAGAAGACAGCAGTTGGCACTGACGTTAAGTGGAACGGGCCCACAAACTTGCGAGTATGTAGTACAGAGCAATGGCTGAGTACTTCTCGTAAACTTGCCTTTGTTCTCAGTAAGGTGGACAGCTGGGTCTGTATTTGTTGTTGACATGGTATTCAAATGGAGTGTTTAAAGCAGTTATTGACTAAACATTTTTCTATTCTATTCTAAACACCATTAAAGGCTGATTTTTTATGCCAGATATATTTATCCAAAGAATATTTTGAATTCTTGACAGTTTTTTCATACAAAATCTTGTCGGACGTCATTTTATTGAACAAATAAAAGATATCTGACGAAAAGTCAGCCCTAAACGCCGGTTTTTTGATCCGTAGTTAACTCAATCAATGGTAAAACATTGTAAGTAATGGTAGAATTTTGGCTAAATGCGTTTGCCAAAACGCCATTACTTACTATTTTTTGTTACCTACTACTGTTACTATTTTTTAGCCTTTCACATTTAGCCAATATTCAACCATTAGTTACTATGTTTAACCGTTGATTCAGTTAACTACGGATCAAAAAATCGGCCCTAAGTCAAATAAAGTTTTATTAAAATTGACCTAATTTAACCTAATTTAATTTGTGATTAAAATTCTAAGCACAGTTAAATGGCAGTCATCGCTATAGTTTCATGTTTCAAAAAGGTACAGTAAATAGGTCACAACGGACTACTTTGCACATCAAGTTTAGCTAAATGTCTCTACAAGTACGTAGCAATATGGAATTCAGACAAAAGAACTCGAACAAAGATTTTCCGTCCTATTTTTCTTTTGTTTCTTTTTTCTTCAACTTTATTTAATAATGCAAAATGTACAGGGCAGATGTAAATTGTTCCGCTACAATAATTGATAGATGTAGGCCTCTTCTCCCCTCTCAAAGCTGCTGCAGACCTTGGATTTGCATCGTAAGGTCTGCGCGATTCTTACATTTGAAATTGTAATTGTGTATCTCTTTACTTTGCCTCACTCTACTACAAATTGTTTGTAAGTCGACTGAGGCCATTTAAATATTTATCTCATACTTATGTGCATGCATTTGCAACATTTTCATATAAGTAGTTGATAAAACGCTTACCAACTAAAAAGGCATGCGCGTCTTTTTCATTTTAACAGTGAAAAGCTCTTTAAAATGTTAAATAGAGTTGTTAGTTTCACATACGGGTTTCACACGTGCCGTTAAGACCTTTTTAAATAAAACCCTCGTTTATTGGCGACCACAGACAGTAAAGCAATTGCCATTCATACACTATCAATCATAAACTTACGTTCTGGCTGAATAAACTCCATTCACATAGCTTTATCTTATAAGTCAGAATAAATACATTGCGTCGCTTCCAATTCAATATTCTTTCAAAGACTTTTCAGGTCGGATCTGGGGCTCCATTTGAAATTATAATCAGGGAAACGCTTTTTTGCTTGAATAAACGTCCAGCAGCTTGAAAGTGAACTGGCTCTGATAAATTGGACACGTTACGACAAACCGCAGTTCGGTGCTGCAACTGATTAGTTTAAACCCTATAAATCAGTTTCGAGCAACGTTGGGTGAACTTTTTATTCGGGCGGATTAAGGTTTTGGTTTCCAGCGGATTTGTCCCCAAATCCGTTGTAGGGCGGTTGGCGCACATCCAAATGGCGTTCAACCATTAACCGCGCCCTAATTTTTTTCTCGACTGAAATTATGTGGACCATGATAGAATCGAGAAGTTTTAGTAAACCCGTTTGTCTATATTCAGCCAGTGTGTTATTTTTTATAAGAATGCGTTCAAACGTTTAGTGATTATTATTAGTGTGTCGTGCCAAAAATGCTTGAATATGCAATGGCGGAAGATGCGATAACGTATACAAATTCTATGGAAAGCCGGAAGATGCTAAGGTGAAGAGGCAACAGTTATATAAAACCAGGTTTTACCCTCTTTAATTTCCTACTGATTTTGTAGCACTATTTTAGAAGGCACAAAAACTATGTTGATAATCACCTGAGCCAGAGAGCAAAACCACACACACATATAGGTGCAACAGCGGTATAATAATTCGACAGCAGAAACTTAGATACTGTTTGCTTCAAGATAATTAAACCATTAAAAGAAATAGCAATATTTTCTATTCAGATTTAATAATAAAAAAAAGAAAAAAAAAAAGAAGAAAAACGCAATTCGAATCTGTTCCAATGAAATTCTGAATCTTTTATAGAAACTTTTGCGAAAGAGATCTACTTAATACGTTTGCAGATTTGTTTCTTAGACACTTTGTAAGTAAAACGACCAGACTTTTATCGAGCAGAATTTGCTACACGAGATCTCGATTTGTTTTCACGATTTCTCGAATGGTCTGTTTATTTACTCGTAAAGGCCACTGCTGAGCAAATCAACGGTGCAATTAAGCGTGATAAGGGATATTAGGATAAGCCCAATGAGGTTTATGGATTGGTGATCGGTGTTTCTATTAGCAAACAGTGGACTATGTCCACGTTGTGCTTGTTGGGATAATCCCTTAGACCTTAGACTAATGCATGGTTGGAAAGGGAAATAAAAAAAAACCGGTAAAGTGCGTGTCGGACTACGCATAATGAAGAGTTCCGTAGTTGGGATGAATTTATCCCAGGAACAAACATAACATTGTAATTGAAAAACTTGTTCTCCCATACATTGCAACTGCAAATGTAAGTTTGTACGCACAAGATTGAAAGATTTACCATATTATTTTAAGACTTCTGTAATCTATAGGTGTAGAAGTATTTTCTGTATTTTTTTCAAAATTTTAAGCTCAGCAGTTTCGGAGATAAACGGGGGGAATGGTCATATTTCATCTATTTTCTTAAATAACTTTAAAACAGTTTATTTTAAAATTATAAAAAAAAAAAATATATATTTGAAACCATCACAGTAAGCCCTTTATTTGATATATCGCACGGTACAGTTTGCAAAACGTTTTTTTTTTAATTTTCTTATTTGCCCCCCAAAATTGACCCCCATATTCAAAATTCATTAATTTACATTACACGTCCGTGTTTGGGTCACATAAATACATACGTGTTCCACATTTCAACTCAATCGGTCCATTAGATTCGGACCAAACTGGCTGTGATAGACGGACAGACAGACAGACAGACATAGAGACAGACACACGAGTAATCCTATAAGGGATTCGTTTTTTTCTTTTGAGGTACGGAACCCTAAAAATAACATTTCTAATTTTAAATTGATTTTTTTAGGGTTCCGTACCTCAAAAAGAAAAAAATAACCCTTATAGGAGCACTATGTTCTCCGTCTGTCCGTCTGTCTGTCTGTCTGACTGTCTGTCAAGACCTTTTTTCTCAGGAACGCGTAGAGGTATCAAGTTGAAATTTATATGAAATACTCGGGTAGTATAGTCTCTTTTAGCTGTGATAAATTCAAACTTGTAAGTCAACGCGATCAAAAGATATGACCGTTCATGTCGTATAATTTCGCACATTTTGCGATTTCACAAAGGAATCGAAACCTATAGGGTACTTCCCGTTGCCATAGAATCATGAAAATCGGCAAGAAGCACAAGTAACGGAAAATGTCCGAAAATTGTTAATTTGTAGTTTTATCACATAAAAAAAATTATTTTGTGATTACAAACTTAATTTTGCAGTTGGAGGATTGACCGTGATGTATATCGATGTATGAACATGTTTTTCAACTACAATGTTAAGTTTATTCTTGGGATAAATTCATCCCAACTACGGAACCCTTGTGCGTAGTCCAACACGCACTTGGCCGGTTTTTTTTAACTTTTATTCTGTGTCTGATCACAATCGCTTTTTTTAATTAAGTTTACTAAATTGATTTTAATCAAAAATGTCTATGAACTATATAGTGAACTAATAAGCCCGTAGTTTCCAGCGTGACCTCAAATTAAATTGTAATATACTCGTACTAAGTTTAACTGAAGACAATTACAGTCAATTAACCTTTGACTGCGTATACAATTCACAAGTTTCGCCATAACTTTGGTTTCAAAGTAAAGTCAAGTCGAGGTAACGATACGATTAAATCATCAGGACAGCGTTTACTTATTGTAAGCCTGGCCGACGGGAACAAAGAACGTGTACAATATTGTCATTTGTTAAAATAACGTTACAAAACTCATTATTTTATTTGTAACAAAACTTGAAAGGGATCGCTCCGAACAAAAATAGATTGTTTTGTGTGAAATTAGGGTATCCATTAAGTATACTTTTCTCTTTCCGCAAATAGAATCACGATAAAAGCTACGAAATACCCGGAAATATGTTATAGAAGCGTCCGGTCTACAAACAGGAAGCATTTCAAATTTTATTAGATGAAAAACCCTATAGAAAATAGTCGCGGAATTACGTACCAAAATACTTGTAAATTGGTGCTATAGGTGTACCAAAAAAACAGTGGAACTTTTTTAGATGTTTGATGTTGTTTTACCTGAAACAAAAATACATTTAATTTAGATGTGGTTCGAATTTTCTTACATATTATAATATTAAAATACATAGGTTACACACCCATAAAATAAAATGAAAAGCGTTGTAAAAATATTTCATAGTTATAATTAAAACATGAATAGACCATTGCCAGAGTCTTTTCATGGCATTATGGCAAAATACAGTCGTGACCAGTCAATTATTCTTCATTATCATGAACAGATTTATTACATAAAGCTGAATAAGTTTTAAGGAGGCAGCCAAAATTATGTCATTTCTAATAAAAATGGTTACCGAGCCGAAATAGCTCGAAAAAGATCCCAAAGGCAAGCATAGCCAATACCCAAAATAATAACGACCTAAGAATACAAAGCGAAAAAACCGAATGGAATATTTCCAATAGCAGCAGAGATTGTGCGAGTTCATTTATTTTCGAAGCACAGATATTATCTGGATGGGCTGTATCTAGGCTAGGCCTGCTCTAAGCAGATATGTATCTAGAGAAAAAAATCAATAAGCAATGTCAAGACCTACCCTGAGGCTAAAGAAAATATTATAAAGACTCAATGTATTTTTGCGAAACTATTTTCCTTATAAATAATAGCAATTACCATTCGTTGCTAGGGAAATAAACGTGCCGTTTACGACCTTATGCTATGGGGAAAGTATCTGTAACGTCTTCTAATCTCCCATTTGGCTTGGCGTTTATCTATCCAAGATTGTGTGAAGAATTTTGGTAACAATATCGTTAATTATAATTACTATCTCCTCAGAAAATGGACCGTATGTATAGGCTCTATACATAAAACACTTCAAAGAAGAAAGATGCGGTAATTCATTTTTTGAGCTGCTTTGTAACAATCTCGACTAAATATTCGGCCGTCAAAAGCTGAGTGCTTTCGTAACTGCTAAGTGTTTGTTATACTTAACTAAGTGGTGGATGAACTAACTTTGTGGTTGTTTGAAAGGAGAATTTTAAAATACCTTGTTAAAACAGCCTAACATACTTTTATATTTTTTACCTTTTTTTCTTTAAAATCTGAACCCAGCTTTTAGGCTTTGTGGGTACTTTATAAACCGAATGGTAATTTTGAATAGATTTATGGTCCGCCATATTGAATACTAGTTGAATCTCCATAAATGGCAACCGATACACTTAATGGGTGCCATCTATAGTTGAATATGCAATTTCGAAAAGGGCACATCTCGCATATTTTGACAAATACGTTTTTTCAAATCAATGAATTCAAAATGCTTCCCTCTACCTCTTTTATACGAAAAGAGAACATCTAAGCTAAATAGCTTAGATGTTCTCTTTTCGTATAAAAGAGAACATCTAAGCTCACAGAAGTTAGTTGACAGAAGAACAAATGTTCTTCTGTCGACGTCATGGCGTCTACAGCAATAATTTCGAAAAGGTCACAACTCTAAAGAGATGTGCCATTTTCGAATTTATTGTAATACTTCTGCACCAAGAAATTTAACGTTGAAAAAGTAAATACAGAACATATTATTGCTTTCAAGAAATGGGCTTAAGAGGATTGTGAAGTGCCGATACGCGGCGCGATTTTTGGAGGTAATTACCTACATTTCATACAATTATCTACATAAATATTGTTTCGGGCGATAACGTTTTCACTCCCCTAAACCTTTACAAAATGAGACAATTTTGGTCTCATTACATTCAATACACTTCAATCTAGGTCTGTACGTTTTTCGTTTTTAGTAATTCAATTTTATTTAACTTAAAAAAATAAAAATGCTCGAGGATGTTTTTATGTCAAAAATATAGATATTTAGATGCTAATAACTTATATCGTATGCAATATTTCTTTATAATAAAAACGTACGGACCTAGTTTTTTATTATACCTACAACATTGCCAAAATTATGAAAATTAAACTATGTTTAAAGAAGAAAGAAAGAAAGAAAATACGTTTATTTGCGATAAACATGGCGCAAAGAAATAAAATAACAAAATAAAACAATTAAAAACAAGTTTGGGGAAAATATGCGCCACATTCACGCAAAACGGCCGTCGCTCAGCTCAGTTTACGGGGAGAAAAACGTTATCTCTTTTTGTATGAAAATTTACAGCTTCACAATCCTCTTAACTAAATTTTAAATCTAAACCTTTATCAGTAAGAAGTTACGGAAAAGGTGTACCTAAAAATTAAAAACTTAATTTTCAAGTATCGGCTTATTATGAGTTTGTTTCTGATCCTAAAAACATGGTAAAGTAATCGCAAACAATTATATAGATTTTTTTTGTTATTTCTAGATTAAAAGGCACTTGCAGTAACTTACCAAGCTAAGAATATCGAGCTTATAATGGCAAAGTCCCTACTAATAAATAAAAAATTGCAGATATTGCAAAAGTGGAACAATATAATTACCAGGAGCATTTAGAAAATTTTATGATGAACTGCAATGGCCAACTCAACGACAAACGAAAGTCTCCAGAAGAAGATTAAAAAAAAAAAAGTTAAGGTATCTAAAAATAAACATAATAGTTTCGTGTTTAATTCTAGATACATAAAAAAATCGCTAAATTTATATGGTTTTTTCTTTAAAATATGTGAATTCAATATCATAAATTTCGAAAAGGGCACATTTCACAAATTTGAAATATCTAAAATATACTATATAATAACTTTAACTTCAAAATATTTCTGTAACTTCGATTGCAAATTGGCTCCAGAATGTAACTAAAAATATTTTTTTTATATTCATTATACTTCTTTAAAAAATGTTAGTTATTTTTTCATTTCCTTAAATTTTAAATTTTCAGACATGTACCCTTTACGTAATTTCATATTCAGTTATTATAATCATACCAGACAGCCTGTCAAACTCATAGGCTCCATCTGCCATACTTTACCGAAGCTTTTAGCAGTTTAAACTAAAATTAATTTAGAGGTTGCCCTCAGAGGGCACACAAATCGTGGCGGTTAATTTGCATAATTATTACCATAACGGCACATGCCAGACTTCACGCTATATTACATATACCTTGAAAGTTATGACCATCGCAAAGGTTATTACGGCAGTTACGTCAAATTGTATTTTTAGCACTTTTTGGTGGCACGTGTGTCAATCTAGGTACCTAATGGTAACTTACAGGCAAGTCACTTTAACAACTTTTGAAGTCTACAGCCGGCAGTCCTGATTAATTGTTAAAGAAGTGGGTGGGCAATTCCAATGATAATAAGAAACCTGTGGAAACAAAGAGACTACTGTTCACAAAACACCAAGTAATATTTTTACTAGCTCTTCAAACCTAAGTCCAAAAGTGTGCTATAAAAATTCTAAATAAGGGAACGAATCCTACGTTCTGAAATGGAATGCACGTGAAATGCGAGGTTATATTCCATATTTTTCTCTGAATTTCCATATAAGATAGATGAATTCAAAACCAATTCGTTCGTCCAACCGAAAAGCTTTAGGATATACCTCGTGTTAGCGCATAATCTTCTTTATCGCTTCGGGCATTTCTACTCAGAGAACTCGATGAGGTTTCGCTTAAGTGCGCACTTCTGAATATAATGCTAGTTGGAATAATTCGGCGAAATTGCGTAGTCAACTCATTTCGGTCAGCGCAAACTATGGAACAAAGTGAAATTAAATTAAGTAGTTAGGCTAGTACTCTGTTTAATTTAGTGGTATTATATGAAGCAGTGCCAAGACTCCAGGAGTAGTCTAGGCGAGGACGATTGTTTTTTGTTTGTATAGTTTTCGAAATGTGTCGTATTTTGTGTGTTATAGAGGACAGAGGTGTGTGTTTGTATTGATAAAAACAAACGGTTGGACTAGCTGTATATACATAGATAATATTGGAGCCGCAGTGACGTCAACACGTTCGTCCTGTTGGTACGACATGTGTCGCTCACGGATGTGTTTTTAGAACCTGGTCAATATCAGAAGATGAGTAATTATGGTAACTACTGCGATTGCTTTTTTCCATTCATAGAAGAACTCGGATTTGATGTTAATTACCTCTACCACTTTTGTTATACCTAGGTGTGCAAAACACACGAACGTGGCATAAGTAATAACTGCGGCACGGGTTAAGCTACGCTTGCCGCGGTTGTTCCGTGGATGGATGACCATCTTTAGATACTGAGACCCCTCCGCACCTCAGAAAGCACGTTAAGACATTGGTCCCGGCTGTCATTCATGGATCGCTGACAGTTGTTACGAGTCGTCAGAAGGCTGAAAGTCTGACAGCCAATCTTATTATACCAAGGGCTATCGTTTAACCCAGTAACTAGGTTGTTGAGGACAGATAGCAGTCAACCTCCTTAACATCACTTCAATTATCACAAACAATATCAAACTAGGTCAGCACCCAAAACTAAACTAATCTCATAAAAATGTGGAGTATCAAACTCGCTGAACGAGTCATAAAAGCGAGTTCAGCTGGTTACGCTCGAGGCGTTGGGATTAAATGCTCAGTGTGCACTAATGCAGATCCGTGGAGAGCAGAGCTCGAGCACTTTTATAACGTAACGAGCACAGCCGGCTTGCTCACGTCTACTTAGCTATAAGAACAATGCTTTTCTAACTCTTTACCTGCGAGTCGCCACTGCCGCATGCCGGCGAGCGCTTTACTCTGCGCGTTCATAATGCGTTCTAGATTAAGCTTTGATCTTTTTGCTTGAAATGTAAATTCTCAATGCGCATGTGGAATTATGAAACTACTAGCGTTTGCCCGTGGATTTGCCCGCCGTGGAGTCGGAAATTATCACCACTAATAAAAAGTACCTATGTCCTAATTCAGGTCATGCTCTACCCATGTGCCAAATTTCATTCAAATTCGTTTAGCTTTTTAGCGTGAAAGCGTAATAAACAAACAAACTCACTATTGAATTTATACGCCTGAGAACATTCGAGAGGCCCTGGTGACCGTTTTAGAAGTTAACTGTGTAACACCCAAGAGTGGAACCCATTTGCTCCAAATTGGTCCGCCTGTGTATTTCACAATTTATACATACTTCAACAATACAGAGAGTCGTAAAATTTTAATTGTTTCCTCTCTACCCCAATTCAAGTAGCAAATAACTCGAAAATAGATTTCGCCAAGTTTTGGTACATCGCATAATTTAACCCTTTAACTTTGGAATATTAGCAATAGGCAAAGGCCCGGCCATTTATTATGTACACGAGTAACTAAGGACAGACCCAAAGTTGGGCAAGCAAGAGGATTCGAATTCAATTTAAAAAGTTTAGAACGAGACTTGTAACTTCGGCGACCCATCCTAAATGTACGCTTGGAACTACGACGGTCTTACAACAGCAAACATTAAGAAAGCAAGAAGTATCTGCCGAAGTGCCGTCTTTAAGCTGTTCCGATAGTTCTGAATTAGGAAGTTTTATCTTTGATGGGAACTAGCCGCCGAAACAAGGACGAGTTGCAAAATACGGAAGTTCTCTGCTGCGGATCAAAAAGTTTCTTAGGTTCTTCTTAGACGCATTCAATATTAATGTGATTCGTTCGGAAAGCGAAGATACTCGACGAAATAATAGATTAGCGTACAAGTGGGATTCAGTCGGATTGACAAAATTATATTGGTTCCATAGATACAAGACCTTAAAAGAGATACCCTTTTTTGCTTAATATATTGCCTGTCTTAGAGTTTTTTGGCTCATCCTATTATCTCGGAATGGGATAGCTATCGCAGGGTAATCTAAAATGCGACGTAATCGAATTACTCCGAAAAAGCTGGTGTTGGCACGAGCACGGAGTTAGCTTGACCAGTTACTTAATGTGATTCTAAGAGTCAAAGTCAAATCGTTTATCAATCGTTTGTCAATTAGGCACATAAAAGACACTTTGAACGTCAAAAAACGACCAAGTCCGTGTCGGACCACGCACAATGAAGGGTTCCGCAGTTGGGATGAATTTATCTCAAGAAAAAAATTAACATTGTAGTTGAAAAACATGTTCTCTCATACTTCCCAATTGCAAATATAAGTTTGTACACACAATATTGAGAGATTTAATTTACTTTAAATTTTAAGAAAATAGACTTCTTATAAGTTACTTAACTATTTTCTGTATTTTTTTTTCAAAATTTTAGGCTCAATAGTTTCGAAGATAAGGGGGAATGTTCAATTTTCGTCTGTATTCTTAAATAACTTTAAAACAGTTTACAGAGGAGGACCCTCTCCATCATCATTAGCACTCATCGTTGGTCCTCTTATTAACTGTGGGCGTCAGTGGGTAGTGTTGGAAGAAGAGAACAGACTCGTTTACACAATCAAATTATAATTCTGATCCAATAATTACAACTCAGATAGTAGATTAGATAGTCACGTATAGCTAAGTAGGTACTAGGTACGTATCGCAGAACGCGCGATGGTTTAGTGGCGCACGCGCCGCCCGCCAACCGAGAAGTGTCGTCCTTTCAAACTCGATGGCGCGCGCCCCACCAACTCCATCGAGCGCCACCAGATGGCGCTGGCGTACCGGATACGACTCAATTGCGACATATATATATATATATATATATATATATATACCCTCACAGTTAAGCCCTTTCATTTGATATGTCACACGGTACAGCGTGCAAAACTTTTTTTTAATTTTCTTCTTGGCCCCTAAAATTGACCCCCATATTCAATATTCATTTATTTACATTAAACGTACTTGTTTGGGTCACAGAAATTCACGTGCACCAAATTGCAACTTAATCGCTCCATTAGATTCGGAGCAAAGTGGCTGTGACAGACGGACAGACAGACACACGAGTGATCCTATAAGGGTTCGATTTCCGTTTGAGGTACAGAAACCTAAAATTAACAAGAAAATAGATTTGATTCTAGTTGCCCCTTCCGAAAGGTAGTTTCGTATAAAGAAGAATCGACAAGAAACTCCACCATTATTCTTTTAATTTTTTTTTACAATATCTTGCATACATTAATTATATCATTATATGTGAAGACGATGCACCTAGAATAAAATTACTACGAGTATATATATCACAATAGGTAGGATAAGCACATTAATAAGCGAGGATGGTTGTTTCCACCGAAGTAATTTTCTCTATTGAGATATTTACATTTTCCTGTAAACTCAACCAATTAGCGTTGGCTGGACGATTTATATGAGCCTGTTTAACGTTTTAAAGGCAAAACTTCGTAATTTATTGCTAAACACTGATATTAAATACAGCCTATTGAAAGAAGTCCGCAATGAAAGGGCAATTAAGGTATGTAAATATTCAAATTCATTTATTGCGAATATAGGTATATAAAATACAGATGTTATCCAATAATTTCGAGCCGCTATATTCAGCCTTTCAGCATGCAATATTTTTGTAAATTAATTTTAGTGTCACATTATCATTTAATTATTACATACATGCATAGATAAAATGTCAAAATCCAAAAAAAATCATTATGTCATACCTACAATAAATGTCATTTAAATAATTCGACTATTAATTTAAATAATTATTATTAAAAATTAAAAAGAGAGATGTCAACCACTACCAAGTCTAAAATTTGTCGTTTAGATACTCACTTATACTATAATATGCCTTATCAATGAGAAACTGCTTTAAAATAAATTTAAACTTTTCAGTATTTGTGCAGTTTAATACTTTTTTAGGCAGATGGTTGTAAATGCGAGGAGCCATATAAAAAACACTTTTACTGAACTGTGCAGTTTTGCTCCTCGATGGACAACACACTTTTTTACAATAACGTTGGCTTACAAACGATTCAAATAAATTCTTATTTAATGCAACAAACACAGCTATCTCATAAATATAAATACATGGCAGGGTTAACAATTTCAACTCGATGAAAAAATGTTTGCAACTAAGTACACTTAAGTTTACAAATTGCCCTCACGCACGTCTTCTGTGCCGTAAACACATTTTCTTTGTCAACGAAGTTCCCCCAGAATATAACACCATACCTCAGCAATAACTCCACGTATCCGTGCCGTAATTACAGCCGATTGGTTCACAATTTTTCTGAGCATATATAGTGCACAGGAAAATTGGCTCAGTTTTGCACAGATTTTTTCCACTTGGGATCTCCAATTTAAGTTGCAATCAAGATGCAGACCAAGGAACTTTGTACTCTCTACCTCATGAATTTTTTGTCCATTGTAATTAATGTCAATATCAGTTAAATAATTAATTCTGTTTCTAAACGTCATTAATTTAGTTTTAGCTAAATTTATTAATAAATTATTATATTTCAAGCACTGAATTATTTGATGACGTGTTTCATTTATATTTGATGTCAAATTTTCTTTATCAAATATGAATGTAAGGTAACGAACGGTTGAGTTAACGTTGTTGGTAAAAGTAATTGCTGGTTTTATATGACACGTTGAGATTGTTTACTGACGCTGATAATAGAAAGGATAAGATTGGTTGATCACTTTGATGTTTTGCTATTTTTCGGGTCGAAAATATGGATTAGAAAATTATAAATTGAGCGCTTGGTAGGTAGACTGGAAACTGCAAGCGCGTTTTTATGAAAATGATAGACTAGTACGCGTCAGGTTAAGTAATCCCAGCCTAGCCCGTTGAAAAAATTATTCGAAGCACGAGTACACGAACATTGGACAGACAATCAGGTCCCACGCACCGGCACCGCTTCATCAAAACTCGTAACTGTTGTTAGAAATAACAAGTGACCGTATATTGAACGGCGGTCCAATCCTGTCATTCATCCATTGGCGGCTTTGTGTGGAAACAAGGGAACTTTAGCGGCGACCGGGCCGCCACCGAGCCTCAACGGAACAATAAACGCGGGCAAGATAAAATAAACTTTGACAATTGCTCAACGACGTGAAAAATTAACAAGACCCTAACGTTAACGTTTGTAGTTAAGTACTGAAACAATTTATGTGAGGCCTACGTTATTGCCTCCAGTTGGTTCGTATGGCGAGAAAAATTGCTCGCGTATATTGCCTCATCATCGCGATGTGTAATGAAAACGCTATCGTACACCGCGCCTAATGACTAAAGTCTTTACTATTTATTATATTTTCTTGAAACTCTAATTAATGTCCTGTAAAAAAGACTTGGTATTCATGGAAAGTAGGGACCTAGATCGGGGAAGACTCCGATCTGCTACCAGATTAAAATATTGGACTTGGAAACAAAGTTGGTGCTGTCACTTAATTAGCAAGTTAAAGTTAGGCTCCATTTAGATAAAAAAGACCCTCAGCTGGGATAGATAGCAGCCGGAGAAGTGTCTGGAAAGGGCCCGGTATTAGTCCGCTAAATAGACCATCCATATGGATACGGTTTACATGCAAGAAAATTACAGCAATTAGATAAGAAGGGTTTTGATGATTTTCGAGGTTAATTAAGTAGCTTAGTAATAATAGTAAGATACTGTTACAAATTGTTTGGCTCTAAGTATGAGTACATCACGATGAAACTTACCAGTTAAAGCTAAATTTTCCAGTAACATATTAATAATAAAGCTCAAGGATTCTCTCAATCTTCGATCGGCAGCAGAGTTTCGATTTTCAAATTCGCAGGAAACCTAACATCCAATTTGACGTCACAAGAAATCTAAGCTAAGCATCGCCGTGCCGTTAGGAAAGGGTCGATAGGCCTCATTATATTCAGTAATTGGATAGGTGATTATAAAAAGAGGCCCCACTAGGATATAGATTGCTCTCCGTTCGAGAGCCGTCGACGGCGACGGCTAGTGGAGCCGACGGCGCTCAGATTTACCGAGAGTTTGAGATTTGGTTATTTAATCTAGACTAAAATATCGACTTGAAGAAAATGTTTTATTTTTAGCCTAATAAAGCTGTTAATTTTAGCAAAATACCTATGTATTTCGGCTTCGAATAAGTAAATCTTCATTACATTCGCCATCTTAGAGATTTTCGACGGTAGTACGAAGACTGAGTATAACAATAAACTCATTGGACAATCTGATAAACAGTAAGACGCTTGTTAAGAAGACTTTGCTTGGTAACTGCAGATGTGCTAAATAGAATTATTGATAGGAAATGGCAGAAGTAATGCTTGCAGAGTCACTCACAGAGGAGCAGACGATTATTGACAAGGTTGCTAGGACATTATGGAGGCATTTGTCACAAAGCAAGACACCATGAACCAAAAGAGAGTGGCTGACAGAAGACTGTCAGTGATGATAAGTAGGTACTGTAGAGGTTTCATTCAAGCCCCTGTGTATTTATATCAGGCTGGCAGTATCTTTGACATTTGGACGGTCACTTTGAAAAAGGGTAGCTTTTGGGTCTAGGGAGACGTCAGCGAGGCGCAGCCCCCTGAGCGAATATAGGCGCGTTGGTTTTGAAATAGTAATAATATAGAGAAGTCTTATACGTGAACAGTGTAATATTTTATCAGCCTAGATCCCGAGAAAAACAAAGGTCCTTCGAAACTCTTTACAGTACCTATCTACCTGATTATACAACAAACTGAACTGATTTTCACAGATTGCAGCCGTAGCTGTTATTCAATATGTCACAGTAAATTAGGTACACTAACATGCTTCTCAAATCAGCATGGGTCTAGCAAAACAGTAACACGCTCGTTATTAAATCAAACGTCCATCTAGAGGCGTTTAAGCGTTATGATTGCATATATATTCATTCTATATATAACGGAGTTATCCAAGTAGCAATCACGTTGCTATATACATACAGCGTTAAGCCGATCGGGCTTCGACACCAAGGCGCGAAGCCGGTCAACTTTACCCTCTACTTACGGGTATATTTCCGTATAGTCTTTCCTTCGCCTTGCACTGACGAGTTAAGGTCAGGTTGCCTATGAATTATTGATTTCAAGGGCTCTTCGATTACTACTAGACGCAGTTAAAGGTTGAACTTTCAAAACGAGAAAACGTTAATTGAATTCATAGTATTAGTACTAGAGAAAATAGTTTCGGGCTTCTTAGATTAAAGAGTTATATGGATCGATTTAAAGACGTAATACGTCGATTTGATAGAACATATAATATGAACTACCAACGCTAATGTTAACAGCTCGTAAATTTAAGAAAAGTATGCAAAAAGAACAAAAAAAATAAGGTTAAGGTTTTTAAGCCAGCATTAGTGCCGTCACTAAATTCGGCGGGAAGTTAAAGAGAGAAAATACAGAAGTGTAAAAGTAAGGAAAATAACTGCACAGTTATTTAAATCTATAATCTAAATGAAATCAATGATATTAGTAAGTAAATCTTGTCAAACATTAGGGTAATGATGGAAGAATGATGGAATATTCACCTTTCTTCCCTGGGGAGGTGCAGTTGCTCTTGTTAGAGGGAGACTTGGTCTCGGCAGCCGCCATCTTCTCTTTTTCGGAAGCCATGCTAAGCGCAGTACACACTAGACGTCCGAATTTATAACACGGTCACTCCGTTGCTCATACCTGTCTTTACCGTAAAGCGTGCTATTTAAAACGAGCTGCGTACGACCGCACCCAAGGACCACAGAAATGACTATTACCGATAATGAACGATGACTGATTTTCGATGACTAAAATTGGCAAACAGCCATCCAAATATTTACTTTAACGCATAAAAAAATAAAAAAATCGACCACAAGTCACTTACTATGATATTTACTTAAATTGATAGACCGAGTAGTGTCATGCTGGGAATTTTCCTAGTAATTGTGAAGTGGTTGTCAAGTTTAACTTTTAAGTATTGTGTTGTACGTGATGGGTTAATTGGTAAGAGATCACGTTGCGCTCGCGCCGTGACTCGCCTAGCCTGTTGATACTGAGCTTGGTACTGGAACTACCATCGTTTATCACAATATGTCTGTACTAGATTAGTTAAGCCGCGCTAATCGCACATTCAATATATTCCTACTAATTAACAAGTTGGAAAAAGGTCAAAGTACTTATATACTGACAAGGTATGTGTTGACTTAGGTACTTAATATAATATGTAGTTCAGTCGTGTTTTTAATTGAGTGTGTCAATACAATGACAGCTACATCTTTCAGGCTTGTGACCAATTTTGACATAGTCGTTTGTGGAACTTTTAAGTGTTTGTCACAACTTGTCAAATACGTTACAGGACTTACAGGTTAAATTATCTGTTTTATTCGACATTAGTTGCTTTAATTTTACTCAATTACAAGCAACTGGTACAGTTTTAACCATTTTATATGGAACAAAGGCTAGTCCGACGGCTAATATTTCCTTAACAATATACAGAAATTCAAATGGTCATAAATTGTATTAAAAGCTTAGATGATATATTGCATTTGTGGCGCCTGGGTCATGTGTATATTTGTCATTATAATATTTAATTATTTCAAATGACTGCTACAATGCAATCTTATTGAAAGAAAAGGGTTTATTAATGTCAAATACAGGTTTTATATTGACATTACGTGTTATTTGTGTGCTAAAATGAAATTCACCCACACAATAAAGTCGATGGCTGTACAGTAAAATGAAAAACAAAAAACATTAATGATTTTTGCTGAAAACAATTTGCTAATGGCCGAAATGATCTCGAATGGAAACTCTCGCTGTAAGTATGATTAATGAATATGTTGAAGTGACTTATTTATTTTAATATAATTCGTTTCATAGCGGTAAGTAAGTGCCTTATATTAATGGCACTAACGAAGAACGGAACATTTAAAAGTTCTATTTGTAACCGCTTAATTCGCCTATTAGTGAAAGAGCATTTTATTTCATTCCTTTTTCGACTCTATCACTGCCGACTTTAAGCCGGAATTTCTTTGAACAGGTATGAAAACTACGGCGTGACTGACGGCTCGTTCTCGTAGACTGCAGGCTATGTGTGTAGCAGCGCTCGTAACTAAAATATTCACTCGCATAGAAGGAACGCATTGAGATAAATTCTTTTATATTTTATTTATACGCAAGGTTTACAAGTCAGCGACGTCGCAACACAATAGACCGCGGTACAGCGCTCCGTTCTGTGACACATACGTGACAAGTGGAAACCTTCGCGGATGTCACGACGGTCCTGACGAGGGCCACTAACACACATAACCTGTCAATACGCACGAAATCTTAAACGTTACGTAAGCCACGATTATAACCTGCAACACTGGCGATTACTGTTATTGTTGTGGGCGCGAGATGAGGCGCAGGGTATGTGGACCTTGGGCGTGCGGCTGGAGGCGCGGCGGGCGCGCGGCGTGCGGCCGTCGTGCGGAACGCGTGGAGGTCGCGTGCGGCGCGCGTTCGGGACGCGCGCGTCGGGTCCCGGCTCGCCGGAGGCTG
Source organism: Dicycla oo (assembly GCA_948252095.1). NCBI lineage: Eukaryota > Metazoa > Arthropoda > Insecta > Lepidoptera > Noctuidae > Dicycla > Dicycla oo. The sequence continues at coordinate 27,372,725 of OX411711.1, forward strand.
CGGCCCGGGCGGGATCGATGCGGGCGGCGGGCGGCGGCGGAGTGCAGCAGCTGGGAGGCTGCGCCGCGCCCCGCCCCCCCGCACACCCGCGACCCGCGCCCCCGCGCCCCGTGCCCCCTGCGCCGCGCACGCGCCCCCCAGCTCGCGCCGCCGCCGACCCGCCGACCCGACGCCGCACACCACGTTTCAATTCCCTCTTCATCCCCGACTGATTTACGATACGTTCCATCTTATAATGATATTTTTTCATATCGGTCTGCCAATTGTAGCCTATGATGAATTTTAACGTTGGAAACGCTTATTAGGCTCTGGCGGATTCGGATGTACGTAATCAATGGGCACTTAAGGCAAGGCACTTCTAGTAGAACTGCCAACTTTGAAGGCCTGTATAATAAAAACTTGCTCGTAGGTATGTAATGCTAGTATAAAATCTTCAGATTATTTTCGTTATTTGTGGCTAAGTAATAACAGCCGCACGGGTGGTAAGTGGATGGGTGTCCATCTTTACATAACAAGACCCCTCAGTGCCTCAGAAAGCACGTTAAGCCGTTGGTCCCAGCTGTCATTCGTGGATGTTTGACAGTCGTTACGGGTATTTAAAAGCCGGAAAGTCTGACAACCAGTCTTACCAAGGGGTATCGGATTACATGTTACCTGGATTATGGAGGTCAAATAGGCAGTCACTCCATGTAAAATACGGCTGCACCATGCATTCAGCTGCATCCGGTAAGACTGGAAGCCGTCCTCAAAAATATTTTCATTATTTATGAAATTAATTTCCCTAGAAGCTGGTATCAGAACACTAAAAGTTGCAATAATTTGTTCCAATCAGAGTCCGCACGCATCACATTTTCGAATCTCCAAAGAAATACATAATATTATGCCACGCCAAATAAAAAACGCTGATCATTAAATAATATTTGTACATAAAAGTCTTGAAGCTTCAAGGTGTATTCTTGCTGTCAACAAGGCGGCTATTTTTGTAAAATTCCGACATCAGCGTCTGCGATTAAGGCGATACCAAAATAAGTTGGGGGCTTTTTCGTAACCATTTATTTCACTATTACAGAATGTATAGATTTAATTTTTGGATATATGTTTATTGACTATTTGATCCATACTCTGACTGAAGGAAAACACGATTGGGTTAAATTTCCTCGATAGAATTTAATTCCGAAAATACCTCTACTCTTTTATAGTTTTTTCTGTAATTCTAAAATCCTAAGTAATTTCATTGCAAAATTGCATTCAAAATGTGCGTATTAGGTAATTGAAAACTCTGGCTGAACATATTTTTGATAGATAGCTTAATTTATTTTTAAACAATTTTTATTTGGTTTGGCGCTTTTATTTTGGTTCCAGCGCATTGTTGCGCTCTCGTTTTTTCGCATGTGGAGGTAATTGACTCTGTCACTTTCTTATTACCGCTCAGTTAGCTTTTTACGTATCGCCTTAAGCTCGGCACGATGCCTTTTTGTCCGCCTGCTGTCTTGTTTGTCAGTTTAGAAAGAAAACATTTTAATTTTGAGCCGTAGTCTCGAGGTTACGACCTGTAGGTACCTACGCTCCTAGAGTGGACGAACACGAGGCTGCTGACTTCTGATCTCGATAGCCGCGTGTCTTATCGCCTTTAATGAAGGGTCCCTCTTCGCTCCCTCGACGATGGCCGCCCCAAATGTCGGTCGACAGGTTGTTTTGTTAAGGTAGGCTCAATTATACAACGTACATATACCACACATGTACACCGAACCCTCTGTATGTTCTAATGGAGTCATTATTTTAATGAAGACTCTCTAGGTACCTCTATGTCATGTCTGGTATTATCCGTATAAATTACCCTCTCGACTACAGTAGCTCTATTTATTCTTCTTAGTAATACAACCTTTATCGCTTAGGCCCAGTTGACCTTTTAGGGTCAATGGGTTTAAATATATACTTAAGTAGTACCTCTAAAGATAGTCATCAGCAAGGGTTAAGCGAGCTGCTTTTGTATAGCTATTTATTAGAAAAGACATATAATCTGTTTTCTCGTAATTTACGAATCTGTTATTCCATACTCAACTAAGACAGTGATGGATAAACTACAGCCTGTAATGCTACTTTATCAAACGAATACTATATTGTTCCAATATCAGGAAGATATTAAATACTCTTAATGGGTAGTTCGAGCCAATTTCCGTTTCGCTTTCATTACACTGAAGTAAAATATAAAAGGCAATATACATCTGTTTAAAAATAAACAAGACGTAATGAGATCGTTTTTGCGACGATTATTCGATAATGCGTTCGATCATTTGTTTTTGCAACATCCATTTGTTCGTTCGACTTGGGATAAAGTGTTTTATCTGCTGACAACGTTTTAGGTATACGAATGTTTTGCTTAGATCGATGTTCACATTAATTCAACTAAAATCACTTCTGACATTGTTTTATTTAAATAGAAATTAATGTAACTTACACTATATATATTATGTAGCAAGTATATAATATAAAGGGGAGTGAACTCATTGGCCATAAAAAAATGCGTCCCCATCGCTGTCAAAGGGAAAGGTGGCCAAAAGGCTGGCAGTGACTAAAATTAGATTTTAGACATAATGTGTAATAGTAGACTTGCAACTTTCATCATGCAAAAGCCTGATACTTTTAGTGACTTTAGACAGTCATTACTATTCCACAAAAGACAAAAGGTAACTTTTTAAGTTGAAACCTCTTGTTGAAATCCAAAGTTCTGGCTGCTATGATAAAGTACGTCTCAAGTACAAATGTAATTGTTGTAAATCACGAGCGGATCTGTCGCTGAAAGTTCGTTGCACGTCCACGGTTCAACTTCTCGGTTTGATTTACAGAAACAACTTATTTGGAACTAACAATATTTCTCAAAGTCATTGTACCGACAGAATTTTAGGTAAGGGTTTAAGTATTTTGTTTAAAACTGGGTATTACTCTAATCCTTTGTTTGTCTAAAGCCTTTTTTGGGTTACATAGTATCTCGTTATTTCTGGGAACTTTTAGATGTGATTCAGTAACAAACATCTAAACATATAAAAATGTAAGGTAACATAACATAATATTACGCCTGTATCCCCCGAAGGGTTAGGCAGAGGAGTATACACCCACATTCCGACAGTTATGATTAAGTCCCATGTAGGGGGCGAGCCATCAGCCGGGCACAAATCCAGACTCCAGGCTGCTACTGAGAGATTTCAGATGGAATACCCAATAACACCTTGCCCGACCCGGGAATCGAACCCAAGACCTCACGCTCAGCAGTAGCGCTTGCGACCACTAGAGCAACGAGACAGTCAACATGTGAACTACTTCATTTAATTTGGACAATAAGTATATTAGTGTTGTGACCTTTCCAACTAATTAATATAGATAGGTAGCAGTATTTTATTACGAGATTTTAATTAAAAGTAATTCCAGCTTAACGTTGCTAATAGAATTTAATGAGAGATTTTCGGCGAAGTCTATAGACTTTTACTCAAAGTCTACGGTTAGCGTGAAGGCGTGAAGGCTGTATTGTAGCTACTGAAACGTTGATGCCGATGAAAGGAAGTATAATAAAAATGAAATGTTATGAGGGTAATGCCGCGGGCAGAATTAAGCGAAATTATCCTACTAATATTATAAATGTGAAAGTTTGTGAAGATGTTTGTTACTCAAACACGCCAGAACGGCTGAACGGATCTGGATGAGATTTAGCACAGAGATAGATCACGAATCACGATCACGATCAACGGATCTGGAATAGCACATAAGATACTTTTTATCCCGGAAAAATGTACGGTTCCCGTCAGATAACTTCCAACATCCACGCGGGGGAAGCCGCTGGAAAAAGCTAGTAATTGATATAGTTCGCTTTACCTAGTGTTATGTTATTTACTCATTAGTAAAATGTTCATAAAACACTTAAAGTGAAACACTGTCTGCTAATTAAATCTTAAGTATTAAAGAAATTGGTCTGGTCGGCAAAGAATTTAAACCAATATTACTGTGAGAACAATTCTCCGGCAGGCGGGGTTGGGTGCTCAATAAATGGAGACACATTCACTTCGCGGGTTTAACATGAGATTTTAATCACATTTTCCAACGCTACGGTCGTTCCACCACTTTCCATGAAAGATTCTCCGTAAGTGGTTTCTTATGTCTTTTTCGTCACATAAGGCTTAAACCGTTTGGTTCGTTTGTTATTTAGGGCCTTTTCTATCATTTTAGTAGAATTATTCGACAAAGAAAAACATGACATTACCTACCCTTGTCTGGTAAATAAAACTAATGCCCACCAATTCTGGGTTTTTTTTTTATTTTTTTTTATTTGTGATGGGTTTGCTCTTGACTCTAGTCTAGGTCAGAGGTGACAGAGACAAAGTCGACGATGGAGTGAGCTTACCCAGAAGAAGCCTGTTCACTCTCACTTTGAAGAGATTAGGGTTGTATACGTTCGGAAACACAGACGCAGGTAGTGAGTTCCAGTCTTAGTTCCAGGCTGTGCGCATTATAAAAGACATGAAAACTAATATCATATGCCCGTTAATTATAAAAATAATAGAAACAAACGTATAAGCGAGTCACGTCACATTTATTTCACATCTGGCATCATGTATCATTTCAGCAACAGAGCACAAAGCGAGAGAACATTTTGACGTAACAAAAGCTGCATGTTTGTCCACTAAGAAGTATTCGGGACGGCGCAAATCACGAAAGCTTTGCGTCCCTCACGTCCGCACCGTTGAATGTAAAGGCTCGACGATTTAATTTTTTTTGCCGTTCCTTAACGCGTAGTGTGAAAATCCTTTTTTTTTGTGCTCTTGAAATAGATGATGTGTATTGTCAAGACTAGTTGTTCTTAGGTGCTAATTCTGGCTAAAATAAATCTATGTAGGGCACAGGAGTTGCGGCCTACTTAAGGGCCAAAAGGCTACTGTAGCCCACCATCCCCACCTATAATACAGGGTGATTTTTAAAACATGCGACAAAATTTAAGGGGGTGTTCTACCCATCAATATGAACAACTTTTACTATGGGACCAACTAAAAATTCGCAAAAAAAAAAATTACCTTCCCATGTAAAAGCACATACCCGATTGGACCATTTTGTATAAAAAGGTCGAAATTTTTTTGCGAATTCCGAGTTGGTCCCATAGTAAAAGTTGTTCATATTGATGGGTAGAACACCCCCTTAAATTTTGTCGCATGTTTTAAAAATCACCCTGTATAATGATTTTCTATATAAACTACTTACTACCATTGTATGTATACTATTAGTTTATAGATATCCTACATAAGTCAAACACTGACACGAAGCAATTTCTCTGATCAGTATCAGATGTAATATTTATAGTAGTACATATTTACCGAAATCTTCACGCCGAAGGGAAAATATTAATAACGATAGAAGCCGCAGTTCGTAGCTTTAAGCTCAATTTACACGGTGGAAGTTTCTGGAACGTTCAAGAGCAATAATCGCATGCCATAAAGCACGTTCAATTTTATTGCACTTCAAGAATTGCATGCAAGTTTTGCCTCGTCTAAACACAGAGTTATACGTCCTTGTACAATTTATTCAAGTATTACCCGTATTTGCGTTGACAAAATATTTAATTAAATTTCATTGAACGTCTTGTTTCGTTCGCTCATGTTTGAATGATAGAAAATTTTAATGCCATAATTGAATGCTATCTTATTGTACGCGCTGTTTACACCTATACCAGTTTTAAACGGCAACTAACTTCCCGTATCGTCCAACAATATTGTATGTGTTGTTTAGACGGCGCCAGTTAATTGCCCTTCAATTTTATGGTATGCCATAGGCAATAAACGTGCACCGTGTAAATGGATCTTCAAAGACAAAGTTTCCAGTTTGACTCGTTTTATTCGGCTAACCACGTTTATTGGTTTTTAGATTTGACATCGAACTAAAAAGAAAAAGCGAAAAGACTTGAAGAGGAATTACTTCGAAAGAGTTGTGTAACGTGCCTTCCGGGTAAGAAAATGTTGACTTGAATTTTTATCTCTCGGACTTTTACTTATCTTAACTGAAGTTCTCATTCCTGTTTAGTTAAAGTGTTCTACTATTTACTTTTTTAGGGTTCCGTACCTCAAAAGGAAATACAGAACCCTTATAAGATCACTTCGTCGTCCGTCTGTTTGTATGTATTTAATAGGTTTGTAGCTCGTGGCTAAGTAATAACAGCCGCACGGGTCGATCCGTCAGGTTAAACTACGCTTGCGGCGGTTGGTCTGTGAATGGGTGACCATCTTTTCATACCGAGACTCCTCCGTGCCTCGGAAAGAACGTTAAGCCGTTGATCCTGGCTGTCATTCGTGGATCTTTGACAGTCGTTACGGGTCGTCAGAAGCCCGAAAGTCTGACAACCAGTCTTACTAAGGGGTATCGTATTACCGAGTAACTGGGTTGTGGAGGTCAGATAGGCAGTCGCTCCATGTAAAATACTGGTATTCAGCTGCATCCGGTTAGACTGGAAGCCGACCCCAACAAAGTTGGGAAAAGGCTAGGCAGATTGATTGAGGTTTGTAGGCAATTTTGGACTCCTAGGTGCAAGGTTAGTGTTAAGCCACAGAATAGTTTGGATATTTGAATATTCGGTACACGCCGTCCTGTGCGTTAGGAGTCAAAAAATGCGTACAAACCTAGTAAATACATACACACATCTAACTCTTATCTCTCATTTCGGATTGAGTTCAGTGATATGCATATCAAATAAGTTTCGTTTGTTACTCTATTCTGTACTAGATAAACAAGATTTGGTTGACGGCCGCGAGAAAAAAAAAGACACCAATTTCAGGCATTGGCTTTTGGCAATTAGCAAGGTCTCACAGCACAAATAAAGGAAAAACTTCGAAAGTCGTTATTGTTTAGTTTTATACTACATTTTTTTTTTGCGATGATAAACTTACATTTGCAGTTGGAGAATTGACCGAGTCATATATCGATGTATGGGAGAAAATGTTTTTTAGCTACAACATTAAGTTTATTTTTGGGATTCTTTCTAACTACGGAACCCTTTATTGTGCGTGGTCCGACACGCACTTGGCCAGTTTTTTTTTTGCTTCAGTTGAGTACTTATTTATTTATTACAGTTCTTAACTAGACTAAATTGCAAGTTTCTAGGTTATAGGTAGTTTCTGACTTAGAAATAGATACAAATATCTATTTAGCTAGCCTGTATTGTTCCACTGCAGGGCAAAGAAATAAAAGTAATTACAATTAATTAATTAAAATTAAACATTACATACACGACATTACTTTTTTGTGAGCCTTTGAGCACTATTATTATATGATATACTAGCACTTTTAGTCATTCTTTAACGATAGGTACACTCGAGAAATCAAAACCCTATAACCGTATATATTATAGTTATATAACCATTACAAAACCACCCATTTCAAAAGACCCAAAATATCATCCACAAACTGAATCCTCGTACATGGTTAGAACCCGACCACTTTACGTTCCATTCCGGTTTTCAGGCACTCACTTAACAGAAACCTTTTGACATGATGACTCGAGGAAGGGTTTTAGTCGATGCCTGGGGAATTATAGCGTAAAGGCGAGGGTCGAATCGAATTCGGTTCGTCACGTGACGTCACGCTTCCGTGTTCCTTGTCGTGTCGCGAACAGGTATTGGTATTTTATTAGAGGCGATAAGTCGATACCGCGGGTCGATCGGGTCGATTCCGATGGATACTAAATTGGGGTTTTCGGTTTGGGTACGGATGTTTTATGAGCTATATTTAAAGTGTGTTTATTACTGCTTAAGAAATTATGTTGTTTTTTTTTTGATAAATTGGTTATTTCATTAACGTATTATAAAAGGTAGGGAAAAATGCATTAATTTTAAATATCAAAAATAGTGACGGCAAAGAAGTACATCGCCTTTTTACCACCAACAAAGGCCCTTTTATTATTGCACTTAGCAATATATTTTATATGGTAATTAATGGTACTTGCTTAGGTTGAAAAACAAATCTGGAGATTCAAATTAAGACTTTTCCTGAGGTTATGACCGGAATTCTTGATAGCCGAAAGGAAGCCGATTTAATTTTTGATTAAAATTTCGAGTTCCTAGCTGAATTGATGATGAATGAAAGAAAAACTTTGGGACACAAGATGTTTTTCGATTCGTCGAAAGGCAATTTGATTCTAACACTCCACTAAGTTTTAACATTATGTTACTGATGTGTTTATTTACGCATGGTCGTTCGATTCATATTCTCAGTCGTGTATTTAAATATTTTATGTTAGATTCTGATTTTTAATATGTTTATGTCCACTATTATCTTTTTATTTTATAATTTTACAATCGCTATTTCCGTTATTAATTATTGTTTTGTCCGGCTGTGCTGTGCCACAATGAACGTTCGGCAACTCAATCTGTAATTACTGTTCATTTTGGGCCACCAAGATACAGGCTGAGCCTAGTTTGGGGCCCACGGCTATTTCTACATTACATGTTTATTATTTTCATTGTATTTTCTGTGTCTGTATGTTACCTAGTCTGTGTGTAAATACATTATCCATATTCTTAATAAGCTTTATTGAAAAAATTGTCGATTAAAATTGCAGACTGACATAAAAGTAACTATTTGTGTAGCCCCAAAAAGGTACTTTAACACAAATCAATCCTCCCATATCAAATAAAGCGTACATACAATTACTCTACGACCAAATTGCTCACATAAACAGACAACATCAAGTCATTTATCAAAATGGAAGACTATAAAAATACGGTTCCGGTGGGGTTAAGGCCTCCATTGAAATAGCTCAGTGCCACAATGGCTGGCGTCGTTTACTTACGCACGGGAGCTGCTATTCCTGAATTTTTAATAGTCGTTTTGTTCCAGATCAACGGGAAAGACAAAGAAAGAATAATAGAGAAATAAACGACGGGAATACGAATCATAAATATTAATGTTTGCAGTTTACAATCGGATACTTAGGTGTTTCGTAATCTGTTTTATTCTGTATTTCGTAATCTGTATTATTATTAATCTGTTTTATTCAATACTGATAAAAAATGGCTTATTTTTGGCTAGTTTTCTTTTGCGTTTTCTCTTTTGTAGCGAGTTCCCAGACTGTTAAATCTTATTGCCTGGGAAACACCTAGCATCATTACCGAGTTGATTTATTGTAGACGTTGGCGTTGGCGCACAGAAGATTCAGCGGTGGAGATATAATTTAGTGTAATTCGTTCTGTTACATATTTAGCGGCAGGCAGGTGGTGAGAAATCTGGCAACAAAGAAAATTTGTCGCCATTGTTTTTCACAACATAATTTTAGTTTTTCATTAAGTTTTCAGTACATCACAATGTATTGATACTACAGGTTTTTTTGTTATTCGGTATTTAGGTATTGTTGATCGAAGGTATTCGGTGAGAAAAATAAATAACATTCTTTAAACCAACCAAATAATCAATGTCTTTTCAATAATAACAAAACTAAAATTACGTATGAATAGTTTTTCAAACAATATTGTCCGCAGAACTAGAATGGGGCAAACAAAAGGCCGAATGTGATTTCCAGTGACCCATTTCGCAGTGTGGTCGGTCATAAAAAGGAAATAGGATTAAAATTGGTTTACTTTCATCGTCACTCCACTAACTCAAACTAAGTTAGAATAACGATGGCCGACTCTGGAGACTGTGATTTGAAAATATGATATATTTTTTTTTAATTTTAGTGGCTGCTTTTACTTTTTAACTGACTTCTTAAAAACGGAGGAGGTTCGCAATTTATCTGTATTTTTTGTGCATGTTCATCGATATTTTCGTCAATTGCAGACCGATTTGAAAATTATTTTTAGGGTTCCGTACTAAAATGGTAAAAAGGAAATGTTATGGTGCGACTCAGTCTGTCTGTCTGTCAACCACTAATGCTATCAACTTGAAATTTGGAATAGTTTTAGATGACGTTTGCGCAACTATTTTGCAAATAAAAAAGAAATAAAAATATATTTTTTTATTTTTCAGCAGAAACTGAAAGGGGATTTTAAAAATTCGAAGTGGGGCTACTAGGGCATGTGGGGTATTATATGAAAGAGCGCTGTTTGCACATTCTCAAACATTTTTTTATCTATGGCCGCATAGTTTTCAACGTTTGATGAAAAATGTAAAAAAGATTGAATCGAAGAAGGGAGGAACCCTTATCTCCGAAGTTTGCATAGAGAAAAATCTGAGATTAATCTGTGTGATAGAAGTTTATATAAAGATTACAGGAAAAATAAAATGATGTCTCTAAATAGCACAGTTTTTTTTAAATATATGATGGTACGGAACCCTCAGTGTGCGAGTCCAACTCGCTCTTGACCGGTTTTATTTCATTTGGTAGAGAAAACTTGCGCGGTGGTGCCATATAAATTTTATTAATTTTGCTTGGGTAGTTTTTGAGTTAGCTTCAATAATACGTATTTAATCTACTTTCTGTATGTTTATTATTTATTTATTTATCTATTTACATTTACCCTTACAGAATAACCCAATGCGGTAAATGCGCTTATCCTAACATAACAAAAACTAACATCTATAACTAATTATTACACAAAATACGCGCATTGCCATGGTGTTGCGGATATCAGCCCGTGTTACCTATAATTAATTATAAATAATGCATTCCTTGTGAATTCACTCAGAGAACAACAAAATAAGTCCGTCTCCCTCGCTATGAGGTTGAGCGTGCGAAGCGCACGCGTCAGGGGCGCCTCCCTTAAAAGGTTGGTCCGAGCGCGTGGTACCACGAGCAGTGGCGGCTGCCGTCGTCGCCACACGTACCTGTCCGGAACGCACAGACTCACCAGCTCTAAAATAACTGCATTATGCACCTTCCCTCTTAATAATTTAAAAATATAACAGGTGAGTGCAAGATCCCTCCTAACCCTTAGCTCATTGTATCCTACCATACCTAAAATAAATAAGGTTGGATACATTAATGGCTAAGAGGGATATACTCCGTAATAACGCTTATATAAATACCTTATAAACTTATTTTGTACCCTCTCCAGCATGAGACTATATTTAGCTTCATGCGGAGCCCAGATGACTGCATTACATTCTAACTGGCTCCTCACCAATGCATTATATAATGCTATGATAGCTTTCACATTCGTGAACTTTCGGACCGTACGGAGCATGAAACCTAAACCTAAACTCCCTGTCACTGTTATTTACATAGCAATTAGTGGTAAATTAATTTGTAAGGGTAGTTACCACAACTAAAAAGGGAAAAGTAAATACTTTTTAACAAAACAAAAACGATTTCCAATAAAAAACAGTACAAAGTGAAAAATAATTTAATTTCGGAAGTCGGTAGCAAAAACGAAAACACAAAACTAAAGTCGCAGGCTTATTACGTATCCGCACAAGAGGACGGCTCAGCCGGGTCGGCCGAGGGGAGCGCCGTGGAGGCGTCTGGCGATGAGTCGGACGCCGCTGGTGGCTCCAATTCGGACCGGGCCATAGTTTGAGGAGGTCGTGGCCGCTGCAGTCAAGGGTGTGGCCTTGAAGAAGAAGCAGTCATCTAAAGACAAGGCCATACCCGCAGCCAAGGCCTCCATTATGGCGGCAGCGGAGGCTCTACTTCAAGGGCCTCCGTCGGACGGAATGTCCGAAATGCGGGCGGAGGTCGCCCGCTTGACAGCCGCCATGGAGCTTCTCCGAAAGGAGAATGAGGAGCTCCGACCAGACCTGGCCAGGCTCCGCGGAGCCGGCGCTCAGGAGGGGGTGCAGCAGGGGCAAGGCGGCCTCGGGCCTGCAGAGGACCGAGTTCTGGCCTTGGTGCGGAAGGAGTTGGCTTCCCTTAGCAACCGGTTCTCGGTCCTTGAGGGAATCGTCCTGCGGCCCCCGCTAGGCCGACCGGCGGCCTCGGGCCAGCCAAAGGCGGCTTCGTATGCCGCCATGGCTGCCACGGCCAAACCAGGGTCGGCAGGGCAGGCTAAGGGCGGGGCCGAGGCTGCGAAGGCGCCTGCGAAGGCGCCCACGAAGGCGGCTGCGAAGGCGCCTGAGAGGGCCCCAGCTGTGGCGGTGACGAAGCGGCTGCCCCCGCCTCCCAAATCTCCTCCGGCTGACGCCGAATGGCAGGTAGCTGGGGAGAAGAGGAAGGAGGGCAAGGCGGCAAGGTCGGCCAAGCGGAGGGAGAGGCGGCGGCGGCGCAAAGAGCGAAGCGTCGCGGCGAGGTTACGTGCCCCAAAGTCCGCAGCTGTAGTGATCACACTACAGCCGGAGGCGGAGAAGAAGGGCGTGTCCTACCGCGACGTGCTCGCCAAGGCGAGGGCGGCGGTGAACCTGGAGGAGATCGGTGTTACCGAGGGCTTGCGGGTAAGGGTCACTGCGACTGGGGCTCGGATGCTCGAGATCCCCAGTGCGGCCAGTGGCCCGACCGCTGACGCTCTGGCCGAAAGGCTCAGGGCGTCCTTAAATGCGGACGAGGCCCGAGTGTCCAGACCCGCCAAGTGCGTTGACTTGCGCATCCTGGGTCTGGACGACTCCGTGACGGAGCGAGAGGTGGTGGCCGCCGTGGTCAAGACTGGGGGGTGTGCCTTCGAACAGGTGAAGGTAGGCACCATCCGTCCTGACCTCACGGGGATGCGAGCCGTTACGGTGAGCTGCCCCGTATCGGCGGCCCACAAAATAGTTGGGGAGGGCCGAAGGTTCCAGGTGGGCTGGGATTCCACGCGGGTGAAACTGCTGGAACCCAGACCTCTGAGGTGCTTCCGTTGCCAAGTGGGCAACCACGTGGGGGCAAAATGCACCTCGGAGGTGGATCGCAGCAGTCACTGCTTCCGTTGTGGTCAGCCCGGTCACAAGGCCGGCTCGTGCAATGCCACGCCGCACTGCTATATATGTGCGGCAGCTGGCAAGCCGGCCGATCACCGGGCTGGAAGCAAGGGCTGTGGTCCACCCACCAAAGCCCGGGGCAGGGGCAAGCCCTCCGCCTCCGCTACCGCCGTCACGGCCGCAGCCGCCGCCACGGCCGCCGTCGCTGCCGCCTCCACTGCCGTCGCCGCCATACTCACTGCGGCAGAGCCCTCACAGGAGGCTCAGGGGGGGGCTAATATGGAGTGCCAGTAATGGCCCCATTACGCCTCCTCCAGGCGAACATCAACCACTGCGTCGCCGCTCAGGATCTGTTGCTCCAGAGCATGGCGCAGTGGTCGATTAACATCGCCGTGGTCGCTGAGCCGTACTTTGTCCCGCCCAGTGATTACTGGGTGGAGGACCTGAGCGGCTCAGTGACCCTCATTTCGTCGGCCGCCGCCGGTACCCTGTCCCTCGAAGCCGTCAAGAGGGGACAGGGTTGCGTTGCAGCACGGTTCGGGAGGATTGTCGTGGTAGGGGTATACTTCTCCCCGAACCGAACTCTCGCCGAGTTCCACAACTCCCTTGCGGAGTTGAAAAACGTCGTCGTCGGGTTTCGTTCCCTTCCCGTGCTCGTCCTCGGGGACTTCAACGCCAAGAATGTGGCTTGGGGTTCCCGGTATACGGACACACGGGGCAGGATGGTGGAGGACTGGGCTCTGGAGACAGGCCTGGTCATCCTAAATCGGGGTTCTGTCCCCACGTGTGTGCGGATGCGGGGCGAATCAGTGGTGGACATTTCGTTCGCCAGCCCCGCTCTGTTGCCACATGTTGTTGACTGGCGCGTCATAGAGGGGGTGGAGACCTACTCCGACCACCGGTACATCCGGTTTGATGTCTCCGCCCAGACCTCGAGCGCGCCGGTCCGACAGGCCCCGAGTGGTCCGCGGTGGGCGCTGAAGAAGCTGGACCGGGAGCTCCTCCTGGAAGCCTCGATCGTGCAGGCCTGGGTGTCACCACCGGACAGGCCTGCCGACATCAACGACGAGGCGGAGTGGTTCCGGGAGGCCATGTCCGAAATATGTGACGTGGCAATGCCCCGGGTCCAGCCCGGTCGCGCCTGGCGCCAGGTGTATGGTCGCCGGAGCTGGCGGCTCTGCGCGAGGCGTGCGTTGCTGCGCGGCACCGGTACACCAGGCACCGCAGGCTCCGTATCCGCCCTCCGGATACGGAAGCCATTCAGGCGGAGCTGTACGAGGGGTACAGAGCGGCGAAGACCGCCCTCCGAGCGGAGATCTTGCGGGCCAGGGATCTGGCTCGCGAGGAGTCGCTGGAGACTCTAAACAGGGACCCATGGGGACGCCCTTATAAAATGGTGCGGAATAAACGCCGCCCATGGGCGCCCCCGCTTACGCAGAGTCTCCGGCCCCAGCTCGTGGAGGACGTGGTGAGCGCTCTGTTCCCTTCGCGAGGGGAACATACTCCCCCGCCCATGGCTCCGCTTCCTGCGGTGCCCATTGCGGAACACATCACCGACGACGACGACGATGCTCCGGAAGTGACCGAGGTAGAGTTGAGAGCGGCGGTACGTAGGCTGAGTGCCAAAAATGCCGCCCCAGGACCCGACGGCTTACCTGGAAGAGCCTGGGTTCTGGCCTTTGGGGCTCTCGGGCCTCGACTAGGGGGGCTCCTAAGCGCATGCTTGGAGAGGGGCCAGTTCCCACTTCGTTGGAAGACGGGGAAACTGGTCCTCATTAAGAAGCCGGGGCGCCCTGCGGACTCTCCGTCCGCTTACCGACCCATCGTGCTGCTCGACGAGGTGGGCAAGCTCTTTGAAAGAGTTATTGCAGACCGCCTCGTCGGGTGGCTGGTGCAGGAGGGGCCGGATTTGGCGGAGAGCCAGTTTGGTTTCCGCAGGGGGCGCTCTACGGTGGACGCCATCATGCGCGTGCGAGCCCTCACGACGGGGGATGCTGTGGCCCGGGGTGGGGTCGTCTTGGCGGTGTCTCTAGACATCGCCAACGCCTTCAATACCCTGCCCTGGAGTTGCATCAGGGAGGCACTCCGGTATCACCGGATGCCGACCTACCTCTGTCGAGTGGTTGAGGCCTATTTGACGGATAGGGCCGTCATCTACCCCGGTCATCAGGGAGAGTGGAACCGGCGAGAGATGTCGTGCGGTGTCCCACAGGGATCGGTCCTGGGGCCGCATTTGTGGGACATCGGGTACGACTGGGTGCTGCGCGCCGACCTCCCTAGCGGCGTCAGCGTAGTATGTTACGCTGACGACACGCTGGTCCTGGCGCAGGGGAGGTCACACCAGGCGGCGGCTGAATTAGCGACACGCGGGGTTGCGATAGTCGTTGAGAGGATCCGGCAGTTGGGACTCGAGGTGGCCCTGCACAAGTCCGAGGCCATGTGTTTTCATGGTCCTCGGAATGCGCCACCGTCGGGTTCCCAAATAACGGTAGGAGGGGTTCGCATCGGAGTCGAGTCGACGATGAAGTACCTGGGACTCGTCCTCGACAGCCGGTGGAACTTCGTGGAGCATTTCCGACGTTTGGCTCCCAGACTGGAGCGGGCTGGGGCTGCCTTGAAGCGGCTCCTGCCCAATCTAGGTGGTCCAAACGCCTCCTGCCGGAGGCTTTACGCGGGGGTCGTGCGGTCCATGGCCCTTTACGGGGCACCGGTGTGGGCGCGTTCCCTGAGGCTGCGGCCAGTCCGCCGGTTGAACGCGTCCCAGAGGGTCATGGCCATTCGGCTAGTCCGGGGTTACCGCACGGTCTCCGGTGAGGCGGCGAGCCTCCTTGCCGGATTGCCGCCGTGGGATCTGGAGGCGAAAGTCCTCGCGCACGTGTGGGAGTGGCGCGAGGAGGCAAAACGCCGGGGCGTAACTCCGCTGCCGCGAGAAATCACGGTACAGCGGACAGAACTCCGGCGGGATCTCATGGCGACATGGAGAGTGCGACTGTCGCAGCCCAGCGCTGGGCACGCCACAATTGCGGCGATAAGTCCCCTCTTTGAGGAGTGGTTAGAGAGGCGCCACGGCGTCCTCACGTTCCGCCTGACGCAGGTCCTCACCGGACACGGTTGTTTCGGGAGGTTCCTGTTTCGCATAAGGCGGGAGGAAACGCCCGGGTGTCACCATTGTGTGGATCGCCCAGAGGACACGGTGGAGCATACAGTGGAGGTCTGCCCGGCTTGGGCAGAGCACCGCCGTGTTCTCACGGAGGCGATCGGCGGCGGCGATCTCTCGCGTCCGAGCCTGGTCCAGGCCATGGTGCGGAGCGAGAGTGCATGGGAGGCCGTCACCTCCTTCTGCAAAGCGGTAATGCTCGCGAAGGAGGAGGCGGAACGCGTGAGGGAGAGGCAGCCTCACGCCCTCAGTCGCCGCAGGAGACGCCCTGGGCGGCGGGAATTGATAGCCGATTCCCGGCCACCGTAGGCGCGGGCTTGCGGACGGTGAGTAGTGGGTAGCTCGCCGTCCGGTGAGGACCAGGCCGGGGTCGACGGCGCGTTGTGTTCCACGCGCGCCTCAAAGAGATGTCAGCAAAAGATGGGGTCCAATAGGGCCAATGCCGCTGGGGTCGCGGGTTGTTTGAAAAAGATACCGTGGCCCTGGCATAGGCAACTGAAGGAACACGGGTGGGTTTTAGTCAGTAAAAGTCTGACACGCCCTTCCGCTCCACCCAGAGCGGGAGAAGTTATTTGATGATTTCCCATCCACAAAAAAAAAAAAAAAAAGGCTTATTACGTATCCTTCAGAAGCCTAGCGATAGCAAAATTAGCGCAATAATTGCTTTTCAATCGCTTGTCAATCGCAAATCAGTATGACGTATCGCTGGTACATAATACCGATTTGCGATGAAAAGCAATTATTGCGCAAATTTTGCTATCACTAGGCTTCTGCAAGATACGTAATACGGGTACCGGTGTCTTTGGTTTTGTAACGATAACACCTACAAAACTAAAGACCCCCGGTGTCTTTGGTTTTGTGTTTTCATTTTTGCCACCGACTTCAGAAATTATAATATCTTTTTTGTTATGTTTTAATTAATGTTTCTGTATCGATGTAAAAGTAGGGTATTTCTTCCATTGGTGTCCATAGTATCATTCTCTATACGTACCTACGCTAAATACGCGCTTGATCGTGGAGTTGAAGACACATTACAAATAATTACAATACAATTATTCTCTATCCTTATTGAAGATTTTCGTCGACTTTTTTAATGCCTGTGCACATGTAAATCTTATATTTTCGGACAATTTATTAATTCAGATTTCTCTGCTAAAAAAAAAAAAAACAATCATCATCCGCCTAGCCTTTTTCCAACGATGTTGGCAACGCCAACTAACCGGACGCAGCTGAATAACAGTATTTTACATGGAGCGACAGCCTATTTGACCTCCACAACCCAGTTACTCGGTAATACGATTCCCCTCGGTAAGACTGGTTGTCAAACTTTCGGGCTTCTGACGGCCCGTAACGACTGTCAAAGATCCACGAATGGTTTAACGTGCTTTCCAAGGCAAGGAAGGGTCATGTAAAGATGGTCACCCATGCATGGACCAACCACTGCAAGCGTAGCTTAACTCGATCTTTCGACCCGTGCGGCTGTTATTACTTAGCCACAAGCTTAAAAATAATGACAAAAAAAAAATAAACAAAACAGATGTAAATAAAGACAAAGCGTTTATCAGAAGAATAAAGTATTCAGAATTACGGATGTTATTGACTTTTATGATTTCCTCGAGAGGTACGTAAATAACGGATACAGATTACATTATCTGTGGCGAATTACAGAAATAATGTCACATTACGCAACCGTTGATTGAGGAAAAATATTAGAAGATCGTCTGTTGACGTCTTTAGATCAGGAGACTGTTGAAAGATTTGATTGATTGAATTGATATTGAAGACAACTTATATTTTGACGGATATATGCTATGTATATAATAAGCTACAAAAAATAGGATTTTGTATGTATTAATAGTCAGCCTTAAAAAGATGTATATCAATATTATGGAACAAATATTACACACAATTAAAAGAATTTCTGTCAATGTTAAAATCCTATGGATAGGAAACTCATGGTGTCTTTTGAAGTCCTTTCTATTACTGGAAATATGTGGGACTAGATCAAAAATAAGTAGGATTTTGAGTGAGTCGAACTGTGAGTAACGAGGCATTTGTAAAACATTTACAGAATGTTAAATAATCCCATAGGTCCCTGTGTATTTCTAAGGATTTAGGGAAAATATGCAATGGGATCTCCTTCCGGGGCTTTGCTATGTTAATTAAATTTTCCACTGTTTTATTAACATAACGAATCAGTGTGTGAGCTTACAAGTTAATAGTTAAAGTTCACGACTAAGCGTTATGGGGACAAGAACTTCAGTAAAAACATAGACATATTGCACTTGTTTAAAAATTGCTGATTAAATTAAGATAAGTAGGCTTATCTGTTTCAGGAGGCGTCATTAAAGGGAATAAGAGATGGTATCAGCTGAGTGGGCACGGAAAAGATTAACTGTGAAATTTTGGTGCTTCTAAATCGTACGCTACGCGGAAAGCAGATTCGGGCGTGGTGTGGGCATGGCTGCTGGAGAGCGGCTTTGAAGTATAGACTTATATGAACAACAATACTGCTGCTATATTTATGATGCTGACAGTCAACAGCTTGCTGCGTCGCCTTCTGACGGTCAAGAAACGATAATCGCTCTATTTAATACAAAAAAAAAATCATATCATGAACTAAGGATTTCATAATGCATTGATGTGTGATACCTTTATCACTATTACACACAACGGATTTTGATGGGGTTTTTACCATCATTTAGAGAATTTATTCTGGAAGGTTTATGTACATTATGCATTAATATAAAACTTATAAAATAATAATAATAAAAGTGCACCCAAGGACAACCCCCTGCACCAACCGGGGGTTGTCCTTGGGGGAACTTGCATAGTGCATATGGGATAATCGTCGGTTGGTGCCTCCTCACCATTTAAATTTATCTAAGGGGCCTCTGTGAGTTGGCTTCGGTCCCTCGTATTCCAAAGGTCCGGCACCCCAGGGTCCCGAGATATGTAAGAAAAATAATAATAAAGAAATCTAGATGTTTTGCCAAGTAGTAAAAATCGTGCGAGGCTAGCTATATAATAAAGCAGTCGTAGTTCAAGCTTGAACTCACAGGTGGCGATATATGTCGCAATTAATCAATAATTATTTCCTGACCGTCTAAGATTATTATTTCTTCAGCAAACCGGTGATATTCACGGCCGCTAAGCAGATTATCGACGTAACCACGTAACCCTCGCGTGCCGAGCACGTGACTCTCAATAGAATTAACTTCGCAGTGACAGGTTAAGTCGCTTACCTTTACGCCCAATTTGTTTGTCCACTTACAGTTCATGTTGGTTGAGTTGGCGGAATTAATTTCTTGTTATCTAATGTTGTAGGTACAGTCACGCGTAATACGTAATTTATTATTATATTATGTATGATATGGACACAGGAAACCACAGACAGAGAAGGCTGGAATAAGCTGGAGGAGGCCTATACTTAAAGGGGTTCCTATCCCTGAGATATAGATATAAATATATAAAGAATATACTAATTAAAAAAAAACCGGCCAAGTGCGAGTCGGACTCGCGCACGAATGGTTCTGTATCATTATCTATAAAAACGCGATGATACAGATGTACTCATCAATGATGTACATACTCATCATCTGTGAAAACAACTGTCTTACTATCACGGTTCATGAGATACAGCCTGGTGACAGACGGACAGCGGAGTCTTAGTAATAGGGTCCCGTCCTTTGGGTACGGAACCGTAAAAACTATCATAAATAACGTTGTAAATCTAGGTGCTAATTATAGTAAGAAGTGCAATGTAAACATTGTGTGAATAAGAAATTAAAAGGGACGGAAGCTAAAGGGACAGAAGTGTGTAACAGCACAGATAATCTGTAGTAACAGGAAGCCAGCCGGGGAACCAATGAGGACGCGGCGCGGTGCTAGAGTTGGCCGTCAGATGGTACCGACCCATCTCATAGATAAGAAATGAAATGTTGCCGTGCCTTATAACATTGCTTATTTGGTAAGGAACTAGATAGCACTTTTGCTGTAGAGAAATAACTATACGAATAACTGATTTTTTTTTCAGGATATAAAGTTAATAGTGCTTATTACCAAGGTGAGATGTCAGATGTACCACATCTAACGCGACTGCTGAAAAAAAAATCGAGGGTGCCTTACGCTCACTCGTTTTTTTTTTTTACATAATTATTGCTACCTACGCAAATATTCTATCAGTTTGAGACCACACGTAACGATATTGTTAATCCTAATCCTAACTAATATTATAAATGCGAAAGTAAGTATGTTTGTTTGTTTGTTACCTTTTCACGCCTAAACTACTGAACCGATCATCCTGAAATTTTGCATATACGTTGTCACGTGTACAGAAACGGGCATAGGGGTACCTTTCCCGAAAAAAGTACTGTTCTCGAGGAAAACAACAATATATTTCTTATGATAATAGATGGCACCACGTGTCTTTAATATAATAATATTCCACAACTACCACACAACGCCGTCTAGCCTCAAGCTAAGCAGAGCTTGTGTTATGAGTACTAGACAACTGATAAACATACTTATATATTTCTAAATACATACATATATAGATAAATTACACCCAGACACAGAACAAATGATCATGCTCATCACACAAACATTTGTACTGGGTGGGAATCGAACCCACAACCTCCGGCATAGCAGTCAGGGCCACTAACCACTAGACCAACAGGCCAGTCAGAGAGTCTTTGGAAGCATGATTGGATTATATTATTATAGAAACTTAAGTAGTGTGTTAAGTAGTGAATTTTTTTTTTAAATTTAAGTATCTAATACATTTTGTGAGTCTAGAGTGTCGATAGACCGGTTTTTCATAATACTATAAATGCGAAAATGAGTTTGTTTGTTACGCTTTCACGCTAAAACCGCTGAACGGATTTGGAAAAAAAAATGATCCCGGTAGTGCGTTCCCGTGGGATAATTTCCGACAACCACGCGGGCGAAGCTGCGGGAAAAAGCTAGTTATTAATAAGCAATTGTTTGTACTTACTTTAATATACCTACTGCCTTATTATTACTTAATACAAATAAACCACCAACTTCAAATAACATTAATACGCCACCTTGACCTTCTAAACTTCATATAATTAACGAAATGAAACGCGGGTCATTACACGAATTTATAATAAACAAATACAGGTACGAGTACATTTGGGGAAACGGGACTTTTTATCAAGCTGAAACTCATCTACTTTGCCGTTTGCCCCTCCGTAATCCGGTTGAGACTCTAAAAATACCACTTAAGCTAATTTAAGACCCGCAAAAAACTTTTTGCTTGGTACATTAGTATCTTGCGTATTGAATTATTTATTTTACCTTCCCTAATCCCTGTGAGAGCGAATCGATAGGAAATTACTTTTTGTATCAACTTAGATAGGAATCAGTACGTTGCTTTGTGGAAATAAATTCGGTTGTATGTTGAATAAAGTATGATTTGCGGCCGTAGCAAAAATGAACTTATAGAATTATAACACTAGTTTACAAAATAATAAAAAAAAGTAATGTCCTGACAGTGAATTTTATATCGTTTAATTTAGTTGCACTAACTAAATGAAAAAACATTTGTGTTCTTTTTATCACGTCAAAACCAAGGTTGATTTTAAATTCATTATAAAATTTTAATGCAGTGTAGTGTTCAGTTTAAATATTCGTTGTCAAAACGTCAAAAGATTGTGTAAAGTAAATCCTGACCGTTTTTGTTACGTTTTTGGTGAATTCATTATATCTAAGAAAGGACATTCCATTGCGGATTCACCCAAATAATTACCGACAGTTAGTTACTAATTTATTACAGGTGACTATTGCTGGCCTATTATAAGAGACACAGATACAAATAAATACAAGAAAAAGCAAAGGCAATTCATTTTTGATTTTTAAAATATTTTTGTAAGTATTTCTTATGTAAATAAAAAACAATAAATACTTTAGAAACGTCACGTGTTGGATTTTTTAAATTATTTTTTTTAAGCTCAATGCACCTCAATTGTTATGAAAAAATACTTTTTATTTCAAGGACAAAAACCACGTAAACTAGAGTCATCAATACTACTCTTTAAGACCAGGTAATCCTCATGAATGATTATTTCATGAAATCTTGACTTTTGAGGATTATACTAACTTACGGAGTTGTATTACTGATTTTAATGATTAAAATTCTATAAATACATATTTGTTACAGTCGTGAATCATACTTCATTTAACATACAACCTAATACTGACTAGCAAATTGCAAAAAACGTAAGAAAATTTGAATTACGCGGGCTCCTTGACGCTTCCCCCTTAAGAAGAATTAATTATAATTACGTCCGCAACGTAATATATATTCTAAGAAGCAGCTGAATTTCAAACTCAGCTATTTTGCGTAAAAAGTAACGTTGTTGTTACGGTACATAATTAAACCGTTCCCGAAAGTAAATTAAAATATAATATTTACTCGCTTGGTCGGATATCCGGAAAATGTGACTCGAAATAAACAGTGCGTTGTAAACGAATCAATACGAACAGGGCGTGGATACAATATTAAAAGTTAACCCGCCGATACATCCCTAGGTAACACTTGCGTCGTGGATGAATAACATTTCGCGCTAGTAAAAACTTTTCCGATTTAAATTCAACGCACGATCCCTGGATGTACATAGCAAGATTTGTGTTCGTAAAAGGCAGATATGTAGAGCATAGATTAAATCCAACATTTTAGTACTACACAGGAATGGAACGAAATCCTAATTAGAACGCTATGTGAAAATAAACTCGTGGATAGAGCTAAAACTACAAATATAGGGTAGGTACTTTTTTATATTATTTTCGCTTTTATACAAGCCTCGTCAAAACTAAATTAAAGCAGTTGTCGGATTCTATTTACGTAATATAATATTTTCATTTCGTTTCGATTACCAGAAATAGCTGAATGAATTCTACGGTTTCATGTTATAATTACATTTTATTTCTGTGTGCAATTTTCTTTTGAAGTTATACTATGTTTTGATGGCTTATAGGGTATTTCCTTTTTGGATCATTCCATATTTAACGGGAGTGCCCAAAATGAGAGTCTTTTTAAGTGTCTTTTTTTCTTGTAGTTCTTAGATATTATTAATTTTATAATCATAAAGTTCGTTTTGCTTCTTGCATTTTTTAATCACTAATGGTTTACTTAAAGCTCGTGGTTAAGTAAGTACTAACAGCCGCACGGGTAGATCGATCAGGTTAAGCTACGCTTGCTTGGGTTGATCCGTGGATGGGTGACCATCTTTACATACGGAGACTCCTCCGTGCCTCGGAAAGTAAGTACGTTAGCCATTGGTCCCGGCTGTCATTCGTGGATCTTTGACAGTCGTTACAGGTCGTCAGAAGCCCGAAAGTCTGACGACCACTCTCACCAAGGGGTAACGTATTATCCAGTTACTGGGATTTGGAGGACAGATAGGCAGTCGCTCCATGTAAAATACTGGTATTCAGCTGCTTCCAGTTAGACTAAAAGCCGACCCCAACATAGTTGGGAAAAGGCTAGACAGGTAGATTGGTTGACTTAAATCTATCGTGTATTTTATTATGTTATAAAAAAAAGAAATAATAAAAATAGTTTGGACAAACCAAAAGATAACTAAAACATACAAAAAATGCATATATATTATTTATATAATTCAAAATTTATATAATTCATATATATACATTCCTTTTAGACGGGTGTGCACGGGCTACAACATAGAGGGAAATATTACACACATTAGTGTCGTGGGGAGATTTGTGGACACGTGAGAGTACACTGCCGTGATATAAAAGGTATAACACCGAGGGAAATTCACGTAGTTTTTCTGTAGTGTACACGGAACTATTTTTTTTTTGCCGTTGGGTTCTTTTTCTAATTTCAAACGTGACGATATTATTGTATTATCGTGGACGTCCACGGCATCACGATAACACAGAAAAGTAAAATGTATGGAAATAATTTAAGTTTCCGTCCAAGACAACGTTATAACGTTCACGGAAATACTCCATACATTTTACTTCCCTGCCGTGGACGTCTACGATAGTATTGTTACGTTAGAAATTGTAAAAGAGCACAGTAGGTGTTAACAGTAAAGTGCCAACCTACTATGTACGGTTATTTTACCTACTCTCAAATGAACTAGAAGCATTTATTTTCTAAACATCCTAAGTATATTTGGGTATAAAGTTCTGTTTACGTTTTTAGTTTTGTATTTTTATTAACTGCTTGAATTTTCATTTTTTATTTGGTATACTGGCGTGTGCTAGCTGACTTATGGCAAATAATTTAATTTAATTTAATGTTTTGTTTTGCGCAATGTACCTAAATTATTTTGCGCAGTGTTTTATAGAATCAACTTTTTTTAATTGAACAGACAGCTGTGCTGCTGGGGAGTTTGGTGCGCCCCTACTTCTTCCCGGCTAAAACTCTAGAAAGTAGTGAAGGGCGGGTGTTTTGGGGGACTGTCTTATGTAATTTTGATTTTGTTCGTTGCTGATTCTCAGCCTACTTTTAATTTTGATTTTGATATCATTTTGCAGCATTGTTTTTTTTAAGACAGAGTCGACGATGGAGTGAGGTAACTCAGAAGAAGCCTGTTCACTCTCACATTTGAAGAGATTAGGCTTGTATGCGCTCGGCAACATCGACGCAGGTAGTGAGTTCCACTCTTTTGCCGTGCGCTTTATAAAAGTCATTTGGAAGCGCTTAGTGCGAATTAGTGGGATAGTAACTAGGTAAGGATAGTTACCGACAGTGCATCTAGATGTCCGATGGTAGAAGGGGGCCGGTGGAATGAGGTCGTGGAGTTCTTGAGCACACTCACCGAAGTACAATCTGTAGAGGACCGACAAGCAGGCAACCTTGTGGCGATGAGCCAAGCTATGAAGCTTGGTATCCACTTGGTGGTTTGGTAAGCTTGGTAAAGTTTTACGTCGCTAATGAGCCTCTTAGCTCTGCGATCCACCGAGTCAAGCGCGGCTAGTTGGTACTTAGCTGATCCATCCCAAAGGTGGCTGCAATACTCCATACAGGATCGGACCAGCGCTTTGTAAAGAGTTAAAAGCTGTCCGGGCGTAAAGTATCGCTTCACCCTATTTAGGATGCTCAGTTTCTTGGCCATAGTTTGGGCTTTGTACTCGATGTTGGCGACAAAGTTGTGACCAGATGTCAACTCCTGCCTAGGAGCTCAAGCCGATCAGTTACAGGAACAGATGTACCCCGAAAAGTAGGAGTTTGAGCGAAACGACTCCTTTTAGCGGTAAAAAGACACGCCTGTGTTTTGGTGGCATTAAAAGAAACTAGATTATCATCAACCCACTGGGAGACAAGGCTTAAGGTCAAATCTGTCCGCTTTACCTGGGCCTCTCTCAAGGAACGAAGTTCGGCTCCGTAGGTTTTTGCACTGGACAAGTATCTCTCTGAAACTGTACTGTCATCTGCATACCCAACAATACCAAGCTGAAGCAGGTCATTGATATGCAGCAGGAAAAGAGTTGCAGAGAGAACAGACCCCTGATGAACTCCGGCATCAATAGCCATAAGATCAGAGGAGCAGCCGTCAACGACTACTCTGATCGACCGTTCACTAAGGAAATCTGATATCCAGCTACAAAAATCAGCTGGGATGCTATAAGCAGGAAGCTTGCTGAGCAGAGCAGCGCGCCAGACCTTCGAGGCCTTCGAGATGTCAAGCGATACAGCAAGTGCTTCGCCGTGTTTCTCGATGGCTTTACCACAGCAGTGCGTGACATACGCAAGAAGATCCCAGTTGACCGTCCCCAGCGAAAGCCATATTGACGGTCACTGAGGAGATCATTTAAGGTAGGTCAGCAACTTCTTGTTCAGTACCCTTTCCATAACCTTGCACAGAATGGAGGTAATGGCAATCGGACGGTAATAAGCAGGGTCTGCACGGTCGCCCTTTTTGGGCACTGGTTGTACATTTGCAAGCTTCCAGGATTACGGCACCATTCTTTTGATGGCGGAACAAACGTGTCAACACAGGAGACAGTTCAGTCACACACTGACTGCACAATACTCTTCGGACCTCTTTGATGTGAACTGCGATCTCCGGCATCGAGTAGTTACAATGAGGTGGTTGTTTGGAGCCAGCGACCAGACGTGAATTGCTTGCAAAGAGACATGCAAATAAATTTGCTTTCTCACTTGCAGAGTGAGCCAGCGACCCATCAGGTTTCATCATTGGAGGTAAAGTGGGACGACAGAAATTCGTTTCAGGTGCTGTAGACAGAGACCAGAACTGTTTACTACCCGGAGGATGCAAAGCCAGCCTGGCCCCAATACGTCCGACATGGTTAAAATGTGCCCTACGCAAAACCCGCTTGCAGAACTTGGCGGCAGAATTAAAGGATCTCTTCTTCGCGCGAACCCTATGCGCTCTAACTTTGCGGTCGCGGGCCTTGACCCAGGCTTGGTAAGCAGACTCTTTTCGGGCCTCACCGTGGGCGCATTCGGCATTATACCAAGGCCGGGATTTGTGACCGAGCGGGATGTCGGAGAATGGAACAAAATACTCCATCCCCTGCCGAATCACGTCCGCAACCACGTCAGCACAGCACGAGGGGTCACCCGAGGAAAAGCACACTTGCGGCATGGATAAGACGCAAAAAAGTGCCGCATCTCGTCCCAGTCTGCTCACTCGTATCGCCATACTCACCTCGTACCTCTAGGACTCTCATCTGGAGGAGAGCAGGTCGATATGGATTTCACCAGACAGTGGTCAGACGTTCCCAGCGGGGCTGAGACCGATACTGAATGACTGTCCGGATCGGATGCCAGCAGAAGGTCCAAGCAATTGGGTGTATGGCCGTCAACATCCGGTACCCGCGTTGCCACATTCACCATCTAGGTTAGATCTAGCGTTATAGCAAACTTGCGCGCCTCCAACCCAGCATGGTCAGTTTTCTGGTACAGGAACAACAACAGGAAGTAGTGCCGTTGCCCGGGATGGACCACTAGGAGGTAGATACCAAACCACCCCAAATTGTGTTTAAACTAAACTGATGTGTAGACTAAACAGGCTTTAAAATGTTTTTATGCTTGAAGAGTTTTATGAGGCACGGTTGAAAAAGATGTCTTAGTTTTGTGTTCCTGGTTTGAAACTACGTGTACGTTGGTACTATCAACAAATGTCAACTTTTGTCTTCCCCTCGAGTACTGTTGGAATTTTACTTTGCAAATGCAAATTACTAAAATGTATCCATTTTAGTGCACGCGACTGTACAGTTACT
Organism: Dicycla oo; assembly: GCA_948252095.1. Taxonomy (NCBI): domain Eukaryota; kingdom Metazoa; phylum Arthropoda; class Insecta; order Lepidoptera; family Noctuidae; genus Dicycla; species Dicycla oo. The sequence continues at coordinate 27,399,918 of OX411711.1, forward strand.
ACAGCAGGCTGTACAGTGTAGATGGAATCCAGTTAAAATATACCTAGTGTCCAATCTCTGTTGTTCGGTGTTACGAAATCTGTGTTTATCGTAGTATCGACTATTATTTTACTGTAAGATGTGATAAGATAAGATATGATAATATTTATTTGCTTAAACATTTGTCATACATACAAGAAAAGACATGCATGCATGATGGTAACGACCTTATTAGGTACAGACATGTTTGCCACATGATGTGACGTGCATATGTCAAGAAATATTTTTAATTAAAATATTCTCTTAAAATAACAATGAAGTAATTAACGAATAATAAATAATATTGTAATAAAAATATACAAAAAATAATTAAACAGTGTCATTGTAAATTAACAAACACAAAATAAATAAATAATTAAATCGAATAAGCTAATATAATATCTACAAATCTTTCCTCTAGGAACTCGTTAAGTTTTCTTTTCAAGTGTATATTATTAAATTTCTTCCAACTTTTAGGAAACTTATTGTAAACAATTGGAACCATATGAAAAACACTTTTGCGCATAAGTGCAGTCCTACAAGGAAATACACAAAGTTGTGTTTGGTCACGCCTGTTCCTGGGAAATTGATCTGCTATGCGCGGAAATAATTTAGGATTGTTCCTGACAAACATAACGGTTTCAAGAATATAATATAGACGGCAATGTTAAAATTTTATGTCTTATAAAATAGGGTTTGCAGCAGTCCGTGATTTTCAAATGAAACATTGCTCTAAGGCCTCTCTTTTGTGATTTAAATGCTACTTCTCTATTAGTCGAGTTACCCCAAAAGATAACACCATATCTGAGCACAGATTCAGCCAGACCATAGTAAGCTGTTAATAGAGCCTCCCTATTGTCATTTCGTGACAGCAAGTACAATGCATAAGCTATACTAATTCTTTTACTCAGAGAATCTATGTGCAAGGAGCACATAGATTCTCTGAGTTTAAATGTCGGTCAACAATTAGTCGCAGAAACTTAGTTGTATTAACCGTGTCAATTGTTATATTATTATATGTTATGTCAAGATTGGAAAATATCAATATACGCTGGCTAAAATGGATAATTACTGTCTTACTTAAATTAATTTTTAAATTATTGTTGTCTAACAATTATATAGTATTGATCAATGTATTATTAATGTCATATTTATATAGGTTTTTATTATTACAGGGTATAGTTATCGTACTGTCGTCCGCGAAAAGTGTCATAGGATGATCAATTGACTTTGGAAAGTAATTTATGTAAATTGTAAAACACTTCCTTGCGGAACTCAGTAGGTAACGGTTCGTTCCTCCAATTGAATGTTTTTTTTCATTATTGGTTTTAGTGTTTAACCTAGTTATTTCGGGTATTTGTTTTCTGTCGTGCGTGTGTAGATAAGAAGGTTGTATCATTGATTCATAAGAAAGGAAAGTCCACGGAAATTATATTTAATTTGATCATTGTAATCAAATCTACCGTCAATCTACATATACAGAGTGTATCAGAATGGAGTGGTCGAGTGGTCAAATTTAAAGGTGTGGTACGGACCATCAATCCGAACAACTTTCTCTATGGGACAAACATCGTAATTACGAAATAATAATCAGCCGTCCCATTTAAGTATTTGATAGGATTAGATATTGAAATTTTGTATGTTTTGCGATTTTGATGTTGGCCTCATGGAGAAAGTTGATCAGTTTTTGGTCTGTACCACACCCTTTAATTTTTTTTTTTTAATAAGACACCTTTCCCATACACGCTGTATGGTATGGTTGTTGCTAGGTTAGCAGTCAGTCACAACAGTTGCAAATATGAGATTTTACAGCTAGAGTACCGACTAAACTGAAACTTGCAGACTATTATAGACTTGGGCACGCCACAATTGCGGCGATAAGTCCCCTCTTTGAGGAGTGGTTGGAGAGGCGTCATGGCACCCTCACCTTCCGCTTGACGCAGGTCCTCACCGGACACGGTTGCTTCGGGAGGTTCCTGTTCCGGATAAGGCGGGAGGAAACGCCCGGGTGTTACCACTGTGTGGATCGCCCGGAGGACACGGTGGAGCATACGGTGAAGGTCTGCGCGGCTTGGGCAGAGCACCGCCGCGTCCTCACGGAGGCGATCGGCGGCGGCGATCTCTCGCGTCCGCCCTGGTGCAGGCCATGGTACGGAGCGAGAGTGCATGGGAAGCCGTCACCTCCTTCTGCGAAGCTGTAATGCTCGCGAAGGAGGAGGCTGAACGCGTGAGGGAGAGGCAATCTTTGAGCGCTCACGCCCCTAGTCGCCGCAGGAGACGCCCTGGGCGTCGGGAATCGATAGCCGATTCCCGGCCACCGTAGGAGCGGGCTTGCGGATGGCGAGCAACGGGTAGCTCGCCGTCCGGTAAGGACCAGGCCCGGGTCGACGGCGCGTTGTGTTCCACGCGCGCCTCAAAGAGATGTCAGCACTAGCTGAAGGGGTCCGCTAGGGCCGATGCCCGCCAGGGTTGCGGGTTGTTTGAAAGAGTTACCGTGGCCCTGGCACAGGCAACTGAAGGAACACGGGTGGGTTTTAGTCAGTAGAAGTCTGACACGCCCTCCCGCTCCACCCAGAGCGGGAGAAGTTATTTGATGATTTCCCATCCACAAAAAAAAAAAACTATTATAGACTGGGATGATTAATAATAAAAGCTTAACGGTAATTTTATTGTACAAAACTGTACAAGATGTCAGCCACTAACATTTTGCACCCAACAGCGTACCGCAAAATTGTTCAGGCAAGTGAGACAGCAACTGTCTCTATGGGGCGTCAAATACGTCGCGGCAAATTGGAATATCATCTATGGCGTGACGTCATCGGTCGGCTGTGTTGCCTCGTGAATTATGTCTGTTACAGGCCCTGTCGGCTCCGTGATAACGATTCTGTCAGACCGCGATGAACAAACATGTACAATGAGATCTTTATTCATGAGCTGTTCAGATTTAATCTGAGGTACATAGATCGGTAGTGGCTGTTCTATGCTCACGCAAACATAACGGTTTGACATACTTTTGGACACAGATTTTGTTATGTTAGTTGACAATGTGACACGGTTATGGAGTGAACGTTTATTTTTACATACATACGCCTTAAACTCACGCCTTCTTCCCATGGCGGTAAGCAGAAACTACAGTACGCCACCTTTTGCCTCGTTTACGTTCATACATGTAATCATACACGCACGCTGTTTGCGGTTATTTTTTAATCTGAATTTATCAATAGCAATTAGCAATAGAGGTACTAGAATATATAAACCATTTGCATACGGTTGCACTCAATAACATTATTGAAGTAGGACATTTGTACGTAGGTACTTCTTTCGGAACTGTAGGTACAACAATCAACAGTATTGTTGAAAATTAATAAAGTTGTTTTTATGACAGCCCTCGGGCGTTTTATTGGAACATTAAATAAACAGTGGCTCGTCCTACCGAATGAAATCAGTTCCTACTTTTAATGTTCTATAAATGAATGAACATTTCCTCCACTTCCAATAACCAAAACGAAACTGCTATTGAATTAACAAAGACTTGTTTAAATTGCGTAATAAGTTGATTAATACACAAAAAGAATAATTATCCGTTAAGTTCGGCAGTTTTGAAGTTTACGTCAAATATTTAAAGTTGCAGGAAATTGTAGCTGTTCATCAAGTTTGAAGTAGGAAAGTAAACATGAATTCAGGCATTGGAGGCAACAAGGGCCGCGGGCTGTAATTTTCTTTGTGTAAGACAACTCGTGTAATACGTGGGAGATAGGTAAACTTTTGCGTTGAGCGCGGCGATGGCGATGTGCCTTGATATGCTATTGTATTGTATTTTAGATTACATTAGTATAACTGACGAGATCCCGTAACTAAATATAGCTAAAACTGTTACATCTGTAGGTTTTATCATAATAATAATAAACGTTTATTTTGACCAACAAAGGATCATATACACAAAAAATAAAATAAAACAAAAGCACATACAATTAAAAAGACCACATAAACACACAAGATTACAGAATTCGATTTCTCAGTATGAGAACCATACAGAATGGTTCAGGTACTGACAATCGAACCTCTGCGCGAACAACCTCAGGATGCCGCTGGAGCTAGCTCGAACCCTGCGCACCAGGGATGTGTATCGCATTCGCATAGTAGAATAAAAGCAGTCTACTTGCGACCCGGCGAACATCCCTGAAGCACTGCAGAATCGGGGCAGCCCCATCAGCACCCTGAATGCATTATTATATTGCACACGCAGGGCATTGTACACTCCGCGCGTGTATGAGACCCACAGGCTACTCGTGTATTATGTACGGTTTACTTATGTTGTCTTTGTTTAGAGGATCATTACTCATACTCATATGGATTTCATAAATTTTTACAATAATGTTCATATTTCTAAGAACCTGCTACAAACAAGCTTTGTTTAAACACTGCGAGCGTATTCCGAAAATCCAATAACAAGCAATCTTACATCAGCTATAGCCTTCGATGCTGTGCGCCTATTGATCCGTTTGTGTAAACATAACTACTATTGAATTACGTTTGTGACACGTGAGCGAAGCCTCTAAGAACATCATCTGCCTTCATGAGAAATAATAATAATCCAAGCAACAACATGTCTACACCGTTAGACCTATAAATAAACCGTATTCCCACAAGGTAACATCGTAGGCCCCGATTTATTAGAGAAACTTCAAGAGTAATCACAAAAAGATACAATTTACTTTCGATTAAATATCCATCTTATCTTTAGATGAAAGTTCCAAAAATATCTCTGCCGAACGCTAACCAATTAGAGATAATTTTGCGCATTCCGGGCTCGGTTATCATTTTACGGATTTTAAGTAGGTATAATTTTCAATTTGATGTCAGACATTCATAATCGTCTCCGTTATCGATTTTACTTCGCGATGCCAATCAGCTTGGCTTCCGAGTGCTTTTCTTTAATTAAAGGGCACCGACGGAGTAGGCGGGCACTGAGGTAAAGTTTTTGCAGCACTCTTCAAAGAGTTTCCGTTAATTAGGGTCCTATCTAAACAAAGGACTATGTGGCGAAGTAGATGGCACCAGCTTTGTGGCAATTTGTCTCAATGAACGAGCTGGGTGGTATAAATGTACAGCTCTACTTAACTATACCATATATTCTTCTAAGCACCCGAGTGGTACTTCACTAAACTTACGTTGAAAGTGTCCGGAATTGCATTCAAGTCTAAGAGCTTAGGAGCCATTACTTGTAATGTTGTAGCTTACAATAGTACGGGCCAAACAAAACTATCTATTATGATTTAATATGTATGTTTATCTGGCCTTATTTCGGATTCACATAAAACAGTGTTTCCATCAAATATTCTGTGTAAACGAAGCGTTCATAAAATATGTACGGAGGTTGAAGCCCGCAGCGCGTCTAGTTTATGTATACAATTTTATTCAGCGAGTGAGTATTGATAATGCGGGCAGACACCGTGAAACATGGCGAGGAGAGCACCGGCAATTTCCAAAGTTTTATGGTAGCGAAAGGAGCATAGTATCTCGTGTCCCAAGTTAGAGACTATGTACGGTATTGGTACGTAACGTGAAGCGTTCTTGTAGATACACGGATGCTGCTGTTTATGAGAACTGCAATGGGTATTCGTCTAATAATTTCTCTATTACCTGTTAAATTATAATATCGAGGGTTCACGGGCTATTTGTATTAAGCGACATGTTTGGAACTTTACAGGAGAGCATTTCAAAGTCTCATTATTCGGAAAAAAGAACATTGTAAAATAGTATTAATATTTTTTACGAAAAGTGGCCTATCGACGGTTAAGAATCAATAGTGTCTATTTCCTTTTTTTTTACTTTTTTCACATTTTAATGCAGGTAGAGATTATAACTCAATATCGGCCAGGATGTCGCGTAATACAAATAGCCCGTGAACCCTCGATATTATCACCTGAATTCAGGTCAGCATTACAGATAAAAAATTTACTACTATTTCAACCATTTTATTCTTCAATCAGACCCGTCTCAATGGTTGAAACTTCTTTAAAATTCGATAAAATATTATTACTCCCGATGTTGGCTTCCCGAACGAGCAGTCAGCATTTTGTTCGACTTTCGATTTTAATTTTATTTACTACTCAGGATTTATTATGGAGTGATAAAACATATATGTGTATATTCGACTTTTGTTCAACTTGCGGTGCACATCAATGTTTAAGACAAAAGAATGCTATTTTAGAGAGAAGCTGTTTTGTAGGTGATGCCTTCATACTGTTTTTATTATTTACGTCTTCGCCTTTTGCTGAAGGCTGTGCTCGGCAACGTAAGATTTGTAGGTACTTCCCGAGCTCCCAGTTACAGCACTTTTCTTTCACACCTACGTCAACAGCGGCATGCATGATTGAAATAGGCTCGTACATAAGAATCCTCTATAAGCTGTTGTTTATGTTACGTATTTATGTGTTATTTTTTTATGTGGAGGATCTTGAGAGTTATATAAAGTAAATATTTTTCTCACAGTCACCATTTTAAAATGAAATAGAAATGAGTCAAGGAGAAAACTTTTTGACCCACGATTCCGGATAAAATTAAAGGGAAAGGAAATTGTTTCATTGTTATTTATAATAGCTCATCATCTGTCTAGCCTGTTCCCAATTATGTTGGGGTCGGCTTCCAGTCTAACCGGATGCAGCTGAATACCAGCATTTTACGTGGAGCGACTGCCTATCTGACCTTCACATATCGTATTACCCAGTGGGTAAGACGTTACCGCTTGGTAAGACTGGTTGTCAGACTTTTGGGCTTGTGACGACCCGTAACGACAGACAAAGATCCACGAATGACAGCCGGGACCAACGGCTTAACATACTTTCTGAGGCGCAGAGGTGTCTCGGTATGTATAGATGGTCACCCATCCACGACCAGTGCGGCTGTTTACTTAGCCACGAGCCCCTCCTTATTTTTAATAGCTAAGCACCTACATTATTTTTGTAATTAAGTTCTTCTATACCAAGTGATGTCATTGTACCTCTCACCACCCTCTTCTTGAAGTCTATTGTTTTAACATCAGACCGATTCTCGTGTTGACATCTTGTCGTAACTTTGAAATATCATACCAATGTTCGGATAATGACGTTTTCAATTATTTGGGTGTCCTCCAAACTTAGCGTAAATGTACATTACAAATTATGTATACACTAATTGACTATGGGTATCTGTGACGTACCATGTGGCGCCATATAGGTATAATATTTAGGTATCTATCTATGCTTTCCCCTAGAGATTATCAATAATTAAATATGTATTATCTACGTACCCGTGTGTAACCTACATGCAATGTAAAACCGCAAAGTGCGAGTCGGACCACGCACACTGAACGTTTCCGTAATTGATAAACATGTTCTCCTATACATTCCACTGCGAATGTAAGTTTGTACGCACAATATTGGTTGATTTACCATGTATTTTAAGACCATAGACTTTTTATAGATTTTTCTGTAAATAACTATTTTCTGTATTTTTTTATTCAAAATTTTATGCTCAGTAGTATTGGAGATAAGAGGAAATGTTCATGTATTTTCTTAAATAACTTTAAAACTATTAATTTTAAAACTACAAAAAAATATATACGCCAGACCCTCGCAAGCCCTTTCATTTGATATGTCACACGATACAGTGTGCAAAACTTTTTATTTTAATTTTCTTAAATGTCTCCTAAAAGTGACCCCCAAATTCAGAACTTATTTATTTATGTAACACGTCCGTGTTTGAATTGCAGAAATTGATATGTGTATACACAATTTCAACTTAATCGGCCCATTAGATTCCGAGCAAATTGGCAGTGACAGACGGACAGACAGACACACGAGTGATCCTTTAAGGGTACCGTTTTTTCATTCGGACATATGGTACCCTAAAAATCTATGTTTTCAAGTCTTTACTCATCAGTCATGCAACTATAACAATGACGTAGGTAAGTATCATGTTCATGGATGAAAGGAATATTAAAGTTTATTTTCTGGTTTTTTCTCATGTTTTTGTAATAAGGAAATCAGAATAGATAGTTTCACAGAAAACATTCATTAAGAACATAAATTACTGTTCTTTACTGTAGATAGGCACATTATACCACTATCTCAGTTCACGTTCACATCACACACACACACTCACCCAAACACACTTACACTCTCTCAATCACATACTCATACCTACACTGTACACTTAATTTTTTGTTGATTTCATGATAATTGACTTGAGGAGCTTGTGGCTAAGTAATAAAAGCCGCACGGGTCGATCCATCAGGTTAAGCTACGCTTGCCGGGGTTGGTCCGTAGATGGGTGACCATCTTTACATACCGAGACTCCTCCGTGCCTCGGAAAGCACGTTAAGCCGTTGGTCCCGGCTGTCATTCGTGGATCTTTGACAGTCGTTACGGATCGTCAGAAGCCCGAAAGTCTGATAACCAGTCTTACTAAGGGGTATCGTATTACCCAATAACTGGGTTGTGGAGGTCAGATAGGTAGTCGCTCCATGTAAAATACTGATATTCAGCTGCATCCGCTTAGACGGAAGGCCGACCCCAACATAGTTGGGAAAAGGCTAGGCAGATTTTTTTTTTCATGATAATTGACTAGATTTTTGCTGATTTATTACGTATTATTCGATATTATTACTTAATTATTATTTTATTTTATTGATCTCACACTGATGATTTTATTATGCAGTGTATACTTAAGTGTTTTATTTTGACTTATTATTTTTAATTTCACTGATTTTAGTTTATATTTCAACTGTAATAATCATGCAATAATCATGTAAGTTCTACCCAAATGTCGCAATTCCGACCCTCAAGATACAGGCATATGTCTAGTTTGCGGGTCACCGCCCAATCTGTTCTTGTACAGCCTGATTATTAATAAAAATATTTGAAATTTGAAATCTCATACATAGAAATATACAGAACAGATCACATCTGATGGCAGACCATTATACTCAGTCACTTTTAGATAAAAAGATTTTCCGCATGTGGTTACTTCTGTTTTCCGAAACTGACAACTCTCAGAGAAATTATATTTACCATTACCTGCACTAAAATGATTAGGTTACGTGATAGCAATAAAACAAACTATTCGGGTATACAGACTAAGTCATAAAGCGCCGAAACAGTACCTATCTGCAAAGATTTATTAATCAAAACCTCAACTGAAACGGAACAGAACGTGCGAGCTCAAAGGATTCATATTTAAGTGGAATGCTACTGGATGTACCTATACCTACCTCGATGAAAGATGAAAATACTTCATTGACATTGTATGAGGTTTCATTAAAACTCAACTTTCAACTTTAATTTTGCAACTGGAAGGATGATTTTACAAAGTAATTTTGTCTAAAACCAAAGAGCAGTTGTGAATCGCTGTTCACAATTTGCCTTTTTGTACATTTATGAGTGTTACTAGCATAAGATTTGAATATGTGAGGCCGCTTGTATACGCTAAGGCTTCGTTTACGGAGGCGCGAGGCGTCGCGCGTCGCGTGCTTCGTGGCGTCTCGCATCTTTCTCGCTCTCATGCAACGACATAAATATGTTTGACTTCAGTGCGCCCCGCGTCACCGTAAACGAGGCCTTAGAAAAGTCACCGGACCTACGCCAGGATGCATGTCTTTTCTACACTTCAAATGTGTTCACTGTCACGGTGCTGAATAAGAAAAAGCTTTTCTGCGCTGACACAACGCTCTCTGTGTTGCTGCGGTATGGGGAGGGCCGGGGTAGGTAGGTAAACAATCGGAAATTAATAACAGACTTGACTAGTGTACCCTACCATACCCTACGTACGACTGCCCGAAAACAATCTTATCGTTTACACGTTCATATTTGTGTTGTCTGCAGCAAACACGAAAAGTTTTGGTGCCTAGGTTCGACAAAATTCTTGTCTTGTACATGATGAATTGGTCCTCTCCTCTCTGCGCCTTTCCATTCTGTACAAGGCCAGAACGCAAAGGTGTGAAACTAATCGCGTATTGATTGGAAATCTTTTTTTTACTAAAGTCTTCCAATCTATACAAGAGTACGAGTAGTACGCAAATACTCGCGTATACTTCGTTGTAACCTAATTAACTACCTTATTCCATAGTATACAGTGCCAGTACGCATACGGACTAATCGAGTACATGTCACAGCCAATTGGTCGGGTGCCGCGGCAGCGGCTGGCGAGCACTACTTCTAATGGCTAGACGGTTAACTAAACGGCTAATTAAACCAACGGCTAATTAATCCATAATAGATTAATCAATCTAGTTAAAAAAAAAAGACATGATTGACTTGTAAAAGTGTTTGTACAAACCTACTTACAGAAATAAAATCATTTATCATTTATCAATGATTTTATTAAACTATGTATATCTTTATCTACACCCATGCTATAAATCCTCTATAAAAGTTTCTGAAACTGCTTAGAGCCAACGCTAAAACAACCAGTGTTATAGTAATCATAATATCATCCAAACGAGTGTTATAATGTTGTACTAAATTCCATTATGCAACTCCTTTGCTTTTTCGATCCCTCCCTTACTCATCAAACAGCCACATTCTCACTACTCAATTCGTGATATCTTTATGAATTTCAAAAAAGAACATTGTCATGCACGGGCGTTTCACTACCACAGCATCGTAATAAAAAAACCAGTCAAGAGCGAGTCGGACTCGCGCACCGAGATGTTATTAAATTTTCATCGGCGAGGCCTATATTCTTCAGAGAATTTTAACACTGCGCTGTAGAATATTGCAGTTTTAGGGCAGCACCATCTTTTGACCGGTATTGGAACTTATGTCAGTTTTGTTGATGATATCTGAAAAAGTATTATACTATTTAGAGACATTGTTTTATTTTTCCTGTAACCTATACATAAACTTCTATCACATAGAATAATTTCAGTTTTTTCTCTATGCAAACTTCGGAGATAAGGCAACGGTATTTTTTTTTACAACTTTCATCAAAAGTCGAAAACTATGCGGCCTAAAAAAAGAAATGTTTGAGAATGTGCAAACAGCGCTCTTTCATGTGATATGATGTGATGTGTGATATGCAAAAAGAAATACATATATATATTTTTATTTCTTTCTTATTTGTGAAATAGTTGGACATACGTCATCTAAAACTATTCCAATTTTTAAGTTGTTAGCATTAGTAGTTCTTGAGATATTCAGCTGTGACAGACGGACAGACAGACAGAATGAGTCGTACCATAAGGGTTCTTTTTACCATTTTGGTACGGAACCCTAAAAACTTATACATTGTTTGTATTAGATACTCGGCAATTAAACTTTCCATTAATTTACATAGAGTTCTTACAACACTGTACACCACCCTATGGTTTCATCACGTTTTATACAGGATCCATATCATGGATGCAGATAAAGTCTTGTATGCAACTGTACATAATTAAGTATTAAAATACTTATGTGATACTATTATCACACGAGGCGAATAGTAACCCTTATTATACAACAGTTGCGTATATAACTATTAAAACTCATGTCAGGCGTAACTGATGTAGTACAGTTTGGAACCAGGACACACGCGTCCAAGTTACAAACTATACACGAGCAGTACGCAAAATTCGTGTATACATTGTAATCACCGATTTAAAAGTAGCTTTGCTATACTCGAGCAGTTTCCTATCTGCTTTTTGGCCTTGTATAAATTGGAAAGTCGCGTCCTGTCTGCAGTAGACACAGTGAACTTTCTTAGCGTGTACAAGCGACCTTAGTGTGTTGCTAAATTCAGATTAACGTTGCAATGATTACTGCCTCGTTGGTAATAGTGGTCGCAAGCGCTACTGCTGAGCCTGGGTTCGATTCCCAGGTGAAATCGTTACTGGGTTTTCCATCATGAATTTTTCCGTAGAAGTCCAGAGTCTGGATTTGTGCTCGGTTGATGGCAATAGGTTCGCCTCTTGTTACATGGGACTTGAACATAACTGGCGAAATGTAGGTGTATTATAGATACACCTCTGCCTAACCCTTCGTGGGATACAGGCGTGATGTTATGTTATGTGATAAGTGGTAACTTATCAGTTTAGTAAACTTTAAATATGTCACTTCTGGGAAAGCATGCACCCATGCACGCTGTGACATATTTACGTCGATCATCTTGCTATTCCCTAGGTAAGATACTACGTGGTCAAACGCAAGCCTGTCTAATGTCTTGCTAATACTACATCAAATGCAACCTGCAAGCTTTGCTTCACTTAGATATTTTGTCGCTATCAGTGCGACGTCCAATGCTGTGGTCACACGACCACTAGCCCAATGTAACGTAGGTGGGTCGTTCTTCTTTTCCACCGACCACATGGGTCATTGACGGTTTTTGGTAATTTAAATGTTAATCATCAATAGGCAACAGGTTAAAAATGCTGTTAAATTATTAATGGGTTTTGAATGTTCAATCTGTATCGTTCGGAAGTATTCGTTTCGCACACTAGTTGATTCTCAGAAATTAATAAAATTATAGTGGAATAATCCGTTGAGCCGTTGACGTAAATTAACAGTTTATATTTTCAACTGTTTTTTTTTTGGACTGAGTAAATAAATAAATAAAACTTTATTTCAGACTAAAGTCCATAGTTGTGTTAATATTTGGTGTTAGTAACAATATTACTTAAGTAACTCAAATCAAAAGTCAGTTATTCAAACTAGGCTGAGAATCAGCACTTTTTGAACGTCAAAATTACATAAGACAGTCCCCCAAAACGCCCACCCTTCACCACTTCCTAGTGCTTTAGCTGGGGAGAAGAAGTGGCGCAACAAACTCCCCAGCAGCACAGCTGTCTGTTCAGTTAAAAAAAATGATTCTATATAACACTGCGCATAATAATTTAGGTACATTACGCAACACAAAACATTAAATTAAATTATTTGCTATAAGTAAGCTAGCACACGCCAATATACAAAAAAAAAAAAAAACGAAAACTATACTCAAGCAGAAACAAAATACAAAACTAAAAACGTAAGCAGAACTTTATACCTAAATAAAAGCCTCCAGTAATAAAGGGCGTGCCCACTTACATATAGCCGTACATGTAGTCGTAACTCAAAGTCACAGATGATAAACTAGGACCATCGAAGTAAAATCAACAACGAGTTAAGTTACTAATAGCAAAACAAAACCAAGGTCAGCAAGACGACCTGTCACCACAAGCAGCACCCGTTCACGAGTATAACGCAAAGATCAGCCATTACCCCCCTCGCCATATTTGAGGGAAGGAGACAACCCAACAACAACTAGGTTAGTATTGTTAGTTTTTATAATTTCTTAACTAAGTACTTAATTTATTATTATTTCAGACCTAAGACCTGTCCCCACCCAGTGACTCTGGAAGAGGCAGTCCGGTCTAGCAGCGGTCTAGCAGTAAAATAATGACTGTTGAACTAATGCGTCTTGTGCGTTGACGTAAATTAACAGCTAATATTTTCGACCTGTTTTTTCATTGATGATTAACAGTTGCTTCGTTGACGAATAATAAGTCGTTAAAAAAACAGTTTATTGATTCAACGACCACCTCTACCAACAACACCTCCACTACACTTTTGAATATTATGTCACAATTATTTTGTTAAAAGCAGTAATAATAAAAACGGAAGTATTTAAGATTATTTTAATGGTTGTATTGCCAAAAGATTTTTTTGTGAAAAAAAAAAATGTGAAGCTGAATATTTAGGAAGAAAAACGAATTTCTTTCGGAGGGGACATGTCATTGTCGATGAAAAAGAAGAACGATCCGAACGTGCTGACTACGAGTTCTGTGATGATACAATTTATTGCTATACCATTATTTTTGGAAGAGGCTTGTCCAGCAATTGACTAATAGCAAAAGATATACGAAAGTGCAAAGATATCTCGGGAAACACAGAACAAAGGCTCCCAAAAATAAATATTCATACAACTAACCAGTGCTTGTTGTAATATATTTCTACAAACTAACTTAGTAGCTCTCACGATATCTTGCGTTCCATTAACAAATGGGAGCGGTCCTCATATAATACGTATAAAGAGACCGCCCCTCGAAGATGTTATCCCAAAACTTTGCTACCCGTGGAAATTTATTCAGAAACCCTTTACAAGGTTAGCGTAACCGAAACCGGGCCACGGATGTGTATAACCGCGTTAACTTACCGCTAGATGGGTTTCCCCGGCTTGCAATATTCCGAATATTAGATTCGAGATTACGTGAAATAATTTGGATAAGCTTGCTCGAGTTTGCTAATGTAATCCAATAAGAATTTTGTGTTCCATGTCAGTGATTAAAATAACTATTTTTAACCGACTTCCAAAAGGAGGAGGTTTTCAATTCGTCTGTATTTTTTTGTTTTCTTTTTTTTTTTGTATGTTTGTTACGCGATTACTCAAAGACGGATAGACCGATTTGGAAAATTCTTTTTTTGTTTGAAAGGGTATACTTCCGAGGTGGTCCCATATAAATTTTATTAACTTTGCTTGGGGAGTTTTTGAGGTAGCTTCAATAATGCGTATATTTCCCACTTATTTTATGTGGATGATGTGATGATGTTTTAATAACTTCCTATCACTGTTATTTACATGGCTATATCTACAATTATTGTGCTCAATTATGTATTCGAATTTGTGTGGGGTAGGTTCCACAACTAAAAAGAGAAAAATAAAAACTTTTTGGCAAAAAACGAAAATACAAAACCAAAGACACCGACTACCGAAATTAAAGTTATTTTTCACTTTGTAGTGTTTTGTTTTGGAAGTCGGTTTTATTTTTTGCTAAAAAGTTTTTTTAGAGCTTACAAAATGTCAATTGTTTCCATTATTTGTTTTGCTCTTTTTAGTCAAAAGAAGTTTGACATTCTCATTTTCCCAAAGGATTGTCCGTCCAATAGTAAATAACCAGTTTCCGCTAGATAACGTTTACAGCTTGTGATAAACAGTGTCGCGAGAGATATTTTCTCTTTTTCACTCCGGGATCAGCATGGCCGTCTTACCCATAAAAGTTAAATGGTGTTAAAGTAGGAATAATTCGAAGTAAAGAGCCATTGGGAAGAGTTGCATAATGCATTTACATAGACAATGCCCGACCGGCCGACCCAACGGAGACAGTATACTCATTTAAAAATGAGTTAAGGAAGGATAAATAGGGGATGAAAGTTTGTATGGAAGTTCGCCACTTTTGTCGATGGGAAACAGCGGTGGCCACATGGCTTGTATCAAAAGAAAAGTCCAGACTAACTCACTCAATCACTCTCTGACTGACTCATCAACATCCAGCTCAAACCCTTGGGAACTAGAAAGCTGAAATTTTGCACAGAGGTTTCTTTTATTGTAGACAAGGAATAAGCACCGGATTTTTAAACATTCCCATTGAGTAGGGTATACAGGGTGCCCGGAAATTCAACCTATTCCTTGAAAGATGTTATACTTTTGACAGGCCAGATGGCGTGGTTGGTTAAGATACCACCTGCCATGCCGCTGGTCGTGGGTTCGATTCCCATCCAGGACAAACATTTGTGTGCATGAACATGTCTGTTTGTCCTGAGTCTGGGTGTAATTATCTATATAAGTATGTATTTACAAAAAAAAAAAAAAGTAGTGTATGTAGTTTATCAGTTATCTGGTTTCCATAGTACAAGCTCTGCTTAGTTTGGGATCAGATGACCGTGTGTGAACAATGTCCTAGGGTATTATTATTATTATTATTATTATACTAGAGGTAATTTAAAACAAATGAAGCCCTATTATGTAGGTCAGAAATTAATGGTTTCTGAGTTAAGGATGTTTGATTATTAGGAGATGAGTGATTACTTACAAAAAGAAACAAATGCCCTAAAATCCCATAAAATCAGAAATAAAACCTTTTTTTTAACTTTAGACGTGTTTTCCTTGAAATAAATTTTAATTTTCATCTCCTAGTTGATAAGGTAACCCCTTTCAAGGAACAGGTCGAATTTCCGGGCACTGTATATAGCGGACGAAGTGGCAGGCAGTGCAAGTTAACAAATAAATATATTAATCTCCCTTTATTAGATCAATATTCATCAGCAGAACACGTTCATTATGATGTGGTTTCATAAATATTTCTGTTTCACTCCAAGTAAAGTGTGCTCGTTAGGTAACTCAAAATTAATATGTCAGCTTGTTTCATCCACGGGCAGGCTTCGCGGGACAGGAAGGTGATTAACTGGCACCCTTTCACGCTAATTAAACATACTACATTATAAACTGGTAAAAAACTCTTGGAACCGCTATCGTTGAATTAGGTTTTGGCTCAGATAGGTAGATCATTGCAGAATGAGATTACAGTAACTAGTTTCAAAGTTAATGCATATTTAAGCAGGCGATCGCTACGCTCTTTACATTTCTTTCTGTGATCTCAACATAAGTAGAGGCTCCAAACAGGCATCTACGGCAGGAAACGTATAAAAATATATTACCATAAAAGTACGCCTGTATCAATATAAAAATCGAGGCGGAATCCATAAAACCGTAAAACCTATTACAGTTAAAAACAGAATAAAACGTTTACGTAGCGTATCAGAACGATAAAGACGGACGTAACACTATGGGCGGTACTGCTCCCACCCTTTCAATTTGGTACAATTTTCGCTTTTGAAATATTCACAAGCTGCCTAATGACATTCTTTAACAATGGAAGGGTTAACTGACGAAAGAAGATTCCTTATTTTAGATAAATTTTCGTTAACGAAGAGTCAGGGGCGTCGCTGTGAGCCAATGGACGGTAACATTCAATTGTTTGGGGCTCGTTACGTAATCAATGTTGCAGAAACTAATAAGTACCTACTAAAGAACTATTAGCAATATTAGCTTAACATTAACTTTCTGAAATGATGAAACGTTCGAAAGAATATTATTTACTTAATCCGCCATATTTACGAGCTACTAAAAAAGGCTTGATTAAAGTTTTTAATGAAATCCAAAATGTTACTCACAGAAAAACGACAGTTCATCTCTCAGATTAACGGCTCGGCTGAATCAATCATGTGCGCTCATACGAATACCCTTTATTCATCGATAAAATTATCAACCAGAATGCTTCGACAAAAGCCTGAGCTTACTGAAAATAAATTGTGTGTAGCTTACACACGAGTTAAATAAATACAAAATGTTAATCTAGTTTTTGTTGGAAACTCCGCTAGTTTCGTCAAAGAACTATTCTCAAGCAATATTGATGTAGTTAGTTCTGCTTACTAAGCAATTCGTAAGTCCTTAATATAACGTATGAGTTTGAGTTAGAGCCGTAAAGTGGAATTTGCAAACTCCAAGATAAGATGTAAAATCCTTCAACTGTAATATCGTTCGGACGGGGTTAGATATGAGATTTCATTTTTGCAGCAAGATGTATAAAATCGGTAACTGAAGATGGTTTAGGTACTTACTTAGATGGTTTGTCTTAGATGCAATCAGTCTTAATCCACATACCTGGAAAAGAAAACATAGCTGAATTAGATAACCATATAAAAGTATCACGATAAGTACAACGCTATTGGCTTTTAAAAACAAATTTAACGGTTAGTAAAAGTGCTGCAAGGTTTAGTTTTCTGTGGGGTTTCCTCATTAAAAGATATATTCATATTAAATACTGGCTTAGAGACCTACCTTAACCTAACAAAATTATTATTACCAAAATCAAAAATGCTTTTTGTTTATTGATTAGTGTTAATAGTTAAGTTATAAAAATAATATCCTAATCTAACTAAAACTATTAAAAAACTAAAATATGGCGTCGAAAATTTCATCCGCATCGCTGTCGACTGGTAATGTACCCCAGAGCCTAAATGCCTGCCCTTGGGTCAAAGGAAGTGTCAACCAGCCGTTTGGACATTTAGTTGAACAAGCCATGAGCACTAGGACCCCACGGCCCGAGAGTTTCAACCCCAAACGGCTCGAAAATATAATTACTGATAAGGTTATTATACTTCCGCCGCTTCAGGTGTTCTGCAGCCGCAGCAGCAGCGCCAGCACAGCACGCTGTGCCAGGAAGATGAGATGGCGCAAGAGTATCGACAAACGTTGCGTCCAACACTAAAGGTCACCTTCCATGGAAATAAAGAAATCAATATATTTTATAGCCCAGAAATAAAATATAAATGAATTGCATTAGGAATTAGGTACATATCTAAGAACCGAGTATCCAATATTTCTCGAAAAAGATATTTTAGTGTAAAAGTTAGGCTTGTGATACGGAGGAATGAGGAAAATGTCCTCAGGAAAGTTTTGAGTATAAATGTGGATGGCTATACGAGTAGAGGAAAACCAAAAAAACAAGAGATGGACTGTGTGAAAGATAGTATGGCTAGAAAGGGGATGACTACCGAGTCGACGACTAATAGAGAAGTATGGAAGAGAAAGACATGTTGCGCCTACCCCAAATAAATTGGGACAAGGGAATGATGATGATTTTTAGTACAATGGGAACTGACTCACTTTCGTTACACTAATCATATTAGGTAAGCAATATAAGGTTTTATAGCTAAGTAAATGCTAATGGACAATTTTCAATTAGAATTTAGGAAAACCTATTATTAATTTTTTTTTTGTTCGCTTTCACTCGGTTTCATAATTCAGGTTATTGAACTCAGTTTAGCATTTGAAAACAATAGGAGGGTACTTATATCCTTTCAACTTTTTTGTTACATTGGTAATAAGTAGCAATTTTCAATGACTTTTTTCCGTGGAGTATGGTCGGTAGTTTTTATAGCGTATACGATAGACTCCGCAAGGAACTCTCTGAAGCAAGGGGTTACAATAATATACAGTATAAACGTTTAGAGTGGCGTACTCAATAGTAGTTTGTAAGCTCGTCGCGATCCGACCCAGTACGGGGCACCGAGCTATTCAATAGCGAACCACTTCGAACGGAAATGTTATTTTTCTTTAATTCCCGGAATCACCATCGAAACTTTTACTACAGATTCTACTAAACGTTGCTTATTTTTTTTTTTCAAAATGATTTTATTCCTTATTCTATTTATGAAAATAGCGTTATTTATAAATACCTATACCAAATGAGTCATTCATGTCATATTTTGTATAGCATCTATTGCAAGTCGGCAGCACAATGCAGTTTACAGACTTGCCTACTGCAATAAATTGAAATGTCAGTCTCAGTCACGTTTGTTTCGTTATGAAGTAAGAACGACTTACAACGATACACAAGACAGAACATTCTGAATTGTCCGCATAAAGTAATTGGTTTCAACATTGCATTCAGCAGCAAGTTGGTAGCTTTTAACCTAAGAACTCCATTTTATACCAGCCAATTACTTTTCACGATGAAAGAGGAAATTCCGAAACGAATTTTGTCATCCTAATAAAGTTATTGCCAGTAAAAAGGTAAAGTAATTCATGTTACAGTCGGAGAAATACAACGTACGTCCCTGAAGCCGCAGCGACGCCGTATTTAACGTCCAAAGGTCTTTGTGAGCGGGTGTTGCGTCGGCCATATTTTAATTGCGGTCGCGCCTATTCACTAGCTCTCAACGGGCCCCATGCGGGATGTTGGCCTGACAGAGGCCGATAAATTGCTCACTTCGGCAGCGACCTACTCTGTATTGTACAGTTAGTAACAAAGCCCATTATCCTTGGCCATAAACAGAGAAATTCTTGTCCAAACACGAAAAACGTACGCACCGACAACGGTCGGGTGCGAAACACCAATTTAGCTTTTCCGAGTCCAGAAAAACTTATTTAGAGAGTCAACCGGGCCGCACGCAAGGCCGTACCTAAATATCTAAAGTTTGGAAGGGATAACTACTTTCTTCTCAGGTAAGTAGATAATCTGTTAGAACTTTGGGAAAACTGTTAAGGGAGGAAGATTACTCGAGAAACTACTTTTGCTACCAATTTACTCAATAAATGCGAAAATTAAATTATCCATCTGCCTGCGTGGCTAAATCAGTTCACTAGTTAATTACAATACGTAATGCATGATTGGCACTACATTAAATTAACTGAGTTATTCAATTGGAATTTATAGTCGTTTACTGAAATTTTCATTGATATTATAGACTGTGTAGGTATATATATGGTTTTATATGAACGATTATTACTTTATAAAGGTGGCCAATAAAGGTGGGCACCTTTTTACTAAATGATAAATATTGTTACTGATTAGAGAGTCCATTATTTATGCAAATTTGATTACCGTTGGGGTAGAGCATATCCAAAATTGTATCATTCTACCCTTCCAAAATATCAGAGTTAAAATGGTCAGTAAATAGGTTCGCAGGTATCTTTGCTTTTATGAAATTATCTAATGTTTACCGAAAACAAATTCCTAGTGCTCTATACAAGAAATGGTATTACTCTCACATGGAAATTAGCTTTATAGAAAAGAGGGGATAACATAAAAAGATGAAATCAGTCGCGTGGCCTCGTTGCTTTATTCGCGTGTCGTCACCCCTACACATCATTACATATTGTGTACAGGCAGAAGCTCCACTCAATATAACAACAATTTCCTCTGCTATGAAGCGAAGTTTTTCAAAAGCTGTCCAAGGATTACAATCACGCATGAGAGACGATCTTTCGGCAGCGAGATGGGCAGGCAATATTATTTCTATTTGGGAGGTCCTAGGGGGTGAAGTCGGACTGTGGATGATCATGACGGTCAAATTGGCAGAAAATAACCAACATATTGAATAATAATAGGTCTCATATAAAATTGCCGATTTCTTGATATCGGCTAGTGTGAAGATCTTTCATTCTATTTAGAATTCCAAATTCAAATTAATTTTATAATATGCATGACGTTAAAAAATCAGTTGTTCCTTTGTTTTCCCGCCGTTTGATTTTTCTTTGATATGTTACTGTAATCATGGAAAAATCGAAATTGCGCGCAATTTTCGAATACGAGTTCCGTCGTGGCACCAACGCAACACAGCCAGCGAGCAATATTAACGATGTGTATGGACAAGGTACCGCAAGTGAACGCGCGGTGCGTTTTTGGTTCGAACGGTTCCGTTCTGGAAACTTTGATCTCAACAATGAGCCCCGTGGAAAAATTTCAAATCCAAAAAGGGCCGTTAAAAACGCCTTTAAATTTTTTATCGATTCCCGTTCCCAGGATATCTATAGCAGAGGTATCAGCGAATTTTCATTAACATGGCAAAGACCTAATATTATGTGAGTCTCTAATAAGGTGCTCTTTGGAGTAGGCTTTCTGTATCTTCTTCGTTGTTTGACTGGGCAGCGAGCCCGCATGGCTACGTCGCAGGGGTCGGAAGCAAAAGTGATCACACCCACCAGACATAAAGAATGGATGATTTTCATTTATATTCCACTCGCGGGGTTTGAAACCCATGATTTTATAAACATGTTGTTATGAAAACGGTTATTTCCTTTTAGAATTTTTAATGTAAATGTGAGACAATTAGGTTTCGGAGTTTGTGAAGGATAATCACACTAATATTATAAAGGCGAAAGTTTGTGAGTGTGTGTGTTTGTTACTCTTTTACGCAAAAAATACTGAACGATTTTGAAAATTTTCGAAATTTGGCCGTCAGATAGTTTATAACCTGGATTAACACATATGATACTTTTAGTCCCTATATCCCTACGGATTCGAACTTACGCGGGTGAAACCGAAGGGAGCTGCTAGTAGTTTATAAAGGATAAGTTTAAAAAAAGCTTCAGGTTCGGGGTTTTCCAGGAGAGCTAACTTCCTTATTTATAATATTTTTACTACAACATCTTATGTAATTGCCCAGCTCATAAATTATTAGCGAAATTATTTTTCGTTTTCGTTCCATTTACGTCCTCATTTTCATACATTTATTTGACAAGTTTACGAGCTACGTTGTACTAAGAATTAATAATAGTTTGTGCTAACAAATTAAACACGAGCTTAACACAATAACTGTTAAGAACAAGTTACTAATACTTAAATAGAAACGCAGAAACGCGCTAACTATACAGCTGAACAATAAGGGATGTTCTAAAGTAGTGTAGCGTTTAACCTTGGTACGTTTTATTAGCGGGCACACCGCGCTGGATTGGGCACTCCAGTCCCCCGGGACATTCTAGTAACATTCTGTTGGACACTCGTCACATAGCGTACTTGTAATACTATAGCGTATTATTAACATTGGACGTGAGATCGAAATGGGTGCTCCGTTTGTTGTTTTTTGGAGTAGATCAAATTCGTGGCCACGCTACTGTACTTTTTTAACAATGGTACATTACTAGACTGTAGAATAAATTATGCTTATAATTCATGACTACACACATTCTTTTTCTTTGAAGAATTATTGCTAGCTCTCAATAAATCTATTTAATAAAATTTTAAATTCGCTGTCAGACACGAAGATTCAAAGAGAGGAAACTCCCATCGGGCACACGAATTTTACCTAAATTTAAAACTTTTTAATGAAATTAAAGATGACTGTGATTTTATTTATGTGAGTAATATACTTCTGTTATTTAATTTTTGTTATAACAGTATGATTGAGGAGTGTATTTGCATCTTCGGCTGCGAACATAATCCTTAACTAAACTAAAAAAAAAATATGGATCTCTGTGTCTGAAGTACATAATAAAATAAAATAAAAAGAAAACCATAATAAAATACTAATAAATAAAAGTTTTGTAGTAATTCGTATTTCAAAGAGAAAATTAAAATGTCTAGGACAAAAAGCATCAGGGAAAAGGCTAGAACAACTATGAAATGAAGCTTCCAACATAATGTTAATATTAGTGAGGTAACCTGGCTTTCCGCCTGCAAATGACAGTTGCACCGTTGGATTAGCATATCCGAGCCGTCTGCTGCCAGCTTTAGCCCCTTGGGATTTCATTTCCGTGTGTTAAATGTCTTGGAGGTATCTTGTCGAATGGCTTAGAATTGGGGACAGTATCATGTAGTAAACTCTAGTAAGTTTAGGTAAATTAAACTCTACGAGCTGGTGGCATGTAGGTCATATATTACAACCTATTGTCTTAAATTAAGCTCTATCCTGTTAGATTTTCGAAAAAGCTATAAGTTATAAGTTAATGTTATAGCTTAGAATTTCTTCGTGTTTCGTGATCAATAGAATTAGGTAATAAAAAGTAGTATGCTTATCATCATAATCCACAGCTTGACTTCACACACAGCTGGGTATAAGCCTCTCTATTCTTGTACTAATCCCCACGCTCCTGTGCCAGCCTCTTCCAGGTTTTGCCCGCGATGGCAACAATGTCGTCCGGGCAACTCGCCGCCGGACGACCGACATCTCGTCTTCCAGTACTTGGACGCCACTCTGTCACAGACTTACTCCACCTGTCATCACTGCGCCTTACCAGGTGTCCTGACATTTGAGTTCCATAATACGCTTTTCGATATCGAAGACCTTTGATAATAAATTAAATAATATTTTGTTTTTCAACACTAGTTTCAATTCCTCATAAGTGTCACTCGACTTTCTAATCACACTATAAATTTTCAACACATAGAGTAAAACTCACAGTTCGCAACAACAATAACTAACATTTAAGTATGTATAGTTAAGAACAAAAGCTTTTAAAAAGTCGTAAAATATTTAATAGCAGCAGTATTTTTATATCCTTAGTTATTATAAGTGCTGAGTTCTCTAAATAATTGTTTATACCTACTGCAAAAGACAATATATGCCTGAAAATAATGAAAAAAATTTAGTAGGTAGTTTTTAATAAGAGCTATTACTTGACTATAAATTAAAAACAAAATTCAAATAACAATTTTGTAAAGAGCTGTTCTACTTTGGCTTCAAAACTTCATGAATAAAGTTGGCGAGGTGGAAATTTATAATGAATTTTTTCGAGCGAGTGCGGATGAATTTTTAAATTCAGTTTATATTTCAGGGAAAAGCGAAGCTGCACGCATGGAAGCCTTTGTTTGTATATTGATAGCTTGAACAGGATTTTTGCAGTGAGCTGTGAAATATGTAGGAAATTATATTTTTAGATTTTGCGGTAACCTAGTTTTCATGAATATATCGTAAATTTGCGTCATCAGCGTATAACAAATAGTGAATAGTATAATTTGAAGGCTGTATACCGTTTGCGAGCGACCTTATTCCAAGCTCCCTAGCTGCTATAGGTGGCTCTGCTCGCCACTGTATCAGCATCAGAAGGTAGGTCGGTTCTTGGCCTATATTCCCTCTCGTTTACTCTTGCGTGTGGTGATATACGCTGTCTTGCTTCCCCGTGACGTCACGACGCAACCCCTCCGCGCGTGGGTGTGTGCGTGTGTTGATTATACGCATGTGTGCCTGTCCATATGCGTTGCTCCGTTGATTATGAATGATAGTTCAATTTATTTAATTTTTTCATGTCGTTGACTTGACATAGCGAATAAGACTAATAAATTTATAAAGACGTTTTCAATTACTAAATATTATTTTTGATGACCAAAATTGATTTTAGATTAAAAAAATATGTTTAAGTTAATTTAAAAATAACGAAATCTCAAAATCAGCAGAAGGTGAAATATTTAAATATCTTGGATAGATTGACGACAATAAAAGCTAACTAATACAAAGACGTCTTTGAAGATTAACATAAAGACAATGCAATCGACGGGGGAGTGCCAGATGCTACTTATTGTATTAGATAGAACGATGAGACACATCGAAGCGAACAGATTTTCAGGTATTTGAATCTGATTCCAATTAATTTTAGCTGGCTTTATGCTTCCGAAAGTTTTCTCTTGAATGAGTAATTTAGGTAGGTAATATCTATTGTAATTGAGCTGTAGTTAAAAAAAAAAAAATAATTTTCTTACAGATATTATCCTTACTCCAAATAAACCTAGAGAGCCGGTTAGGTTCTCTCAACCATTACCCCCGTACACTATTATTAGGTAATTCATTAAGCCAGGAGTTCCCAAACTTGTGTCAGCGCCCTAACTAATCGAAATAGGGTGCAATGATACTAGGTAGATAGCCACATTTTGTAGTTTCCGGAGAATGGTAAACAAGAGCACCTCAGGGGACCCCTCTGTACTCTGTACGGTGCACCAGGGCGCCGCGGCGCACACTTTGGGAACCCCTGCATTAAGCTTAATATTTCCACGTAATTTTATCACAAAAGCCATACAAGATTATTACTCACAGCTCTCTCTCTGATCACGATACAGTGCAGTTCATTGTTCGGAATTTCATACGTCATACCGTATCCAATTTATAAATTCTGATCACATAGTTGTCCGATTTTGTGATCGTTTTATACGTTGCAGTTTTGATTAATTTCAGTCATTTGTACATTCGCCGATCGCCGTTGATAGGTCGGTCAATTTGATTTGCCTGTTTCTGCTCTGTGGTGACATGGCCTATTTTTGTTTCATTTTCCGCTCAGCGTTGCAATAAAAATATTGAAACAGAGAATTTTTGTTCGATATTCTGTTTTGTTTTCGATTGTACACATGCTAATGTAATAACCTAATGTATCTAACGAGCGCTCGTGATGTACTATCGCAAAAAAAAGTGTTTTCTTTGTATTGTGTTGACACTGTAGTTAGGTTACTTATAGCTTAGCTACTTGTTATTAGCTGAGAATATCTCCATGGTTCAGTTTGATATTGTATGATTTCAATACTATCTATAACGAAACATGTGTTTCACGTAGGTATGTTATGTTATTGGGTTTGGTTTCCGCACTTAATCCTTCAAGTGGACCATTGTGCGTGATTCACGTAGGTATAAACACTAAGTATTCTGCCGGCGTAAGGAAAAAGGACGTACCTATCTACAGAAATGTTGAAATGGAGAAAAAATACATTCTGTCCTGTTTATAACATCGCATTACATAATTCATAAAATAATAAAAAACTTTTTAGCCAAAAAATAAAAAACCGACTTCCAAAACAAAACACTACAAAGTGACAAATAACTTTAATTTCGGTAGTCGGTGTCTTGGGTTTTGTATTTTCGTTTTTTGCCACCGACTTCCGAAATTAAAGTTATTTTTCACTTTGTAGTGTTTTGTTTTGGAAGTCGGTTTTATTTTTTGGCTAAAAAGTTTTTATTTTTCACTTTTTAGTTGTGGAACCTACCGCACACTAATTCGAATATATAATTGAGCACAATAATTGTAGATATAGCCATGTAAATAACAGTGATAGGAAGTTATTAAAACACCATCACATCATCCACATAAAATAAGTGAAAAATATACGCATTATTGAAGCTAACTCAAAAACTCCCCAAGCAAAGTTATTAAAATTTATATGGGACTACCTCGGAGACCATATCAAACAAAAAAAGAATTTTCTAAATCGGTCCATCCGTCTTTGAGTAATCGCGTAACAAACATACAAAAACTCTCCTTTTGGAAGTCGGTTAAAAATACAAAATACAAAGGCAGATGCGTATTTTTTTTCTGATTCCGAATATGTAAATAAATCAATTTAAAAAAGAAATGTCCGATACGTCTTTCTTCCTTATGACAGTAGTATTATACAGACGGTTACAAATTAAACATATTTGAAGATTATTATTGTGAAAGTGACTAACAACAGGATATTAGTCGATTTGTACACTACTTAGTGAGATATAATCACATTATTGGTAAACTAATAACGGATTACATGAAATTAAGGTATGGCATACAAATATGAAGGTACATGTGTTTTTATTATAGTATTCAGGTGAGTTTGTATTAAATGACATAATTATAGGTAGATACTATAGGGGCTTAGCGAGGTGGCTAAGCTACAATAATAGAGGGTAGAACTATAAATTATTATATTTGAGCTTTTATAAGTTTTTCCTAAGTTAATATGCACATCCCTAAACCCTAGTTTATTTTGACTCACTTTTTAATCACAACAAAAGTTAGAGCTTTCATTCAAAGTGACTGATTGCTCGAATATGTCTATAGATATTACCAGCCTGTCCAAGTAGGCTGCCCTTTGAATGGAACCTTTACATGAGCTACGCTATTTCTAAATAAGTCTTTTATTCATAACATTCGAACATTCAGGCTATTCCTGCGTATATCTATTAGAATAATTACCTAACGCAGAAATAAAATTTACAACATGAGGTCAGCCCCTGCAAAGAGAAGACTAACTCAGGACGAACGAATTGCGAAGATCTGACACTACGCTAAGTGTCAGCCAAGTTAAACATGAATAATAATAATAATATCCTAGGACATTGTTCACACACGGTCATCTGATCCCAAACTAAGCAGAGCTTGTACTATGGAAACTAGATAACTGATATACTACATTCACTATTTTTTTTTTGTAAATACACTCTTATATAGATAATTACACCCAGACTCAGGACAAACAGACATGTTCATGCACACAAATGTTTGTCCTGGATGGGAATCGAACCCACGACCAGCGGCATGTTAGGTGGTATCTTAACTAACCACGCCAACTGGCGAATGAGTGCACTCACACAATCTAGCATTGTTTTTTTTTTTATACCTCGTCAGCCAAAACTGGCGAAAAAGGCTTGACTCTTACGAGCAAACAACATGATGAGACAATTTACATCAGTCCAGAAGGGATTAAGAAAGAAAAAAGAACTTAACATCGTAAAGAACTTACAATCGTCTTTTCATCGGTTTTTCAATGATCATTGCTTCTCTGCCTATGGGAAGAAGCATTTGCCCTTCAGTGAGATAGATGTTATGTGTTTAATGTTCAGATATAACAATGAAATACGAAAACTCATTGCAGGAGTTGGTTACTTTATTAATTTGTATCTAAGATCTAGTATGAATTTAATTTGATACAACAAG
This sequence comes from Dicycla oo, assembly GCA_948252095.1. NCBI lineage: Eukaryota > Metazoa > Arthropoda > Insecta > Lepidoptera > Noctuidae > Dicycla > Dicycla oo. The sequence continues at coordinate 27,427,659 of OX411711.1, forward strand.
TAAAATATTCTTTTGTCGAAATACTGGAACTCGGTTGTTGGAATGAGGAAAATGTCGTGAGAAAAGTTTTGAGTGTAAATGTTGATGGCTACAATAGTAATTAAAGACTAAATAAACGTTGGATGGGCTGTGTGAAAGATGATATGGCTAGAAAGAAGGTGACTACCGAGATGACGACTAATAGAGAAGTATGGAAAAAGGCACATATTGCGCCGATCCCAAATAAATTGGGACAAGGGTAGGAGAATGATGATGACTGGAAATTACTTTGTTTATTGTTGTTTTTTCCGAGTATTGTTTTGCATTATTATTACACAAATTATGTAAGTTATTTTGCATGAATAGTTTTCTTGTTATTGTAGATGTCGTGTAGTACCTATCCACATAATTTCATGGAAAAGCAAGTTGTTGTGTATGAAGAAATGGAAATTTATTTAATTATTTTTGTACTTTGTTATTTTTTTACTTCTTACAATGTATGTAAGTTCTGTTCAGCAGTAAATATTACAATGTATTGCAAACGGAACATTATAAAACCATTAAAATAATGGTATTTATAACTAAAGCTGTTCGTATGGCTATCGTAAAGCTTTAATCACTTTTACGTCATAAAAAATGTATGGCATGGAGTTTCAAAAGCGGCGTGACGTCATAGCGCCTATAAAGTAAAAATATGAGGGACGTAGATGACACAAGATCAAGATTGATTGAAATGACGGTTTACAAACTGGTTATGTTGGTTAAAAATGTTAAAGCAGCGGTTATTACGGGTGTTATATTTTCTTAAACTTTTTTAGTGATCGTTCAGTAAGATATGATCATTTTATAAAAGTTATAACTACGATATTACACCAATACCGATACCAACCAATACCACCAATACCAATATCTTTGAAATACATACATACCGACATACATACATAAATAAACTGTCGCCTTCTTCCCATGAGGGTAGGCAGAAACTACAGAAGCCCACCTGCTACGATCCTTACATACTCCTTTTGCCTCGTTTACGTTCATACATCTGGTCAAACACGCACGAGTATTACGCACCTGACCTTTCTGAAGAATATCACCAATATGGTCACTATAATTATGTCTTCCTAGGGCATCCCCTCCCGGCGTTACCACTCATATCTGCCTTGTACCTTTTGTTAGTCGCCTTTCATTCACCTTCTCAACATGACCAAACCATCAAAGCATACTTTTTAAAATTTTTGTCACTACTTCTTCTTTTAAACCGCACCGTTGCCTTAGAAATATAAGTACAATATTACCTATGTGGTGTTAATTTTATTACATAACTCGCAGTAGCATTTATCTGGAGAAAAAATAATAAGCGAATTATATTCAACACTATAAATAAGATCATTGTGTCATATTAATTAAGTAGCAACCTTCGTTGGTTTATTCTTTCCTAATATTCCTGATTAACTTTTAAGAATATTAAGTTATTATCCCACCAAGGCGAAAATTTACAATTTTAGCTATCACTATGTCAAAGTTACATCGTTAATCACTTCAGTGTCTGCGATTCACATTTATCAAACTGTATTGGGTCAGCGCCTCTCCTACTAACTAAGAGTTCACTGACTCGAACACAAACCAGACACATTTCAAAGATATTAGAATAAAATAGAGGTGAGATAAAAAAGGTACAATTTGATTAATACCAAAAATATCCTACTATTATTATAAATGTGTAAGTTTATATGTTTCAACGGACAGATGAAATTTGGCACACAGATAGTATATAGCATATATAGCATTTTTATCCTGGTAAATGACATGGCTTATCGACAGTTATCAATTTATGTAAAAAGATTTTCGTTTTTCTCTGGACCCAATTCTGAAGTTGACGCTGAAGAAGTCGCGGGCAGAAGCTAATTGATACATAAAGGACGGATTGGGGTTTCTTATGCTTCAGCTACTACGATTTGTATAGGAAGCTTTCTTTGTTTTTCATAAGCGTGTAGAACTGTGGCGTAGAACATAATATGACAGTAGCCCTACGAGCTACGCCGTAGCGCTACGCTACGTAGAAGCGTAGCGTGTGCAGTGCCGAGCTTTTGCCTTTAGAGGACGCGGGTTCGTTGCGAATATTAAAATAAAATTAGAGTGACATACAGAGCGCTTGAGGCAATATACACATTTTTAAATGTTTCGTAGCCGAAATTAAAATGTTATTTCTATAAAGCTGCATACAAAGTAAGAGATCAACCCTCTACAACGTGTAACAGAATAAACGCACGACCTCAGATACTACAATTAGAATTAGAAATTATAGGACTAAAATAACATAATTATGTAATTTAATTTAGTTAAAAGATACCATGTATTTTTTTATATAAAATAGTTAAACTAAACGTAAAAAAGTAAAGAAAATGTAAATTCGGTCGTGAATTTATGTTTCGCGTCCATTGGGTCGGAATCGGAGCGTCCGCACCGTACGGATTTGTTGCTGTGTATTGATTTCTATGGTACTGCGTGCACTGGGTCGGCAAATCTGCGCCAGAGACCGATATTTCTGCCGATGACGTCACCTGTAGTGAACACGTTCAATTGCAATAATTTTCAATTTTTACGCGATTGATGCACATTGATGAGCAAATTGATCGTCTACCAAGTGCAATTGAAGCGAGCGACAACACTACTAAAATATAAATTTATGGCATTTGATCAATTGCCGTGAGTGTGTTACTTTTAAAAGATTAGTAGGTAGTTGTTTATAACATATAATAACATAGGTAGTTGTTTTGAAAATATGTACATGGTCGGCTAATGTAGGTATGCAGTAGGCTCCAAATTAAAAGTTAAATAAATACTAAATCAAATGCTATGATGTATTTTATAAGAACTTCTAATCTTTAAAACGTAACAGTAAATAACAAAACTTAACAAAGGTGATAATAGACAAAAACATTTTAATTAAACTTACTTTCACTAATAGAATACTTAAAAATATTTTATCTCTATTGTTCCGTGACCTGTCGTAATGCAGAATGAAAAACAAACCAACTCTAAGTATTTACATATAAATCCCTGTTAAAATAAAGCAGCCCTAAGCTATACATAATATCGGTTATTCTACTCTAAAAAAGGGAGAAATCCCTAATAGTGGAAACACTGGTTGATATTGCCGAATCCAAATGCAGTGGACGCATCGTATCGGCATTTTGTAAATGCGGACGCTCCGTTCGGTGCAGACGCTCCGATTCCGACCCAGTGGACGCATAACTTAAGTAGCCTTTATAACTATTATAGGCTTAAATTTCTTTAAATGAAATCCTCATAGCAGAGGAAATTATTGTTATATTGAGTGGAGCTTCTGCATATACACAATTTCTAATGACGTGTAGGGGTGACGACACGCGAATAAAGCAACGAGGCCACGCGGCTGATTTCATCTTTTTATGTTATTCCCTCCTTTCTATAAAGCTAATTTTCATGTGAGAGTTATACCATTTCTTGTATATTTTCTTATCGCTATCGTTGTATATTAAACATAGCGTTTACAGCAGTAGGTATGTGGGCACGATACACATAACATAACCATTACATAACTTCAGCCCCTGGAAAAGGTGAAATATTCACAGGAAACAAAGATGCAAAGAGACATAGGTACCCGCGTACCTAGTATTTACTGACTATTTTAAAAATCTCTGATATTTTGGAACGATACTGTTTTGGATATGTTCAACCCCTACGGTCATCAAATTAGTATTTATATTATAATATTAGTTAGGATAGGATGACGGAAATCAATTCGGAAGCCGATTCTGTTCAAACTGATTTAAAGTCTTGTGTTTATTCTGTTACTCCTTGTAAATATTTTGCACTATGGTCAGAAAGTATTCAACAACAACACACAAATATCTCCATTTTACAGACAACAACTACTATTAAGCGCCGGTAATTATCTCATAGTTGTAGTGGGACGCCCATTAGCGGTATTTACGTTACATACTTAAGTTTTTATTTAATTGCAGACAGTGTGAACAGTTTAATTAGTGGCCACGCATTGCAGATGCTGTTCCTTAGTAGAGCAAGAAATGTTTATTTGTTAAATATTGTTAAAAAGTTTGTGATTTTATTTATAAGGAAAATGTGTTGAGGAAAATTTTGAGTATGAATATGGAGGGCTATAAGAGTAGGGGAAGACCAAAGGAACGATGGATGGACTAAATTAAAGATTATGTGGCTAGAAAGGGAGTGACTACCGAGATGGCCAATAAAGAAGTATGGAAGAAGATGACATTTTGCGCTGACCCACAATAAAATGGGATAAGGGCAAAATAGTGATGTTTGTGGTTTTATTTGTTGTATTATTTTAGTAAATTGAGGGTTATCTTTGGCTTATAAATAAATAAGTAGGGATGTTTTAGTAAAAGTCTCTCTTTTTGAAATAACATCGTAATTTTCTTTACGAAGAGTGATGCGAGAAGGCATTAAGCAGTGAGGATAAACAGCAGCATTCTCTTTTGTGTTTGTGGAAATAGTTCTACATAAGGTAATACCAGCTGATACAATAAACCAAAATTAATACGGAGTTATCATTTCGTCTTTAAACATGGCTTCTTGAATATAATTTTTATTACACAATCCAAGAATTTATTAATAACGCTTTGAAGGACACTAACGAGAGACAATAGAAGTTGTATTGTTATTACTGCTATATCCGTATAGTGTCCTTCAAAGTGTTAATGATAGGGGTAGTATATAGGGTGACTGGTAATTAGTGACAGAATCATGTGTTTAAGTATGGGTCACTAATTACCAATCTGCCTAGCCTTATCCCAACTATCTCGGGGTCGGCTTCCAGTCTAACCGGATGCAGCTGAATACTGAATACATAGAGCGACTGCCTATAATCTGACCTCCGCAACCGATACCCCTTGGTAAGACTGGTTGTCAGTCTTTCGGACTTCTGACGATCTGTAACGACTGTCAAAGATCCACGAATGACAGCCGAGACCAACGGCTTAACGTGCTTTCAGACGAACGGAGGAGTCTCGGTATGAAAAGATGGTCACCCATCCACAGACCAACCCCGGCAAGCGTAGCTTAACCTGATGGATCGACCCGTGCGGCTGTTATTACTTAGCCACGAGCTCCTCATCACTAATTACCAGTCACCCAATATATAAATATTATATTTAGTTAATTTTATAATGTACATGTTGTTTTATTGTGTCTTTATTATTTATTGCTTATTAGAGTATAGGTTAGATTATATACGTTCATAATAGATATGTGAATTGTAAATATACGTATGCCGCTTTCAGCGGCGGATGTGTCAAACATACTTTTCTCTTAGTAACCTTTTACCATATCCTACGAATAAATATCTTCGCCTTTGTCTTGGATGCGCATTTTGGTTTCTACCGGTATTCAGCCGCTATGTTTCAAAGTTTTCACCAACTAATTTTGGCAATAAAGACCAACGAACAAACGTATTTTTAGCAAAAAGAACAACCAGTAAATTAAATGGCTAGCGGTTTACTGCTGAATCGCACGGCGCCACTAATTCTTAACTTTTCGAACACAATATTGTTCCGGTTCGAGCGAATTTGCGACGTTTGCCGCAAAAAGGCGCATTTTGCGACAAAATAGAATAAGTTGCTCGACCCTCATAAATGTAGGGAAAAACGGATTTTTGAAGCGTCATCGGTACCAATTTCCGATAGTACCTAATTGCTTTTTTTTCTGTTGGGTTTTTGTATCCCCGATGCAAAACTTTATTTTACTTCGATCAGAGTGATCTTGATCAAAGCTATTTTAAATAAAACCTCAACAATTCACGCGATGCAAATAACTTGCAAATAACTTGTTTACTTATCCAAGTGAAGTCAGTAAAGCAGTCCATTTCGACTGCTTTACTGACTTCACTTGGATAAGTAAACAAATTCTAATTTATAAATCTTACTTAACGGACTCCACTTTAGTTAGTTAAACTGCTAAAAAATCACAATGAGGCATTCACATTTTTATACCATTCTTATCTTTTTCGAGGAGCTCGTGGCTAAGTAATAACAGCAGGTTAAGCTACGCTTGCTGGGGTTGGTCGGCAGATGGGTGACCATCTATACATACCGAGACTTTTCCGTGCCTCGAAAAGCACGTTAAGCCGTTGGTCCCGGCTGTCATTCGTGGATCTTTGACAGTCGTTACGGGTCGTCAGAAGCCCGAAAGTCTGACAACCAGTCTTACCAAGGGGCATCGTATTACCCAGTAACTGGGTTTCGAAGGTCAGATAGACAGTCTCTCCATGTAAAAGGCTAGGCAGATTGATCTTATATTTTTCATAAGTATTAGGAATGTATCGATGTGCCTAATATTATTAAGAAAAACTTCAAAATATGAAGTCGCCGATGGGCAGGACGTGTCGCAAGAATGGCCGAGACCAGAACACCCAAACGTTTACTTGTCAGTAAACCAGATGGTCGGAGAATTCGAGGCCGGTCCAAGCTCAGATGGTTAGATGCCGTAGACCAGGGATTCCCAGGGGTCGACATAAACAAAAACTGAATTTGGGGGTCAACGAGGTCTAAACATTACTCCTATTAATTAACACAAATTCTTATTTGAAACTTTCAAGATACAGATGTTTAGATGCCGTAGACCAGAGATTACCAGGGGTCGACATAAACAAAAACTAAATTTGGGGGTCAACGAGGTCTAAATAATAATAATAATAATAATATAAACTTTATTTCAGACTAAAGTCCATAGTTGTGTTAGTATTAGGTGTTAGTAACAATATTACTTAAGTAACTAGGTTAGTATTGTTAGTTTTTATAATTTCTTAACTTAATTTATTATTATTTCAGACCTAAGACTGTCCCCACCCAGTGACTCTGGAAGGGGCAGTCCGGTCTAGCAGCGATCGTTTTCAAAATGCTGTTTTTACTACCATGCAGACGCTGTAGTAAAGAGGACGCTTTCTTTCGCATGATAGCGTGAAAACTGTCTATGCGAGCCACCGCGAACATTCCCGACGCGCTACAGCGCCATGGCAGTCCCAACAGCATCCTGAAAGCATTATTAAATTGAACACGCAGGGCATTGTAGGCTCGACGCGTATATGACACCCACAGGCCGCTCGTGTAAAACGATTGACAGTACGCCTTAAAAAGAGTTACTTTGACGTCTGAAGTACAACGAGCGAACCTGTGGGCAAGCATATTGCTCCTCACAGACAATGCCCTGCGCTCCCTCTCTATGTCTCTGTCGTCCCTTAGGTCGCTCGTGACAATGTGGCCGAGGTACCTAAAGCTACTGACAATATTTAGCGGTACGCCATTGAGACTTATGGGCGGAACACTGCGCGGCTGTTGCTGAGGCGGTTTAAATACAAGAAGCTCACTCTTCTTCGAGTTGTATATCAAGCCGTGCTCCTCCGCATAAGCCTCGCAGGTCGACAGCAACTTCTTCAAACCACCTATCGATGGACTGAGCAGCACCATATCGTCCGCATAGCTTATATTATTCACACATGTTCCGTCAATGTGGCAGCCGACATGTGTACTGCTCAGTCGCTCGATAAGCCGGTCGATATACAGATTAAATAGCAGTGGGGAGATTAACCCCCCCTGTCTAACTCCGCATTCCAGCCTGTACTTGTCCGACAGAGTACCCACCCACCTCACTCGGTTCTTTTGGTTAGAGTACCAATATTTTAGGAGGGAGGTGTATTCCGCCGATACACCCGTGTCCCTCAACCTGTCCCACAGTATATCATATGCAACCAGATCAAAAGCTTTTGACAGGTCGAGGAAACACGCATATACCGGCGTCTTCCTCGCTGTGTAGTACATGACAGTTCGTTTCAGACTCAGAATAGCACTCTCTGTTGACACTCCCGCTTCCCGCTAAAAATGACACCTATTAATTAACACAAGTTCTTATTTGAAACTTTCAAGATACTGTATGAGTTGTGTTACGTGTACCAACTTGTTATAACAATGACTAATATTTTAGTAGGAAGTATCATTGTTGTACAGTCACGAACGGGGATTGTTGAGCCACTAGCTTATCATCTTAACTTGGTTGTGTTACACGAATGCCGCCCGTTTTCGTTATTGAAATGTCACATGTCAAATTTCACGGGCGGCATTCGGTTAACACAACCAAGTTAAGATGATAAGCTAGTGGCTCAACAATCCCGATTCGTGACAGTACTTTTAAAAAACTCAAAATGATGTAATGTTTACTCACTTAACCAACCGCAAAGTTTATCATTAGGAAAAAAACTAGAGATACGATTTTTAAAGTAATTTGGCTGTGGGGGTCTGAGGTATCAGTTCATTTTGGAAAAGGGGTCTCTTGCCCAAAACAATCCCTAGCGTAGACAAAGATTTAAGAACTGTCGGAGTGAGAAATTGGAGAGAAAAAGTCAGAAACCAAGAAACTTACTTGACCAGACTAAGGCCCACTCGCGGCTGTAAATCCTCGGGTGATGATGATGATTAGAACTATTTGTTTTTTCCACCGTCCATCCGACGCTTACACAAAAATAGACGAAATAAAAATGTGGTCCATTTCCCTAACACATTTTCCCACAGCTCAAATCCATCGCGATCACTCACAACTCCACCTTTCCGTTGTCCCCCCATATCCCCGCAGTAACATAATCTACGTGCAAAGTAGTCTATTGTCTATCCGTCTATTTGTCTATGTAGGCTATTCTTTGTGGGTGAGCCTGAGGTTACCAGTGACGCCTGCGGACGGAGGAATGATGTTTTGACAGGTAGGGCAATTGATTCTCAGGTGTTCTCAGGTGGCGTGCGTGCTATTATTTTTTTGCGGAGATGTCATGATTTTATCCTTTTGTTTTTTTACAAAAGTACTTGTGTCGAAGCGGTCTCACGTATGAAGTGTGAACGTGTGCGTAAGTATGTATAAGTGTGTGTGTGAGAGTGCGTCTGTGAAGTATTATGTTGGTTGACATTAATAATTAATAATAATAATAATATCTTGGGACATTATTCACACACGGTCATCTGATCCCAAACTAAGCAGAGCTTGTACTATGGAAAATAGATAACTGATATACTACATTCACTACTTTTTTTTTTTGTAAATACATACTTATATAGATAATTACACCCAGACTCAGGATAAACAGACATGTTCATGCACACAAATGTTTGTCCTGGATGGGAATCGAACCCATGACCAGCGGCATGACAGGTGGTATCTTAACCAAGCACGCCAACTGGTCTGTTAAAAGTTAATTACTTAAAAGTTAGTGGCTAACACTTTACAAACATTTAGTTTGGAAAAGAAACCTACAATAACATACAACATTTATTTTACGACAGGTGTATGAAAACTGCTTTACAGTTAGGCACCAGCCAAGATAATTCATTGGCGTCATAATACCTTGTTTGTTGTGAGTGTTTGTGAAACTAAAAATATGGCCCGCACATTTCCCCAATGTGTAAGAAGTCGGAAAATAAGAAAATGCGGGTAGTGTAGTGACCGCCTAATGGCGCCCACCGCGGGGCTAGTAATATTCAATCATAGTGAACAGGGATACAGAGTAAATGTTTTTGCGTAGCTTTGATATAAGAAACTCTTCGTATTATTATTGAACTCAATTTAACTCAACTTAATCAACTGCTTGTACATGTCACTCATATTTATTCGCAATATTTTGATAGCGAAGGGAATACTGAAATTTTCGACTCTCATTAACAACAAAAATCCAATTCCCTTCTGTCCATTTCACGAATCGGACACAGAACCACAGAATCGTTAGTGGTCCGAAGCTTGTTCGTTACTACTGAAGCCAATTAACAATATCGATACAGCGAAATAAAATATTTATAACTGTACTTCCAAAAGGAAAAAGTCAAATAATCCAACTTGCAAATTGAAAGAAAACTGCAGAGAATAAGGAACGAACAAAAATAGCAAAAAAAACTGTACAAGTTTGCAACTTATCTAGTTAACCCATGTAAAGTAGGACTATTTCTTACACAACCGCGGCTGACAGCAGGCCAGACGTGCTTATTTACTGCGCGAAGGGTTAAGTTGATCATTAACCCTGCATTTGCTCGGAGCCGGTGGCCATTTTGTTTTGCAATCTGGGTAGGAAGTGGAGACGTATTTGTGGACTTAACTATGCTTTGCAAAGCCGACCTTACAATCTTGAGCTTTTGAACTGGGTTTCTTCAATAGAAAAATATGAGGAATTTGGCTTGTTAGAATTGATTACAAGGAAATTAATATGGGAAGACCAACAGAGCAGAGAATCAATAAGATTATTGAATAGGTACGACTGATCAAATGAACGTTCGAGAAATAGCAGGAAAAAGTATTGGATAACTTAAATATTTTCGATAAATTGATATGATATTCGAAACAATAATTTAAATTGGCAAAAATCCAAGACCATGAGGATTTTCGGTTGTGATCCACTTATAAGAACCTACCAGGGGAGCTGAAACGTTTTGAGCCTAAGTACCTTCAAGTGTCATTATTGTCTCTCTATATTACTAAATTGCGAATACGGTACTCGCAAATTAGTAGTAGTATAAATACAAATACATAAATACTTTAGTATAAATACAGAGTTTCATGTCATTAGCATCGTTACGCTTTTAGTAATTAATCCGTAAACTTCATCGTATCTCAGTCATCCGCAGCCCATCCCTAGGCTCAAAACCTTTCAGCCCCCCGGTACGCTAAGTTTTTTAAGCCCTATAGCAAAACTTGAGCAACAATAACGCTCTTAAGAGTGTTACATCCGGTTGAAAGTACTTTGGGTCAAACTTTTCAGAGCCCCTGGTATTTATATGCACACCAATATTGTCAAAAGACATTAGCAATATGCAATGGATAAGCTAACTGCTGTGTTTGTAAGTGTCACCTATTATATTATAAAACTAAGTCGCTTTTCGTGGCCGTGATTTTCTTTTAACTCCACAACGGATTTTCGATGCAGTTTTCACCAACATTTAGAGAATTTATTGTGGAATATTCACGTATATTAATTACATCATTATATAGTTCGCGTCAAATAACTTTGCCGCTCTGAAACCAGGCTTTCCGATGTGAATGGCATGGCGCGCTGCTGTTTCAGTATAGATATTGACTGCTGCGCAGTCATTTGCGCGAACATCAGATCGGCAAAGTTATTTCACGAGAACTATATTAAAGAAATCTCGATGTTTTGTCAAGTCGTAAAAACCGTGCTAAGCAGGAGCGGATCGCTAGTGAAGAAAATAATCATAATAGTTCACAACAGGTCAGATATCAAATAAATGAGGAACACACTGGTAGGATTCTAATACTTCTAACATGGGTAAAAGTGTAGTCTAAATTTGTTCTGTTGTTTATTTAATACTCGTCTCGATAGTTGACTGTGAAATAAACTGAGCCACTGATATTTTGTGAAAACTGTTATAGTCATCGTTAGGTGCGTCTGAATAGGATTTTTTGTTTAAAAACGCAGAGAAATGTTTAGAAGGAAAATGTAGGTAGAGCTCGTTTAAGCTAAAATGACGCGCCCCATTACTTAAATTTGTATACGTACACTACGGTAAATGTGGAAGTGGAGCGCGTCATTTCAGTTTAGACGTGTTCTACGTAGGAAGGTATGTACAGACGCCAGCAGGTCAAGCTACCCGAAACTGTCAAATTTTCCCAATCAACCTTGAACCTAATGCTGTAGCTATAAACTTAAAAATCTATTAAAGAAATTTGACAGATTGTAGTAGCTTGATGTGCTGACGTCTGTACCTACAACGGGTCGAAATGTACCGGAGAATATATGTTTTTGTGGTTCCATAAATCGTAGCTAGTAAAACTGTTAGAGGCAATTTAATAAATAATCACAAAACTTAAAACATTTTTCGATACCAATTTCCGAAAATAAAAAAACATTTCATTACTGAGTCAACCATTTACCTTAGCTTTTTGTGGCGGCATTTAAATTCAACCATTTAAAATAGCCTTACAAAACTGCCCTTTATTCTCATCGGGTTTTACTACCGGGATTAATACAATCACCGATTTTGCTTCAAACGGAATAACAATTGAGTCAGAGGTGGGTCAGCTTAATTTGACAGGTGAGGGTTCCCTTTGTTGGTCGCTCATTAGGATACAGCTTCGCAGCGCTTTATACTAAGAGGTGAAGCGGCTGTTAGCACAAGCGACCGGTACGCTGAGATAGATTTAGATATAGTATAGCCACTCATCAGTGACCGTAACTCACTTGTGTCGCCATTGAACGATTTTGTGTAGAAATTGTATCAGCGAACGACGCAGATTAGTTAACGTATTTGGAAGTAAATATCTGCTAGTGAGTTTGTTGCTCCTCTTTTCTTCCCAGCTAAAGCACTAAGAAGTGGCGGTGAAGGACGGGCGTTTTGGGGGACTGTCTTATGTAATAATGACGGTTAAAATTTGCCGATTTTCATCTTTGTTTGAATAAATGACTTTTTATTTTGATTTTATCGTCATCAATGTAAGTAAACTTGAATAAAGTATGGTAGGGGAGACCGGGGCTGGTTGCCTATAGCAGTAGGTAGACTAACAGCCAAAAATTCGTCAGTAGTACGAGTTTTGGGTCATCTTACCACACTCGAAGATTCTCAGTACCAGCCACATTCATGCGAGGCATGGCATATTGCCGTTTGGTGGTGGTAACTTGTGTTGATTTATCATGCTCAAAAGTGAATATTTTATAATAGTATACAACCCAGGATTGTGATCAACCTACCCTGTACTCGGGTAGGTTGACTAAGATTGCTTGTTCTGCAAAAAACAGTAAATAACAATGACTATGATTAATTGTGATACAGATGTTAATACATAGCCTATTAGCCTATTATTGTCACTATAGAAGTCACTATTATTTGAACGTTAAATGTGTAAACAAACCTTTAATAAACAAAATAAAGCTCTTTATAAGTATAATGTGCAAACGGGAACACTGTTCCGTGGTATGAACTTTGAAACTAGAAATTCCTAACAATAGGTAACTTGAAGTTGTACATAAGTTAAGTAAATCTAAGGATATTGTGTGTCGGTAATGCAATTGTAAAACTATAGTCAGTAAGTTACTTGCAGAAACCAGAACAAAGGAACAAAAGGTAAAATTTACTGTTTTATATTTCAAACATTTTTCACTGTGAAATACTGATTTAAAAGCAAAGAGTGGTTTCAAGAAAATTTTATGAGAAAATGTAAGAAATTGATTTTGTTTGGGACGACTGTTATTTCTACTCTACAGCTCTTTGGGAAAGTAGGATTTCGCATCAAGAAATTATTATGGGAATAAAAATACACTATTGACATAGGAAATCTACCTTACATGTTATTTTTTGGTGTAATTTATGGTCTCGGGTGGGGCAAAGTGATATTGGGTGTTCCATCTGGAATTTCTCAGTAGCTGCCTGGAGCTAGGATTTGTGCCCGATTGATGGAAATAGGCTCGCCCCCTATTACATGCGACTTAAACATAACTGGCGAAATGTGGGTGTACTATAGGTACACCTCGGCCTAACCCTTCGGGGATTACAGACTTGATGTTGTGTTATATTATTGTATGGTCACGCCCTTGAAGCTCTAAGAAACCCATATCACGAAATAGTTCAACACATGCCTGAAAATTGTCTTTATTTTAAATCAATCTGCCTAGCCTTTTCCCAACTATGTTGGGGTCGGCTTCCAGTCTAACCGGATGCAACTGAATACCAGTATTTTACATGGAGCGATTGCCTATCTAAACTCTACCCAGTTATTACACCCAGTTATTATTAGTTATACGATACCCCTTGGTAAGACTGATTGTCAGACTTTCGGGCTTCTGACGACCCGTAACGACTGTCAAAGATCCACGAATGACGGCCGGGACCAACGGCTTAACGTGCTTTCCGAGGCACGGAGGAGTCTCGGTATGTAATGTGATGGTCACCCATCCACGGACCAACCCCGACAAGCGAAGCTTAACCTGACGGATCGACCCGCGCGGCTATTATTACTTAGCCACGAGCTCTTCTCTACTTCTGTCTTTATTTTAAATACGCAATGTTAAACACCTTAAGTATTCTGTATAAAGCGTCAAGGTAGCCCACGAAATTATTTTTTTTTACGTTTTTTTGCAGTTTACAAGTCAGTATTAGGTTGTACGTTGATCAAAATGTAATTCGCGGTCGTAACAATTGTGCATTTCCATTATTATAATCGTTAATGTGATCAATACAACTCCTTAAGACCAGGTAATCCTAATGAATGACTATTTCATGAAATCTTGACTGACTACTGATTCTAATGATTATAATTCTGTAAATACATATTGGTTACGTCTGCGAATCATACTTTATTTAACATACAACTTGATACTGACTTGCAAAAAACGTAACAAAATTTGAATTTTGCGGGCTACCCTGACGCTTCCAACTAAGTGTACGGCCCGAGTGAAAAAGCGTCCAGCGGGGCGTTCAGCGTTGCGTGCAAGTTCAACAAGCGCCGTTTGGCCGTCAGTCAGGACACTCGCGAGTGTTTGCCGTACACTTAAATAGCATGGAACAAACACCACGTGAAAGCAAACCGGGTTGAATTATGAGCAAGTGGCGCCACTGACATGTGACGGCTGATTGTGGACCACAACGTGTTTATGATGTTATTGAATCGGCTATAATTACAGCAGAGTGTATGCGTGTAAATGGGTTTCGTACGCAGGTTCACATGTGAAGAATGAAAGTTATTATACCGAAATGAGATTGATGTTGTAACCTAATTTCGAATTAGTAACCATGAGGTCTTCATTTCACTCCGCTATCGGAAGTTAGACGATTGTTTTGGAATAATGATATCACGTATTTTTTTCGAATAGGTACATAATTTTTTAACAAATATCAGTAGCCTCTTTTCATTTATCAAACACCTTTTAAAATATCCTCATCATTTACTTTTCATGTTGACAGTATAATTAAAATTAGCTACCGTCGTCGGGTCGATGAATAACGTACGCATTACCCAAATAGATTTACACGATTTTCTGCCCACTAAAGGTGAGCGTCTACTGGTCCGCGCCGGCCGCAATACACGTACGGCACGCAATGTATTGTACGGATTTGCCGATGGCTTGCGTCCAGTGTGTCCGGATTTATTAGTAGACGTGGTCTGTCATGGAGACTGACGAAGATATTATTAATATAAGTTGCTTGTTGGCAGAAGAGTAAGAACGTAAAACTAAACTTAGTTTGTGGGTTCATAACATAAACTTAAGGTGACCAATGTTTGGAGAACGTCATTCATTATTTGTTACTGATTTACATACTTTACATACCAAGACTTCCGTGCCTGAATAAAGATTTTTTTTTTGATTACATTCACATGTCAAGATCTAAATTCATGAATCTACTTGATATACTCAAACCTTATTTGACGAAACAAAACACTACATTTAGAAAGGGGACGACACTGACACACATCAGTGGGATGACATTGATAACTCACTTAGCTCACAGTTTTTACGGTGACGCAGTGAATTCAGAAACAGTCATTGCGTGCTGGTGACGTCACAAGGTATTCCTTGCAAGGTATTTTTTGTTCATACATGCCCGGCACTCAGTGCGGGTGTTACCGATAGTGGACGCATTGCTATATGAATTCACACAGAGCAAACCAAAATCTGTTGCGTGCCGTGCGTGCGTTGCGGCCGGCGCGGACCAGTGGACACTCACCTTTATTTGTATAGGTACATGTTTCATTAACAACAAACATTTCACACAACAATTCAGTGATGGTTGCTTGTTAGAGTTTCAACAACATTTTAACCAACGAAAATAAAAGGAGGAGGTTCTCAAGTCGAGACTTCCATTTTAATGTACGACCACGCATAAATTTTTACTGAGTAGTCCGATTTGAACGATTCTAGTTTTATTCGAGAGGGTACTTTAATCCTCGAAGTTAGTTTATTTAATATTTTTGCTTGGGTAGGTTTTGAGTTACCTTCAATAATACGTATTTTTCCCACTTAGTCTCTGTGGATAATGTTCTAATTTATTTTGCAGGTAGTGGTATTCTAATTTGTGTGGGGTAGGTGCCACAATTAAAAGTGAAAAAAAAAATACAAAAAAAATGAATCGTCTTCCAGAAAAAACACTACAAAGTGAAAAATAACTTTAATGTCGGATGTCGGTGGCAAAAAACTAAAATACAAAACCATAGACACGCGACTTCCGAAATTAAAGTTATTTTTCACTTTGTAGTGTTTTTCTGGAAGTCGGTTGCAAAAATTTTTGTTGAAAAATATTCCGCCTGAAGCCCTCGGCAACATTCCAGACACTCTAGGTGTGCTTGTAATTATAAAACCGGGTTTAGTCCTTTCTTAATTATGGCGTGGACTTGGACGCCATTAAAAGTATACAATGTAGGTACAGTCAGATAAATTAATTGTTTATCAAATTGACGTAATTCGAGACTTGCCGTGTTATAGCCGTTTGGTACAACTGTCAAGGAATGAGGGTTGTGATTTGAATGGACAATTTATGTTCGTGGCCTAATTGCTTTACAAAATAATTTCACCTACTTTCCTCTCCAATGTAACCTTTTCAAAATCTAATCAAAATCAAAAGTCATTTATTCAAACTAGGCCGAGAATCAGCACTTTTCGAACTTCAAAATTACATAAGACAGTCCTCCAAAACGCCCACCCTTCACCTTTTACCTGGGAAGAAGAAGTGGCATATCTAACTCCCCAGCAGCACAGCTGTCTGTTCAGTAAAAAAAACTATACTCAAGCAGAAATAAAAATAACTTTATATCTAAACAAAAGCCTCCAGGCATAAAGGGCGTGTCCACTTACATATACCTAGCTATATGTAGCCGTAACTCGAAGTGACAAATGATACAATAGGACCATCGAAGTAAAATAAATAAAGAGTTAATTACTAATATCAATAATAAAACCAAGGACAACAAGACGACCAGTCACCACAAGCAGCACCCGTTCACGAGCATAACGCAAAGATCAGTCATTACCCCCTCGCCATATTTGAGGGAAGGGGGCAACCTGACCGCCGATGCTACCGCAAGCAGTGAAATCTAAGGGAGCATGACGT
Source organism: Dicycla oo (assembly GCA_948252095.1). Classification (NCBI taxonomy): domain Eukaryota; kingdom Metazoa; phylum Arthropoda; class Insecta; order Lepidoptera; family Noctuidae; genus Dicycla; species Dicycla oo. Next base: position 27,444,740 of record OX411711.1, read on the forward strand.
ACTTAAACATAAAAATTGTCTTGAGTTAATCATAGCGACCAACTATTCTTATCGTATAAGTAGTCGTTGATAGAAAATTTTCTTATAATTTTCTTATATCGTGACGGTAATAATATCAGTCCTGGGTGAGTGGATGTTGCAACCTACACAGTTTAAAAATAACTTCGTTCCTGTTTTTATTCCTAGAAGACCTTTATAATTGATGCTATTATTGCGCTCTATATTGATACTCAGCTTGCATTAAGCGCAGGCCACACTGAGAACGAAGCGAAACGAAGCTAAGTTCATTTAGCTTCGTTCATGAAGCTACCGGGTCTTTTCATGTTTCGGTTTACATAGCGAACTATGAATCGAAGGATGAAAAGACGTGGTAAAGAAAGAAAGAAAGTACTTATTTATTGTGAGTCGCACATGAAGATCACCAATTACTAAACTAAAAACACAACGATAAAAGTATATAAAAAAAAAACAAAATGATATAATAATACATTTAAGAAAGTCCTGTACGAGGCCAAAAGGCTTCGATCTCAGCATGATGCTGTGATATTTAAAATAAGTGTCGCAGCGCTGTTATTCTGATAGGGCCCGGTGTGATGTCACAAGCAGATACATAAATAATTATCAATATTTTTTTTTATAGTTACAGTAGCTACATGAGCGAAGCTAAATGAACTTAGTTTCGTTTCGTTCACAGTGTGGCATGCGCTTTATAATTGCGTGGGATGAGCACCTATAACATTCAACGTTCAGTGATGAGAAAGTTATGTAGGTAATATACTGGATGATTTTTTTTACCGTCTTGAAAATAGTAGGGTACAATAGGTGAACGGAGTGAAGCTTATGGCATACCTACTTTTGTTTTTTCAATAGCTTACACAGAAGTTACTCTATCGAAATAAACACTATATAATAATAATAATAATTTATTTCATAAGCCTAATACATAAGGAGAGAAAAAGGGTATACAATGTATTACTTTAGTAACTACTTGCGTAGTGCTTATGATTTGAATTTATATGTTATATTTCTTTTTCAAAAAAAAAAAAAAAAAAACTAGGTATGCCATAGGCCTGTACTCCATTCACCCTATACCATATATATACCCAATTTTTTGAAGTCGGTAAGAATGTTATCCAGTATATTAAAAATCCTTATGACTTTTTGGCACGATTGGTAAAGGCATCGGTGATCATCTTTTATCTGCCGTAAAAGTTACCTTCATCAAATATTGCCCATGGTCATAATAACGGAAAATGATTTACCTAGTGAACTTCAAAGATATCTTAGGCTGCCATTTTACACTGAAAGAAAAACTTGATAACATTAATAAAAAAAATATTTGCAGCTATCAAGGAACTTGTTAACATACGAGCACATAAAGTAATATGATTATGGCAATAAAGTTATGTTGATTAAGCAACAGACAAGTTGTCTTGATAAAATCAAACAAAATAATTGTCAATTCAATCAAGTTTGGTTATCATGCCAATAATTTCTGGTGATCAAAGTTATAACGAACTTGGTAATGGTTATCAAGTATTTTAGTAGTTTCAGTAATGTCTACGCTTAATTTTATAAGGTTATTGTATTCTGCAATCAAAGGACCTGATTACTGTGAATTGGTAATTTGATTCATTTGATTCTGTTCGACATAAGAATCAAATATTTATATGTTTACGTTTACAATAATACTTATTTAGTTTTATTAAGTTGTTTATATATTTTAATATAGATAATTATTCATATGTAAGAAGTTTGTTTTAAATGTAATAAACACAATTGATTGATTGTAATAATGAATATTGTGATGTTATTCAGTGATCTTGTTTAAAGCTACAAAGTAGTTTTATTGACTCTATCAGGAAAGATATTTATTCTTATATAGTGCACTTATTTATTGTTCATAGGTTCAAAAGTACAACACGTGCACGATATTTTGACACCTGACCGCGGTTTAAATATAAAGATTTAGACATTATAATACTGCGCTGTTCCCAAGTAACATAGCTATGTTAAAAAAAAGTGGACATTTCAACATAGCCTATGTAACTCGGGAACAGCACAGCATTATGTCTAAATCTATATATTTAAACCGCGCTCAGGTCTCAATTTATCACGCACGTGTTGTACTGTAGGTTAAGAAACTGTATAATCAGCAAAATAAGAATGACAGAAGTGATTATAAAAAGTTTTTATTTATCAGAGATCAACATTTTCCCTTATACTAATTAATTTAACAGTACATTTAACAGTCTTATAACATTTCCCTCATATTCATAAAAAATTAAAACGCTCTACAAATCTACTTTAGTCAAAATAGTGTTTTGTCAATTTCTTTCGATTAATGATTTGCGTTTGAAAGAAGAAGAAGCACTATTTTAAATAAAACAGGTTTGTAGAGTGCTTCAGTTTTTTTTTTTTTTATGAACAAGGGCATTTGTGTTTACAAATCAACATCATTAAGCTAATAGGAACCTAAATTGAACAGTAGTCTTATATTGGGTGTCCCAGGGCCATGGAAAAGTAATTTTATATTGAAGAATAATATACATTATATTAAGTGAAAGAAGACTTCATTTGGATTTCAAAAATAATTTGGACTGTATTCAGAGGTTTTTGAATTTTGAAAAATCAGCTGCCTGCACCGGGAATCAAACACACTAAACTCTGAAAAAATAACATTTATGGCACCAATCGACAGGTTGAATAACCTCTCACCTACCCAAAAAACTTTGAATGCAGTTTTTTTTTTTTTTTTGTTAAAATTAAGTCTTTCAGCAAAATTTCCTACTGAACGTTAAAAGTAGGTACTTTTCCTCCATATGGCATAGCAGTGAGACACCCTGTTATAATCTTTGTGTTTATAATCAACATCCTTATGCTAATAAATTGAACAACAATATTGCCTTATACAAACTACATCTCCCGGAATTGATGTACAACTTCTTAAGGGGTCACTCATCATTATGAACAACTTTTACTATGGGACCAAAGATTTGTCCAGTAGTAAAAGTTATTCATAATGATGAGTACAATGACCCCTTAAAAGGTTGACACTGTTTACACTTACACACTGTTTACAGTTACACCCTGTATAACCTTTGTGTTTAGGCATCAATATCCTTATACTAAATAAATGAACAGTAGTCTTATACAGTGAGAATCAGGAACAGGACAACATTTTTATTTGATACAATGCTGATATTACCTACATGGTATAGGAAATTCCAATAAACTATCTAGTTTGACAACATACCTGTAATTTTGTGGTTTATACAAACAATATTTATAAAAAGACTATATATATCAGTCAAGGCTTGTCTTCTTTATTTCGTTTGTTCGGCAGATCTGGCACGCTTTGGTACGCGGAGTAATTTATTTAGTTAATTCCATTTTTTATCATTTACATGGCTGGAGGAGAGAATTTGCGTTTGGAGCTCGAAGAGGTAGCAGCGATCGGTAAAGCAATGATGCTTGGATTAATCAGCTCTGGCAAACTCAATATTGCAGCAAGGTCTTCACTTGAATCTGAAATAAGAATTTTACTTAATAAAAACTGGCTGTCAGCATTTGACCAGTTGTTTGGCCGTAATCATAGGCAACAGACATACAGACACACTATGGATAGTTAATTCTCCTTTCTTTCCCGCACCGTGGTCATAAACACTTACCGTCTGCCAAATGGATAACAGCATTGCTATAAACGTCTTTATATTTTCTTCTTTTTAAAAGTTCTATTAAAGTTTTCTTCACTGAAGGGAAGTTCAAATAAAAGTTGTTTTTTTCTTCAGGGTAACAAGCATTGAAGTCTTCTTCAAGCTGAAACAAAAGGTTAAATATTAGGGTTTGCGCACAGAGCAGTTGACTTCTTCGTTCCTACCAGCACGCCCAAAAATCATGAAAAATAATCCATACTAATTGTATAAATGTGAAGTCTGTCTTCTCATCAGTTTTCACAGATAAATTGCTGAACCGCTTTTGATTAAATTTGGTATGGAGATTGCCAAGAGAATGAATTCTAAATTAAGTATATTAAGCACTAAATACCTACCAATGTTAAACCCTGAGTAATGTCCCTTTCCATTTTGCTAGAACTAATGTCCAAGGATCTGAGCTGCTCTTAAGCCACGCTATATCGTCATCGTCATTGCTGGAATTTGCAGTATTAAGTACACCCTGTTTTTGATATTTCCTTCTCAAGTTGAGTAATTGACTGATTAGTTTGCCCTTGGCTTGGTATGTCACACCTTGCGCAGTAACGCATGGTGAAATGCAGTACGTCGTAATCCTCTCATTCTGAAAATTTCCTTTATTTGTTTACTCCACTTGTGATATATTTATTCAGTGATATTAGAATTTTTATGGTCTTTTAATATTTGTTTGCAAATAGTGGCAGCTAGGGGACTTCTAGAATGTTCAATATCTAACGATTTCCCGGCAAACTTTAAGAGACCTGATGTCCCAAAATATTCGTAATTGCAAAAGGCGCTGTAAAAAAAAACAGAACCATGAATTAATTATAATAATTACACAGTACCTAGGCGATCAAACTCTGCATAGAAAACAAAAATAAAGTGCGAGTTGGACTCGCACACTGAGAGTTCCGTACAAAAACCTACTACAAACTACTCAGCTGAATGAAGATGGCCTGAGGTTTCTATGTAATATCAAGGAGGCCAATTGCCATGTTCACTCAACCAAGCAATTCTTTTTTAACTTTAACTTATTTCTTTATTTTTATTATTATTTGGTGTTATAGCGGCCATAGTATACACCACAGATCCTGTGGTATACACACTGTGACAATTGCAAGTGTCTACCTATTATGGTTCAAAAGATACAGCCTGTTGTATATAGATACGTACATACTTCTTAGTTTTTATGTTTGTGTTTATTACGTTTTAAGTCTACCCTCCATCATATTATTGTTCCTACCCTACTCTAATGATTTAGGTACCCACTTGTATTTCTAAGCTACTTAGCTCAATACACAAGTTAGTTTATGACAAAAAAACAGCAGAGCCTTAGCGATAGGATCCCGTTGGCATCTTTTGGGTACGACACTAAAAACTAAAAAAAAATGAAATTATTTATATATATATATATATATATATATATATATATAATTGAATAAAAAAAATTCATGCTTACATTATTTTCAATGACATGGAAACATTGTGTAGTTGTGGCTGAAGTTGCATCAAAGCTGGGGGCTCTTGTTTCTAATTGTTCTGCCATGGACACATTACTTATTTCTATTTCTTCGTCAGCATTAAGATCTTCATCTAGAATGTCCTGAAATAGATTGAATGTAAGTAACTAACACAAAAATTGTATTCAACTTTTATTTTAAAACATGTAATTCCTGTGGAGTATCTTGGTCCGGATCTTCCCCACAGAAGAATGCCAAACTTGTAACCTTAGCATCTCGTAAAATGTAAAAAAAACTAACCATCAGTATGAGATAAAATTTATACTACATTGAATAAATAATTTAAATTTTGAACTGAGTAATAAGTTTATTATCTTCAGTCTATGCCAGTGGCAGTGGTTAGTTAGGAAACAATAGAAAATCTAGTCTGGTCCAGATGTGCGCGCAAGCAGACGAGAGGTTAAAGATAGATTATGATTCTGACTGCTGAGCGGGGTTCGGTTCTTAATCCAAAACCTAAATAAGTATCTAGTATAGGTACTTGTGGTAGGCTACAGGTAGATACGGTTGGCACATGATGTACTACGAAATACTATATATCCAATTACTACTCAGTCAAGTTACATAGACACCTAACTGTGATGAAAATTTTTTTGTAAGTAGTGCTTACTTAACTAGGCCTGAAATACCTAGTTATTTTTTTAATATTAGTTTTAAATACCTAGCTACATACTAACACTTTAACTAACACTAAGCACTAGCACTTTAAGTATTCAAATGCATTTTTCTATAGATTTACTATACTGCACTACACACTAAGCTGACATAATGTAAGTAGGTACATACTTCCTTAAGAAACGGTGCCTAGTTAGCTTGATCAAGTAGTAGGTACCTTTAGACCCGATTCCAGTAAAGTACCTACCTACTTACCTACCTAGAGATAAATCGATACTGCTCTAGTCCCCCGAAATACTTATATTATGGTCTATAGTGAAATCCGACTTCCTCATTTTTCCAGCTCCGTAGAAATAGGGTTCTAGGCCCTATTAAAGGAATCAGCTCTTTGATAGCGTCATGGTTAAGCGCAGAAAGCGCCTGCAGATTAATTTCATTTTCTGCAAAATAATCGTCGCTGAACTGATGCGAAAACAACATAATTATTATCATATTTGCTAAAAGGGTAGGAAGGTTAGGTACTTACTGATAAAAGTGGCACGTAGTTCGGGCAGCCCTCAAGCCGACACACACACACACACACACTTGAGGACTTGGAGGCTGCACACTTCTTCCATCACAAACCGGGGTATAAGCACTACGATGGGAAGAGATTCACAGCAATCACAGCACAGGATTCACCGAATTCCATTTCCAAGTTCCAACTTGGCGCCGACGACGCCGATGGTCAGTGGGTCGTCTTAGGGGTGTTTTTGTTTCGTGTAATCGCGCAATAACTTGAAAATTGGAATTAAATGAATAAATTACTCCGCGCAAAGCGTGCCATGTTTGATCTGCCGAACGAATGAAATAAACAAGTCTTGACATGAAACACTGACGTCACCACCATATAACAAACTGTTATTATAGAACTTATCATCCAACTTGATTAAATCTGTAATGTGCCATGTTTACAATATCTTAATCATGTTATCATAATTCATTTTATGAAGTGCATTTTATTGAAGAGTTGATCATTTTAACTTTATTGTGACAACAAACAGTGATTATTCTATTTATGTAAGTTTTTGATTGCTTCATTCATTTTTTTTTCTATCAAGCAAAATTTCATACTTGATTGACTCGATTTTTCTCAGTGTATTGTCTTAATTCCAGAAATTTCTTCCGGAATCGACTACACAAAAACGCCTAGTAATGTCGATCTCGATCATATTTTTATATGACGTAACGAACTTCCTTAGATCCCGGTCCCAGCGAGGGAACCCTTTATAATTTTATAATTTCCGTTCGTAGACCTTTCGTAATTTCACCGATTTGATGAAATTATGAGGAAGCGCGATGTTTTTCCAGGAGAAAATAGACGTGAAGATAGCTTGAAAATAAAACGAAATGAAAAACAAAAGTTGAGTGATAAACACACAGAAATGCTGACTTTTATTAATATTTTATGCGGTAAGTAAGTACGACGTCTAAACGTATCTACTATCTTGAACAATTCGTTTGTTACGAGCGATATCGAGTTTCTTCCCAGTCAAATACTGAGAAGAAACTCAATAGCGCTCGTAACAAACCAATTGTTTAAGAACCGACTTCCGAAATTAAAGTTATTTTTCACTTTGTATGTAGTGTTTTTTTGGAAGTCAGTTGTTTTTTTTTTTTGTAAAAAGTTTTTATTTTTCACTTTTTAGTTGTGGTACCTACCCCACACAAATTCGAATACCTACAAAATAAATTAGAACATCATCCACATAAAAAGTGGAAAAAATACGTATTATTGAAGCTAAATTAAAAACTTAATACTTGCGATATTCTTATTCAGGGAAGAAGGAAAGGCACATGCGGCGCCTATTACCATAACCCGATGTGAAAGAATAGCATGCTAGGGCAACCAATATTTTGACGTCCGTATCGTTAACATAAAAAAAATATGTGTCGAATTGAGAACTTTTTTTTCGTCGGTTAATTAATGAGTGTGAATTGAAAAGAAGCTTGTGGCTAAGTAATAACAGCCGCACGAGTCGATCCATCAGGTTAAGCTACGCTTACCGGGGTGGGTCTGTGGATGGGTGACCATCTTTTCATACCGAGACTCCTCCGTGCCTGGGAAAGCACATTAAGCCGTTGGTCTCGGCTGTCGTCAGAAGCCCGAAAGTCTGACAATTAGTCTTACCAAGGCATACCCCTTACCCAGTAACTGGGTTGTGGAGGTTAGATAGGCAGTCTCTCCATGTAAAATACTGGTATTCAGCTGCATCCGGTTAGACTGGAAGCCGACCCCAACGTAGTTGGGAAAAGGCTAGGCAGATTGATTGTGAATTGAAAATTTTGCGTTTTGATTTAATTTTTATCATACGAAGGCATGAAAAAAATTGTATTAAGCGAGTATCTCGCTTAAAAAATCATAAAGTAAAGTTCATAATGCGAAACATCAAAATAATTCGTACTAGAGCTACAGTATTTTACACAAAGCGGGTGCCATCTGACCTCAACTCAATGTTCGCTGATATGTTGGTATAATTAGTTCGACTGAAAGTGGTGGGTCAATTAGTTTTCAAAGCCATTTGCCAGTTAAACGTTGCATCTAATAACTGAGTGCATTAGACCACAATAATTGAACGAGCTCTATCGCAATTAAATTGTATGTAATTAGTATAGAGTATAGTGCGTCATAGAATAAACTGGATGGAGATGTGATAAACTATTCGTATGAATTAGAATGATTATTAACTACATCAAATGTATGATGATATTGGCGGTTAGCGGGTAGCGCGTCCAAGTCTTTAGGGCATTAGCACACCTCCGCCGTGAAATCGCGACGCCGCAAATGCTACACTGATGTTCCGCTACTGAAGTAGCAAAACATCATGCGAGTCAGTTGAATAGAACTACTCGTACTGCGGTTCCGCTGCTGTGGTTTCGCGGCTGAGGTGTGCTAAGGCCCATACAGGCAGCCTAGAACTGCTGACGATAGGGGTTTAAAAATACATACCAAAAATCAAGGGTAAAAATACATACCAAAAATCAGATTAAGCACCTATTTTTTATTTAAATTGATTTCAATAAGTACTTGCATGTCACTCAATACTTGTTTGTATGCTATTATATCTGGAGGAACATTGGCTCTTAAACGACATGTCGTTTAAAAGCATGCTTTTAGCCTATTTTAGGAGGCATCAGTTCGCCCTTTCATGTGAGTACACGTTTATTTAAACCTTGTGTACTTATGTAGGTTATTCTAAGTGTCCAAATAAATATTATATTTCTTTATTTTATTTTATTTATTCATGACTATGTATATTGTAACCGTAATCATATTCATGATGTGATCGAAACAATATACTTCTTCTACTCCTTTTAAGACCATTAGACCATTATTTCGAGGTACAAACTCCCTAAGATCAAATGATGCATCAACAAAATCATGCGCTGAAAGAACCTGGGATGAAAGTTGACGTGGCTAGGAAGAAAATGGACACTAAGATGACGGCTAATAAAAAAGTGTGGGAGAAAAATTCTTGCTGTGCCGACCCCAAATAAATCGAGATAAGGACAAGAAGGTGATGATAAAAATCATACTTTGAACCACCATTAGTCATTATGTACCTTGCTTTTTCCCAAATACATTGAGACCGAGTTGGTTTCCAGTCTCATCGAATGCAGCTCAGTACCAGTATTTGACTGCCTATCTGACCTCCACAACCCAGTTACTGAGTAGCACAATATACCCTTTGTCAGATTTTCAGTCTTCTGACTATCCGTAACGATTGTAAAAGATCAACGAAGAATGACAGCAAGGATCAACGGCTTAACGTACTTTTCGTGACACTCAGAGGTATGAAAGGAATAGTTACCCATTCACGGACCAACTGCGGTAGGCCTAGCTTACCTAACCCTGAACGATCGAACTGTGCGGCTGTTATTTTGCTACAAGCGCCTCGCTACCATTAGTATTAATACAACAACAAAGTCCAACAGCCAAATGACTTCGACAAACAAGTGCAAGTCATTACATTGGATGTCGGAATCAGTCAGATGCGTAATGAATGCAGCCAGTCGACCGTGCCGTTATTAATCATAGGCGACATAGCTCGAGTGGCCGCGGTAATTAGTTTCAACGATGCCACACCTATTTGTGTATGGTGGAAGTAATAAATAATTACATTTTAATGGTATTTTAATAAACATAAACATGAGGGGCTCCTGGCTAAATGATAACAACCGCACGGGTCGATCGAAGGTAAAGCTATGCTTACCGCGGTCGTGCGTAGATGGACCATCCATATCATATCGAGACCCGTCCGTGCCACGTGAAAACACGTTCCGGCTATTCTTTGCCTGACAACCAGTCTTACCAAGGCGTATCGTGGTACCTAGTATATGGATTTGAGAAGATCAGATAGGCAGTCACTCCATGTAAAATATTAAAATTGGTATTGTTGGTAAAATGTAAAATTGGTAAAATTGGTATTGTTGGGTACGCAGATGACAGTACAGTTTCAGAGAGATACTTGTTCAGCGCAAAAACCAGCGGGGCTGAAGTTCGTTCCTTGAGAGAGGCCATGGTAGAGCGGACAGATTTGACCTTAAGCTTTGTCTCCCAGTGGGGTGATGATAATCTGGTCTCTTTTAACGCCACCAAAACGCAGGCGTGTCTTTTTACCGCTAAAAAGAGTCGTTTCGCCCAAACTCCTACTTTTCGGGGTACATCTGTTCCTGTAACTGATCGACTTGAGCTCCTAGGCATGGAGTTGACATCTGGTCTCAACTTCGGCGCCACCATCGAGTACAAGGCCCAAACTGCGGCCAAGAAACTGGGCATCCTAAATAGGGTGAAGCGATACTTTACGCCTGGACAGCTTTTAACCCTTTACAAAGCGCAAGTCCGATCCTGCATGGAGTATTGCAGTCACCTTTGGGATGGATCAGCTAAGTACCAACTAGCTGCGCTTGACTCGGTGGAACGCAGAGCTAAGAGGCTCATTGGCGACATAAAACTGGTGGATGCCAAGCTTCATTGCTTGGCTCATCGCCGCAAGGTTGCCTGCTTGTCGGTCTTCTACAGATTGTACTTCGGAGAGTGTGCCCGAGAACTCCACGACCTCATTCCACCGGCCCCCTTCTACCACCGGACATCTAGACGCACTGCCAGTTACCATCCCTACCTGGTTGCTATTCCACCAATTCGCACTAAGCGCTTCCAAATGTCTTTTATAATGCGCACAGCAAAAGAGTGGAACTCACTACCTGCGTCTGTGTTTCCGAACGTATACAACCCTAATCTCTTCAAAGTGAGAGTGAACAGGCTTCTTCTGGGTAAGCTCACTCCATCGTCGACTTTGTCTCTGTCACCTCTGACCTAGACTAGAGTCAAGAGCAAACCCATCACAAATAAAAAAAAAAAAAAAAAAATACTGGTATTCAGTTGCATCCGGTTAGACTGGGAACCGACCCCAACACAGTTGGGAAAAGGCTAGGCAGATTAAGTGGTATTTTAATAAGTAGGTAGGTAGGTCAAGAGGAACATAGCGAAAACCTTATAGAATTGCAAATAATTATTGTTTTCAGTTTAATTTTTAATTTGATAGCTAAACTTGCTAAAGTTCAAATGAGTTTTTAAATTTTTTCTTACGTAAAAAATATCCATATAACTACTAATCTGTGTGTAATGTTTTCCCTAGCTAACCGATGTCCAAACCCATTTTATTTAATACCACCATACATCACAAGTGATAGTGTATAGCGTCAATGTCATTAAAGCGCTCGCCGTGACAGCTTGCAACCCCAACACATATTACAAAGACAATAACATAGAATTAGTTGACGACCCCATTTCCCATACTTCACGTCAATTCTAACTTTACAAATAAGCCTATCTCCTGATATGTCGGTGCTTCATTCAATTTCTCAGTTTACTCTAACACCACAGAGAACAGAACTCCGCACCCGGCAACGTCTACACACGGCAATTACTAATGAAATTTCGTGGCGCCGAAAATGCGTTGAGCGCACAACTTCTGTCATGCTACGTCTACATTGTCACGATAACGTTTTTTGACCGCTGTCAACTTTGTCGTGACACTCCTCTAAAATGCTGTTAGATTGGAAATAGAACCCATGGCTGAACGCTGACCCCAAAATATAGGTTCAGGCCTAGTTTGGGGGTTATGATCAGATTTGTGGAAATACATTCGTGGCATATTTTATGATGACTGGCTTGTAACATGTATTTCTTAGTGTCAAATAAATATTTTTATTATTTTATTTTAACATGAATACACTTCACGCTTTCTCTGTTGTACAGCGAGACTACAAGAATAAATAACCGAAGCGAGACGATGAGCGGTGTGCGAGAGAGTGCGAGCGAAATGTAATTCACGTTATCGCGACAATGTAGCCGAAGCAACACGGACCGCCATTTAAAGCCGTCAGTTTCTAAACGTCATTAGTGTCGTAGTGCGAGTAAACGATGACACTCTTGGTTTGTATGGAAGTGTTGACAATGCCACCTCTAGCTGCGACCACCGAGGCGTCTCCGTGCTTTGTGGGTCCTCGAAACGATCATTTGTCATCAATTTCTATTGTAGTAATAGTAATATTGTCAATCGCTTCAATGGCATTTGGTAGACGATTAATTTGCGCATCAATATGTATCAATCACGTAAAAATTGACAATTTCAATTGATTGTTTCGGGGACCCTTAACGCTTCGTATGGAACGTAGATCTACGCGAGACACAATGGCTTCATAAGTATTTTTGTAATTGCCTACAAATTCTTTGCCCCTACCGATACCGACAAACGAGGTAGCGGCTTACTTTCATAAGCTCTCTTTATCACGCAAAAAATGCGTTATCTTGCATATTAATAATATGATTACATTGTCGGCAACTTGAAATTAAAAGGATTAATTGTGCAATGCTTCGATAAACGGTCTACATAGATATGTATCTGAGATAAGACTTACTTTAATTATAGCTCTGAATACATATTAACCTGGTTTTAGGAACAGTGGTTATACAGGGTGTCTGTTTACGGTGTAGCGAAAATTAAGGGTGTGGTACAGACCATCAAACTGAACAACTTTTTCCCGGGGACCAACATCGTAACCATGAAAAAAAATTTGTCGTCCCATACAAAACTTCAATACCTACATGACCAAATGTATGGGACGACTGATTTTTTTTTCACGTTTACGATGTTGGTCCCCGGGAAAATGTTGTTCAGTTTGATGGTCTGTACCACATCCTTGATTTTCGCTACACCGTAAACGGACACCCTGTATATTACCTGTGACTGTGTAAAGCACTTGGTGTACCGAAGGTTTAAAACCCTGGAATTGATAAATGTTAAATGATTTTATTTCTGTAAGTACAAACACTTTTACAAGTCAATCATGTTTTCTTTTTTTAAACTAGATAAGGTCGCCGTTTCCTATCTGACTACTCTAAGAAGAAAGGCCGAAACAAACTCAGACGTCACAGTCTCTTATAAAGTCCAGACATAATCTTGGTCAGTTCATGTGAAGAACATGGATTGGTGTCTGAAATGGTCTTTTGAGGAAATAACCACACAGATTGAGAGGACCTGTCCAGTCAGTGCACGCATTTGTCAGTAATCGCGCAGCTCAACTCAGAACTTAAGGAGCTCAACGATTCGACGAACAATACCAAAGACTTTGTAATCGTAATAAGACCCACTGCTGTATCTCTACGTTGACGTCGTGGAGCTTGCGCGCTCCGAACTTTAGGTCTATGCCGGTAGAGTTTACTTTGCCCGAACGGGTCTAGGATGACGAGCCAGACCAAGAGAGATACAGAAACCTGCAGGGCAGCATGTGGCGAGTTGTTGGGCAGTAGCGATTCCACGGACCCTATCTCCCGGGAGAAATCTTGTCCTCATCTCTGGCTAGCCTTTATTGGCCGGCTTGAGTGGAGATTCGCAAGAGCAAACGTGCTCAGAGGAACGAAGTATTCTAGTAAGGTGGTGGTAGGGATCTTGACCGTACTTCCGGGATTGTCCTGATAGCCGTGGAATACCTCTCCACTCCTCAAACACCTCAGGAAGTGTTGCCCCTTTGTCGCTACGTCACTATGTGCTAGCGGCCGTTTCCGGGGGCCCATTATTGAGTGTGCAAGTCATCCCCTGCCATTTTATCCGTGTATAATATATAACAATGGTCAGGCAGGGGACATAGTTCTTCCATAGTTCAAGTTACCCAATCCACTTTAGCCACCCAAACCCATAACTCAATATGTTTTGTTTCCACGTACAACAATAGTCCTGCACCAACCGGGGGTTGTTCTTGGGTGCACTTGCATAGTGCATATAGGGATAATCGCCGGTAGGTTAAATGATGGGGAGGCACCTCATCATTTAAAATTGTCTAAGGGGCCTCTGCGAGTTGGCTTCGGCCCCTAGTATGCTTTCCAAAGGTCCGGGAGCCCAGGGTACCGAGATATGTAATAATAATAATAATAATTTACCTTTTCAAAATAATAAATAGAATCTCACCTTAGTTCACACCCGTGAGATTCTGAAAATACTAGGTACTAGGTACCTGAGAAAATTTAATTTTAAAATCCACAATTAATAATATCCTGGGACATTGCTCACACCCGGTTATCAGAATCTGATCCCAAACTAAGCCGAGCTTGTACTATGGAAACCAGATAACTGATACACTACATATCCTACTTTTTTTTTGTAAAGATAGAGGCAGATCTTTAATCATAAAATGATTAACGAAATTATTGCATTTTGTTAATTATTATATAGGTGGCGTTCTTTAGTTTCTGCCTATCCCCATGGGAAGTATGCACGACTTTGGGTACATACCCAAATGTAATGTATGATTGGATAATCGTAGAATAATTGACGACAGGCCAGATGGCGTGGTTGGTTATCACCTATCATGCCGCAGGTCGTGGGTTCGATTCCCATCCAGGACGAACATTTGTGTGCATGAACATGTCTGTTTGTCCTGAGTCTGGGTGTAATTATCTATATAAGTATGAATTTACAAAAAAAAAAAAAACAATTAGTATATCAGTTATCTGGTTTCCATAGTAGAAGCTCTGCTTAGTTTGGGATCAGATGACCGTGTGTGAAATGTCCCAGGATATTATTATATTATTATTACAGTTCTTTCAAAATAAATTGTTTAACAGTATATTTATATCGGATCATTGTTTCGCTTAGGTAGAGCTTCTAAAAATGCTCAGATATTTGTAATGTTATTGTGATTTTTGTGAATATGACCTATGACTTTAGTGAATGATAATAAAATTTTATCATAATTTTATACATATATGTATATGAATTGGAACAGCAAATAAAATTGATTTTACAATAAAATAATATACAAAGAGAAAAGCTGCTTTTCTCTCAAAATGTAGTCAGCTAAAATACATGAACATTTCGTCGCTTGAAAGGCAATATTTACCAAACGACATGTTGGCAACTTTACACTAGAGCATTTTAAAGTTTTTTTTTGTTATTGTAAAAACATCGCCTATTAAATATTAGTCATAACTTCTTGATTCCAACGAATTTGAAATGCAGTTTAAAGGCTTAATAAACTTGCATTTAAATATTATGAACTTTCTCAATATATTATAACTCAATATCGTCCAACATGTCGCTTGGTAATTCTTGCCTTTCAAGCGTCGATTTTATTTTATTTGGGGCTCACGTTTGTCTGGGTTTGGTTTTTGTGAACCGTTTACATTTTACACGAATTAATTCTTAGTTCAAACATTGCGTTAAGCTAAGATATCTAGTATTTTATTAATGTTTTCGGCGTAAACTATAATTCGAGTCTGGATTTGTGCCCAATTGATGGCAACAGGCTTGGGGGCAAGCTTGTTGCCATCAACTGGAACATGGGACAAATATAACTGGTGAAATGTGGGTGTACTATAGGTACACCTCTGCCTAGACTTTCCCAACTATTTTGAGGTCGGCTTCTAGTCTTACCGGATGCAGCTGAATTGAATACCAGTATTTTACATGGAGCGACTGCCTATCTGACCTCGGGTAATACGAAACCCCTTGGTAAGACTGGTTGTCAGACTATCCGGGTTCTGACGACCAGTAACGACTCAAAGGTCCACGAATGACAGCCGGGACCAACGGCTTAACGTGCTTTCCGAGGCACTGAGGGGTTTTGGTATGTAAAGACGGACACCCATCCACGGACCAACCGCGGCAATCGTGCCTTAACGTTATTACTTAGCATATTATGGCTTATTTTAAGGGATCACTGACCTCTCATAAGTCCTTCCTCAGCGGAACTAGATGCTCCTCCCCCTTCCTTATCCTGTCCTGATAACAGCTTCATTGTCACAAACACAACCAACACTCTCCAAATTGATTAATTTAATGCAAATAAAATAAAACTGTCGGTTCTCATGTAAAGAAATCTTATATATACACAGGTTAAAGTAGGTTATCCAGTATCGTATTCGTAATAGATGCTCATGTGACTGATAATGAATGCGTAAACAAAAGAGCCGTAAAAATATAGTTAAACATGATTTGATGATTTGAAGTGTTTTGAACTCTGCGCAATCGACTGCACCTGATAAGTGAAATGTTTCAGATAATTCCGCGCACTTGTCATTGAATTTTATGGTTTGGTAATACAAAATATGTTTTGATGGATTTGCGGGTAGACAAAGGACAGACAGATAATGATGCATTGACGCAGACTACAGACGGAATGAGAGTTGTCCATAGTTAAACGAAAACGATCCAACACACATTACACCTAATGGGGGTTGGATCCTTTTTGTTTAACTATGGACAGTTAAATGAATGTTCAAGAGTGGTTATTTTGAATTAAAAATTACATTAATTTATAAACTTTGCTTATAGTTATGAGTTGTTAAACGTCAAAAATGTATGGTTAAACTTTCGCTAATGATTACTTAACTTTGAGCAATGTTTATAAATACGGGGGTAAGTTTAAGGAAAAATAAATATGAATCAAACTTAATTGTAGTGATTATGAATTTCGACATACCTACTATATTCTATTCTGTTTTTCATAGTATACAATAATTGTGATGTCGATAATTTTGCCAATGGTTTGGTAATGGCTGATCTTTGCGTTATGCTCGTGAACGGGTGCTGCTTGTGGTGACAGGTCGTCTTGTTGACCTTGGTTTTGTTTTGTTATTAGTAATTTAACTCGTTGTTTATTTTACTTCGATGGTCCTAGTTTATCATCTGTGACTTCGAGTTACGACTACATTTAAGGCTATATGTAAGTGGGCACGCCCTTTATTACTGGAGGCTTTTATTTAGGCATAAAGTTCTGCTTACGTTATTAGTTTTGTATTTTGTTTTTGCTTGAGTATAGTTTTCGATTATTTTTTCCTTTTATTCTTTTTATTTTGGGATATTGGCGTGTGCTAGCTGACATTAAGCAAATAAGGAAATTTAATTTAATGTTTTTGTTGCGTAATGTACTTAGATATATTATTTTGCGCAGTGTTATATAGAATATATATAATTTTTATATTTTTTAACTGAACAGACAGCTGTGCTGCTGGGGAGTTTGTTGCGCCACTTTTTCTCATCAGCTAAAGCACTAGGAAGTGGTGAAGGGCTCAGCCTAGTCTGAATAAATGACTTTTGATTTTGATTTTGAATGTCAGATGTGATAGGAATAAAGTGTGGACAAAATAAATTATTTTGAACTAAGTACCGTCTTTGAAAGCAGAAACACGATTATATGTATCTGTAATGCTAGTTAGTTAGTAATAATTTATGTACAGGGTGGCCCATAAGTCCTTTAAAATGTAAATATCGAATAAAATGCATAAGACGCGCGGGAGGGGCGCGGGCGGGGCAAAAACAGTACGTTCGGTTTCTGGGAAGTCAGTCGCCATGGAGCGTTTCACCGGTGCGGACCGTGCTTTTTGTGTG
The DNA here is from genome assembly GCA_948252095.1 of Dicycla oo. Lineage (NCBI taxonomy): Eukaryota > Metazoa > Arthropoda > Insecta > Lepidoptera > Noctuidae > Dicycla > Dicycla oo. The sequence continues at coordinate 27,462,497 of OX411711.1, forward strand.
CGCGAGTTTTATCGGAACAATTTTTCGGCAACCATTGCGCGGCGTAAATTTTGAGAACATCACAATCTACACAACTTTGATGACACTCCAACTGTTCAAACGATCAAGAAGTGGGTTGCAAAGTTTGAAGAGACTGGTTCGACGTTAGATAAAGCGGTCGGGTCGACCAAGGACATCAAGGACGGAAGAAACATCGACAAAGTGTTACAGTCTGTTCGAGAAAATCCTACCCAGTCTACTCGTAAGCGTTCCAGAATATTAAACGTATCCAGAACATCGTTGCAGCGGATTTTAAAGAAAGATTTACGTCTGCACCCCTACAAAATTCAGTTGGTACAGGAATTAAAAGACACTGACGCCATCCAGAGACTAAATTACGCGAATGAAATGTTTAGCCGCTTTTCTTCGTTCAATAACGTGTTATTCTCTGATGAAGCTCACTTCCACATTAATGGGCATGTAAGTAAACAAAATTGCCGCTACTGGAGCCCCGAAAATCCAAAACGTAAACATCAGAAGCCGTTACACAGCCCTAAAGTGACGGTATGGGCCTGTATGTCAGCTCGTGACGTCATAGGCCCTTATTTTTTTGAAGACGGCAGAGGTCGCGCGATTACAGTTAATTCAGTAGCAATGATCGAGGAGTTTTTTACACCAGCGTTGCAGAATTTTCCAGGCTACAATACGCGGACCTGGTTTCAACAGGATGGCGCGACGGCCCATACCTCTAACACCGCTATGCCCGTCATTCGTGAACTTTTCCCCAACAAAGTGATCTCTCGAAGAGGAGACATTTCCTGGCCACCACGTAGTCCGGATCTAACCCCGATGGACTTTTTCTTATGGGGTTATCTGAAATCTAAAGTGTATGACACAAACCCACGGTCAATTGAAGCCCTAAAAGAAAATATTCAAAGAAAAATGGCTAACATCACAGAACTGACTTGCCGCGCAGTCGTCGATAGTTTTAGACGTCGCTTACAGGAGTGCCGTGATCGTAACGGGTTACATTTGGATGATGTTATTTTCAAAAAATAATTCCCATTTTATAAAGGTTAATACGAAATAAAAAGGTATTTCTTATTGTAATTAGTTTTTTATTTATTAATTATTTACATGTGTAAGGACTTATGGGCCACCCTGTACTATCGTCATCGTTCATTTTATGCTGAAGGGGGATGGTGGCAATAATTTATCATAATAATTAACCTACTTAATATTGGGCCGCAATATATCCAATACAAGCCTCCGTAATTAAATTTGAAAGCTTTGCGTATTGAATTATTACCGGAATGTGCGTTCGATAACAAATAATAAATCTTTACCAACGATTATGTTTTTTTTTATTGTTCTGGATTTTTGGCGTGATTATTAGGGCAAAAAAGCTTGTTTAAAAAAAACCAGTTAAGAGCGAGTCGGACTCGCTCACCGAGGGTTCCGTACCACCGTTTATAAAAAAGTGTGCTATTTGAGACATCGTTTTATTTTTCCTGTAATCTTTACATAAATTTCTATTCACACAGAATAATTTCAGATTTTGCTCTATGCATACTTCGGGGGAACGGTATTTTTTTACATTTTTCATCAAAAGCCGAAATCTGTGCGGCCTAAATAAAAATGAAAAAAAAAAATGTTTGAGAATGTGCAACTAGCGCTCTTTCATATGATACCCCGCAGGCCTTAGTAGCCCCACTTCGAATTTTTAAGACAACCTTTCAGCCCCTGTTGCAAAAAAAAATCTGTTTTATTTGCAAAATACAGTTGGGCAAACGTCATCTAAAACTATTCCAAAATTCAAGTTGATAGCATTAGTAGTTCTTGAGATATCCAGCTTTGACAGACGGACAGAGAGACAGACTGAGTCGGACCATAAGAGTTCCTTTTACCATTTGGTACGGAACCCTATAAAGGTGACAGCTTATGGAAAGTAATGACTGTCATTTATAAAGACTCAAAACCAAGAGTTTCCTATTATATTGCCAACCATCGACAAAGTTGAAATGTCACAATAAACTCGTATATGCCTGTAATTTTATCGACATAGGTACTTTTCACAAGGAATGCTAATAGGGAATTAGCAATTAATTCAAAACTTTAGGAGTAGTTGATAACCTCCTTTTTATAGAAGTCGGTTAAAAATAATTTTGTATCTCATGATCTTTCATTAAATCTAGTTAACTCGCAGCTAGCGGCCTATGCAGAAGTGCGAGACTTAGGTACTTAACAAAACTCACAAAAACGAACAATCACTAAGAATTAGGGGCGATATTTGTAACGATATCGAGTGTAGAGGTTTGTAGCTACAATGCGAGCGACGACAGTACGTCGAGTTTGCGGGACATGAATCCGCACCTTATTATACGTTCTCCGGGGTTAGTCAAGGGAGTAATATTGGACCTTTGCAATTCATTTTAATAATTAATGATTTGCCAACAGTCGTGAAAGAGGCGAAGTGTCTACTGTTTGCAGATGACTTAAAATTATTTCTAAACGTAGAGGACACTGCAGAATGTAATCGGCTCCAGTCTGACATTGACAATGTAGTCCAATGGAGTAAATCCAACAAGTTGCATTTTAATATTAGGAAGTGTTGCGTGATGAGCTACAGCCGCGCGCGTGCTCCATTATAGCATCACTACGAGATGGACGGCGAAGTTGTGCCGCGCGTCTCATATGCACGAGACCTGGGCGTACAGATGGTATCTGAGCTGACGTTCCGTAAACACATAGTTGAGATGTGCGGCAGGGTTTTCAGAAATCTCGGTTTCATCTTGAGACAGTGTAAGGATTTTACTGATTTTAGCTGTTAAAGCTTTGTATAATGCACTTGTAAGGAGTCACCTTGAAACAAGTGCAATCATTTGGAACCCTCATGAAGGAAAATACAGCCTCAAGTTGGAAAAAAATCAAAATAAATTTGCTAGATAGATTTCCTTATCTTAAACAGTACGGGGTTTATCCCTTCTATCCCCTGATGTACCCGAGTCTGTTCGTCCTGGGCATGGTCGGGTACACCAGGCTGGCAGTAAGAAGGGACGTCGTGCTGGTCAAGTAGGTACGTGGCTCGCGAACTACGGGGGTTGCTGCACCACACGGAGGTGCTGGTAGCACTGCGGCTGCGCGCGCCGGACGGGTGCGTAGGAGCGCGCCGCGCCGCCGCTCTGTTAGACGTGCCAGCGGCTAGGACTAACCTACGTAAGTATGCCCTATGTCACGAGCCGCACGTATTATTAATATTATAACGATGTCGGAGGATATATTTGGGCAGAACCTTCCGAGATTCATTCAAATGGCACAAATAATATAGAAAGAAGTATTGTATTACAAACGTTGTAATGTTTATAACTGTTTTAGTAGTTTAAATTATTTCTTTGTAGGTAATTTCGCTTACAAGTATGTTTTTTTGATTTGATTTGGGGCTAAAAAAGAGATGTAAGTATCGTAGCTAATGACGTCACATCATGGTGGCGACAGTAACAGACGTTTGAACTGTAGTAAAAAATCGTTGGAGCTTTTTTGAGCTACAAGCAGTAGGTAATTGAATTTGACGTATAATACTTTTCTTGTGTTTACAATAAGTACTGTCTTTTATTAATTAAGGTTTTTTCTTTTTAGGGTTCCGTACCTCAAAAGGAAAAAACGGAACCCTTATAGGATCACTCATGTGTCTGTCTGTCTGTCTGTCCGTCTGTCACAGCCAATTTGCTTCGAATCTATTAGAAAGAAAAGAAAAGAAAGAAAGAAAAACAGTTTATTCACGTGAAACTGACGCACACAAATACACATGAAAAGCGAAACACAAGATAATAAAATATAACAAACCACCCAAAACAAAAACCATAAGTACAAACAATAAAGTTGTTGGAAATGTGCGTCACTACCGCGCCAAACGGCTAAACGCTCAGCATAATGCCGGTGCACGAAGGCACGAATCCACGGCGCTGGTTGTCAGCGTAAGCCGGCGGTATATCGCTGTCTATTAGACCGATTAAGTTGAAATTTGGTACACGTATGTATTTCTATGACCCAAACACGGACGTGTAATGTAACTTAATGAATTTTGAATATGGGGGTCAATACTGGGGGTCAAATAAGAAAATTAAAAAAAAAATATTGCAAACTGTACTGTGCGATATATCAAATGAAAGGACTTACTGTGAGGGTCTCAAATGTATTTAATTATAATTTTAAAATAAAGTGTTTTAAAGTTATTTAAGAAAATAGACGAAAATTGACCGCCCCCCCCCCTTATCGACGAAACTACTGACCTTAAAATTTCGATAAAAATACAGAAAATAATTCTATGTTCTATATTCTATAAATGCCAGGAAAATACAGGAAAACCTATGAGAAGTCTATGGTCTTAAAATAACATGGTAAATCTCTCAATATTGTGCGTACAAACTTACATTAAATATATACATTAGTATAGGATTAGGACAAAGAATAAGTAACGTTCTTTGCTGGCAAAAAAGTAACCAAATATCTTAGTTCTTACTAAGTTCTATTTTATATAAAAAAAATTACAATCTTACCTTTAAATTTGAACTTAAAAATTAGAGGTGGGTATCCGTCACTTGTTTTTTCACAGCCATCATCCATTTGAATTCGCTGAAAACTTCTACGTCGTAATATTTGTAATAAATACTAAGGCCAATAAACAGTAGGCCAAAAACACTCAAAAACGATGATAATTTGTTTACAAATGGATATATATACACGTTCACAGAGCTGACACAAGCGATAAACTGCTTAGAAAATGCAGAATTTAATCGTTTCTTGGTACCTATCTGAGTAAATATTTACTTACAAGTTGCATGTTCTTTACCGTGATCTTGATAAACAGGAGTTAATGTAAACACTGAGCTGTAATGCACAGACGAATGCCAATGAACGGATTACAAACTGCGCGGGCAATTAATCTTAGTTTATTTTATTGTTCCCATATTTTCTCGTGTATTGAATAAACTAGCACTTACTTAGGACGTCTAGTATAATTTGGGGGAAGACGGTTTAAAAACAAAATAAATAATATGTACTGTTTCAGTATTATTTTTCACTAGCTCATAGGTACTTAAGGCCCATGTTAAGAAAGCAATCTAATTTCAGTGATTTCTGCTGTTTATGATTAAACCTAACATTTTTTTCTCAGCGAGAGCGAGATGCGGGTTAAACATAAGATAAACTAAGGTCCTTATTGTTTAAGAATGATGTCTGAGAGACCAGAGTCTGCAGTACTGGGGAGATTCATCCAGCTTCATGTGACGAGATGACATAGCGATACATAAATATTTTATTATTTTTGTACTTTTACTTATTTTGAATTATTATTTTTATTTTAACGATGATGACTAATATAACTTTTAAAACCTTTTATAACTAACACTTATGGACATCTTTAGTCGGAAATAAATGAACTTAATTATTTTATTTATTGTACCCAGATATACTGGCCACCCTTTAATTTAATGGTGTGATAATGACTCATTATGTCCTAAACAATAGGCGTTCATCTTCTTCTCCCGTTTCGGCACGTGCACAAAAGACGGTAAACGTTGGAGTATATCTTAGTAGGGATATCTAATAGTTTATTTAGCAGCGCAGACAATAAAGTGTAATTACGTTTTCTGAAACTAGGTCCTTATTTAAGAGGGCTGTTTCCTTTTGTCACCTCTTTCGCTCACACGTGACCAATTTTTTAAGAATGTTAAATGAAAAGATGTTTTTTTTTTTGTAGAGACGGACGTAAATTAGAACTGTCACTATACGTAAAAACATGTCGACTAAAAACACGGTGAAACGCAAGGCGTAAACTAGTTTGACATCTCTAACTTAGTTCATAGCTATAGCCGTCCTTTTCTCGCGCTGCCTGTTCGTAAAAGATAGCGATTCTCTAATTTTAGTTTAGTTATTGAACAAGAGAAACGGGACCATTATTATATTATTATTAGGTAATTAACATTGTTTATATAATATATGATACTTGTATCTTCATTTGTATATTTGACTTGTATCTTAATGATGTAACTTGTTATTATAGTATTATTATATATGAATCGCTATATTATACGTTTCGGGGGAATAATATCATCGTAATGTGTGTTAACTCGCCACAAAATAAATAGGTCCGTTTTGACATGAGGGTGTCCCTCTTTGTCCCGCTATATTTGTCTTTCTTTGGCATATGAAACGATATGGGCTGTCAAAACGGACGTATTATTTTGTGGCGAGTTTAGTTACGATTTTAAGTCTACCATATCGTGTTTTGACTTCAGAATTAGCATTTGACGGTGACTGCAGCATCTTTGCCCTCTAGACTAGATAAGATAAAACAGTTTAACTTCGTCTTTACATAAATCAACCGGACAGATAAGTAACAAAATAAAGGATTTTGTTTTGTCCTACTCAAGTGTATGCTATTTATTTCAGATAGGAACCATAAAAAATGATTTACACGGTGCGATTTAATTGCCAGTGGCAGCATAGTGGCCACCGCCGGTGGTTTAGTTAAGTTAGTAAGTCGTCATGGAAGAAGACTTTTGGCCGAAGGACGTAGTGTTCCGTAGATTCCGCAGAAAAACAGCCGCGTGTAAACAGGACTTTACTGTGATATTCAATTGTAATACTCCAGTTTATATCCCGTAGGATTGCTAATTCCACGAGTAGTCCCTAGCTGGTGATTACTTTCTGGCCGTGAAGCAAAAGTGTTTTAGTAATCATACCTACATAAATAATATTAAATTTTTTGTCTTTTATTTGTATTACTTTAATCCGAATTCGTTACCTTTATGGCAACGATCTGGACTTGTTCCATAGATCTTTGTTAGTAACACAGCTTACGTAACTATCCTAGTACTTTTAATCTGGGGGCACGGCAGTGCCCCCACCAAGACGAGCCAATCGAAGCGCAAGGGCACTGCCTACATTTTCTCGAAGCGCTTCGTCGTTTTTTTGAACCCTCATAACTTGAGTTTGGATTATACCAGATAAACCAAATTCTTGGGATATAATGTCAATAGTGGACTTATTAAACATATAATGTTTCAGTTGCATAGCTCTTATACTTTAGATTTATTTGATATCTATTGATAGGGACTCCTTGTATAAATAATATAATACATAATTCAGGAGTTTTCGGAAATTCCCGCCTCCATACCGCCTTTTAATTACGGGATGGGAGTTTGTACGGGTTTTCCCATTCAAACTTAATTTCATGCTGGATTTGAAAAAAAATTACAAAATAAAAAAATATTGTCATCAGCAACTTACAAAAAGAAGTGAAATCCCACCAAAAACATTTTCATGTAAAACATTGCCAAGACGAGACCATATGGCTCGCACTGTCAAAAAGTTATCAGATCTCATGTAGAGCTAAGCTTCTTACTCTACACGCCTTAACTCTACAAGCCCTAACTTCACAATCTCTACACCTTAGTCAAAATATGTGGCTTGGCTATTTAAAAGGCTAAAAAGGCTGATAGTATGCCTTGAAAATGGTGGACACCTTGCGAACCTACGGGCTAACATATTGCATCTGACCGACAACGCCCTTCGTTCCCATTCCATATCCTGGTCATCATTTATATCTTCAGCTACTAAGTGGCCATGGTTCCTAAAACATGGCTGCACTCTGTTTAGAGCTACACCTTATAGGCATAGCTCTATGCTTTTTGTACCAACGCCAAACGTACACCATGAATACACTCTTCTTCACATTGTACAAGAGGCCGTGAGTCATGGCGTATCTCTTACAAACCTTGAGCAATCGCCTGAGTGTATCTATCGAGGGACTCAGCAGCACCATGTCGGCTATTTATCATTTTGAATCCAACCCCTGTGCGTGAGTTCCCCGATTAACTAATCGACATACAAACTGAACACCGCTGAGGAGGTCAGACCTCCCTGCCTTACGCACACTCCAGCCCATACGTCGCAGACAACGCACCCGACCATTCTGACCTTGTTAATTTGATGGTTATAATCACCTACAGACATTGCTTGGAAACCATCTCGGATCACAAACAACGATTACTAATTTTGTTTCTCCCAATATCATTCTACAACAATTTACAGCCAAACCCGCGTTCCCAACTAGTAATAAACAAAAGAGCATCATCAACATGATACATATGATAAGCTGCAGTCATGTGACGTGCAGTCATTGACCGAGTTTACTCACTGGACGAACGATGTAGATTACTATCGACGATTAATAGCTATCTAAATACGTACATATGATAAGTGGCCGGCTTTGTAGTTTTCAGTTTTATGATAATGTGACATGACACTGGTCTTAAGCTTGCATTATGAAACTAGTGTTGTAAAACAGTAGCTTGACGAGCTTGACTTTCTGTTTCGGACTATAGCCTCCTGGATGTCAGTGTCATGCCTATATTACATCTATTATGTAATATAAAAAACATTTTTTTTTGCATTTTTTTGACGTGTACAGACCCCTGATGGTATGGTATCATAAAACCTAAGTTTCAAATAATATCCAATAATATTTTTTCTGGAATCCAGGAGGTTAAGCCGCTTTCATGTAGAAAGCTGGAAACCGGCGCCGATATGCCAGCGGTTGTCGCCGCTGACAACTAATCAGATAGGAACTTGTTGGCGCTTATTGGCGGCGGTTCGCGCTGGTTCGGCAAAAAGTATGAAAACTGCCTGCGCCGACCAGCGTTGACAACCAGGACTTGTCGGCGGAGACAAGCGCTGGCATATCGGCGCCGGCTACCAGTGTAGAACAACCAGTGTAGAATCGCGTTCAAGTAGAAACGTGAATGCGGCCAAAGCTAACTAATACCCTGTTATTGAAAAGCTGATCAATTCAAATAACACGCTGTCATATCCTGACTAATCCTACTAATTAATTAATATTATAAATGCAAAAGTGAGTGTGGCTAGCTTTCACGCTAAAACGGCTAGACGGATATGAATGAAATTTGGCACATATCCCCATTTGCCAAATTTAATCCAACCTCTACATGACTACGATTAGGACATAGGATACTTTTATCCCTGTAGTACGTTCCCGAGGAATAATGTCCGATCACCACGCGGGCGAAGCCACGGGTAAAAGCTAGTAGATTTTCAAAAACCAGGTGTAAGTTAGCTATAGCCCGAAGCAGAATAGTTAAGCTACTGTTTCACGATACTAGTTTCATAACGTTGTTAATCTCTCACGACATGACTAAGGGTGAAGTTCACCGACTTTTTAAACGGCTGTTTAGATATTTAATCAGTTCTTTCCTTAGGAAAATTGACAAAAACCAACTGTTTTAATACCTAATCATTGGCTTAAATGATGGTGAACACAGGACTAAGGGCCGGTTTTTTGATCCGTAGTTAACTCAACCAATGGTTAAACATAGTAACTAACAGTTGAATTTTGGCTATATGTGAAAGGCTAAACATGAATGAGTTAACATGAATGTATTCATATTAACTCATTCATGTTAAAAATTGGCAAACATTAACATGAATGGCATTTTGGCAAACACATTAGCAAAAATTCAATTATTAGTTAAGTACTATGATTAACCATTGTTGAGTTAACTACGGATCAAAAAACCGGCCCTAAAATAAACACTAGCGCAATGTTGCATACTTGTACTGTAAGCGATTAACGAAGAAGAGTGCGGCGCGTCTTAGTGGATGGCACTATCAGTACAACAAGAAGAGTGGGGCACGTCTACGTGGTTGGCACTATCTGTACAACAAGAAGAGTGGGGCGCTTCTTCGTGGATGGCCCTATCTGTACAACAAGTAGAGTGGGGCACGTCTTCGTGGATGGCACTATCTGTACAACAAGTAGAGTGGGGCACGTCTTCGTGGATGGCACTATATGTACAACAAGTAGAGTGGGGCACGTCTTCGTGGATGGAATTATCTGTACAACAAGAAGAGTGGGGCGCGTCTTCGTGGATGGCACTATCTGTACAACAAGTAGAGTGGGGCACGTCTTCGTGGATGGAACTATCTGTACAATAAGAAGAGTGGGGCGCGTCTTCGTGGATGGCACTATCTGTACAACAAGTAGAGTGGGGCACGTCTTCGTGGATGGAACTATCTGTACAATAAGAAGAGTGGGGCGCGTCTTCGTGGATGGCACTATCTGTACAACAAGTAGAGTGGGGCACGTCTTCGTGGATGGCACTATCTGTACAACAAGAAGAGTGGGGCGCGTCTTCGTGGATGGCACTATCTGTACAACAAGTAGAGTGGGGCACATCTTCGTGGATGACACTATCTGTACAACAAGAAGAGTGGGACGCGTCTTCGTGGATGGCACTATCTGTACAACAAGAAGAGTGGGGCACATCTTCGTGGTTGGCACTATCTGTACAACAAGAAGAATGGGGCACATATTCGTGGATGGCACTATCTGTACAACAAGAAGAGAGGGGCGCGTCTTCGTGGATTGCACTATCTGTACAACAAGTAGAGTGGGGCACATCTTCGTGGTTGGCACTATCTGTACAACAAGAAGAATGGGGCACATATTCGTGGATGGCACTATCTGTACAACAAGAAGAGAGGGGCGCGTCTTCGTGGATTGCACTATCTGTACAACAAGAAGAGTGGGGCGCGTCTTCGTGGATGGCACTATCTGTACAACAAGAAGAGTGGGGCGCGTCTTAGTGGTTGACACTATCTATACAACAAGAAGAGTGGGGTGCGTCTTAGTGGTTGGCACCATCTGTACAACAAGAAGAGTGGGGCGCGTCTTCGTGGATGGCACTATCTGTACAACAAGAAGAGTGGGGCGCGTCTTAGTGGTTGACACTATCTATACAACAAGAAGAGTGGGGCGCGTCTTAGTGGTTGGCACTATCTGTACAACAAGAAGAGTGGGGCACGTCTTAGTGGTTGACACTATCTATACAACAAGAAGAGTGGGGCGCGTCTTAGTGGTTGGCACTATCTGTACAACAAGAAGAGTGGGGCGCGTCTTAGTGGTTGGCACTATCTGTACAACAAGAAGAGTGGGGCGCGTCTTAGTGGTTGGCACTATCTGTACAACAAGAAGAGTGGGGCGCGTCTTAGTGGTTGACACTATCTATACAACAAGAAGAGTGGGGCGCGTCTTAGTGGTTGGCACCATCTGTACAACAAGAAGAGTGGGGCGCGTCTTCGTGGATGGCACTATCTGTACAACAAGAAGAGTGGGGCGCGTCTTAGTGGTTGACACTATCTATACAACAAGAAGAGTGGGGCGCGTCTTAGTGGTTGGCACTATCTGTACAACAAGAAGAGTGAGGCGCGTCTTAGTGGTTGGCACTATCTGTATAACAAGAAGAGTCGGGCACGTCTTCGTGGATGGCACTATCTGTACAACAATCAGCTTTTTAAACAAAAAACAAACATCTTTTTGAGACTGACTGTGCTATACACCTCTGCTCTACTCTTCGATCAAAAGGCGTTATGCTATCAGATATTCTCACAACAAAAATCCACGGCTGTGCTCATCAAAAGGAATCAGCGTGCAATGAATATGAGAGGAGTGTTGCCAAGAGCTAAGGACATTAGGCACACCGCCACTGCCATGTCGCTGATAATGGCCCATCATTTCATTAGCAGCTTTCATTCAAACTGGCCGCTTTTTGTTAGATAGGCTACGCGAATTTATGGCCTGTTTATGGAAATGTTTCATGCAACTTCGGCAGTGTAGGCGTAAACAAGACTCAATTCTTGAATTAAAAAGTAATATAAGAATTACAATTTCTCGCTCGACAAGCAGTTGATGTAGCCTTATACGTACGTATATTCTAAGATATAAGCTAATCAGAACGTGTGTGTGAATGTGTGTGTGTGTGTGTATGTGTGTGTGCGCCTGTTATAGTAAACCATTATTCTATTCTAGACCTAAAGAAATTAGTACCAATCTCATTTTGAAAGGAAACTTACAAATTAGAATAATTTATTACGAACCAATTATATAAACAAGGTGTTTAAAATAACTTAAAACCTAAAAAGGGGAAAAGCCTGACAACAATCACGCAGGCGATTTCAGTGTTGGTTCCATTGTAAAAGTTGTTCATTGTGATGAATACAATGACCCCTTTTTCAGTTATTTCAATTACACTTTGTATGATTCCTTATCCGTAAGTACACACAAATACAGTAAGTAGCTATCTAGTAACATACATAGCCTAGTGAGTATCTAAAGCTCACAGTCATTGACTTCATTTCTTCTTCTACATAAATCTGAAACGGCTGAGTACAAATTAAATAAATCTTCGGATCAAAAGACGAATACCAGCATACATACAGTACAGTCATTCTATATATATTGAAATCAGTTCCCTAGGGCGTCGTAAGTGACTCCGGGTTTGTATGAGGTGGGTTAGGCAGCGATACTGTTCTATGATGTTCTGTGATAAAATCGGTCTGAGAAACCTTGTTTCCCTAGGGATTTTGTAGGCCAAATAGCTATTGCTGTGCTATGAATGATGAAACTGACTGAAAAGACTGCATACACAGGCTATACGACTTTGCCTTTGCAGGTGAATCAGCCTTAAAGCCGGTACTCGTTAGTCATATTTTGTATTCCGTGTCCGAGTGAATAAATTACTAGAAATTTCACAGCGCATCTTTTTCCATAGTGCAGACTTTTGAAGTGTAGTAAAGAAATATTTTTGTGACTTAAAGCATTGCCTTCTTTACTAAGTAAGAAATTATCACAGTACTACTTGTCGAGCCTATCAGATTTCTGATAACCCGTAACGATGGTCATGGATATGATAATCAGATTCGAAGAATTAACATGGGCACGGAGCGGTCTTATAAGAATGATGTTATTCACGGACTAGCCGAAGCAAATGCAGCCTAACCAAGCAGCTTCTGTTTCCATAACCTTCAGTGTGACTTTACTAAATAACAACAGTTAATATCATTATCAAGCAACCCGCGTTAATGCGCTTATAGTTCTGCAGGACCAGCAAAAAGTCATGGCCGAAACCCAAATATAGTGTTAGTTGGGAGGAGGGGAGGGGGGGCTTTAATACTGCCCAATAATAGGTAAGGTCAGTGAAATTTCTGATAAGAGCCGAGTTCAGCGCGCACTGAATACTAATGTTATCCTCTGCCAAATTGATTTATATCTGCACGAAGTCGCCCTGTGTATTTTCACAATATTCTGTTCGGATCTGTGGGATGTGAGGGAAATAAAATGGACTAGGTGTGGTGAAAAGGCACCGGCACAAATTGAAGGTAGACTAAAAATAAAATATGGTGTTCGTTTACGGAAAAATATCACGTGCAATTCTCTCAAAACTGAATACCTTTTGTAAAATCAAAACGGTCAAACTATTACACAACTGAACATTTTGCAGACGCTTGAACAAAGTGTACACATAATGTTCAATGAAAAACAGATTGAAATACTGAAAATTGAACAGAAATGTTCGACGAAGTCTACAATGCCGATATTAATATCAATTCTTATATACTTTAATATCAAAGTGCCAGATTCGCAAAAGAAAGCTCAAGTGTTAGCGAATCAAATATATTGCAAAATTAAATCACGTAAAGCTAATATATCCGAGCGTGCGAGTTGTACACATGCAGCTTCTTACAGCGTTCGTGTGTGTGTAAAAGGTAAATGATATTTGTTCACTACCCTTTGTAAATGTAGGAGTGGGAAAAAGGGTATATTGTATCTTGAAAATATGATTGGAAATTGTACTTTTTGTTTGAAAGTATCATCTCTTTTTATCATAGACGTCAAATACCTAGCTCTAGGCTAATACATAATGTTGGAGATTTCTTTATTTTAAGTCAATAGCAAGTTCTGAAGAAACGAGACAATATTATAAGAATATTTGCCGTTTATTATTAACATTTGTAACGTTTTTTTTATGTTTACCTAATGGCATCCTCCTAAACCTACTGCTAGCCTAAATTAATTATTTCGTTGTGTTAATTACATTCCTCTCTGGGGAAGACTACATTTTGGTCGTCTTTCAGCTGACTTGATATTTATAGCACACAAGACTTACACAAGGTACAAGGTGCATGAAATAATTTAAAATAAAGAAGTACTCGTACTTTAAAATGTGATTATACAATCTTTAACGTGGTACACATTTTACGTAGTATATAATTGATCAGATAATAGCTTATTATCTCTGCTGTGGAACAATCATGTACACGATTGTAGCGACTAAATCAATCTGTTACAGGAGCATCCTGTTTATAATTATTATATTTTAGTTTATTTAAAATTTCATCTTGAAACTTAAACACAGTGAAACCAGTCATAAAAGTTACTTGCTGAAAGTAGGTTTAGAACAGAAGCAAGAAACATATTCTTAATATAAAGGAGACGAAATCCAACTTAATGTACCTACTTTAGTATTCTTCCAGAGATTCAATGGTCAAGCAAAGTCTGTTGTTGGCATTCTATCGATGAACGTTAAACTACGTCCGATATCAGTCATTACGTGGGATACAGAAGTCGTTATAGATCTATAGAAAACACTCGGACCCAGAAAAATGAGAAATACTTTTATGCTCGTATTGTTGTCTGACCAACTTCAGTACTTGCATTCACCTATACAATTATTTTATTGCATCGTTCGTAAATTCTTGCTTCGTAGTTTGTGAAGTGTTTTTTCAAATACAGTAGAAAGCAATTTAACTATGTAGGATAGGTATACGCAAATCGATTGTGGAAAAGAAATTAGAAAGAAAGAGTTCTTACCTACAACAAACGAACAATTTGAAAAAAAAAAAATATTTCATGTTTTGCTACAGTCAAACTTATCTTTCCTTGTCTCGTAAAATAAATTCATAATTCCAATATACATTCTAGTCCTACATATCCTCAGACACTGATGTGGCCTAATATGTTGTTTGCAGAGAAAAGCCGGGGACAAAATCTAGCATTACTTAGTGAAGGGTTTGACTAGTTTGAAGTTATTTGTCCTTTTGATTGATACGGTATCTTGACTGAATCAATAATTGGAAGGCGATATAAATAATGCACTTGATGGGGAAAATTAAGTTGTTATTTGAAAGTGCACGATGCAGGTTTTGGTTGTAGTGTCGCTGACTTTAGTTGCTGTTTCGGGTAATTATTATAAGGATCATTTTAAGGATAGATAATATATTAAGAGGATTGTGAAGCGCCGATACGCGGCGCGATTTTTAGAGGCAATTGCCTACATTTCATACAATTATTTACATAAATATTGTTTCGGGCGATAACGTTTTTACTCCTCTAAACCTTTACGAAATGAGACAATTTTAATCTCATTACATTCAGTACACTTTATTCTAGGTCTGTACGTTTTTCGTTTTTAGTATTTCAATTTAATTTAATTTAAAAAAAAATAAAAATGCTCGAGGATGTTTTTATGTCAAAAATATAGATATTTAGATGCTAATAACTTATATTGTATATATACAATATTTCTTTATAATAAAAACGTGCGGACCTAGTTTTTCATTATACCAACAACATTTCCAAAAATTATGAAAATTAGACTATGTTTACGGGGAGAAAAACGTTATCTCTTTTTGTATGAAAATTTACAGCTTCACAATCCTCTTAATATCTCTTAGAGATATGAGCCTCGAAGGTTTAAAAGACATTGTCGTGAACCTCTTGTTCTCTATTTGACAAAGTATTATTCTTTTCCAAAATAGTTTAGTATTTACAAAGAAAACCCGAAAAATTGTCGTAATTGCCGTTCTCGTCGAAAAATTGACGGATAAGTCAATTTCTATAAGATCTACAAAAAAGGCAAGTTCCCCATTTTGAGTAAACAAAAACGAGAGGCTCCTCTTTCGATTGGGGTATTTTCTCGCAAAATTCTAAGGAGGCAATAAAGGAAAATGGGTTAATGTGCCGTTTGTAGACGATGAACCGCTAACCCCTTTTTCCTGTCCTTTCTTACAAAAAACATCATTTACATTATTTTATAAAATCTATGGGTAAAATTTACAAACCTTTGGCTTTTTTCCAAGTCGAGGTTTTACATATTTTGCAGTACCTACCTACTCAAGGATCTACTTGTAATCTATGGATCATGGCACTTCTTATCGTACACGCATAGAAGAGGTTCGAAGCGTATGAGTGGCCTGCTATAAAGTATTAATTTATAAGTGCATTTACTTATACTGTGTCTTCAGTTGGTGTAGATAGACAAACTATTTTGGTAACAAGCTCTTTTGTTGAAATCCAAGGTTAACGCACGTAAGGGAAATTGTGTATCGTTGCCGTCACCAGGACGTCACCGAGAACGGGATACAAAAGCAGAAAAAGTTGTCGCCGGTGCAACTTAGCCGTCCTGCTAGTAGATTTTATTTCTATGAAACCACGTACGACAGCGAGATCAACCTAAACCGCCGAGTTCGGTCACGTGGACACACGATTGCCGTGACCGGCACGTCACGTTCGGTTCCAATAATCTCATTTCTCAGTGACGTCCTGGTGACGGCGGCGTTGAACAAACGCCCTAAGTGTACGAACCGAGTGAAAAAGCGTCCAGTGGGGCGTTCTGCGTTGTGTGCAAGCGGCGAAGAGCGTTCACTGAGCGCCGCTCGGCCGTCACTCGGGACACTTGCGAGTGTTTGCATGTGTTTAACACGAACGTCGCACGCCCCGCCCCGCCGGACGCTCGAGTCGAGTGTGCACTCAGGCCGAACACTTAGGTTGCAAAATCCGGCAGCTACCACGGTTAAATAAATAGATTTTCTTACTTTCAATTCTGTATTGGATGTTGCTTACTTATATTCTTTCAAAAGACTGGCAGGATTAAAGATGTATTATCTCCAGTTGCATAGGTTTATGTCCAGCAGTGGACTGGCATAGGATGATCATGGTGGAGCATTGAATTTACCTGTAACAAAAAAAAAAAACAATAATTAAGTAAGCTTAAGACGTTAAAGCTAATAAAACGAAATCCATGAAAACTAGTGAGGCCTGAGATGTTTATAAAATGGATTTTATTAACCATAAACAATATCTTCATTACATTTTCTCTTTACTGTGAGCTCTAAGTTTTAATTAACACATAAAACAACATCTTTGATTCACCTGCCGTAAGGCAAAAGGACGTTTTTACAGAAATATTGAAATGGAGAAAGCAGATGCGCCTAAATTAATAATAAGTAGGTTTTCGTTAATTTTAAAAATACCTAGTGGATGCGTCTTTTTTTGCTGATTCCGAATATGTAAATAATTGTATTTCGAAAAAAATGTCAGTTAGGCCTTTTTTCCTTATGACGGCAGATTATACGGAATGTGATGCGAAGTCTATATTTTTAATGATTGCGGTAATTTCGTTTATTATCCAGTTTTAGACTGTGGGCTTGTGGCTAAGTAATAACAGCCACACGGGTCGATCGATCAAGTTAAGCTACGCTTACCGGGGTTGGTCCGTAGATGGGTGACCGTTTTACATACCGAGACTCCTCCGTGCCTCGGAAAGCACGTTAAGCCATTGATCCCGGCTGTCATTTGTGGATCTTTGACAGTAGTTACCCGTCGTCAGAAGCCCAAAAGTCTGACAATCTGTCTTACCAAGGAGTATCATATTACCCAGTTATTAGGTTGTGGAGGTTAGATACTCGTAGAAGTCGTTCCGTGTATTATAGAATACTGGTATTCAGCTGCATCCGGTTAGACTGGAAGCGACCTCAACATTGTTGGGAAAAGGCTAGGCACATGATGAGATGATGATCTGTGTGTAGACAAGGTGGAGACGACAACAAATTAAACTGCGTTTATCAAATGCCTTTCCCAGTCTGCATACAAAATTCAATCAAATATATTAGTCACTATACTGCCCTGCTAAGCCGAAAGGCGCTATCTCTGAGATACGCCCTTTTAGTTTTTTTTATACCATTCAATAGCTAGAATAATTTCGCATCTAATGGTATAAGCCAAATAGCGATATCTAATTTAAAACATTAAAATAAACCACTAAGAAATTTTTTTATATCTCAATTTTTCCTTAAATTCCGAAGAGATTTGACGGCATGTTGTTTTTATGAAGCCAAATAGCCTTATACCGACATAGGCTAGAAACGCTTAAAAAATGTTAATCAAAAACCTAAGTAAATTTTTAAGCCAATAAGCGGTAAGTTCATGTTTCGAAAAAGTTCCGGAGTTAGCGCTTTTACGCTAAGTAAATGTGGGTATTATTAGTTCGCTAAGGTTTGAGATACGGCTATACCTAAGTATAATAGGTAATTAAAATTGACTTTAATATCTTTAGCAATAAGGATTACACTCACTTACATTTCACAATAGAGCGTGTCGTGACATGAAGATAAACATTAGTAACGATCATTTCTTAGTTTGTTTTGTTTGCGTTTGTAGTTTGTTTTGTACTCCGCAGACTTACAAAAAGTCATAATGCTACCGAGAATCGATATGTTTAAGTCGACTGTTTTCACTCACAGGATTGTTGTATATAATGAAAGTTTCGTGCCTATTGGAGCTAAGAAAGGTTCAAAAGAATCCAGTATCTATCCTGTACTTTGGCATGAAGCATTGTCTGGACGATCTAAAGATGAGATCATAAGTGCGTATTATCAGTTTTTTTTTGTTCTATCGGGATATGAAAAATATTGTACTTTGGGTGGATAATTGTTCTGCTCAAAATAAAAACTGGACGTTTTTTTCGTAAAAATCTATGTTATAAATTCGGATCAGATCAATGCAGAAAAGATTATTGTTAAATACTTCGAAGCCGGACACACATTTATGTCTGCAGACTCTTTTCACCATAGAGTAGAATTGGCGATGAAGCGAATGAAAAATAAAATATATGACTTTGATGACTTTTGCGAAGCTGTAAACAGTGCTGGAAAAAATGTAAATATCAAAAAAATTACAATAGATGATTTTTATGAGTGGCAAGACTATACGACCCAATACAAACTTTCCCGGTTGTCACCACGACCTTACATTAGTGACATTGTTGAAGTGGAAGTTAACAGAGGCAGTTTTGACATTAGGTAATGGTTTCGATAATGAACCCATTACGGCTAGCATTGTAGGTACAAAGTTCTTAAAATTAGACAAACTTCCATCCCCAACTAAAAAAACAGTACCAGCAGGAATATCTCAAACAAAAAAAAAACAATATTTTAAAATCTCTTTCCAGTTTAATACCTGCTAATAGAATGTCTTTTTGGCGGGGACTACCAACTTTTGATTAATTTTATTTCATAGAAAGCAAATAAATTGCTTTAACTTTTTTTTTGTAATTTGCTGCTACATTTAATAAAGTTGTTAAAAAATATTAAATGAAGTTTTATTACAAATTTATTCGGTATTTTCATCAAAAATGAAAAAAAAACATCATTTTGTACGGAACTTTCTATGAGCAGAATAAGACTAAAAGCACTATCTCAATTTTTGAAGCCTTTATTTTTAATCAAAATAGCAGTATCTCACAAAATAGGTATAATGGTGCCATTTATGGATAATTTAGGTATGTCAGTTATATCTAGGGTCAAAAATACGTTTATATAAGTTTTAACAGTTTTAAAAATATTAGTTTTAACCCCCGTTTGAAGGTGGGAAAAATCCATTCACAAAAAGTCGTTTTTCTCAAAACTTACTCTGATTGAGTTAGCGGGGCTTATCAGGGCAGTATAGCTAATTAAAAGTTGGCAAAACCCGTAGTCGGCCCATCAAGCTAGTCAAAGATTGGCAAAACCCATAGTCGGCCCATCACTACTATTTACCTAGGTAGTTTATTTGAAAAATCACTTTTTTAATTTTAATGACTTCCAAAATATTCATGCATTAGTATTGCCAGTGTTTTCATTTATTGTCCTATTCACATTGTATCTGTACAGGTGGAATAAAAGCCAGGCCATATCGTTCCGTGCACATATATCTTGTAATAAAAGTCCTCCTCTTCTTAGAAATAAATCTGTTGTATCACATTTAGAGTGCGAGCTATGCAATAATACATCATGTGCAAGGGCTCGGAGGTAATTAAGTAGATTTTATCGTTCGAGGTACTATCGCTTTGTCTGCTTTTTTTTTCAATGGTTTTTGTCTACAACTTCAGCCGTTCCTGCTAATCCTCAAAGGATTGTGGGAGGTGCTGTTACTACCATTGATCAGTACCCGACCATCGCCGCGCTGCTGTACTCCTACTTCGGAGTAGGCTTCTCTCAGTCTTGTGGAGGTACCATCATCACTCATAGGTCGATTCTCACCGCTGGGCATTGTCCTTCGTAAGTTACTTTATGATATTTATTTTTCTTTCTTTCTTTTTTTTACATTTATATCTTTAATTCATAATTATGGTGTTCATAATAAGAAGTATTCTATTCCATATCAAATTTGTAAAATATATTACTGTTTTAGACGTATCTCAAACAAGATACAAATTCTTAAAGTTAACGATTTACTTTATGTTCGAATGTGTTAAGTTCATATTTATCTTTGTTAGATGCGCTATCACAACTATCAAATCATTCTGTAGATACTAAAGTATGGATTATGGTTCAATGACTCATAGTGACACTGTTTCTAGTCAAATTTATATATTTTCACAAAGAGTTTCCGTTGTTCCAGTGGAGATTCGATCATCAAATGGCGTATCCGCGTTGGATCTAACTTCGCCAACAGTGGCGGCATCGTGCACACTGTCATCGCCATCTTCGTACACCCCAGTTACAACCCTCGCACCATTGACAATGATGTCGCCATCTTGCGAACCACAGGCCCCATTGTGTTTGGACAGGTGGTCCAACCCGCTCCTATTGCTGGAATTAGTTACAAACTTCGTGATAATGATACCGTGGTGGCAGCTGGGTGGGGCACTACCTCTGTAAGTTTTTCTTATTCTTACAATTACATCTTATTATAAAGGCGCTCGCTCACTGGGAGCATTCGCCTGTAATATAACAATCCAAGATTCCACTGTAACGACTAGGGCTTTGCAAATAGGCTGCCCAGGCCGTCAGGATAGGCTAATACACAATGTAATTAAATAGGTAGACAGTAACAAAATCAAAATCAAAAGTCATTTATTCAAACTAGGTGATTCTCAGCCTAGTTTGAATAAATGACTTTTGATTTTTTGAACGTCAAAATTACATAAGACAGTCCCCCAAAACGCCCGCCCTTCACCACTTCCTAGTGCATAGCTGGGGAGAAGAAGTGGCGCAACAAACTCCCCAGCAGCTAACACGGCTAGGTTACAGGTAAATATTACATTACAGGCGAATGCTTCCGGTGAGGGAGCGCCTTATAACGCGTTCTTTAGTCCAAGCCCAAACTAGAGCCAGTTATTGTATTTTGAACTTTATAGACAGAACGTAAATTTTGTCGAAATAACTTTTAATAAAAAATAAAAAAAATACTCAATGGCATAAATCTGGATCTAAAGATAAACCTTGTTTTGTTATAATACCATCTTAGTTTATCAACTTGATTCTCTTGTCATGGGTTTAATCTTATGTCCTTGTTATTAATTAAGGTACCCTATAAATACATTTCTTTGCAGTCCGGTGGTTCATCTTCCGAGCAACTACGTCACGTCCAGCTGTGGACTGTGAACCAGGCTATCTGTAGAGCACGGTATGCAGCTCGAGGTTCTAACGTCACTGACAATATGCTGTGTTCCGGCTGGCTCGACGTCGGTGGTCGCGACCAGTGCCAGGGTGACTCCGGCGGTCCTCTCTACCACAACAGTGTCGTCGTTGGCATCTGTTCGTGGGGTGCCGGCTGTGCCTCAGCTCATTTCCCTGGTGTCAATACTCGAGTGTCTCGCTTCACTAGCTGGATCGAGTCTAATGCTAATTTAAAATAAGATGGTTGAGTTAGCGTTAGTTAGCGTAGAGTGGGGGAACCTAGCTTTTGGGCAATAAAATATATTTGCATGCTCTAGATATGGTTATTTCGGATCAGTATGTGAGATTTATGATTCCGAATGGCTAGTTTCTTTTGTTAAATAAAATACTGGTACATTAATCACGCATGGAATAGTTACTGTATACAATAAATGGATACTAAAATAACATATGATTTTTTTTCAAGATCTTGTATTTTTATTAATAGCTCAAGAAACAACTTAGAAGTGTAAGTACTAAAAAATAATCCGTATCGCTTTCACGTTATATTATTCTTTCATTAAACTCACTAACTTAGAATAAAAAGGTGTCATAGCATTCGTTTTAAAAATGCGTAACTTTTTGAAAAATACGATTTTCCTTTACATAATGGGCAGAGTTTCTGAATTGTGGGATATCTTAAGTTCAGGGAGATTAATGTGGGCAACAAAAGGCAAGGGTCCAACATTTTGGAAGTAAATAAGTTATTCGGCCCGTGCACCGTCTGATATATTCGAAACGATGCTTTTAATTTGTCAAAGAAAATGCTACCAACTATGGACGCAAACTTATTGTAGGAATGCTTTAGTGGTAGAGGTTATCATGTTTTATGGGAACTTAGTAACTGAGAGAGCATGCTTTTATTACTTTATAAGATTTAGTTTTCATTTTCTATTTTAGCGCCTGATCAGTTCATGATAAAAATATGCTCTACGTATGAAGTGAGTTTGTATTATAATCAATATTGAGTTATCGATTAGTAATAATTATAATGTTTGATTTCTATCAGGCGCCATATATATTTTAGCGTTCTTATAGCGTATATCTTTTGCTTCGGCTTCTTATAACCTTGATGAAGTTCCGTATAGTTGTATTGTATCAGAAAGGTGTGGCTAAATTTAAGGGTGTTATAGAGACCATCAAACTGAACCACTTTCTCCTAAATCGTAATTAGAAAAACTTATCAACTATCCCATATAAAACTTCAATACCTATCTAGTAGACCCAAATTTATGGGACGGCTGAATTATTATGACATAAATGTAAGTATGGAATGTAATGAAATCTAGCAGCCAATTCCTATTTTTAACCAACAAAAAAAAAAGAGGAGGTTCTCACGCAAGTCGGGGTTGGGGAAAAAGTTTCTTCGCATTTTTTAAGAAAATTCAAAACATTTTTTTAATATAGTTTATTTACATTTAACTAAAGTATGTAGGTACCATTTTGTTCGATAACTTTTTGCCATCTTGTAGGTAGGGACATGATCCCATTGCTATAGAAATTTTGGGACTTCTGGTCAAAAGACCGCGACAAGTGGTTTTGGCAGTCCTCTCGTGATGTTAACCTGACACTGCCTAAAGAATTCTGAAGAGACCGAAACAGGTGGAAATCTGAAGGTGCAAGGTCAGGACTATACGGCGGATGCATTAACACCTCCCAGCCAAACTCTCTTAATTTTTCCTGAGTGGCTAAAGATGTGTGAGGTC
Organism: Dicycla oo; assembly: GCA_948252095.1. NCBI lineage: Eukaryota > Metazoa > Arthropoda > Insecta > Lepidoptera > Noctuidae > Dicycla > Dicycla oo. Next base: position 27,485,797 of record OX411711.1, read on the forward strand.
TAGCGTTATCATGATGAAAAACCACACCCCTTCTGTTGATTAATTCCGGCCGCTTTCCCTCAACTTCTTGCTTTAATCTCATCAGTTGTTCGCAGTAGAGTTCAGAATCGATGGTCCTGCCTGGTGGTAACAGCTCATAATGAATAATGTCCTTCCAATCCCAGCACACACACAGCATCACCTTGTTGCGAGTTAACCCGGGTTTCGCCACAGTCTGTGAAGCCTGACCGGCCTTTGACCACGACCTTTTTCGCACGTTCTTGTCATAAGTGATCTCATCTCACTTTTCATCACCAGTTATCAGCTTCTTCAAAAATGGTTCGGTTTCATTACGTCGTAATAAAGAATCACAAATGAGTACACGGTTCATTAGGTTTCTTTCAGTGAGCTCGTGAGGTACCCATATGTCGAGCTTTTTTGTGTACCCAGTTTTTTTCAAATGCGCCAAAACTGTTTTGTGGTCAATTTCCAGTTCTTCAGCTACGTCGTAACTACTGATATGCTGATCTTGCTCCACTTTTTCAAAAATGGCATCCATTTTATCCGTAATAGGGCGACCAGAGCGACGTGCATTTTTGACATCAAAATTTCCGGATTGAAAACGCTTAAACCAAATTTGTGCTACTCTCACAGACACTACACTAGGTCCATAAACATCGCAAATTTTTTTCGCGGCTTGCGTTGCATTTTTACCTTTTTTGTAGTAAAATTTTAAAATGTATCGAATTTCTTCATTAGATTCACTCATCTTGACGGTACGAAAAACAAATGAAAATCACAGATTTGCCTAATTTGAATTTGGAATTATGTTCTTTAAAATTTAAACTTTCAATGATACCAAAACCAGCTAGATACAAATAGTATAGCCAAAGAGATTTTATTACAAGTTCATACATACTACGAGTATAATGCGAAAAGACTTTTTCCCCAACCTAATATGTTTTTGTTTGCAGGTCGGTTGTTTTCTTTTGTAGAAAAGTTTTTATTACTGCTTTGAATTAAACTTGCTCAGTTTAACGTTGCAAAAGCAATAAGACAGTGCTGTCAATAATGATAATGCATAATGAACCATTTAATACGTTTATAAAACAATAATGATATAAAATGAATGCATAAAGGTTATCACAGACAGGTGCGACGCGATGGCGCAACGCGACTGGTAGAACAGTTTCTATGAAAACTTTATGGATATTATTCTAGCGGAGTCGGTCGCGCCTGTCTTCGGGAGCCATAACTAATTAGACGTATGTAGGTCAATCTAGCATTATTGGTAATATTCAGTTTAGAAGATTAAAAATCGGTTTATCAATTGAGACACCAGCAAAGCCAGTACTGGTAGATTATTTTGTAACAACTGAAGAAGGTTAGATATGGGCAAACAATTAACTAACAGTATTATTTATCTCTAGATTATCTACCTATATCTAACGTTAGTTAAATTACATCAACTCATTAGATTTTTCATATAAATACAGGTAAACTACATGTAAAGTTAGAATGTGTACGACAGAGTCACGATGCGTGTAATTGTTGCTCTATTGGCTAGCCTAGCCGCTGTTTCAGGTATGTGCTTTTTGTGGCTTTTTATTTGGCCTATTTAGTTATCTTGTAAGATTTTGCTGCCGATTCGGTGGTGCATAAACTAAACTTAATTAAGGCTATTGCCAATTTTTTCTCTCTAATAAAACGAGAAAGAGACGGACGTAAATTAAAGCTGTCAAATTTAGTTGCACTAATATTTCCATACAACAGACGACACGTAAAAACATGTCGACTAAAAATACAGTAAAGCGCTAGGCGTAAACTAGTTTGAGATCTCTAACTTCGTTCATAGCCGTCCTTTTCTCGCGTTGCCTGTTAATAAAAGATAGCGATTCTCATCGGTTTCAGTTTAACAACATTCATTGCGTTATTTACGTTGTTGAGCAGACAAATTTTTCGAACATATGACGCAATGGATTAGCAATTGACCCATGCGGCTGTTATTACTTAGCCACAAACTCCTACGCTTTTAGGTTAGTAAGTTATTAGGTACAATTTTCGGTTAGGACAAGTTACTGGATATTCAAGGAAGATTTTTCGGGAATAAACATAATGTCGTTATAGAAGGAGCGTCGGTAAACACAGTAAACCTTTGCTTATACCTTCGGTCAATACATATTCAAATAAGATTTGAGTCGGTCGTATTCATGTCCATTCATCCGTGTGAGCGAGAGTTTCTGGTTGTTATCATGTGGCTTTCTTTGAGGAGTCTGGGTTTTCATACAATAATCAATCAATCAATCTGCCTAGTCTTTTCCCAACTATGTCGGGGTCGGCTTCCAGTCTAATCGGATGCAGCTGAATACTATTTTAAATGGAGCGACATGTTTTCATCATCATTTTCTGTTTATAATAGATGACGATGATGATACCTTATTTTCACTGATATACAAAATAGTATCTAATTATTTATTTTCATTTTTTTCAATTCAATTTAATTCAATATATTCAGTAACAATTCACATTGTGTTCGAATATAATAGGTTGGGGAAAAATTTTCTTCGCATTTTTTAAGAAAATTCAAAACATTTTTTAATATAGTTTATTTATATTTAACTAAAGTATGTAGGTACCATTTTGTTCGATAACTTTTTGCCATCTTGTAGGTAGGGACATGATCCCATTGCTATAGAAATTTTGGGACTTCTGGTCAAAATACCGCGACAAGTGGTTTTGGCAGTCCTCTCGTGATGTGAACCTGACACTGCCTAAAGAATTCTGAAGAGACCCAAACAGGTGGAAATCTGAAGGTTCAAGGTCAGGACTATACGGCGGATGCATTAACACCTCCCAGCCAAACTCTCTTAATTTTTGCTGAGTGGCTAAAGATGTGTGAGGTCTAGCGTTATCATGATGAAAAACCACACCCCTTCTGTTGATTAATTCCGGCCGCTTTCTCTCAACTTCTTGCTTTAATCTCATCAGTTGTTCGCAGTAGAGTTCAGAATCGATGTTCCTGCCTGGTGGTAACACCTCATAATGAATAATGCTCTTCCAATCCCACCACACACACAGCATCACCTTGTTGAGAGTTAACCCGGGTTTCGCCACAGTCTGTGAAGCCTGACCGGCCTTTGACCACGACCTTTTTCGCACGTTCTTGTCATACATGATCCACTTTTCATCACCACTTATCAGCTTCTTCAAAAATGGTTCGGTTTCATTACGTCGTAATAAAGAATCACAAATGAGTACACGGTTCATTAGGTTTCTTTCAGTGAGCTCGTGAGGTACCCAAATGTCGAGCTTTTTTGTGTACCCAGTTTTTTTTTCAAATGCGCCAAAACTGTTTTGTGGTCAATTTCCAGTTCTTCAGCTACGTCGTAACTACTGATATATCTTGCTCCACTTTTTCAAAAATGGCATCCATTTTATCCGTAATAGGGCGACCAGAGCGACGTGCATCTTTGACATCAAAATTTCCGGATTGAAAACGCTTAAACCAAATTTGTGCTACTCTCACAGACACTACACTAGGTCCATAAACATCGCAAATTCTTTTCGCGGCTTGCGTTGCATTTTTACCTTTTTTGTAGTAAAATTTTAAAATGTATCGAATTTCTTCATTAGATTCACTCATCTTGACGGTACGAAAAACAAACGAAAATCACACATTTTCCTAATTTGAATTTGGAATTATGTTCTTTAAAATTTAAACTTTCAATGATACCAAAACCAGCCAAATAGTATAGCCAAAGAGATTTTATTACAAGTTCATACATACTATAATGCGAAAAGACTTTTTCCCCGACCTAATATATATCCAATGTGAAACATTATTATTAGATGTACAAATATAATAAAGAATACTGCATGTATTCTTTATTATATTTGTATTTATTCAATTTAAATTAGAAAATATTACTTATTTAAATTAAAAATAGTAATAATATAAAATTACATAAAAACATTATGTCAATAAATTAATTTCAACTATTTTCAGTTTGATTTTGCCCAGCAGTGGGACTTTATATAATATATATCGGGACTGGGGACCGATTGGAATTGGAATCTTTATCGTTAAGCATTTTTATTTTGTTTTGCGGGCGAGAAGAAATAGTCTGAAGTTGATTTTAGGTTAAGTAGGTATATTAGAAGTGATTAAAATTAACAAAACGAAACGATAGACAGTTTCTAGGCACTTGTTGTCCGCACGGTGTCCGATGGTCAAGAGAGCTGCTCCGCGTCCCGCTGTAGCGCTCTCGTCGACTCGCACGAACGTCAGGCTAGACTCTGTCGAACCGCGCCAACTTCACACTTGCGTTTCGTTGTCAATTGACCTCCCGTGCTCATGACCCTTCCGATATATAAAATAAAAGAAAACAACTGGTTCAGTTTCACTACAGCGATCTCGATTGCCCACTAATTACACAAAAATATCACTAGTAATTTCGAGTAGCCTATTAATTCTATGACTAGTAGATACGTAGATACGTACTTTATTTGGGAATAGCCCGTCATAAAACTATCAATCAGACCAAAACCTTTTTTATTAGGCACTCATTAGTTTATGATACCAAAGGTAAGTAACGGTAGCTTAGGTAGATAGGATAAAATCACCTGGTAGCTAAGCTTGGATTAGATTAGTAATCAATATCTCTGTGTTGCATAAAACACTCAATGTCGATTCCTATAATTGGTTATTTTTGAGGCAGGTTTGCTATTCATTGTAGACCCTTCCGGTAGTACACCGCATAAATGTTTCGCAGGCTGTTATAGATTTCAACTAAATTATAAAGACCTTAGTTCAATGGTTTTTGCTGTATTATAGAATACGTAATTAAATACATTTATTCCCTTTAAGGATATTTTAGGCCATTCATTTTGCGGCAGTTATTTTATTTTGCCATTTATAGTAAAAGTGGGATAGTTGACTAAGGAGGATCGATGCTCCATAATTCTAATTGTGACATGTAAAGGTCATCGCAGTTAAAATTAATACTTATAGAAAGATTGTATGGAAAAACGTCTTTGCTGTAGTTTTAACCATGAAAATTGGTATTTAGCATTCTGGTCAAAAATGAAAAACGGTGTAAATAGTGGATGAAAGTTTGTAAGGAAAAAATTGGTATTAAGCCTTTAGAAATTACGAATGATGTCTTTTGGCGTTTTTGGAAAATCATCCCCTAGGGGGTAAAAATCCTTACTAACGGACTTTCAGCATCGCCAAAGACATTTTAGTAATTTAAAGAACAATAACTTTACTAAGTTCCGTACCTGTAGTTATTTAGTTAACAATTTTTGCGGAATTCCGACGAGATAGGGAATTTAAGTGGATTTATATTTTCCCTTCAAATTTGGCATGCAAGTCGGTAAATTTCCGTTCCGTAATAAATATTCCGTTACTATTGTTAGGTTTTAGGATTTTTCATCTTCCAGCAATCATATGTATCAATACGCGCGCCGCTCCTCGGATACTATATAAGCAGTGCGAGAAGACATTGTTTACCGGGATTAACATATAGGGTTCTTTTAATCCCGGTAGTACCTACGTTCCCGTGGGATTTTGTCCGACATCCAAGCGGGCGAAACCGCGGGCAATTGCTATTCATGTTTTTGTACGATACACCAGGTGGTCTTTCTGAATTCTTTGCTTCTTTCCTACAGCTGTCCCTGCGAATCCGCAGCGGATCGTTGGTGGTGCTGTCACCACTATCGACCAGTACCCTACCATCGTGGCTCTGCTGTACTCATGGAATGGTAACTCTTTTGCGCAGGCATGTGGGGGCACTATCCTCACCAACAGAGCTATCCTGACAGCTGCTCATTGTCCAGAGTGAGTGCAACATTATTATTTAGACATATTATAAATTAAAGTCATGACGTATGCATATATTTATATTGTGACGTGTGTCTGTATGACCGCCTTGTTATTCTAAACTGCGCAACGGATTTTGATGCAATTTTCACCATAATTTCGTCCCGGAAGGTATATGTGCATAAAACAGTAATTTTAAATATACATAATAATTTAAAAAATCTCGATGTGGTTTTATCAAGTCGTATGGGCTAGGAAACAAAAGAATATCTGACTAGGGTGCCTGCTATAGTAATTGGCCACGCTTTAGTAGAAACAAGGTAATGCAAGCCAGCTCATGAATGAGAAGGACGAAAAATATTTTTTTTTATTCTTTTCATTCATGAGCTTGCTTCTTCTTGTTTCTACCCCTTTTTTATGAGTGGCCAATTACTAAAGCAGTCACCCTATAATTTGTTTTTTTTTTTTCAGTGGTGATGCGCCATTTAGATGGCGTTTCCGCGTTGGTTCCACCTGGGCCAGCAGTGGCGGCATCGTTCACGCATGTGTCTCCTTCAGCGTCCACCCTAGCTATAACACTTACACCATGGACTCTGACGTCGCTATCATGCGTACTACCAGTACCATCGCTTTTAACAACGTTGTTCAGGCTGCTTCCATTGCTGGTCCCAACTATAGCATTGGAGACAGCCAAGCTGTTTGGGCTGCTGGATGGGGTACAACTTCTGTAAGAACATTATTAAATAACTATTTAATGGTCAAGTCTTTTTATTTGCAACCACTGCTTGAAAATGTTGTATAATGTTGATAACGACATTATATATTGTGTTTGCAGTCAAGTGGATCTGCCTCCGAGCAGCTTCGCCACGTCCAAATTTGGACTGTGAACCAGAACACATGTCGGACTCGCTATGCTGCTGGTGGTGGCACCGTAACCGACAACATGCTGTGTTCCGGCTGGCTCGACGTCGGTGGTCGCGACCAGTGCCAGGGTGACTCCGGCGGTCCTCTCTACCACAACGGTGTCGTCGTTGGCGTCTGCTCGTGGGGCTTTGGCTGTGCTCTTCCTCAATACCCTGGTGTTAATGCTCGTGTTTCCCGGTTCGCCTCGTGGATCCAGGCTAATGCTTAAAAGGTGAATTAAAACGATGTTTTTTTTTTAAGTTGTTATTATTTCCTTAAAGCATAAAGTAATTCCATGAACGAAAAGTCTGTATATTGTATTTGTTTATTTATTGATATGACATTTCAACGACTTACTCACTAAAACATCTCTTCTTCTTCTTCAATCGGTCCCTCATTACTGAGGATCGTGGTCACTGGACGCTTTTAAGCGGACAATCTGCCTCCATCTACTCCGGTCCAAAGTTGCCATCACCACCTGCTGAAAATTGCTTGAGGACGTAGCTTCCTTTACTTGGTCGGACCATCGTGTTGGCGACCTGCCTCGTGCTCTCTTTCCTTCGGTATTGCCAACAATAACCAGCTTTTCAAGGCTGCTATCTCCCCTTCGCATTATGTGGCCGAAATAGGTCAGAATACGCTGTAGACATATTGTAGACAATCGGGTCTTGACATCTAGTTGGGAAAGGATAGACACATTTGTGCGTTTGGCTGTCCATGGTATTCGGAGCATCCGCCTCCAGCACCACATTTCGAATGCATCTATCCTCTGTCTTTCTCTTGCTCGGATTGTCCACGTCTCAACTCCATAGAGGAAAATCGGGAAAACTAATGCTCTGACCAAACGGGCTTTAGTTTTATAACTTATAGAGCGATTTTTCCAGATGTTTTGGAGGCGTGTCATAACATCTTTAGCCATGGCTATCCGTCGTTTTATTTCTGGGACGCAGCTGCCTTCATTATTAATATTAGAGCCCAGATAAATGAAACTGTCCACAACATCGATGCCTTGGATGTTATAGGCGCCCGATAGCTTTCCCACGCGATCTATCACCATAAGCTTGGTTTTCTGCCTATTTATAGCAAGCCCTAATTTGCCACTTTCCACCTCCAACCTATGCAGTATCTCCTTCATGTCGTCAAATGTTGTAGCAAGGAGAACGGTGTCGTCAGCGTAACGCAGATTGGAGATGCGCTTTCCACCAACAGCAAACCCCTTTTCCCAGCCCTCGAGAGTTTTCCGTATAATATACTCTCCATACACATTGAAGAGCAGAGGTGAGAGGATGCATCCCTGTCTAACGCCTTTCTTGATGGTAAACACATTTGAACAGTCGGTGTCTATTTTGACGAAAGAGCGGTTGTTGATGTAGAGGCTTCGGACTAAATCAATAAGATGTTGAGGCGTACCCATGTCTTTTAAAACCTCCCAGAGCTTATCCCAATCCACACAATCAAAGGCCTTGGTGTAATCAATGAAACACAACAACACAGGGCTGTTAAATTCCCGGCTCTTTTCTACGATTTGGCGAACGTTCAATATTTGTTCCCGCGTGCCTTTGCCTTTAACAAAACCTGCTTGTTCTTCTGCAATTTGTGGATTGAGAAAGTGTTTCAGCCTGTTGTTTATGATGTACAGGAGTATCTTGCTGATATGTGGAATAAGTGCCAAGGTCCTGTAGTTGCTGCAGTCTTTGGTAGAGCCTTTTTTATGAAGTGGAACAAACACAGACTCTGTCCACTCTTCAGGCCATCTCTTGGTCTTCCAGATGGTATTGCAGATGCTTAAAATCTGCTTCACACCTTTGGAATCTAGGTTTTTAAGTAACTCAGCGGGAATTCCATCTTTACCAGGAGATTTTCTATCCTTTAGACATCCAAGGGCATGTTCGACCTCTGACTGCAGAATTTCAGGTTCTTGCGGTGATAAAGTGTTTGTTTGCGCGCCGCTAGACATAGGTTGACCGGTGTCGTAAAGTGTTGTGCAATATTGTTTCCAGCGTTCCAGAACCTGATCTTTTTCAGTGAGTATGTTACCTGCTTCATCTGCGATCGTGCAGGTTCTAGTATTATGAGATTTTGTCAGCTCTTTGACCTTGCGGAAAAGATCTCTAGTCTCATGTTTTGCCGAATTCTGTTCAAGATCAGCACAGACGTTGTTGATGTGTTGGTCATAGTCTTTGCGGCATCTTTTCTGGACCTCTGTGCTGAGTTGGTCGTATAACCTTCTATCATCATGTGAGGTTAGACCTTTGCCTTTCAACTCACGTCTACGCAGAATTAGGTCAGCTGTTTCTGTAGATATAAAAGGTTTCATGGTAGGTTTTGGCAGCATGTTCTCTTTGGCAGTTTGCACAATGATTTTCTTCAAAGCCTTCCAAGTGACGTCCGGGTCAGTGGCGTCATTTAAAGAACAATCAGGTACTTTGTGTTCAATTGCCTTTCTGAAGGCTTGTGGGTCAACGTGGCGCATATTCAGCGCTAAAACTAGCACTAAAACATAAACAAACAAAAATCACATAGTACAATGTTAGGTATGTATTATGAATTTGTCACTTACAGTGTGTGCACAGTACTAGCAGAGAACTTAATGATATAAGAACGTGTAAGGTACCGTTAGCTGAATTAGTTACAAGTCACAAAATTACGCAAAATGAGCTATGTTCACAAACATAAAGGGAAATACAGAAATATTTAACAATATGACAAAAAAGGCCGAAAAAGAAGGAAATGGAAGTGAATACATTACTAGACGGTTCGTGTCGCACAGAGATCTCCAGACTCTGAGCTGGTTAAAAGTCTCGTACGGAATTGACGGAAATGGTTAGAGTAGATGTCGATGCTATTAGTTCATGTAGCGATTTTATTATAATTTCCCATTAGACGGTTCATGGGTGCGGTGCTACCAAGGTTAGTAAGACTTGCAGTTGTGGCAAAGGTAATGGTTTCGCGACCTGCACCCTAATTGCGTAACACACTATCGATTGGAATCTGAATAATTTAAAGTAAAATGCTAATACATTGCTTCATATGTTCGAAAACTTTGTCTGCTCAACAACGTAAATAAAGCAATGAATGTTGTCGATTGATAGTGTGTTACGCTATTAGGGTACAGATCTAATAGGTTTCTGTCGAGGTACAGCTATACTTAATTCCGCCAATAGATCGCGAACATTTAGTAAATCGTTAATGATTTAATAAAGAAGGATTTGGTCTGTTACGTCTCTTCGGTGTTCAAGCGAGCATATGTTAAAATGGCTGACTATTTTCAGTATGTATGTACGAATATGAAATAAAATCATGTGGTGATTACTTTTCATAGATAATACAAGTAGGTAGCAGGTAAACAAAATTATGATTGAGCATAAAAATATATGATAATAATAACGCAAGAAAATAAACATGCAACTCACAATAATTTAACAGTATATTACAAAATGAAGTTTAAAGCAATCACTGTGGCTGGTGAAGCTAGCGAAACCGACTTTCCAAACTCGTAATAACATGTAGAAGGCTTGATTTATTCCAAACCGAAGTGTTTAATTTACCTAGCAAAGAGGTAATTTACAGCAAAAAGCTGTTGCTATTAATAGAAGCAAATTGTGTTTCTAACAATGTGAAGTTTAGTGACTATTAGGTGTTAAGTGGCCATTTATGTAAAGGGAAATAAGGAACACTTAATAAGGTGTTGACTATACATGGTGTTTGGTAGAAGGACCGACACAATTTTTTGAGAGATTGGGGATGTTTTTTTCCAGCACAATATTGTTTTATTTTCAATTTTATTATGATTTCTAAAATTAAAATATTTCGTACCCAAACACAATTTTAAGACTGGAAGCACATGTCATTTTCTACAACCAATGGTACATAAATGTATGTACATTGCAGATAACACCAAAAGTTATTACGTTCTATTACAACCAAAAACAAAAAAGTTGGGACGACAATTCGGGTGATAAAAAAAAATCATATTATTATCTCAATTAACTACCGTGACAATTAAGACATGGGTTTTATAGGTGAAAATTAGGATATGACGGTCCTTATCCCTAAGAAAATAGTTGGTCTTTCTAACAACCATTCTGTATATTGTATGCATATTGGGAGAGAAAAAGAAAGATGATATTTTTTTAATACTCTAATGGCATTTTGGTGTAAATCGAAAAGACCATGAACGTTTCAAAGAGACGTCGAGACGTGATGATGATCTAGAGTCTATTTGCTTTCCAATGAGCGGCTTTTAAATGACTATTATATTATTATTATTAAAAGTCTGTGTTGTCCCATTGCAGGGCTAAGGCCTCCCTACTCTCTTTCCACTTCTCTCTGTCTAGAGCTACTAATGACCAGTTCTTCTTGAAGGAGTCCAGCTCATCCCGCCATCACCATCTAGGCCTGCCGCGGTGTTGCTTGCCATTAAGAGGGACCCATTACATTGGATCGTAAGTTTGGCCGATTGGTCGTCTGACAAGCGGCAGATGTGTCCAGCCCAATTCCATTTTACCGTGGTAGCTTTCCAAGTGACATCAGTTATCATTGTGATGGAACGGATGGTCGTATTCCTAACCCGGTCTGTTAATTTGATAGCCAGAATACTCCGTTCCATAGCCCTCTGGCAAACCTCGAGCGTGGACCTCTGCTGATTTGTCAAAGACCATGCTTGTGAACCATATTATGTGAAGAAGGGAAGTATGCACACCTCAATGAGTCTTCTATTAAGTGACAAAGGAAGATCACTCTTTATTAGATCTTTCATGGCCCAATAGCTCTTCCAGGGATTTTCAGTGCGTCTTGCAACTTCTTTGTTTTAATTACTAATTCTAATATGTCAATGTGTCACTCCTTAAAATATTCGTGATTTCAAGTGTTGACACCCTCAGTGGCGATGATATTTGGAAATGTTTCGTCGCGAGTGGAAAAATACTTGAAGATAAGTGGCTACTGCGTAAGTTAGCATTTATGTTGACAATAATAGACACAATTCTACGTAACGTATATTTTAAACAATTATCTCTATTTTAGTATTTACTTCAAAGTATTGTCAAAAATGTATTCAAAAGTCACGTTTTTATGCGGTAAGTTGGCAACTGTAGTTTTTTTGGCGTCACTAATCCTAAGACGGTTTACAAAGGTTTTGAGAAAAGAATACCTATTCAAAATATGACTCTTCAAAGACAGGATATTGCAGGGTGCAATTATTTTCCTTCATTTTCTGGTTAGAAGCCGAGTCAAGTGGAATGGAAATAATAAAATAGAACACTGCTTTTCTATTTTATATCACTTTATTTATTATCGCGTGTATTGCCATAAGGAAAACCCTTAACTCAATCGATATGAAATATAGATACACCGTGATTAATGGAAACAGTAGCTGACATTTGAAGAACAGTCCCTAGTTGAAATTATCTATCATAGATAAATCGGAATCTATGAATCAGTGTACTTTATATAAATAATGTCGGCGAACTGGGAGTGCAAGTTGGTGCATCAGTGGCTGTCAGTGGTCATCATGCGTGCAGTCATCGTGTTACTAGCCCTAGGCTTTGCTGCTGTTGTGGGTAAGTTTCTTATCATATTTCTTCCCATATTCATGCTTGTTTGAGTCGAAAGCGCCAGGGAAGCCCGCGAAATTGTAGATTCTAATGATTCATCATCATCATCTGCCCAGCCTTGTTCCAACTATGTTGGGGTCAGCTTCCAGTCTAAGAGGATGCAGCTGAATACCAGTATTTTACATGGAGCGACCTCCACACCTCGACAACCCTGTTACTAGGTAATGCGATACCCCATGGTAAGACTGGTTGTCAGATGTTCGGGCTTCAGACTACCCGTAACGCATGTCAAATATCCCGTCATCATCTAATTCTGATAATTGAATTACAATTTTATAAATAAATACCTGTTTGTTACGATCGCAAATCATATTTTAATCAACATATAACCTGACACTGACCTGTAAATTGCAAAAGAAAAACAATAAGACAATTTTAATTTCACGGGATTTTTGAATACCTTAGTGCAATTAAAAATACTTGCTCAAGATTCCGTATAGTTAAAGTTTTTATTTCATTTTCGGCACAATAGTGAGTTAACTAATTAAAACAAAGTACAATAAACAATTCACAATTTCTTAAATCCAGACATTTAATCGTCATGTTTATCATTCTGGGTTTTTATAGGAGGTATTATCCACTCTTAATACTCCTTTCCTTGAAGTTTAGGTATTTATGTTCTACCTACCTATATCGATCTCTGGTTATGATGTGCACAAAAAGGGGTTGTCACTTTCTGCAATCAAACAGGAAACTAATAGTAGAGTGTTGACTTGAAATGAGTATAGCATAAAAAAATACTATTGTGGTAGGTACAGTAATGTAAAAATTGCATAAATATTATTGTAACAATCTATTGAATTCAGATTAAATTATTGGTTACCAAGATAACGGATGTTTATAGCTTTTTTTTTAAGTTATCAATTCAGAAGCAATCTGAAAGAATACAGCGTTGTTCTGAGAACTCCGAATTCTTTCGTTCAATTTGACGTTGATTCCCTATCTGTAAAGTTGCACACTGAATTAGATTGTATGAATTAACCATGTCAAAGTCAGTTATCGTAATCAGGTATTAAGAACATCCTCAACGGACTTCAGTCTAAACAGATAATTTTGATAACTAATATGCGAAAACTGCATGAATCGACTTCGCTGTTTGTATAGAATGTTGTATTAATTATCACAACGATTTCTTGGAAAGAACGAAAATGGATGAACGTATAAACTAGGTAGACCGTACGAAAGGTCTTTCTGAAATGGTGCTACTCTAACTTCTAATTTCCCGTCTCTATGACCAAAAAACATTAACGTATATAGGTATGTATTGTTGTTTGCGATTAAGGTATACACTGAGTCACGGTCTTTTAGAAGCACGTTCATTTCATTTTTGTTTTTACCATAGCCGCTAATTTGAACCGTCTTTTACAGCCCTCCCTACAAAGCAATCTGTGATTGTTGGGGGGTCGTTGGCAGTCATCAGTCAATATCCCAGTGTCGCTGCTCTGCTGTACTCGACCAATGGTAACAACTTCAACCAAGCATGCGTTGGCACCATCGTCACTGCCAAGAGTATCCTTACTGCCGCTCATTGTGTGTAGTGAGTACACATCATACTACTCTTAAATATTACAAACCTTTGATGAAATGGCCACAAAAGTCGTTAAACATGGGCCTTCTGATGAACCCCTACAATTTAACCGTTTAACACTTAGAAAAATCCGCTTTGCAGGTGGATTTGTTCTATCAAATAGTTTATATTTTTAAATTCTATATACTATGATGACTATTTTTACCATCTTGAAAAAAGTAGGGTATAATAGGTGAACGGAGTAGAAGCCTATGGCATATCTAGCTTTTTCTTTTTTTTTTGAAAAATAAAATAATTATATCTAAATTCAAATCATACACGATTTGAATTTCAATATTTTTTAACGATATATTAAGTTTTTTCAAAATTCTAGTTTACTTCAAATGGTGTTTATTGATAGAGCAATTTATGTCTAAGCTATTGAAAAAAAAAAAAAAAAAACTAGGTATGCCACAGGCTTCTACTACTCCGTTCTCCTATTGTACCCTATTTTTTCAAGACGGTAAAAAATCATCCATTATATATTGTTGTTCAATATCCATAGTCTTGACGTAATCACTAAGCTGCCAATAACGTTACCAACAGTCGGTCTTCTATTCTTTGCTTAGAATACTAACATTACTTGCTTCCCTTTGTTCCTATAGCGGTGATGCAGTCTTCAAATGGCGCGCTCGTGTAGGGTCCAGCTGGGCCAACAGTGGCGGTTCTGTTTACATCGTGAACTCCATTGCTGTCCACCCAAGCTTCAATATTCGTACCCTGGACTATGACATCGCTATCCTTCGCACTGTTGCCTCCATCGTCTATAGCAACAATGTTCAGCCTGCTTCTATCGCTGGTGCCAACTATAATCTACCTGACAATCAGGTCGTCTGGGCTGCTGGATGGGGGACTACAGCCGTTAGTATTTATTATTCCATTTATGTTAATATTGTATTTCTTTTTTTATAGTTCCTGTTATAAATCTGTTCTTTATGTTTTGCAGGCCGCTGCAACCCCTACCGAGCAGCTGCGTCACATCCAAGCTTGGAGTATCAATCAGTACACTTGTTCCTCTCGCTATGCCGTCTTTGGCGCCAACGTGACTGCAAACATGTTTTGTTTCGGTTGGCCCAACGTTGGCACTCGAGACCAATGCCAGGGTGACTCAGGTGGTCCAGTCTACCATAATGGAATCTTGGTTGGCATCAGCTCGTGGGGCTATGGTTGCGCTAATGCTGTATACCCTGGTGTCAATGCTCGTGTTTCGCGCCTTGCTACTTGGATTCAGTCTAACGTATAATGAAATCTGCTCAAAAATGTATTCAAGATCGGTAACTTGAAAAATCTATTTGAAATGTAATATTAAAATGCATGGATATTATTGCATTTTTTTTATTGAAAACCTAACAAAATTTTTTATTTATGGAAGTATGTACTTATTCATTATTATTTGTGGTTTTTCCAATTTTATTATTTAAGCTATAATGTATGTACCAGCGGAATTATTTTTTCACTGATTAGGTTATTCTAATTGGGTTTTCCATTGAGCTAACAAATTATCAGTGTATTAATTTTAATTGCATGATAATATAGCTACCTAGTCATTAAGGGTCATCATCCACCTAATAACACGCTTCCGCCACATATTGCGTACGCGCCACATCAAATGGTAGGATTGATCCAACTTGGCCTCTTACCTTACCTTACCATAGATGATTGTATGATGTTGATTGTATGTACCATGTGGATTCTAATGTATAGTGTGTGTGTCTTGGATTGTAATGTATTGTTGTCTTTGTATTGTGATGTGATATCGTTATTCTAGTGGTCGCAAGTGCTATTGCTGACCATGAGGTCCTGGGTTCGATTTCCAGGTCGAGTAAATTGTTATTGGGTTTTCCATCAGGAATTTCTCAGTTACCGCCCGGAGTGTGGATTTATGCCCGGTTGATGACAATAGGCCCTCTTGTACATGTTCCATGGTACTATCGACAAACGCCAGGAGTTTCCAATTTCGAATCAATTTTGCTTGCAAGCTGCAATAAAATTGTAGTACAAACAAAGTACCATAGGGGCAGGGTGAATCTGTGCATACAAAAACCGGCCAAGTGCATGTCGGACTACGCACAGTGAAGGGTTCCGTAGTTGGGATGAATCTCAAGAACAAACTTAACATTATAGTTGAAAAATATGTTCTCCCATACATTCCAACTGCAAATGTAAGTTCGTATGCACAATATTGAGAGATCTACCGTGTTGTTTTAAGACCATAGACTTCTTATAGGTTTTCCTGTAATCTATAGGTATTGAATTATTTTTTGTATTTTTTTTTTTTACGCTCAGTACTATCGGAGATGGGGGGATGGTCAACTTTCGTCTATTTTCTTAAATAACTTTAATATGATTTATTTTAAAATTATAAATAAAATATATATTTGAGACCCTCACAGTAAGACCTTTTATTTCACGGTACAGTTTGCAAAACATTTTTTTTTTAATTTTCTTATTTGCCCCCGAGAATTGGCCGCCATATCCAAAATTCATTTATTTTCGTTATTTCCGACGGAGCAAATTGGCTGTGACAGACGGAAAGACAGACAGACAGACACACGAGTGATCCTATAAGGGTTCCGTTTTTTTTTCCTTTTGAGGTACGCAACCCTAAAAATCAATGTTAACGTGTAAAGGCGTCCGTTTTGTCGATAGTACACCTCTGCCTAATTCTTCGGATATTATAGACGTGATGTTATGTAAATATCAACTGGAAAAAAGTTCCAAGCTATCCATGTGAATATGCAGTACAAGAAATAAGACTTTCATTTTCTATGTCTAGTATTTTATAAAGGTTGCGAGTCCTTTCTTTGACATAATAATTATGAATAAACTCCTAACACAAGAACAGCGCCAAGGTGTCACTGACACAAGCTTATATCAGCCATTCTAGTAATAAGCCTACTGAGACACCCAATAATAATAGTAAGAGCCTTAGCTATATTAAGATTGTTCGACAGATCATAATTATTTTCTACATTCTTGCATTTTTTTTTTGTTCTTCTGCTACACCTTATATCACATAGCATAACTATTGTGGTCATTTTATGTCGCGGTATACTACTATATACAACCCTAATCTCTTCAAAGTGAGAGTGAACACGCTATTTCTGGGTAAGCTCACTCCATCGTCGATTTTGTCTCTGTCACCTCCGACCTAGACTAGAGTCAAGAGCAAACCCATCTCAAATAAAAAATAATATACTTTATAAATTACAATATTCAAGTGCCGCCACTTCGCGTCCACGTCGGTGACATGTAGTGGGTGACTACCCTAACACGCTCATTACTGAGATTACGATAAAACCCACTTACAAGATTATCTACACCGATTCCATGTTGTGAATCAATACAGTTTAATAATAATATCCACTCGTCAGCAATCATTATCTTTTGTAATAAAAAAAAACATGCGATGATTGGATATTTTTAGTCCCATAATTAGTAAATTCCAAGAAATTATGAAATAAACAGAACAGCGTCATTTATGATTCTGGTCACCTGTATCATGATTTTATTGAGGTAATCTTCTTTTGATCATCGCTTTTCACTGCCTTATAATAAGAAAGATAGCTCCTATAAATAAAAGAAAATACAAGCCGGGTTTGTTCCTTCAAAATCAAATACTTATTTCACGAATTATATATTATATTAGTAGGTATTAATTAACATCTAAACATGCATGTTTTGGCAGTGTCGTCTTCATAGAAATCAGCAGCATTCGTTTATTTTCTTTTCCTCATTATTATCATATACTCACCATGTTTATATACTATTTCGTCCGATCATCAATATCATTGTTAATAAACAGTAGATTGAGTTTGTAGAATACAACGCAGGTCATCCAAAGAATTTATTGATTAATTCATTCTCCTGCTGTTGTCCCAATCTATGTGGGGTCGGCGCAACATGTCCCTTTTTCCCATACTTCTACAGGATTATTGGTAAAACACCAACAACCTCTTAAGGGGCCATTGTACTCACCATTATGAACAACTTTTACTATGGAGCCAAACCTGAAATCGCGAAAAAAAAATCAGCTGTTCAGTACATTTATGTTAGCATTCGTCAAAATGTACTGAACAGCAGATTTTTTTTTTTGCGATTTCAGATTTGGTCCCATAAGTTGTTAGTTGTTCATAATGATGAGTACAATGAACCCTTAAGAGGTTGATGGTGTTTATGGTGTTTTACCAATAACCTTGTATATTAGTCGTCATCTCGGTAGTCACCCCCTATCTACCCATATCATAAAGAAGTTATTGATCATAAAAAACAAAACTTCCCAGGTTCACCCACTGAACTTATCTGAAGACTGCATGAAAATTTCTTCAAAATCGCTCCATTCGTTTTGGAAACCATAGGGAACATACATACATACATATACGGGGCAATTTTGTTATCAGTAGCCAAATGTTCACAGGATGTTCTACCCATAAATATGAACAACTTTCACTATGGGACCAAGACTGAAATCACGAAAAAAAAATCCTCTGTTTCATACCAAACTTACCTACTCGACCAAAATGTATGAAACAGCTGATTTTTTTTTTCGTGATTTCAGAGTTGGTCCCACAGTGAAAGTTGTTCATATTCATGGGTAGAACACCCTGTGAAAATTAGGCTACTGACAAAAAAATTGCCCTGTATACAAAAATCGATTTTTATACATATACTTAAATAGACTGAGCAAAGAAAGGTCAGCTGATCTATGTTGTAAAAATATCATCGTGAAAACTTCGGTGAAGTGAGCTGTCTATATTGTCAATCTCTAACATTAGGTGGATTGACAGCTCACTTCAAGCTCACAGAACAGATCGGCGGGACCTGCATAATGATAAAACTAGTAGTCCTCCAGAGCGTATTTCAACCATGGCGGCAGAACTCTACGGAGACCAGCCTTCGGCGCGGGAGATGTTGGTGCCGATTCTCTTGTTCATTAACAAAACTTACAATAGAGAATCGCTATCTTTTACTAACAGACAGCGCGAGAATAGGACGGCTATAGTTATGAACTAAGAGATGTCAAACTAGCTTACGCCTTGCGCTTCACCGTGTTTTTAGTCGACATGGTTTTACGTGTCTTTAACTAAATTTGACAGCTCTAATTTACGTTCGTCTCTTTCTTGTTTTATAGAGAGAAAAAGTTAGCAAAAGCCTAAATTAAGTTTAGTTTATGAACAACAGAATCAAATTAAACAATGATGCCAACATGACGGCAAGTCTGTGGCTAGAGCAGTGTACCTAAACAAGGAACAAATATTCTATTCTATTTGATTTTTAGAATGTTCTGTAAAAATGTCACATGATTACTAGTATTGTACTTTATTTCATTTTGGTTGGTTTTACGGTGTCCTTACAGGGTGCATACTTCAAATGTTTGCAATAAACTGATTTGATTTGAACATACATTTGAAAGCTGCTTTTCATTAAATGTATATGTCGTGGAAGATGCGCTTGAGCAATAAATACATCTTATTGTGTACCATACAACGTAACAACACGCCTCATACATACCTTCTATCCTTTTAAAATATCGTTCCCTTATCAGCCTATTATAAATAATGTTCTTTAAAAACTTATAGATATATGCACGTGAGTTTGTGACGTACTTTGTTGTCTTCAAGGGATTAACGCAAAGTTATCTTATTAATTGATAGATATTAAAGAATTCCGGTAGTCATTATTATTATGAGCGTATTTTCACACTCGTTATCGTCGTAAGTTATCCTCGTTATCGTTATTAATAACAACACTAGTCCAATACCAACACTGAGTAGGGGCGCAATAAAACCTGCAAAAATATAATTTCTTCGCTCCTTATATAATAATAATAATAATAATTTATTAGCAAATTATTAGAATAAGAAATCCTTACTAATATTACTAGCAGTTCTGTGAACAGTAGACCTCATGAGCACAAACTTTTTGCAACAATTAATATACCACTAAAGTTATTTAAAACGGGATATTTGCCGTGTTTGTTTTTTTTTTATTCATCAGATCTTCACCATTTTTTTATGAGACCAACTTAAAGTTAACTTTCAAATCAAAAAGAAACATCGAAATCGGATCTCATAAGGCGATATAAATCTCCGACGACAAAAAAAAAATCTATAAAATCGTAAAAGCTGTATAGTGTATACCAAGTTTCGTCCAGATCGGTTGTAAAATACGACCTCTAGAGTACTCCTCTCCAACAAACTGACAGATGAAAGGAAATGCCAGACTTGAAGCAAAGACGCTTCGCTCGCTCCGTCCATAAAAGCGAAAATGAGTCTTTGTTAGTTTGTTACGCACATGGCACATGGGTAGACCATGACCTGGATTAGGACATGAGATACTTTTTGTCCCGGTGGTACGTTGCCGTGGGATGATTTACGACCTCCACGCGGGTGAGCCGCAGGCAAAAGATAATGCGTATATAAGGGGAAGACTGAAAGTCGCACCACTGACTGAAAAGTTATGTGGAAATCGGTTGTCATGGTATGAGCATGTGATACTTAGAAATGAGGAAACTTTTGAGTATGAATGACTTTATAAGTAGGGGAAGACTAAAGAAACAATGGATGGATTGTGTGAAAGATGATATGGGTAGAAAGGGGCTGACTACCGAGATGACAACAAATACATTTGGATAAGGGCAACAGACTGATGAATGATTAGAGTAACAGTTTATTAGTTATTTAGGTTCGCAATCCCTTAGCGGCTGACTATTTTCTATTTTTAGTGTATTTTCTTTTGTACAGACTCATAAAATTACTTATGAGACTAAAACGAACACTGAGTCGTTTGCTACGCCTCTTCATCGTCTTCTGACTGCTTTTGTCCCATTTGAACTTAGATTCGGCACAAATTCTATTATATTTTTCCATTGATAAGGAAATGAATAATAACGTGGCAGCTAACAGGGAAGTCATGTTATCATTCACTCCCTTTTCATTCATATCATCTCTCACACAATCCATCCATCTCCCTCTTCTTATTTATTCATCAACATTTGTATTCAACAGTCTCTTACCAATTCCTTCTAATTAGTTGTAATAAGAACCGATAATTGAGGGCAGTCTGTTAGCCATAATATACAAAAAGCGCAATTGGTGAATTATGAATACTTGTGTTTAGATTCTGAGTTTTCTGTCGGCACTGATTTCACTGTGTAGTTACAGTAATTGCCCTGCAAGATACGAGAACAGACTATTCTTTGATTCTATTTCTACTGCCATTGCTTGGATTATTCCGATCTGACACCCTGCTTTGTCCCCTTAGAGGAACATATCGGGAAAAACGTTTAATCTGTCCCACTGTTAGCAACTTTAATAAACAACTGTAATAAAGTTCGAACTGTCCTCTCGTTGTTAACAGGGGGACAGATCAATTTTTTTTCCGATCTGTTCCTCTAAGGGGACAAAACAGGGTGTCAGATCGGAATAATCGCATTGCTTATATGTTCTACACACTGCTAATGTTAAAAATGATTTTAAAAGAATGATTGTCATCTAATAATTACTAGGCTGATCCAAAAGTAATGATAAAAAAATAAAAGTATTTAGCTGAATAACTATTCAACACGAATAACTATTCAAATGAATGTAGGTACCTCCCGGGAATTGTGGTCTATTTATATGAATTTTTATGCTGACTTAGTCGGTAAATAAGCAAGCAAAAAAATAAAAAAATAAAAATAATCATTAATCGATTATTAATCGACTTATGGACCAGCCCTTGTAGTTAGTAGGTGTACCTAAGACTGAGCAGAAAAACAACGTTTGATTCGCTCTTATCTAAATGATTTCACAAAAAGTAATTTATCATAATATGAATGATATTACACACTTAATATTATCTACTAAATAAGATTAAAATGGTAAGATTGTCAGAAACTTTGAAAATCCGACTGCCTAAGCCTAGTGATTGGGATTTTCCGGGTTTGTTATGGCTAGATTGCTTTTTGGTTGCGGTTGTCCACTATGCAGTAGTCGCTATGCCCAGGTACAAAGAAAAGGCTAGGTTTTTCCATCAGGAATTACAGTTCGGCCGATTTATCTTGGCAGGTCCAAACTTCGCACAGAAGGCTGCGCAGTATGATTTTTCAGGAAGCGTATGGTGACATGAGGCAAATGTGAGTGAGGAAACGTGCACGAAACCTCTTAGTTATCGATAAAGATAAATCGGCCGTAGTGTGAGTTCGGCGTACCTGTACTTAAAACCCATCTTAAATAAAAAAAAAAAAAATAGGTAACACTTTGAATTGAACCCAGGACCTCATGCTCATCTGTAGCTCTTGCGACCACTAGACCACGAGGCCAATTTGCCCCTCCAAAAATGTGTCCAGCTTTTAGGTAAAAGGACATGGAAATGATTATTGCTTTAAATTGTCTTTATCAATAGGGAAAAGTAGTAGCAATAATACATTTCTGGGTTGAGATAAAGCAATTTAAATGAATGAACAATATATCGATAATATGATAAGAGTATCTAAACTGTACGTGAACGTGATAGGTATGCGTCAGCTTGAAATACCTACTCTTAATGAAATAATTGCACGAACACTAGGACCATGGGGTCCGGGTGCCCACTTGGTTTTCCGAGATATATTATATCCAAACGGTTGGTTGTCCCTTCACGTGATCAGAGGTGTATGTTCGGGAATATACTTTAACAGAATGAATAAACACTGCCTTAGGAGTCTTAGGGTTTTAGTTTCTGTTAATATCAGATACAACCGTTTGTTTGCAATACATTGACCTCAATGTCCAGTATAATTTAAATAGTACCGTATAAACATTATATTCAGAAAAAAAAATGTTAGAAACATACGTCTCATTTTGTGTTTTTAAAGAAAATAATATTAAAGCCACGATCTATCTCAAGTGAAATAAGAATAGACTAAGGGTAGATGAAGTATTTCGTTGCCTCATAACCAAAGTTGTATTTCATAATCTACCGTAGGCATCTATGCGAGGTAAAAGGCGAATGTAGTAAGCGAGACACTTTTTAGTCTAAAGTGAGAAATGAAACTGCGAGACAAAGGCACAAAATGTCAAGGCATGGGCCGATACGTACCTACACCACCTATGGTGCACCTATGCACCTTTCATTTTATTAAGGTGTAAAAAGTTCACGTATAATTTCAGACCAATGTTAAAATAATTAATGTGTTTAAATAATTTGCATGCTATTGTGTTATGGCGAAATATGTCCTGCAAAAATACAGTCGTGAAATCCAGAAAATCTGTAAAAATTAGATCACGCATACAAAATATGAAACTTATCATCGCCTCTTGCAACACATACTTACTACCAATTAGGTCATGCAATCTCTCTCCGATGATACATACATACATGCATAATCTGACGACTTCTTCCCATGTGGGTAGGCAGAAACTACAGAACGTCGCATGCTACGATCCTTACATACTCATCTTGTCTCATTTACGTTCATGAACGTACAGCTTGTCATACATACACGCTGGTTGCGAGTACTACGCAGCTGACCTTTCTGAAGAAATAATAAAAACTTTAAACTTTATTTTCAGTTTCTTTAGTACCTGACACCTTATTTATTGACCCACAGTCCGTGAGATTGTCAGTAACTTCAAGACGTTGCTGGCCTTCTTCGAGGAGCTGGGGTGTATCCATAATCGATTTTCCCACCCTTACGCAAAATACTCATATTGACGTAGAGTTGTCTGTTTTCAAATTCTTTCCTTTGTCAAATCAGGACGTATAATACCTTTTAAACCGTAGTCTCAGTTTTCGTATGTCGTATATAGTCTACTCAGTTCCGTAACGTTGAATAGACTACTGCATAGATAAATACTACACTTGAAAACAAAAATATAAAAATAGTATAAACCTCAAGGCTTAAATCAATGTCTAGTTGACATCAAATAAAATACCTTTTAGTATTTGAGACTGGCCATTTTATCACACTAATATTATAAAGACGAAAATTTGTGAGTGTGTGTTTGTATGTTTGTTACTCTTTCACGCAAAAACTCCAGAACGGATTTTGATGAAACTTTGCACACAGATACTTTATAACCTGGATTAACATATAGGATACTTTTTGTCCATATATTCCTACGAGTTCGAGACTTACACGGGTGAAACCGTGGGGAGCTGTTAGTGAAATATTTGTCAAATATGTTTAATATAATGTTACTCGTAGTATCACATTTTTAATTCTCAACTGAGTGTCATTCTGTGACATTGATATTATGAGCACGGTAATACTGAGTTGGTAAAGCAGTAAAGCAGATTTTATCTTGCACCGAGCAAAAAATGTAGGACTATGCGTGTGAGTGTGCATGTGTGAAGGTGACATACGTTTTTTACGGTTCCGTAAAAAGAAAGAAAAACAGAACCCTCACATGATCACTTCGTTGTCTGTCCGTCCGTCTGTCTGTCTGTCAACACCATTTTTCTCAGTAATGCGTGTAGGTATCAAGTTGAAATTAATATCAAATATACGTAGGTCTACGGTGCATTGGAGCCAAGCTTCTAAGTCAACGCATTAAAAAAAAACGACAGCTCTTCACATGAACTGACCAAGACTATGTCTGGACTTTAAAAGAGATTGTGACCTCTGAGTTTGTCTTTCTTCTCAGAGTATTCAGATAGGAAATGCCAACCTCATATAGTTTTAAAAAAACACGATTGACGTGTAAAAGTGTTTGTATAAACCTACTTATAGAAATAAAATCATTTGACAAACGTTCATTTGTAGTTTTATCACATAAAAATATATTATTGCGATTACAAACTTACGTTAGCTGTTGGAGAAATGACCGTGATGTAGGGTCGATGTATTGGAAAACATTTTTTCAACTACGAAGTTAAGTTGTTTCTTGGGATAAATTTATCCCAACTACGGAACCCTTCATTGTGCGTGGCCTGACTGGCCAGTTTTTACTATAACAGCTTTACTATAGAATACAGCAATTTTATTGTAGAAAAACTTTTTAGCAAAAAATAAAACCGAAACACAACACTACAAAGTGAAAAATAACTTTAATTTCGGTAGTCGATGTCTTTGGTTTTGTATTTTCGCTTTTTGCCACCGACTTCCGAAATTAAAGTTATTTTTCACTTTGTAGTGTTTTGTTTTGGAAGACCGTTTTATTTTTTGCTAAAAAGTTTTTATTTTTCACTTTTTAGTTGTGGTACCTACCCCACACAAATTCGAATACCACTACCTGCTATGTAAATAACAGTGATAGTAAGTTTTTAATAACTTCATCACATCATCCACATAAACTAAGTGGGAAATATACGCATTATTGAAGCTTACTCAAAAACTACCCAAGCAAAGTTCATAATACTTATATGGGACCACCTCGAAAGTATACCCTTTCAAATAAAAAAAGAATTTTCCAAATCGGTCCATCCGTCTTTGAGTAATCGCGTAACAAACATACATAAAAAAAAAACATACAGACGAATTGAGAACCTCCTCCTTTTTGAACTCGGTTAAAAATATAGTAGGTAAACCACTGAACATTGCTATAAATCACGCACGCAGAATTTATCATGTTGGTGTGTCTGTGAGTATTCACATTAAATAAATACTATAAAACAATTAAACTATTTTTACAAAATTTTATTTAGCTTCACTTGTGATCTTTCAAAAAAGAAAGTTCCCTACTTATGCGTTATTCAGGATTCAAGAGGTGTAGTTGAATACGCGAGTGATGAGATCGGGAAATTCAGGTTGATCGCATCCAATACCGAAAGATCTGACACCAACAATGGCGTCGCGTCGTTGTGGACGCGACTCCGGTAGAACAAATTTTAATGAAGTTTTCATAGAAATTGTTCCACCAGGGTTGCATAGCGCCGTCGCATCGCGCCTGTCTGCGCAAGCCTTCACAAATATTATTAGCTCAACGCCTAGAGCGACCGTCTTAAAAAATACGTCATTTGAATACGGAATAAAAAAATATTATATTGGTCAGTGACTGAGATGTTAAAAGGTTTTTCTTTAAAACTGGGTTGTAACCATTTTATGCAATGCCATGAGCTTGAAAAGTTGGTCAGGCCAATTCTTATAGTAGCTACGATACTTCGAAGTCCACAAAATCATACCACTTGCAAATAATCCTGTCCATTAGATGTGCGTGCAAGTACTCGCAATTAACACGACGAAACCAAAAGGCGGGTTGGAGACGAGACCAAATAGAGACAATAATAATAATGGGGCATAGTTTAAGTGTAAGACTGCTGTAAGCTTTTAAAAATGTTACAATGTCGGATTGATTCACTGGGAATAAATCTCCGAAAGTATTTGTCAAGATAACTTCGTCACCGAAGTATTCACTGAATTACAGCCAGCCGTCTGATGTCATAGGACTCTTTCGTCGATATGGACATAATAATAAGTCATAACGTAAATAAACAGTATTCGTAGTTTTTTACTTTTTACTACTTGACTTTTATTTCATATTAAGTTTACAATGATGTTAAATAGAAAAGAGAGAGCAATATAACATGTATTTTTAATTGAAGTACGTTACTTTATAATAAATAGTAACAATAACTGGGTGGTTTACCCTGTAAGGCAGTTAAGTCTTTAGAGAAATATAATATAAATAAGTACCCTAATACATTACTCACGAATAGAATTAAGTACTTTTTTTTTGACACCGAATAGCGGGACTAAAACTGTCCCGCGCGAGACATTTAATTCTGGCCTAAAAATCAGGACGTCTCGCCAAATTCGGGAAGTCTGGCAACGCTGTTAACAGACAACCACACATCATTCGTAACATTTTGACATTGACAGTGCTGATTATTCGTGTTTAAGTTTACTTACGTTCGGTTGGCCGAACCATATTTTGTGAGAATTGCCTACTTGACGCAAATAAAAGATTTTTTTAAATAAATAAAATAACAAATGCTAAAAAAAATAATAATATTTTAATGATAACATCTATGCAATCAAACAATCATATCTATATAATACCAGTCCATTATTGTCCCATTGTAGGGCAAAAGCCTCTTACCATACAAAGAAGGGACGAGCTTATTTTGCTTTGAAGGCAAGGGTTAGGTATAGGTAAGTGTTCGAGAACATACACGCTGTTTGGTGAGCTACTCCGGTAGAAATTTAAAGCAGTGCCCTCCTTTTATTTCACCATCAAACTTCATTTACGATCAGTACAGGATGAACCCTGTTTGAGAGAGAGAGACGAATGAACAGAGGTCTTATACCACCTCTTCACAAAGTACTAATTTAATTTAAGAAGACTACCAACGTAATTTGTCACACGGAGCAGAAATGTATATATAGGAAATAGGTATAACTATATCGTTATTTATCAAAAAATAATTTCCGAGAAATATTAACTATTATACTTAATATTTTGACAAGCAGCTTCTAAGGGTTTTTATAAGACTGCACTGAAATAGGGCATTCCATCGTCCAGGAATCCCTTAAACGTATTAAAACGAGAGAAAAGAGTAAAGACCAAAATAGTCAGCACGAAAATGGCGTGAGTCTTATTTTTACTAAAATTTTAATTAACAGAGATTATAGACGAGTTCTTACCTAATTAACGCGAAATATCTAATGATTAAATATTTTGAAAACATTACCTGTTAGATCAGATAACAGTGATAATAAAAAACAGCAGATAATATAAAAGAGCATACACACTGCTACTAGTGATGACGTCGAAGCACTAAGAATAGTTGGTCGCTGTGTTTAAGACAATGTTTGTGTTCTTTCTCCAGAACTTGCTTACCTACTGACAGGTTATATGAGTTCATATAATTATTTATTTTCTTTGACTGTAAAGGTCAATTTCTTTTATTTTTATTTATCATTGACATAATCTACTCATTTCAATGTTTTTTTTTTATGAGTGGTATTGCAATATGTGGTTAGCTAGTGACCTCGATAATTGATCATAGATTTCTTGCCTGAGCAACCGCCAGCACGTTTGTCATGCTCCCTTAGATGTCACTGCTTGCGATAGCGTCGGGGGTCGGGTTGTCACCTTCCTTCAAATATGGCGAGGGGGGTAATTGCTGATCTTTGCGTTATGCTCATGAACGGGTGCTGTTTGTGGTGACTGGTCGTCTTGCTGACCTTGGTTTTGGTTTGTTATTAGTATTTTAACTCATAGTTTATTTTACTTCGATGGTCCTGGTTTATCATTTGTGACTTCGAGTTACGACCACACGTACGGCTATATGTAAATCACACTTTTTATTATTTTTTACTAGAGGCTATTAAAAAAAAAAAAAACTTAAAAAGTTTACCGGCTTTCATATCCTCGGTCCACGGCACTGATAAATTAATCAGGAAAATACCTAGCCTCCACACTGGTTAATTTTGATGTGCCTTGTTTTACCGAGGCTATTGATGCCTGGAGACTCGCTTGCCCGAATTCTGACCTACCCGACAATCCATCTTCCCAGAGACGGTGGAATGAGCCGCTCTGCAGAGTAGTACAGAACAATTTACTTGATACGTCTGCTACTACTGCGGAGCGTGCGCGCCTACTGGCTGTGGGTAAGTGGGAGTCGGGTTTGTGGCTCCATGCACTACCATCGTCGAACATAGGCACTTTGTTCGACGACACTACTTTCCGCCTCGCCGCTTCCCTGCGACTAGGAGCTCCCTGTTGTTCTCCTCATCGCTGTCACTGTGGTGAAGTTGTCAACAGCCTCGGACACCACGGCCTGTCTTGCAGCCGGAGTGCGGGTCGCTTAGCGCGGCACGCAAACATTAATGACATCATCCGACGTGCCCTTGTTACCGTCGGCGTTCCAGCTGTATTAGAACCCAATGGCTTGGCACGCGACGATGGCAAGAGACCGGACGGCATGTCTTTATTTCCATGGAAGGTGGGTAGGCCTTTAGTGTGGGACGCAACGTGTGTCGATACTCTTGCGCCTTCCCATCTTCCTGGCACATAGTGCTGTGCTGGCGCTGCTGCTGCGGCTGCGGAAAACCTCAAGCGGCGGAAGTATAATAACCTTATCAGTAACTATATTTTCGAGCCGTTTGGGGTTGAAACCCTCGGGCCGTGGGGTCCGTGTGCTCATGCTTTGTTCAAGGAAATCTCCCAACGGCTGGTTGACACTTCCCGTGACCCAAGGGCAGGCTTTTACCTTGGCCAGAGGCTAAGCATTGCCATACAACGTGGCAATGCCGCCAGTCTCTTGGGTACATTACCAGATGACAGCGATGCGGATGAATTTTTCGACGCCATATTTTAGTTTTTTTTTAATAGTTTTAGTTGGTTAGGATATTATTTTTGTAACTTTATTTTAGTGTTAGATTGTTTATATTATAATCCATTTTAAAATAAATTGTTTTTTACTAGAGGCTTCTATTTAGATATAAAGTTCTGCTTACGTTTTTAGTTTTGTATTTTTATTTTTGCTTGAGCATAGTTTTCGATTTTTTTTCTTTTTTTTTTGGTATATTGGCGTGTGCTAGCTGACTTATCAAGTGAAATAATTAAATTAAATTTAATGTTTGCGTTGCGTAATGTACTTAGATATATTATTTTGTGCAGTGTTGTATAGAATATTTTTTTTTTAAGTGAACAGGCAGCTGTGCTGCTGGGGAGTTCGTTGCGCCACTTTTTCTCCCCAGCTAAAGCACTAGGAAGTGGAGAAGGGCGGGCGTTTTGGGGGGACTGTCTTATGTATTTTTGACGTTCGAAATGTGCTGATTCTCAGCTTAGTTTGAATAAATGACTTTTGATTTTGATAATTTTGCCACTGTGTAGGGGTTAAGAGCCTATACTACCTCAAATGGCTTAGCATGATCCTCCGTTGTGTCGAAAAAACTGCGGCATCAATTTTGAAATAAATATATGGTAATGTTTGACGAAAACACGATTCCATAAAAAAAATTCGATAGAAAAAAAATCCCAAAGTTCCATCCAAACAGAACAATAAACCGTTGGTATTCAAAAAATACTTCAAATTAAATGATGAAACTTTGCATACTAACTGAACTAACTATAAAGCAGATCTTATGTGTTTTATTTTTTTTTTAATTACCATTATTTTCACCGTAATACGAAATTACCTAAACTATCGGCGTTTGTTTGTTCCCTGCCGCTCAACACCCCCGCTCAGCCTCGCTTCGGCTTTCAAACGGCATAGCTGTGGTGCTCAGAACACACTAGTATGAACACACTGATAACAAGTGAGGTGGTGCGGGGAAGTGGAGCTGAGGTTTTATAGGCTCTTAAGGTACTTATCTACTTTTCTTTGTAAGCTCGTGTTTGTTAATAATAAAAAAAAAAAAAATATTGGAAAACCAAAGAAGAAAGGATCTCAGAATGGCGGCAAAATATTGGACAAGAAATAATGGAGTTTTTGTCAAATTTGTCTACAGATATTGGCATCATCATGCTTAAAATAATAACCAAAGGGCTATGTTGTTATAACTATAAAACAATTGGTCGAGAGCGAGGGGGGGTCAAACAATTAAGGTTCCGAACCAAACTACTCTGCGCAGTCTGTGGAACGGTCGCATGCCTGCTGTAGTTACTGTATTGCACCTAATTAAAATAAACTGCGTAAGCTGGATTTTTTAAGGAAAAATACAATATCTAAACGACATGGGTCAAGAAAAAAAAAGCTTCTCTACACTATAAAGATGAATGCTACATACTCAGGGCAAAAGGCTTTCGTAAGTAAAATATGCGTTATTTTTAGGTTCCGTAGTCAACAAGGAACCCTTACAGATTCGCCATTTCTGTCTGTCTGTCTGTCCGCTGTTTCGATTAGAGAATCTTAGTACTAGAAAGCTGTAATTTGGATGTTAATCACGCCAACAAAGTTGTAAAATAAAGTCTTCAAAAAAAAAATATTTTGGGTGGCTCCCCTACACGTAAATTGGGGATGACTTTTATTCTCGTCTATCCCATGGTGTGGGGTGTCGTTAGATAGGCCGTTCAAAAATGTTGCGGGAGTGTGAAAAACATTTTTCGGTTCAGCTTTAAAGTGCTAATTTTTCCCCCCGCCAGCTAAATGGTTGTCTTTAGAATGTGAAAAATATTCACGGCAGTAGTAGAACGAAACACACGTTACAAGAAAAAGTATCACGGCTAACACATACAACAATGTAGAATCGGCAGAAAATACAATTTGGAAACAATCACAATAAAACAAGTGTCAGATTATCGAAAATCAATTAAACTAAACAAAAAATCACCATACATCGTTATTTAGTACTTAAGTTTTTTCTTCTAGTCAGCATTTTAGAACAATTGAAACACAAAATAAGGATTTTAACTGGTTTAAAAATTGTTTTATAATATTTTAGTGAACATTAAAATGATCACAGCTCATTATCTTGAATCTGCAGCCGAATGATGGGGACGCATTTTAAGATTACCTTATTCAATCAGGCATGTGACATCACTGATCTTGTTATCACTTTCTTTTGTAGAGCGCTATCTCGTTTTTGCAAATCATGCCACTGTTGCCATTAGCAGCTACGAATGCTGATCCCCCCGGTTAAACTACAATGTTAAGTTTGTTCTTTGGACAACGTCATCCCAACTACGGTACCTTTCATTGTAAACTACGTTTTGTGCAAAAATATTTGATGGGAAACGACCTTTATTTTTGGTCTGAAAATTCGCTGATTATGGCAACGCAGGCAAATAATGTGCTTATGGATGCAACGGTACAGGGATCGTGGGAATATTTAAAGTTAAGTTATGACATTTTAAACTGGTTTGCGTAGACGCGTCAAAAAAAAAAGGCTGAAACTTTGGCCTTCATGTCGGTACCTAAGTATGGTCCATTACAAAAAAAAAAAAAAACATTTATCCGGAAGAATAAGTAACTTTCAGCTTTGTTAAAGGTATTTAGGGTAGTTTGAAACCCTTTATAATAACTTTATTAAAATCAGAAATCTAGGATTTTTTAATTAAAATTCCTACAATGCATAGATTTCGTAAAAAAAACCTGTGTTTACCGGACAAAAAGTGATCTTATAAGGGTAATGTTTTTGAACCGACTTCCAAAAAGAAGGAGTTTATTGTTCGACTTTATGTGGGTTTTTTTATATGTATGTCCACCAATTTCTCCGTCAATTGTGGACAGATATTGAAAGAATATTTTTTTGTTAGAAAGGGTGTGCTCTCGAGGTGGTCCTATTATCACCAAGTCAGAATCTGATTAGGTGATCCCACGGAAATCGAGGCGAGATGATATAGGCACACCTATATCGAATTGGGTATTTTTATAGTAGCTCGTGCATATGCTATCGGAAAGCACCATTTGGTGAAGTGAAACTTACGATGAAGACCACGGATGGCCATCGGAAGTACTCAATAATAAGTATTTCACGGGTTGCGATTCGATTACTTGCTCGTGATAATGCATAATTATGATGAAGACGAACTGATGGTGACTTCACCATCAGCACCAGTTCTCCTGGTACTTACCAGGAGAACCCCTCAATTAAAGTCCCTGGATCGGGAAAATAAATATTTTGTAAACTAGGTGATGAGCAATTGACATTAGACTATTGTAATTTAGCTAGATTATAAACTGAAAAAAAAGTGAAAAATAAAACACTTTTTTACAAAAAAAAAAACAACCGACTTCCAAAAGACAATCACTACAAATTGGAAAATAACTTTAATTTCGGAAGTCGGTGGAAAAAAATCTAAAATACAGATCCAAAGATACTGACTTCCGAAATTAAAGTAATTTATCAATATGTAGTGTTTTTTTTAGCGGTCGGTTGGTTTTTTTTTTTTTGGAAAAAGTTTTTGAAAAGTTCGGAGTTTCAGGATAAACAATCATGATAATATTATGTTCTTTGGTTTTAAATTAAACATGTTAATGTTATGTTAATAAACATCCAAACGTGAATTTAAAAATGTCACCAATATTATCGTAATTTTTTTCCCAATTTTTCTCATCTATACACGTCTTTAAGTTTTGGTATAGATTAAACTATGATAAATTGATAACACTATTCTAACACTAAAGCCATTTAATCTTTTCACGTAGTAGTATAATCAGTCAAATTTGATATAAATACCATTCACTTACAAGGATTTCCAATCACTCGTCGACGAGTAACTAACAGTATGCGTGTCCTTGCTCTGCTAGCCCTTTGCTTCGCGGCCGTCGCAGGTATGTTCTTAAGAAAGCTTGTGTGTTATATTTTTACTAAAAAACATCAGAATCTTCTATCAATTTCTTATAAGTTTTATTGTTTGTACTTAATTTCATAAATGGAACTTAAACAGCATTTCAATTGAAAATTGTTTTTTTTTCTAGCCGTCCCTTCCAATCCCCAAAGGATTGTGGGTGGTTCCGTCACCACTATTGAGCAGTACCCCACCATCGCTGCTCTCTTGTACTCATGGAACTTGGTCACATACTGGCAGGCGTGCGGTGGTACCATCCTCAACAACAGGTCCATCCTCACCGCTGCTCACTGCACGCACGGTGACGCAGCCAATAGATGGCGTGTCCGCATCGGCTCCACTTGGGCTAACAGCGGCGGTGTTGTCCACAACTTGGCCTTGATCATCAATCACCCATCATACAACTCTTGGACCATGGACAATGACGTCGCCGTCTTGCGCTCCGCCACCACTTTCGTTCAGAACAACCAAGCCTTACCCGCTTCCATCGCTGGCGCCAACTATAACCTCGGTGACAACCAAATCGTCTGGGCTGCAGGTTGGGGCACAACTTCCGTAAGTTTATGATTGCTTCCGTGTTCTAAAAAAGTAATATTTTTAGTTTTGTATGATCGGAGATTAATTTTGCATATTTTTGTTTTGTAGGCTGGTGGCTCTGCTTCTGAGCAGCTCCGTCACGTCCAAATTTGGGCTATCAATCAGAATACTTGCGCACAACGCTACGCTGCCAGTGGTATCACTATCACCGCCAACATGTTGTGTTCCGGCTGGCTCGACGTCGGTGGTCGCGACCAGTGCCAGGGTGACTCCGGCGGTCCTCTCTACCACAACAATGTCGTTGTTGGTGTCTGCTCTTTCGGTATTGGCTGCGCTCAGGCTCAATTCCCCGGTGTCAATGCTCGTGTATCCCGCTACACCGCTTGGATCCAATCCAACGCATAAGAAGTGACTTGTGTGGTTATGTTTTTGTAATAAATAAACTGTAACCCACAAAATGATTTAGTTTTCGTTACTTCCATAATACTTTAAAACTTCAGTTTAGTTTTAACCTATACTATAACACAACTTACTAATTACACCACGTTCAAAATTAAATGACTAACTAAATGCTGGCGTGCCGTGCTATGCGACCTGCACTCCTGCAGCAGGACAGGCCATGATGCCCGCGACTCTCGACGGCTTCACCGCGGTGACACCGATGTGGAGCAACACAAGGTGCGCCTAAGCGGAGACACGTAGCGAGCCGAAACGATAAGGCATCCATCATAGTGCCTATGGTGGAGGGGAGCACCTGAAGCTACAAGCTTGACTCCTGTTCTCCCACAACAAGCAGACGGGTACGCTCAATGGCATTAAATGACGTGTTTACTAAGGTATATTCCGTATAATATTGCAGAGCGGCACGTCCCACCGTTTCTGGAAGGACGGGTTGTCGAGCAAATCAGTTTTGTTATGATTAGGTACACAAATAATAGGTTGGGGAAAAAGTTTCTTCGCATTTTTTAAGAAAATTCAAAACATTTTTTAATATAAATAATAATTTTTCTGTGGGGAGTTTCCTGACCTCATGAAATATAGTAAAATAATACCTTTGTTTAAATCAGGTAGTACATCAGACCCCACAAATTATAGACCTATTTCAGTACTACCTACGTTTAGTAAAATTTTTGAGAAATTAATTTTAGACCAATTGCAAAGATTTTTTAATAAACATAAATTATTACATAACAAGCAGTTCGGTTTTACAAAGGGTCGTTCAACTACTGATGCCGGTGTTGAACTTTTAGGACATATTTATAGTGCATGGGAAGACAAATGCGATGCCTTGGGCATCTTTTGTGATTTGTCCAAGGCATTCGATTGCGTTCTTCATGAAACGTTAATCAGGAAACTCCGCCATTACGGGATCCGGAACACCGCTCTGGATCTTCTTACTTCATACTTGAGTAATAGGATTCAGAGCGTTGACGTTAATGGAAAAAGATCGCCCGGATCTATAGTAACAATGGGGGTCCCACAGGGCTCGATTCTTGGTCCTTTCTTATTTCTTATTTATATTAACGATTTGCCCTACCTCATTAAGGATAATCATGATATAGTTTTGTTTGCGGATGATACTTCACTTTTGTTTAAACTTAAACGTCAGCAGCTGGTTACTGACGATGTAAACAGAGCGATCTCAAGAGTAGTTCACTGGTTCAGTGTTAATAATTTACTCCTTAATGAAAAAAAAACCAAATTCATTAAGTTTACACTACCTCACGTTAGGCAGGTGAAAACTAACGTGTTGATAAAGGGCGAAGAGTTGAATCCTGAAGATAGCACAGTATTCTTGGGCTTAACTTTGGATGCTAAGCTTCAGTGGGGCCCACATATAGATAAATTGTCAAAAAAGCTAAGCTCCGCAGCATACGCTGTTAGGAAAATTCGTAATTTAACCAACATAGAGACAGCCCGTTTAGTGTACTTTAGCTATTTTCATAGTATAATGTCGTACGGTATTCTGTTGTGGGGAAATGCAGCCGACATTCAGACTATCTTTGTTTTGCAGAAAAGAGCTGTTCGATGCATTTATAAATTAAGTCCGAGACAATCTCTCAGAGAGAAATTTAAGGAGATTAATATACTGACTTTGCCTTCTCAGTACATTTTTGAAAATCTTTTATATGCCCATAAAAACATTAAATTGTTTAAAAAATACAGTGATATCCACAATATAAATACTAGGAACAAACACAAATTTGTTGTACCTCCAACAAGGCTCAAGAAAATAGGTGGGTCATTCAGGTGTCAATGTATACGCTTTTATAATAAACTTCCAAGCCACGTTCAAGATCTGAGTCTTAATAAATTCAAATCATTCATTAAACGCAAGTTGTGTCAGAAAGCTTTTTATACCGTTAAAGATTATATTGAGGACAAAAAGGCTTGGGATTGAACTGCTCCAATTTTATTTTATATTATTTTTATTTTTGCATACTGAATGTTGACATTAATATTTACTTTGTAAGTATTATATTATTTTACTTTGTTGTGAATGTGAAGACTATGTAGGTCATTGCCTTTTTTTTTTTTGTTTGTTTTATTTTTTCTCTCAGTTATTTTTAATCATGGTCTGGCAGTTTGAGTAATCTATGCGGCCTACCCCAATGTCCTTTCTTTGGTATTGTTCGTCGAATCGTTGAGCTAGTTGAGCTGCGCGATTACTGACAAATGCGTGCACTGACTGGACAGGTCCTCTCAATCTGTGTGGTTCTTTCCTCAAAAGACCATTTCAGACACCAATCTACATGGTCTTCACATGAAGTGACCAAGATTATGTCTGGACTTTATAAGAGACTGTGACCTCTGAGTTTGTTTCGGCCTTTCTTCTCAGAGTAGTCAGATAGGAAACGCCGACCTCATCTAGTTTAAAAAAAAAAATTGACTTGTAAAAGTGTTTGTACAAACCTACTTACAGAAATAAAAATCATTTATCATTTATCATTTATAATATAGTTTATTTACATTTAACTAAAGTACATATGTAGGTACCATTTTGTTCGATAACTTTTTGCCATCTTGTAGGTAGGGACATGATCCCATTGCTATAGAAATTTTGGGACTTCTGGTCAAAATACCGCGACAAGTGGTTTTGGCAGTCCTCTCGTGATGTTAACCTGACACTGCCTAAAGAATTCTGAAGAGACCGAAACAGGTGGAAATCTGAAGGTGCAAGGCCAGGACTATACGGCGGATGCATTAACACCTCCCAGCCAAACTCTCTTAATTTTTGCTGAGTGGCTAAAGATGTGTGAGGTCTAGCGTTATCATGATGAAAAACCACACCCCTTCTGTTGATTAATTCCGGCCGCTTTCTCTCAACTTCTTGCTTTAATCTCATCAGTTGTTCGCAGTAGAGTTCAGAATCAATGGTCCTACCGGGTGGTAACAGCTCATAATGAATAATGCCCTTCCAATCCCACCACACACACAGCATCACCTTGTTGCGAGTTAACCCGGGTTTCGCCACAGTCTGTGAAGCCTGACCGGCCTTTGACCACGACCTTTTTCGCACGTTCTTGTCATACGTGATCCACTTTTCATCACCAGTTATCAGCTTCTTCAAAAATGGTTCGGTTTCATTACGTCGTAATAAAGAATCACAAATGTGTACACGGTTCATTAGGTTTCTTTCAGTGAGCTCGTGAGGTACCCAAATGTCGAGCTTTTTTGTGTACCCAGTTTTTTTCAAATGCGCCAAAACTGTTTTGTGGTCAATTTCCAGTTCTTCAGCTACGTAGTAACTACTGATATGCCGATCTTGCTCCACTATTTCAAAAATGGCATCCATTTTATCCGTAATAGGGCGACCAGAGCGACGTGCATCTTTGACATCAAACTTTCCGGATTGAAAACGCTTAAACCAAATTTGTGCTACTCTCACAGACACTACACTAGGTCCATAAACATCGCAAATTTTTTTCGCGGCTTGCGTTGCATTTTTACCTTTTTTGTAGTAAAATTTTAAAATGTATCGAATTTCTTCATTAGATTCACTCATCTTGACGGTACGAAAAACAAATGAAAATCACACATTTTCCTAATTTGAATTATAAATTATGTTCTTTAAAATTTAAACTTTCAATGATACCAAAACCAGCCAGATACAAATAGTATAGCCAAATAGATTTTATTACAAGTTCATACATACTATAATGCGAATAGACTTTTTCCCCAACCTAATATGATTATAATCCGTGATTTTGACCTGACAGAAATATTATAGTGATAGTAAAATACGTTGAATAACTTAACTTCGAATTGTTGTTTGCTGGAAATCCTAAAAATCTAAATTAATTTATCTGTTTGAAGGCAATGTAATCCAGGACATTAGTATTCCGTGAGCTTTGCTCTTAGTTTTGCATCATTAGCCGAAAGATAATGTTGGTATATTTGCCATTCGATTTAGGGTTACCAGAATGCTACTTTTTACAATGGCAATTTGTTGCTTTTCGAAAGTTACAGGCCGACCGCCATAAGTGGGACTCTCCTGTAGCTTTGCCGAGGGCGGGGCGGGGTGGGTGCCCACGGAGATTATGATGAATGTCTTTTAAGCATTTAATCGCAACTATTGTCGTAGCCGATTAAGCTAAAACTCGCGCACATACTGACAGACGTGCGGTATGTATTATCCTCAACAACAGGAGCCTTCTTACTATACCGCGTATTTTTCTACTGGGTGGCGCAAAAGTCACGACGGGGTTTTAAAAATAAAATATGACATTTGCACTGTTATTTTTTTTTAATTAAAAAATACATTTTGGAGATTCATCATTTATAAGTTCACTGCTACTAGATAGTGTACCAAAATAATAATTATAATCGTTTTTGAACATCATCAGTTGATTATTCAAGCCGAGCGAGCATATTATCGTCGTCACTTCCAAGTGGGTAACTCTCCCTCAGAACCCGTGATTCGACGGACGGTTGATGGCACGTTTTCAGCAGAGAGGTTCAGTATCCGATCTCTGAAATACGGTTGCTAACACCTCATGTTATGAAGAAAGTAATGAGAAGTGTTCTCGAAAGAGCCCATAGACATGTGAGGATGTAAATGTAATTTACGTAACATAATATTCAAAACCTAACTCGAAAATATCTCCATTAATATATTTTATAAATAAACGATATTATTATTATTATTTACATATCTCGGGTCCCTGTGATCCCGGACCTTTGGAAGGCTTACGCGGGGTCGAAGCCAACTCGCAGAGGCCCCTTAGATAATTTTAAATGATGAGGAGGCACCAACCGACGGTTATCCCTATAAGCACTATGCAAGTGCACCCAACGACAACCCCCGGTTGGTGCAGGACTATTTTTGTACGTGGTTTGGGTGACTAAAGTGTATTGGTGACTTGAACTATGGAAGAACTATGTCCCCTGCCTGACCAATGTTTATTTTAATTACGGATTGAAGGACAAACTTAACTTTGCGGTTGAAATTAATATTTTCCCATATATTGTTCTACGTAATATGAATTTTGTGTATTTTCTGCATAATTTTTTTGACTTTAAGAGCTAAAAATATATGACTCACAAAATGTATTAGGTACTTAAATAAAAAAAAAAAACTCTTAGCACACTACTAAAGTTTCTATTAATATAATTCAATTATGATTGAAACGACACGTGGCGCCATCTATTATCAGAAGAGCGTTATTGTTGTTTTCCTCGGAAAAAGTACTTTTTTTGGGATAAAAGGTACCCTATGTCCGATTCTGTACACGTGACAACGTATATGCAAAATTTTAGGACGATCGGTTCAGTGGTTTAGTCGTGAAAAGGTAACAAACAAACTTACTTTCCCATTTATAATATTAGTTAGGATTAGGATATTAGTTAGGATAGTTAGGAGGTCTCGTCCTCCCTCTTTCCTGGGTAGTGTTAGTCGCTGTACGCAAGATCGAGAGTGATGTTGTAGGTTTTGTAGTTCAGTTTTGGTCCAGCTTAATATACCAAAGGTACTGTATGTCTGGCATGCAACTAATTATTGACAATGGATTTAAGCCTATGTTTAAATTGTTGAGTAAGTTTATTTTAAATTTCTTTATGTTTTCGAGGGTGGTGTTTCCTGTTTTTGGTCAAAGTGATGTTAATAACGCGTTGTAGATAATTTAGTTCAGTTTTAGTCCAGTTTAATATACCAAAGGAGTATGTAAGGCTGGAATTTCAAAGGTTATATAGCTTTAACTGTATGTCTGGCATGCAATTGAGTATTGAAAATGGATTTAAGCCTATGTTTAAATTGTTGAGTAAGTTTATTTTGAATTTCTTTGTGTTTAATATTGCTGAGCTTGAATATATCCTAAATATTTGTGTTTCGTTTTCATTTAAAGACTCTATGGTTTTACCTGTCTATATGGTGTATCAATGTTCGTAAGTTTGGCCTGCACCCTAATTGCGTAACATGCTATCAGTCGGAATTAGTTTCACTTTGACATTTCAACAACATTCATTGCGTTATTTACGGTGTTGAGAAGACAAATTTTTCGAACTTATGAAGCAATGGATTATCAATTTGTTTCCAAATAATTCAGATTCCGATCGTTAGTGTGTTACGCAATTAGGGTGCTGCCCTGACTGAGTTGATCTTGCAATTATCGATTAGATCTAGATGATGATCAAGTTCATGCAAGTCGTCTGGTGTAGAAGCGTATAATTTTATGCCGTCCATATAAAGAAAGTGGTTAATTTTAAAGTTTTGTGTGTCAGTCTGTAAGTCATTTGTAGTGTCTTTAAACGGTTTAAACGACTTTATTGTAAAATGTTTTGTGTTAATTTGTTGGATAAGGGATTTAAGGCCAGTCTGAACCATAATGGGCTCAGCGAGTCACCTTGGAATATCCCTCATTGGATTTTACTAGGTTCAGTTTCAACTATTCCTGAAGGTGATCTAAGATGTAAGCGTGTCGTCCATTGACTGAGCCATGGTATTATTTAAAAAGGCTACAATTAGAGGATTTATCTTATGTATTATATTTTCAAAACTTCAAGTACCGAATCGTACGCTTTTTAGGGTTCCGTAACTCAAAAGGAAAAAACGGAACCCTTATAGGATCACTCGGACAGACAGACACACGTCTGTCTGTCCGTCTGTCACAGCCAATTTGCTCCGAATCTAATGGACCTATTAAGTTGAAATTTAGTATACGTATGAATTTCTATGACCCAACATACACGTGTAACGTAAATAAATGAATTTTGAATATGGGAGGCAAATAAGAAAATTAAAAAAACAAGTTTTGCAAACTGTACTGTGTATATCAAATGAAAAGGCTTAATGTGAGAGTCTCAAATATATATATATATATATATATATATATATTTTAAGTTATTTAAGAAAATAGACAAAAATTGACCGTTCTCCCCTTATCTCCAAAACTACTGACCCTAAAATTTTGAAAAAAATACAGAAAATAGTTCTATACCTATAGAATACAGGAAACCATATAAGGAGTCTGGTAAATCTCTCAATATTGTGCGTACAAACTTACATTTGCAGTTGGAATGTATGGGAAAACATGTTTTTCAAGTACAATGTTAAGTTTGTTCTTGGGATGACTTCATCCCAATTGATTTATTTCATTTCATTCTCAATCTTATAGGGTTCCATGACGAGCCTAACGAGTTTTCTGTAAACAATACATAAAGCATTCAAAAAGTACAGTACCTTAGTTTTTTCAAAGTGATACATCTCC
Source organism: Dicycla oo (assembly GCA_948252095.1). NCBI lineage: Eukaryota > Metazoa > Arthropoda > Insecta > Lepidoptera > Noctuidae > Dicycla > Dicycla oo. The sequence goes on from OX411711.1 coordinate 27,527,067, forward strand.
ATAGAACGAATTTCTTCAAAACGATACATCAAAAAATTAATTCATATTTTTGTTTACTGTCTCTTTCTAACAAAATCAGGTGGTTATTACGTTAGTATTTTAATTAGTTTGATTTTGTATGTAACGGAGAGAGTACGCAGTTTTTTTTCGAGTTTATAAGTTATGATTAATAAAGGATAACGGAGAATATAACACGCCAGTTGTTGAAGTTGAAAGAGGACGAAAATCGAGACGTCATTGAAATACTCCGAAGACATCTAAATATACTGAAGATGGGAAAAGCGATCCAGATTTGGACTGTAATCACCATTTAGACAGAACGTCACAACAACAGTTATTGCATCGCCAAATGAATACTATTTAATTATAAGTAAACATGGCCATGTCAACGAATGGAGTAAGGATTGGTTTAATTATGATATGAAAGCTAAGGCCAAAGATATGATAAAGGCAAAACTTCCATTTAAAATAAGCCAAACACGAATAATACACTATACTGTAGTTAGAACCCGCGCTATAAAAAATGTTGAAGTGGGTGTTCAAAAGGTATATTCTGCTGAGCCAATGACAATTGAAGTTAAGAAGAAAGGCGTCAAATCTTTCTTGCAGTTCGATTGTGTTCAGTTGCCTAAAACCTACATGGTTTCTTCAAAAAAGAAAGCAGATGTTGAAAATTTCCTGAAATTCTGTGATATATCTGACGATCCTGATGCTCAGATATTTTATGCAGATGTGCTCTCGAAGATGACAATGTTCGACGTAACTACGACGATGAAGAACTAGTAATATAATATACTTCGCAAATTCAACTAAATGTCTCGCGTTTATATAAAAACGAGACATCGACAGTAGATGTATCAAAGTTGAAAAAATTCGTAGTTTTTGATGCCATTATTTTGGTGTGATTATGTGTATTTTTTTCTATTGTACAAGTTAATCTCAGTAAAATAATTCTTAAATTAACCGGTAATTTCATTTAATATACCATATCTAAACCCTTATAAATAAATAAATTACATTATTGAAAAAAATATTATTTTACGATGTATCGTTTTGTAAAAACGCTCCTCAATTACGGAACCCTTCATTGTGCGTAGTCCGACACGCACTTGGCCGGTTTTTTTATAGTCTATGTACATAGTGTATAGATCTCTTTTCTTCCTTTGGACCTGCTTAAGTATAACTGAGTCTATTGTAAGCTGTTCTTTGCAGCGTTGACTATACTTTCGGCAGCCTTTTTGGTCTTCGGATAATATTGTATTAATATCAAGATGTTGATAAATGATATGAGTGATGCACGAAGTTATTATGTTATAATAATATATTGTTTGTAGGCATGTTATGGGTCTATACTGTGCTGTGTTTGTGCTGTCGTTGCTGTCTTTTCATATCATATAGGCATCATTGTTGGGTTTTTAATGAAGTAGTTGATGTGATTATAGAGGTATGGGTGAATGTGGGCAAAATTTTTATACCAAAAATGTGGATGTAGTCTGAACCTGGTGCTTTCTAGTTGTGTAGTTTCTGAAGGACATCATGGAAAGTTTCTATCAGAACAAATTCGAACTCCATTTGTTCAGTGTGCCTATAATCATTATAAGTATAATGTACCGTCTCTATTTTAATCCACTCAGCTTCTGTGTTAAGACATATTGGCCTCTCCCAAATTTTTGACCAAAATTGTCGAAATTCATCTATCGGTGGTAAACTATGGTTAGTGTTATTTTTATTTTCGCTGGGTACTGTTAGATTTATTGTGGATTGCTTTAATGTTCGATGAAATTGCTTTTCGTTATTTCTAAACTTATTATTTTGAGTTTTGCGAAGTGTGCATATAATGGATCTGTTAAATCTACTGTTCACAAGAGTAAGTTTCTGTTTAAGCGTGTCTAAAAAGTGTGTGAGTTGTGTGTTTAGTTCATCATGAGTTAGTGTCAATACACTAACTCATGATTAACTAAACACACACAAAGTAATACAATTATTACTTTTCTAGAATTATGTGTACCTCTCTAACAAGCTTCTGACCTCTGTCTCCTTGCATGTGCGCAGTTAGTCTGCCGATTTTTTTTTTCTTAAATATTTAACTATTAATTTTAATCTTCTCTGACAATTAGGTTTCTTATTTTTGGTAGATTAATTTTAGCTGAATTCTCAGAAGTGAAGTGTGAAAGTTTACATCCATTCGTTTTAGCAGCTGTCCAAGAAGCACTATATTATTACTGTTTGCAGGGTTTCAAAATCTGTATCTACATTGACATATTTTTTAAGATAACGTTATTAATGTAACTTGTTATTTGTGCTAATTTTTTTAATGGTTTTTGTTTCGGTATGTAATTTCTTTTAGTGGGATTAATGTTTTTGAAATATTGTAGTTTGTGAGAGAAAGTTTATTCTAGTTCTTGATTTCTTTGAATTCTTGTTTTTACATTTGTAATATTATGTTCTGTTTATAATAGTGTTGGTCAACGCTTGAAAGTCAATGCTATTCAAGAAATTTGGCTCATTTTTAACCGACTTCCAAAAGGAGGAGGTTCTCAATTCGTCAGTATTTTTTTTTTGTATGTTTGTTACGCGATTACTCAAAGACGGATGGACCGATTTGGAAAATTCTTTTTTTGTTTGAAAGGGTATACTTCCGAGATGGTCCCATATAAATTTTATTAAATTTGCTTGGGGAGTTTTTGAGTTAGCTTCAATAATGCGTATATTTCCCACTTATTTTATATGGATGATGTGATGATGTTTTAATAACTTCCTATCACTGTTATTTACATGGCTATATCTACAATTATTGTGCTCAATTATGTATTCGAATTTGTGTGGGGTAGGTTCCACAACTAAAAAGTGAAAAATAAAAACTTCTTAGCAAAAAATAAAACCGACTTCTAATACAAAACACTACAAAGTGAAAAATAACTTTAATTTCGGAAGTCGGTGGCAAAAAACGAAAATACAAAACCAAAGACACCGACTTCCAAAATTAAAGTTATTTTTCACTTTGTAGTGTTTTGTTTTAGAAGTCGGTTTTATTTTTTGCTAAAAAGTTTTTCTACTTCTGCTTCTTGCGTGTGTGTATGATTCATTAACGTAAGCAGTTTCCTGTGTTATTACTTGTGGATGCTTGCGCAACTATATGTGAATGGTGATATTCTGATTGGCTATAAAGAATCACTTGGTTTAGTCAACTCTAGAGTGTCTAGACTATAAATGCGAAAGTGAGTTTCTTTGTTGGTTACGCTTTCACGCTAAAATAGCTAAACGGATTTGGATGAAATTTGGAACATGGGTAGACTATGACCTGGATAAGGAAATAGGATACTTTTGATCCCGGCGCGCAAAAGCATTCCTGTGGGATAATTTCCTACAAACACGCGGGCGAAGCCGCGGGCAAAAGCTAGTGATAGATATTACCAACCTACACAATAAAAAATAAATATCCTAAGAACATATTTTAACACAAAAATGACTACCTCTATTCTACACAAAGCAATAATTCATAATGACAGAAAACTGACACCGTTAAATATGTTTGACAAAACTTCACAAATATTGGAGTGGACCCAAAAGTCACTCCACGGAAGACATGCGACATGACCATTTTTTTTTTTTTTTTGTCGTGGAGAAATGCTCATGCATACTGCGCTACCACGGGGAGATAGTGCACTTATGTGGGACTCCAACCCACTAAAACTCCACGGTGTCCTCCTCTGCCACTTGTGGCGGGAACACGGGCACGCGTTAGCACTCACCGTGAACCCGCCGCGGCTGTCCGTCACCGGACCCTCCTCTGGGGAGCACCCCCATCACCGGCGCACAAGAACACATTGTGCACCGTGACCACCCCATGGACCAAATCAGCACATGGGCGCCAGGCGACCCCGTGTCTAGTGCCCCACCGCGTCCGCCATCAGACGGTGGCGACCCCGTCAAGGCCGCGGAAGGTAGGGAGAGCGGCGCACCGCAATACCGGCACTCCTCTCCCGCCGCGACCTCCAACCCTCAGCCGCGATGCCTCCCATACGACATCGCGGCCCGCCTCAGTTGCGATGTCGCCCAAGCGGCACCGCAACCTACCTGTTGGCCGCTACGTCGTCGACTTCCTGGAAAAAGCCTTGACGAGCGGCCCCTCCTCTGGTTCCTCTTCGCTTCACCGCGGGTGACCAAGCCACAGCTACTGAGCCCCCCCGCCTCGACAATGCGGGGGGATGCGACATGACCTGTGCCAACCTAAAGTCGATAAATTAGCATCGAACGAATGGCTCAGGCATGGAGATCTTTTCCCTGAGACTGAAGGGTTTATGACAGCAATCCAAGACCAAGTAATCGAGACCCGTAACTACCAAAAGCATATTATGCGAATCCCCCTTTCAACAGATATTTGCAGGCGATGTCATAGTTCTTCCGAAACTATTCAACATTTTACTGGCGCATGTAGAGCAATAGTTCAGACTGACTATAAACACAGGCACGATCAAATAGCCAACATAATCCATTAAAAACTTGCTATAAAATATGAATTAATCACTACACCTCTAGTACCTTACCACAAATATAATCCTGAAATACGATAGTTACTGTAAGCCCGCTGTATCTCTACGTTGACGTCGTGGTGGGGCTTGCTCCGAACTTTAGGTCTGTGCCGGTAGAGTTTACTTTGCAAGGTGTAGGATGAGAAGCCAGACCAAGAGAGATACAGAAACCCGCAGGGCAGCATGTGGCTAGCTGTAGCGACGCCACGAACCCATATCTCCTGGGAGAAGTCTTGTTCTTCACTCCTGGCTTGCCTTTATTGGCCGGCTGGAGTGAACACTGACGAGGAACAGAGCTCCCACCTCTTCCTTGCCCTTATTGGCCGGCTTGAGTGGAGATTTGCAAGAGCAAACGTGCATGGAGGAAGGAAGTATTCCAGTAAGGTGCTGGTAGGGATCATGACCGTACTTCCGGCATGGTTCTGATAGCCGTGGAATACCTCTCCACTCCTCAAGCACCTCAGGAAGTGTTGCCCCCTTGTGGCTACGTCACTATGTGCTTGAGATCATTTTCGGGGGCCCATTATTGAGTGTGCAAGTCACCCCCTGCCATTGTAAGTAAGTGCTCATTCTCAGCCTAGTTTGAGTAAATGACTTTTGATTTGATATGAAAAAACGCTGTTTGCACATTCTCAAACATTTTTTTAGGGTGCATAGATTTTGACTTAATGAAAAATAAAAAAATAAAATACCGTTCCTCTCTTTATCTCCGAAGTTTGCATAGAGAAAAGTCTGAAATTATTCTGTGTGATATAAGTTTATGTAAAGATTACAGGAAAAATAAAACGATGTCTCTAAATAGCACAGTTTTTTTTTAAATACTCTTTTGCAAAAAAAAACGGGCACTTTAGATTTTTTTCTCTACTTCAATGAAGAAGAACAATAAAGAGGTTTTATTAATTTCACTATGTACTCACAGCAAACTAGATACGTTTGCAGGGCACACTAACATAGATGTTGGTGTGCGTAAAATCAACGAGTGTATTACTTCGCATATTTATTAGTGTTTGCTTCACAATAACCCGTTGTCCACGCACACACTTGTAATTTCTGGCCACTTTAATGTTGTAGCACGATTGTTACAGGGAATATGAAGTATAAATTTAGCTAAAGTAACAATCCTCTCCGTGGCGCATTAGTCGAGCGTGCGGTAAATAATAATTATCTTACGCCGCGCCGTAAGTTCGAATCCGACTGCCAACGCCTCAATGTTTTTGTATGTTATAATGTAATAAAATAATAGGTTGGGGAAAAAGTTTCTTCGCATTTTTTAAGAAAATTTAAAACATTTTTTAATATAGTTTATTTACATTTAACTAAAGTATGTAGGTACCATTTTGTTCGATAACTTTTTGCCATCTTGTAGGTAGGGACATGATCCCATTGCTATAAAAATTTTGGGACTTCTGGTCAAAATACCACGACAAGTGGTTTTGGCAGTCCTCTCGTGATGTTAACCTGACACTGCCTAAAGAATTCTGAAGAGACCGAAACAGGTGGAAATCTGAAGGTGCAAGGTCAGGACTATACGGCGGATGCATTAACACGTCCCAGCCAAACTCTCTTAATTTTTGCTGAGTGGCTAAAGATGTGTGAAAACCACACCCCTTCTGTTGATTAATTCCGGCCGCTTTCTCTCAACTTCTTGCTTTAATCTCATCAGTTGTCCGCAGTAGAGTTCAGAATCGATGGTCCTGCCTGGTGGTAACAGCTCATAATGAATAATGCCCTTCCAATCCCACCACACACACAGCATCACCTTGTTGCGAGTTAACCCGGGTTTCGCCACAGTCTGTGAAGCCTGACCGGCCTTTGACCACGACCTTTTTCGCACGTTCTTGTCATACGTGATCCACTTTTCATCACCAGTTATCAGCTTCTTCAAAAATGGTTCGGTTTCATTACGTCGTAATAAAGAATCACTAATGAGTACACGGTTCATTAGGTTTCTTTCAGTGAGCGCGTGAGGTACCCAAATGTCGAGCTTTTTTGTGTACCCAGTTTTTTTCGAATGCGCCAAAACTGTTTTGTGGTCAATTTCCAGTTCTTCAGCTACGTCGTCACTACTGATATGCCGATCTTGCTCCACTTTTTCAAAAATGGCATCCATTTTATCCGTAATAGGGCGACCAGAGCGACGTGCATCTTTGACATCAAAATTTCCGGATTGAAAACGCTTAAACCAAATTTGTGCTACTCTCACAGATACTACACTAGGTCCATAAACATCGCAAATTTTTTTCGCGGCTTGCGTTGCATTTGTACCTTTTTTGTAGTAAAATTTTAAAATGTATCGAATTTCTTCATTACATTCACTCATCTTGACGGTACGAAAAACAAATGAAAATCACACATTTTCCTAATTTGAATTTGGAATTATGTTCTTTAAAATTTAAACTTTCAATGATACCAAAACCAGCCACATACAAATAGTATAGCCAACGAGATTTTATTACAAGTTCATACATTGTATACTATAATGCGAAAAGACTTTTTCCCCAACCTAATATTTTACATTTGTTTGTTCAATCCATTGTTTAACTATTAGCAAGTCTTCTTTATATTTGGGTTGAAATATATTAATTGTCTACCCTCTAAAAAGGATAAATCATTTACAAGTTAGTAGTTTAAGCTCATCGTCATAATGCTATTGACTATCAGGCTTTCGTTACGTTTTTAGACATTATACCCTGCGTGTTTTGAGAAGTGCTTTTATTTGTGAATCAATATGAATCACTTAACTACACTTTTTGGGCCACCAAGATACAGGCTGAGCCTAGTTTGGGGCCCACGGCTATTTCTACTTTGCTTGTTTATTATTTTCATTGTATTCTCTGTGTCTGTATGTTACCTAACTAGTGTGTGTGTAAATAAATTATTCTTATTTTTACTTATAAGAGCTTTTTTTTTGTGGTTGGAAAATAATCAAATAACTTCTCCCGCTCTGGGTGGAGCGGGAGGGCGTGTCAGACTTCTACTGACTAAAACCCACCCGTGTTCCTTCAGTTGCCTGTGCCAGGGCCACGGTGACTCTTTCGTACAACCCGCAACCCTGGCGGGACACTTATAAGAGCTGAGATAATTATTTTGCATGAGTAAAACGTTTCAATTAGTGAGATACGTTCAATATCGGTGAGTAATAAACGTTTTATTATGTTTAAATTATCCACATGTTATTGATTTTTGTTTTTTGTAACAATATTTTATTATTGTTTACAGAGAAGAACTGTGCAATTGTGAGTCCATCGTTATGCAGATTCGGGAAGCATTGATCCTTGCCGACCAGGACCAAAGGCTGGATTTGCATACACAGATGCCAATGCGCGGCACCGTGATATAGTTACTGCGTTATGGCTGAGCCCTTCCTCTCTACTTGTTCCACGGCGACTAAACATGATTTGACATTACAAACTGTACGGAACCACTTGCGTGCAGCTGGTGTGAAATGCCGTAGGCCAGCCAAGAAAATTTTACTGTCATATATTCATAGGCAAAATCGGGTACGCTTCGCAAGAGAATATTTGGATTTCGATTAGTGCAATAATATATTTATATTTAGCGATGAAAAATATTTTAAGTCAGACAAGGATGGTCGCAAAATATTATGGCGAAAAGATGGTGAGCGCGATAATAAAAAAAAAAAATTCTTCCATGCAGGTCTAGTGGCCGCATTACTTTGGGATATTGGGGATGAATGTCGTCAATGGGTCCCGGCGAATTAGTGCAGGTGTTTTACAAAGCAAGCTACCAACTGTGCGCGTTGCATACCCGCAAGAACACATTTACTTCGTGCACGATAACTGCGCTGTGCATCGCGCGCGACTTGTGCAAAGTTGTTTAAACGTCCAAGAAAATTTTACTGTGATTGAATGGCCATCAAAAAGTCCTGACCTGAACCCCATTGAAAACCTATGGGGTCATATGGTGCTAAACTGGGACTCATCTGAAGTCAGGTCTAAATCGAATTTAGATGATGTTGTTACCTCGACATGGAAATCATTTCGTGGCACTGACTTGAGTTGTAATAGGGTTGCTAGCATGAGGACAGAGTTACAACAAGTAATAGATAGAGAAGGCGCACCAATCGGCTATTAATAAAAATATCAGGGGCTAAATAAATTTGTTTTATGTGAGTGATGTTATTGTTAGTGTGATTACAATGATACCTACATGTATCTTAATATATAACTTACTAACATGTTTATTCATATCACTAATAAATAAACACCCACTTGAATATGAAAAAATAACGTTAATTCTTGTCCGACTTAGAATATTTGTCATGCACAAAATTTTATAATTTGTAATTATAATTTAAAAAAAAACCTAGTCAATAAATATTGTTGATTTCTTATTACAAATTGTTTTTTACTTCTATATATTTTTCTCGAATAAATTTCTTATTATCACGTAATGCAAAAATAAAACTTCATCAAAATGAAAAAGAATATTTTTTTTAATCGTGCTAAAAGTCGACGTCGGCGTGGCGGTGAGACTCGATCCTAAGACATTTGATTTACCAGTCAAACGCCTATATATTTATGCCACGGGGCTATTTAGTAACAAAGTTAAATTTATGCTTCATATTCTTTCTTTTGTTAGTGTTTGTGACGCAAATACTAATAAATAGGCGAAGTAATATACACCCGTTAATTTTACGCACACCTTCATCTAGGTGTGCCTTGCAAACCTAACTAATTTGCTGTGTGTACGTACTGGCAAGTCATTTGAAGCATTCTGGCATGATTATTTACGTTCCAAATTTAAATTTTGAAATTAACAAAAGAAAAATAATGATTATTGTGGATTTTTGTAAAATTGCTTTACTAATGGCGCGAATTGCTGAAACGATTTTTTTACTGATTACTAAAATTTTAAAACTTTTTGGATATTTTCTGCAAATTAAACAATTTAATCTTTCTTTTTACATTAAATACCACGTTTTGATATGAGTGATAAAGCGATAAGGGCCGATAAAATTATAGCCCTACTTGAATAAGGTTGTTCGCAAACTGATGTCTCTCAGCTGCTAAATGTGAGTAGTCAACTGTCCACAGGACGGTATCAAGAGACCGGTTCAGTCAAAAGAAGACCCGGTTCGGGAAGAAAACGATGCACAGAACCAAGAGATGACCGCTTTTTGGTGAGTCAGGCATTGCGGAATCGTAAGGCGTCATGTGTGGACCAGAAGAAGAGCCTTGAAGAAGTAAGAGGAGTTAGAGAAGTTAGCTTGTATGCTGCAATATCAGGAGTTACCGACCGGGTCGGGGCCCTAAATTACTCCGTGAGCACCGTGTTGCTCGACTTCAGTTTGCTCAAAACTGTGCTTCATGGACTTTGGAGGACTGGAATAAAGTATTGTTTACTCATGAAGCTAGAACCTCATTGTGTCACTCCTTATGGCGGAGGCTCCGTTATGCTTTGGGGAGCAATTAATTCGACGGAGCGTACGGAGTTAGTTTTCATAGAAAAAGAAACATTAAATGCACGCCGGTATAAAATGGAAGTCCTAATTCCATATGCACAACCCGCATTGCCTGCACTTGGGGAAGTGGACGACAATGCTTGCCCACACCGTTCTGGCGACATGGAAGCGTACATGCAGGAAGTTGGGATTCGCCGTTTAGATTCGCCAGCTCGAAGTCCTGACCTCAATCCAACTGAGCATGTCTGGGATGTTCTAAAGAGACGGGTAATATCAGTGCAACCTGCTCCACAAAACATCAGGGAGCTAAAAAGAGTCATTGCAGAAGAGTGGGAACGTATTCCTCAAAACGTTATTAAAAACATCGTGGAATGCATCCCACAAGGATTCAAGCTGTGACTTTGGCAAGAGTAGGTCACACTCTTTATTAGGTTTTTACATTTGCAATTTTATTTAATTAAAAAAAGTAAAAAAAAATCTTCTTGTCTTTATTGCCGACCACTTTGAATTCTTTAAAGCTCTTGACCGGTTTTATTTTCAGCAATTTTAACACTGCAACAAACCCGTATAATTTTCTTGTAAATTTGGAACATTAAGTAGGGTTTAAAAAGACCCATTGCAAAGCCGACCATCTACGCATTCTGTACTTTAATCTAAGTAGGCAAGTAACTGCGCAAAACTGTTTGCTGGGTCTGAAAAAATAATGTTTTGTCTTTGATGTCCTAAACAAATAAAATTCCTACATTGCATAGATTTCGTTAAAAACCTCATTATCTGACGGACAAAAGGTGATCTTATAAAGGTTATGTTTAAAGTTCGGAGTCTTAAAAAAAAAAAAAAATTAAAAAGGTTTTAAATTTAAAAAGTAATTGTACCTATATTCAAATGTGAATTTAAAAAATGTTTTAAATACTGTCGTTAATTTATTCCCAATTATTCTTATCTGTCTTACATGTCTTTGAGTTTTGGTCTGGATTATATAATATGATAAATTGATAATAACTTAACACCAAAGCCATTTAATCTTTTCACGTAGTAATATAATCAGTCAACTTTGATATAAATACCGTTCACTTAAAACGATTTGCAATCACTCGTCGACGAGTAGCTAACAGTATGCGTATCCTTGCTCTGGTAGCCCTTTGCTTCGCGGCCGTCGCAGGTATGTTCTTAAGAAATCTTGTATCTTTTACTTAGTCTTCTATCAATTTCTTGTATTTTTTATTGGCATTAGCATTTTAATTGAATAATTGAATCTTCTTCTTTCTAGCCGTCCCTTCCAATCCCCAGAGGATTGTGGGTGGTGCGGTCACCACTATTGATCAGTACCCCACCATCGCTGCTCTCCTGTACACATGGAATTTGAGCGCATACTGGCAGGCGTGCGGTGGTACCATCCTCAACAACAGGTCCATCCTCACCGCTGCTCACTGCCCGTTCGGTGACGCAGCCAACAGATGGCGTATCCGTGTCGGCTCCACTTGGGCTAACAGCGGCGGTGTTGTCCACAACTTGGCCTCGTTCATCATTCACCCATCATACAACACCCGCACTTTGGACAATGATATCGCCGTCATGCGCTCCGCCACCACCATCGTTCCGAGCAATCAAGTCCGACCCGCTTCCATCGCTGGCGCCAACTATAACCTTGGTGACAACCAAGTCGTCTGGGCTGCAGGATGGGGCACAACTTCCGTAAGTTTATTGATGATCCCTCTCTTGTTAAAAAAGATCAATATTCCTGTTTTTTTTATTTTTTATTGGAGAATAATATTTGCATATGTCCGTTTTGCAGGCTGGTGGTTCCGCTTCAGAGCAGCTCCGTCACGTCCAAATTTGGACTGTCAACCAGAATACTTGCGCACAACGCTACGCTACCGTAGGTGACACTATCACCGCCAACATGTTGTGTTCCGGCTGGCTCGACGTCGGTGGTCGCGACCAGTGCCAGGGTGATTCCGGCGGTCCTCTCTACCACAACGGTGTCGTCGTTGGTGTCTGCTCTTGGGGTCGTAGCTGCGCTCTAGCATTCTTCCCCGGTGTCAATGCTCGTGTATCCCGCTACACCGCTTGGATCCAATCCAACGCTTAAGAAGTGACTTGTCAGCAGTGTGCTTAAGGTTATGTTTTTCTAATAAATAAACTATAAGCCCACGTAATGTTTCAGTTTTCATTAAGTTTCCATAATATGTACCATTGCGGACATTTGCAGTGAACGTGTTGGTTGAAAGGTGTTCAACCAAATGTACATATATTACAAAAATACAGAGTATAAGTTATTATTAAATATTTCAAAGGTCGTCAAATTCATGAGTGTCTGAAAATTCTGGTAATCCTGACATCCTGCTCTGACACACCCATAGACAATATTTATTGAAATACTGCCAAAAAACAACTGTACTTTGACAAACCAATAAATTACTAATAAATTGATATTACAAAATATGAATTAAAGTCAAACAAGACAATAATTTTATTAAAATACTAAACGACCTAACAGCTCTTAGTAGATACAAATAGAAGGTTGAAAAGGTGGTTCACCGCAAATGCTCGGTTGTTATTTAAAGCTTCAGTTTAGTTTTAGAAAAGAAGATCTGATACAACATACCTAATTATTACTATTACTACACATAGTTATTCTACTCTTTGTATTACTAGCTGACCTGACAAACGTTGTCCTGTCAAAATTTTAATAATTCATACAAAATTCCCATAGAAAATGAAATTTCAGTTTTCCCGAATTTTCCCGGCAACTTCAAACATTTTCTTTCATACAAATCTTGTCCAGACAATTACAAACATAACAAAAAATGAATTATCCAATTTGGTGCAGTCGTTCGGAAGTTATGCGTACATACATTTCGGCGATTCATTTTTATATACTTACAGGGTTATTTGTAAAACACCAACAACTTCTTAAGCGGTCATTGTACTCCTCATTATGAACAACTTTTACTATGGGACCAAAGCTGAAATCGCGAAAAAATTCAGCGGTTCAGTACATATGTTCGTGTAATGTAAATGTGTAATTTTATGAGCACAATGACCCCTTAAGAGATGTTGGTGTTTTACCAATAACCCTGTATATAATTTGTATCTATTCATACACGAAATCTCTAAAGGGGTCACTGTACTCATCATTATGAACAACTTTTTCTATGGGACCAAACCTGAAATCGCTAAGAAAAATTCAGCTGTTCCCTACGTTTTAACGAGTTATGCGAACGAGTTATAGAGAGCGAGTTATAGAGATCAGCTGATTTTTTTTGCGATTTCCGGGTTGGGCCTATAGTAAAAGTTATTCGTAATGATGAGCACAATGACCCCTTAAGAGATTTCGTGTATGAATAGATACACCTTATATAGATAGATTCATTGTTATGATTAGTACACGTACTGTAATCCACGACATTAGTATTCCGTGAGCTTCGCTCTCGGTTTTGCATCATTAGTCGAAAGACAATGTTCGTGTATTTGCAATTCGATTTAGGGTTAGCAGACATGCTACTTTTTGTAATGGCAGTTTGTTGCTTTTCGGAAGCTACAGGTCGACCGCCATAAGCGGGCCCTCGTAGGTTTGTGGAGGGTGGGATGGCGGATGTCCACGGAGATTATGAAGATGACTTTTACGCATTTTATCGCAATTATTGTTGTAACAAAATAAGTTAAAGCTGTAGCGCATATTGGCAGGCGTGCGGTAGTACTATCCTCAACGACAGGTCCCTCCTCACTGGTGCAGTGGTAGCGTGGCGTTAGTATTTTTCTATGAGAATTCATAATTGCTAAATCTATATAAATTGACACGTGTATGAAAGATTATCACTTGAGCTTTGACGTGCTCAGATCTGTTTTTAAATAAACAAACTGCTAGCCAGGCAATGTTTTAATTTTCGTCGCCAATATTTTATAATTACTCTTGAAACGTGAATAAAATTGTTCCACTTTTTAACCGACTTCCAAAAGGGAGGAGGAGGAGGAGGTTCTCAATTCGTCTGTATGTTTTTTTTTTGTATGTTTGTTACGCGATTACTCAAAGACGGATGGACCGATTTGGAAAATTCTTTTTTTGTTTGAAAGGGTATACATCCGAGGTGGTCCCATATAAATTTTATTAACTTTGCTCGAGGAGTTTTTGAGTTAGCTTCAATAATGCGTATATTTCCCACTTATTTTATATGGATGTTGTGATGGTGTTTTAATAACTTCCTATCACTGTTATTTACATGGCTATATCTACAATTATTGTGCTCAATTATGTATTCAAATTTGTGTGGGGTAGGTTCCACAACTAAAAAGTGAAAAATAAAAACTTTTTAGCAAAAAATAAAACCGACTTCTAAAACAAAACACTACAAAGTGAAAAATAACTTTAATTTCGGAAGTCGGTGGCAAAAAATGAAAATACAAAACCAAAGACACCGACTTCCGAAATTTAAGTTATTTTTCACTTTGTAGTGTTTTGTTTTAGAAGTCGGTTTAATTTTTTGCTAAAAAGTTTTTGTTTGATAATATTAGCTATACAAATAGACTTCCTTCACAATCATTTGAAATGATAGTTTCCCAAGTTCCAAGAAATACCATAGTACTTTGTACCTAAATTTGAAATAAAAAAACTGGACAAGTGCGAGTAGGTAGGACTCGCGCCTTGAGAGTTCTGCCTCAACGCTGTGCCCGTCTACCTTCGGCTTGACTCAAGTGACAAGGCCTATTTATTTATTTATCACTAGTTACCCGCCCCGCCTTCACACGGGTGGACTAATGAAGAAAATGAGACCAAATCTTCCCTTTACAGTACGACCATGTAATGAAATAAAATGCTCATTAAATAATACCACAACAATAAAACACTGAGTTCTATAAACTACTATTGCTGGTATTTAAAAAATATAACGTTTTGCAACTTTTTTCACAAAACAACCAAAACAACAATTTTTTTTTCGTATGTAACAGTTAAAAAAATTATAAGAAACTGAAAAACTAAACGTCAATCTGTCAATATTTTTAAAGATCTCCCTACTGTCTTCTGTTTTACTCACTCACTCTCTTATTAATATGGAGATTTTTTAACTACTATTCCGTACCTACAATTTTTCAAACATTTTCTTTCATACAAACCTTGTCCTGACAATTACATAAAAATAAAAAATAGGTGCAACTGTTTTGAAGTGATGCGCTTATACATTCGGCAATTGATTTTTTTTATTTTTTTATTTCTATAGACTCTTCAGACTGTGAAATGACAGTTTGGACATTGCAAACTGAAGTCTAAGCTCCCCATTACTTAAAGAAATACACAGCATGCACTACATAATACGCAGATTACTTAATTAAAACAATAATAAATGTATTAATTTCAAATTCCGGAATTCAATCAAACTTAACTTTACAGTTGAAAAAATATTAGGCTAGGCTAGGTCGATGATCCAACTGCAAATGTATAGTGTCTGGGAAGCTTTTGGCGATTCAACGCTTTTTAACAAACACTTTTTTGACAAACTGTGTTGATACGGCAAGAGGGACCAGAGGGGTAATTAAAAAAAAAAACACACTATCAATCGGAATCGGTTTCATTTTGACAGTTCAAACAACATTCATTGCGTTATGATGAAAAACAAAAAGGAGGTTCTTAAGTGGGCACGTATATTTTTTAATTTTTATTTACGCATAACTTTTACAGAGTAGTCCGATATGAAAGATTCTTTGATTCGGGAGGGTTTACCTCGAAGTTGGTCTCATGTAAAAATTGACTTTGAGTATAGGCGAAGTTCGATATATACTAAGTGCTTCGTCCGAAGAGATTATTCTTGTTTAATACTTTTCAACAACTTTATTTATTATTATTATTATTATTATTGATTGATTATTAACTTAGCTAGAGAACTTTCATCATCATCAGTGTTGGTGCGATTATAAAATCTGGCAAACGTTTCAGAACTACCGCTTCAGCAGGCAGTCCTGCGAATTTCATCAATATTAACCCCAAGGACATGCGAACGCGATGATTCCGCGTGACGCGTGCTATACGCCGAGAACATAGACACACAGTTACCATCCCTACCTGGTTGCTATTCCACCAATTCGCACTAAGCGCTTCCAAATGTCTTTTATAATGCGCACAGTAAAAGAGTGGAACTCACTACCTGCGTCTGTGTTTCCGAACGTATACAACCCTAATCTCTTCAAAGTGAGAGTGAACAGGCTTCTTCTGGGTAAGCTCACTCCATCGTTGACTTTGTCTCTGTCACCTCTGACCTAGACTAGAGTCAAAAGCAAACCCATCACAAATAAAAAAAATAAAAATACTAACCCACTATCGCTTAATGTGTACTTAATCCAGCTGCTAAGTGTTTGCGCACTTACAAAGCTGTGTGGCCTTTTTGGACTTATAAAAAGGATGCCTGATTTGCGAAGTTCTCTGGTTTTATTTAGGTAAAACATGAATGTGTTAGCGGGGCATATTTCTAGGCTCTCATTAAAAAAGGCAAAGGTAATAGGGGTTAGACACCACTAGAGAAGTTTTGATCAAATCGAGAATTTTAATGGCATTTAATTTTGAACGGCATTATATTTACATTTTCTTACTAATTTGTGATTATATTTGAACCCTATGAGCCGTGGTAATGGCCAGTAGCGTAACACATTTTTTTTTTAATTTCATTGAGTGGCAGTTGAACATTTAGAGCGTAAGAGCACACAGTTAGTATTCCACGCACAGACTACGTAGTATTATCCCACGTTATTCTATATTTCGGCCTAGGTGGCCATAGGCGAAAAACACCGTTAGAAAATCTAAGAATTCGATCGACTTTAGAAATATTTGGACCACAAATGTATAAAACTGAATGAATTTAAAGTTCCATATTGATTACGATTACTAAAAACTTCTGTAAGAAAATATATTACTGAGGGAACCGCGGCCAAAAATAGTGGATCTTTTGCAGAGAATCAGGTGTTAACACCTGATTCTTTGCAGAAAGTCCAGCATTTTTTTAGACATACGTCATATAGTTTCAACGAGTTTTTTGATAAAGAAGCTGATATCAACCGATGAAGGCGGCAGGCATCTTCGTAAAAACGCCTCCCGGATAACACCCCGGCAACCAGGGTAAGCGTCGAGTGCACCGGACGGTTGCTAGAATGAGATATCAACATATTGTCATTAGGGGGAATATAATTGGGTCTGATATAAGCAAAGGATAACTATATAAAGGAAACCATGGTTGCGTGAGCCATAAAGAAGCAATACAAATTCCCTGAGCATTATTGCTAATAATTTTCCTAAGAATTTTTAAAATAACTTAGAAGGAAAAAACAAGCAAAGAAATAAGATAAACCCCAAACGATTGTTAATGAGTTAATGGCATAGGCGCCCAGATCTTTATGCCAGGAAACGTATTTCGCGCATTTTTTGTTGATACGGCTGGCAAACAAATCTATATCAGGTTGGCCAAACCTACACTTAAGAGTATTGAAGCCCCCTTTGACAACTCCCATTCTATGTCTGGGTAATTACGACGTGACTCGGCGTCCGCAATGGTGTTGTCATCACAAGATTGTATATATGAGCCAAATATAAAGTTTCTTTTAAAGTTTTACTATTAGGTACTGATAAACTTTTCTTTAAAATCTGATTTTAATTAAAATCCGGAAAGATAAAGGCGTTGCTGTGTAGTATTAGCTTCCTCTGGAGCAGCCGCCACGTTGTTAAACGCGTTACACGTTGTTAGACACTGTTTAGTGTGTTACGCTGCCAGAAATTTAGAGCAGTGGCCACCTTTTATTTCACCATCGAGTCTCATGGAGGATCGAAACAGGACCGAACCAAACCTTCTTGAAGATGAATGAACAGAATCTTATACCCTTCTTCACAAATAACCAACTTAACTTAGAGAAAACTACCAACGTTATTTGTCACTCGGAGCATCAATTTAAATATAGTTTACTCATCTATCCTATATTATATACAGATACTACATAGTTAAGTAAAATTAAAATAAAGAAATTGATTAAAATTGAGAAATTGCTTATAATATTAAATATGAAATTAAAATTGAGAAATTTATTATAATATTAGATACATTTAAAAAAAATACTAATAATGTCCGACGGTAAATTGATAATGGTTGTTATATTATATATTGTTTTGTCTCTTATTAAATTATTATGTCGTTTACTAGGTAGAAATTCTTTTCCGTTAACCATACTTTGAGACACCTTGCAAATTTATTAGCCGGTATGTTTTTAATACTCTCAGGTATGGCATTAAATATGCGACTACACATTGCATAACTATTCTTACTATATAATGCTGTCCTAGGAATTACGGACAGAACTATTCTATTCCTGTGCCTAGTACTTTTTTCATACATTTCATGAGCTTTTTTAAATAACTCCGGGTGCATTTTGACAAATCTAGCGCATTCAAAGATGTACATACAGGCTTGGAAGGGTTAATATTTTGAACTTTTTGAAAAAGGGTTTGCAAGATTCCCATGGGCGTATTACCGCTATGGCGCGGATGTATTTTTAGGTAATAAGACCACATCTCAACACAGCATCGACGTACCCATAGTATGCAGATAATACTGTTTCTAACGCTGATGTTTTTGAGAGATCGTATATAACGTACACGAATTTATTTATTTCATTGCATACCTTATTGACGTGGGCCTTCCAGTTTGACGTCGCTATGCTGCCTTTTTTGCCACAGCGCGTCTGCGAGATTCAGTCGCTTCAAAGGTTTCTGTGGCTCTTTAAGCTTCCATGTAAGTCGCCTGGAGCTGACGTCGAGCTTGTGACTTTTCTGGTGCCTCTGCAGCCCGTTGAGACATCAGATACTCAGCGTACTGTTGACGCCGATTTTGGGACCGTTATGGGGTCTCAGCAGTCTGTTGAGACGCCAGATACTTAGTGTGTTGTTCGCGCCGATTTTGGGACTATTCTGGTATCTCTGAAGGCCGTTGAAACGCAAGATACGCAGCATGCTATAGACGCCAATCTTAGTACTGTTTTAGAGTCTCAGTAGCTCGTTGAGATGCCAGATACTCAGCATGCCGTTGACGTCCAGCTTGGGACTGTTCTGGTGTATCTGCAGACCGTTGAAACGCTAGATACTCAGCGTGCTATTGACGCCAATCTTGTTACTGCTGTGGTGCCTTAACAGCTCGTTGAGACGCCAGATACTCAGCATGTAGTTGACGTCGAGCTTGGGACTGTTCTGGTGTCTCTGTAGAACTTTGAAACGCTAGATACTCAGCATGCTATTGACGCCAATATTGGTACTGTTCTGGAGTCTCAGTAGCTCGTTGAGATGCTAGATACTCAGCGTGTTGTTGACGCCGATCTTAGGATTATTCTGGTGTCTCTGAAGTCCGTTGAGATGCTATATACTCAGTATGCTATTGACGCCGATCTTGGTAC
Source organism: Dicycla oo (assembly GCA_948252095.1). Lineage (NCBI taxonomy): Eukaryota > Metazoa > Arthropoda > Insecta > Lepidoptera > Noctuidae > Dicycla > Dicycla oo. The sequence continues at coordinate 27,546,444 of OX411711.1, forward strand.
TGTTCTGGAGTCTCAGCAGCTCGTTGAGATGCCAGATACTCGGCGTGTTGTTGACGCCGATCTTAGGATTATTCTGGTGTCTCTGAAGTCCGTTGAGATGCTATATACTCAGTATGCTATTGACGCCGATCTTGGTACTGTTCTGGAGTCTCAGTAGCTCGTTGAGATGCTAGATACTCAGCGTGTTGTTGACGCCGATCTTAGGATTATTCTGGTGTCTCTGCAGTCCGTTGAGATGCTATATACTCAGTATGCTATTGACGCCGATCTTGGTACTGTTCTGGAGTCTCAGCAGCTCGTTGAGATGCCAGATACTCGGCGTGTTGTTGACGCCGACCTTGGGACTGCTCTGCTGTCTCAGTAGCTCTGTGTGCTGCCTCACGCACCGCCTACTCAAACCTTCGCAGCTCGGCTTGTTGAGACGTCTCGTTATTTTTAGCTATTTGCAGAACTCGACCTAGGAAAAATCACAAAATCGGTAGTAATATTCACACTAACATCTAAAACAAATCCAATAGTTAATTAAAAGAGAAACGAATCTATCTTCTTACTACTGACAACACAACCTATACCTGAATCTAACCGTTATTCTTAACGAAAACCAAACAATTGGAATCTAATGAAAACTAAATGAAACTGTCTACTTTATACTTACAAATACAACCTATAAAAAAACCGGCCAAGTGCTTGTCGGATCACGCAAAATGACGGGTTCTGTAGTTGGGATGAATTTATCCCAAGAACAAACTTAACATTGTAGTTGAAAAACATGTTCTCCCATACATTCCAACTGCAAATGTAAGTTTCTACGCACAATATTGAGAGATTTAGAATGTTATTTTAAGACTACAGTCTTCTTATAGGTTTTCCTGTAATAAAAATAGCCTATAATATACCTATGTATATTTTAGGCTATTTTCTGTATTTTTTCAAAATTTTAGTCTCAGTAGTTTCGGAGATACTGGCCCCAATGGTCAATTTTTGGTATCCCACCTGTGAACACACTGAGAATACTGTCGGTGCTGCCGCGAACAGGCGTCATCAGGGATGCACATATTTTTCTAATGATGGCAGCAAAACCATCAATGTTATTTATCTGCAAACATCCCTGACGCACTACAACGCCTCGGCAGCCGCAGCAGTACTCTCAGAGCATTATTATATTGAACGAGTAGGTCGCTCTATGCCCGCTGAGTGAAGCTGACCCACAGGCTACACGTGTAGAAGGGCTGACAGTAAGCTTTGCAAAGCGTTTCGTACATCGTGCAACCCTGCGGGCCAGCATGTTACAACGGACAGCCAGTGACCTCCGTTCCCTTTCAATGTTACAGTTATCTTTAAGGTCTTCAGTGACTCAGTGGCCTAGATACCTAAACTTGTCCACTCTTCGCAGGGATTCTCCACACAGTGCGACATGAGGAATACACGAATGTGTACTACCCAAAAATTATAATTATGCCTAATTTTAGTCAATAATAAATCGCGTCGAATTGATTTAGCTGTGAAAAAATCGCAAAATGAATACAACCAGCAACGAAACGACGGCAACGACGAGGACGCGTTCACGCGTCTACCCTCGTGCGTCTGGCTTGTCGTCAAGGCTTTGGCTTTGGTCATTCTAATCGTGGTAACTTTTAAACTATTCATGCAAATTACTTTGTGTGAAAGACAAAGTTTATCTACATTAAATTCCAAAAGCGAAGAATGCATTTAATTTTAATAAGAATAACCAAATACTCTAAAACGTGCATTGTAAAAAGTCAATCAATCTGCCTAGCCTTTTCCCAACTATGTTGGGGTCGGCTTCCAGTCTAACCGGATGCAACTGAATACCAGTATTTTACATGGAGCGATTGCCTATCTGACCTCCACAACCCAGTTATTGGGTAATACGATACCCCTTGGTAAGACTGATTGTCAGACTTTCGGGCGTCTGACGACCCGTAACGACTGTCCAAGATCCACGAATGACAGCCGGGACCAATGGCTTAACGTGCTTTCCGAGTCACGGAGGAGTCTCGGTATGTAAAGATGGTCACCCATCTAAGGACCAACCCCGGCAAGCGTTTCTTAATCTGATGGATCGACCCGTGCGGCTGTTATTACTTAGCCACAAGCTCCTGCATTGTAAAAAGTATCCAATTTAAATATATATTTATGGCTCATTATTTTGGCTATAATGGCTTCCACATAAAATATGCTGTCGCGGACTTTTAATTACAACTGTTTAAGGCAAATAATCCCACCGTACATTATCTTTGTATAACTCTAACGGTTTAAGCAGCGCACGCCAAGATAACTCTCAGAGGGCAGGAACTTTTCCGACTTGCTTGATACTTATTTTTTTTTTTTTTTTATTTGTGATGGGTTTGCTCTTGACTCTAGTCTAGGTCAGAGGTGACAGAGACAAAGTCGACGATGGAGTGAGCTTACCCAGAAGAAGCCTGTTCACTCTCACTTTGAAGAGATTAGGGTTGTATACGTTCGGAAACACAGACGCAGGTAGTGAGTTCCACTCTTTTGCTGTGCGCATTATAAAAGACATTTGGAAGCGCTTGGTGCGAATTGGTGGAATAGCAACCAGGTAGGGATGGTAACTGGCAGTGCGTCTAGATGTCCGGTGGTAGAAGGGGGCCGGTGGAATGAGGTCGTGGAGTTCTCGGGCACACTCTCCGAAGTACAATCTGTAGAAGACCGACAAGCAGGCAACCTTGCGGCGATGAGCCAAGCAATGAAGCTTGGCATCCACCAGTTTTACTTCGCCAATGAGCCTCTTAGCTCTGCGTTCCACCGAGTCAAGCGCGGCTAGTTGGTACTTAGCTGATCCATCCCAAAGGTGACTGCAATACTCCATGCAGGATCGGACTTGCGCTTTGTAAAGGGTTAAAAGCTGTCCAGGCGTAAAGTATCGCTTCACCCTATTTAGGATGCCCAGTTTCTTGGCCGCAGTTTGGGCCTTGTACTCGATGGTGGCGCCGAAGTTAAGACCAGATGTCAACTCCATGCCTAGGAGCTCAAGTCGATCAGTTACAGGAACAGATGTACCTCGAAAAGTAGGAGTTAGGACGAAACGACTCTTTTTAGCGGTAAAAAGACACGCCTGCGTTTTGGTGGCGTTAAAAGAGACCAGATTATCATCACCCCACTGGGAGACAATGCTTAAGGTCAAATCTGTCCGCTCTACCATGGCCTCTCTCAAGGAACGAACTTCAGCCCCGCTGGTTTTTGCGCTGGACAAGTATCTCTCTGAAACTGTACTGTCATCTGCGTACCCAATAATACCAGGCCGAAGCAGGTCATTGATGTGCAGCAGGAAAAGAGTTGCAGAGAGAACAGACCCCTGAGGAACTCCGGCAATCTATGTCTTTGCTAAATTTCATCCAGATTTGTTTAGTCGTTCTGGCGTGATTGAGTACCAAACATCCAGCCATCCAAACTTTCGCATTTATAATATTAGTAGGATAGTAGGATTATTTCTTTACATGAATTCTAATGTGATACATCTCATTCACTGCATGGTACGTCATACCCGATGGATGCCTACTTGGTGTTTCCAACAGTCGTAACACTCATCATCTGCCTAGCCTTTTCCCAACTATGTTGGGGTCGGCTGCCAGTCTAACCGGATGCAGCTGAATACCAGTATTTTACATGGAGCGACTGCCTATCTGACCTCCACAACCCAGTTACTGGGTAATACAATACCCCTTGGTGGTCAGACTTTTCGGGCTTCTGACGACCCGTAACGACTGTCAAAGATGCACGAATGACAGCCGGACCAACGGCTCAACGTACTTTCCGAGGCACAGAGGGGTCTCGGTATGTAAAGATGGTCACCCATCCACTGACCAATCGCGGCAAGCGTAGCTTAACCTGATTGATCGACCCATGTGGCTGTTAATATTTAGCAAGGAGATCCTCAAAAAGAAATCGATTTCATTATCTAGCAAAAATATAGTTTTTTTTTTCTTGAGAACGCTTACGGATCAACTGATTATTTCTAAGTAGTGTAAATAATATCCCTCTACCTCTTTCCACCTCTCTCTGTCTGGACAGAGAGAGGGCTGGGTGGCATTGGTCCTTGGCTGCCGAGGACCAATGCCACCAAGCCCTCAATAAACAATTAAAATTCCTACATTGCATAAATTTCGAAAAAAATCTAACGGACAAAAAGTGGTCTTATATAGGTACTGTTTCTTTTTTTTTTTATTAATTTTAAGTTCGGAGTCTTTAAAAAGTCATTATTATATTATGTTCTTGGTTTTAAAATTAATAATGTTCATAAACATCCTAATGCCAATTTGATAATTTATTCCCAATTATTCTTATCTGTACACGTCTTTAAGTTTTGGTATAGATTACAATATGACAAATTGATATTATTCGAATACTAAAGCTATTTAATCTTTTCACGTAGTAGTATAATCAATCAGTTTTGGTATAAATACCATTCACTTACAACGATTTGCAATCACTCGTCGACGAGTAGCTAACAGTATGCGTATCCTTGCTCTGGTAGCCCTTTGCTTCGCGGCCGTCGCAGGTATGTTCTTAAGAAATCTTCTATCAATTCGTTATATTTTTATTAGAAAGTAGCACTTCATTTTTGCTGAAACATTCTGCACATTACTGTTAAATGGAACTTGAAAAGCATTTCAATTGAATAATTGAATCTTCTTTTTCTAGCCGTCCCTTCCAATCCCCAGAAGATTGTGGGCGGTTCGGTCACCACTATTGAGCAGTACCCCACCATCGCTGCTCTCCTGTACTCATGGAACTTGGTCACATACTGGCAGGCGTGCGGTGGTACCATCCTGAACAACAGGTCCATTCTCACCGCTGCTCACTGCACGCACGGTGACGCAGCCAACAGATGGCGTGTTCGTGTTGGCTCCACTTGGGCTAACAGCGGTGGTGTTGTCCACAACTTGGCCATGATTATCAATCACCCATCATACAACTCTCGGACTATGGACAATGACGTCTCTGTCTTGCGCTCCGCCACCGCAATCGTTTCGAGCAATCAAGTGCGACCCGCTTCCATCGCTGGCGCCACCTATAACCTCGCTGACAACCAAGTCGTCTGGGCTGCAGGATGGGGTACAACTTCCGTAAGTTTTTGATGATTCCTCTCGTGTTAAAAAAATGTTAATATTCTTGTTTTGTTTGATCGAAGCGTAATATTTGGATATTTCCGTTTTGCAGGCTGGTGGTTCCGCCTCTGAGCAGCTCCGTCACGTCCAAATTTGGGCTATCAACCAGAATACTTGCGCACAACGCTACGCTGCCAGAGGTATCGTTATCACCGCCAACATGTTGTGTTCCGGCTGGCTCGACGTCGGTGGTCGCGACCAGTGCCAGGGTGACTCCGGCGGTCCTCTCTACCACAACAATGTTGTTGTTGGTGTCTGCTCTTTCGGTCTTGGCTGCGCTCAGGCTCAGTTCCCCGGTGTCAATGCTCGTGTTTCCCGCTACACTGCTTGGATCAATGGCAACGCATAAGAAGTGACGTGTGTGATTATGGTTATGTTTTTCTAATAAATTAACTGTAAACTCATGAAATGTTTTAGTTTTTGTTACTTCCATAATGCTTTAAAACTTCAGTTTAGTTTTAGAAAACAAGATCAGATAGCAACATAATTACTATTATTATTCATTGTTATGATTACGTACACAAATATTGTGAATTTGACCTGACAAAAATATTATAGCGATAGAAAAAAAAAATACGATGAATAACATAACTTCGAATTGATTGAAATGATGTATTTATTTACGATGCACCGCCAACCATTTCGCGAAAAATCTATGCAAGTGTAAAATATTAGCAGTTGATCAATAATGAAATATTAGTTAAAACAAATTCTACGTACCAACGGTGTACTAAAATTATTACTTAAAATGTCCTGTGTGCCTAATGGTCAAATAACCCCACCGCCGGGTCTATCTAGAGATTTTGGAGCGGTTTCCAGTGGCCGAGAATGACTAAATCCCTTCTAAAAGACTGACGTGGAAGGACGTGGGAACCCACCATGATTATATACCAAGAAAACCACCTCATGATGCAAGGAAATAGAAAATGTATTTTGTCGGACGACCCGGCTAACACCCGGCGCCACCCAGCACCTGGGCCGGATGGTGTGAAATCTGCTACTAAAGAGATAGGCAACCAGGTCTCTGAAGGAAGAAATGCCACTGGTGAAACTAAACATGTAAGGAATATTTCAATACGGGCACATCATTTTATTGGTACCTGGAACACGAACGGAATACTTTATTCAGGAAAGCTGAATATCGTTGACAAAGGCCTATCGTTGACAATAAAAGCTAATACGAATAAACCTATTGTTGACAAAATAAAGCTAATACGAATAATTACTAACACAGAACAGACAGATAGTTGCAAGCCTCATTTTCAAAAACACAAAATTCTTACGTTAGTCAGCATTTATATCTTGGAGTTATGTAAACTGGTCTGCAAATTCCCAGAATCCTACAACACACAGAGACATACAAACGAGATTTGAGAGAGGGAAAACCACAGAATCTCTGTACTGAGCATCAGTGAGACCGATGTTCGTGGTCAAGGCCGTTTTAACACCACAACTGGAAACACCCTCAGGGAAAGATGACTCAAGCAGGAACGGCGTTGTTATACTCTTGCCACCAGAGATGAACAAGTTTATCCTCGGATACAACCATCGTCTGATAGAATCATCAGTTTGAAGTTGAACACAAAGCCATGACTTTTTCAAATTGTGAAAAACTACGCCCCAACTACACAATCTTCAGATGAGGATATCAACGAATTTTATGGGAACCTTGAGAAGACACTTGATGCCATACCGATCCGTCAGATCACAATCATACTCGGCGACTGGAACGCAAAGGTTGGCTACGTGGAACCAGAATACACCATCACAGACACTGTCGGTAAATATGGTCTAGGCACCAGAAACGAGCGCAGTGAAAAACTCATTGAGTTCTGCGTTGGTAGGACGCTAAGTATTATGAATACATACTTTCAACCCCACTTTAGACGCCTCTAAACATGAAAATCTCCAGGCGATCGTTATAGAATTCAAATTGATTATATAATGATAAACACTTGCTAGAAATCCTCAATAACAAATGTGAAGACTTTTCCCGAGGCTGAGTGTGGTTCTAACCACATAGTTACTTATCTTTCCCTGCGCCTGAAAGCTATGAATAAACACTCACGACCAACCGTTCAGTAGGATTCAAAGCTTTGGGTTTGAATCCTACTTAACGGTTACAATTCCAAAGCATGATCGAAGACAAGCTCAGGGAGAATTCAACACTACCGGCGGCTCACGCCGATGCCCTCTGGAAAAGTTTGGAATGTAAAATCAATGAGTCACAAAGTGAAATTATTTCGAAACAAGAGAAGGATCACAAAAGGACAACTTGGATAACAGATCAAACGTGGGAACTTATACAACGAAAAAAGAACTCAAAGTGAAAGGGCTACAGAACCCCGACGTATTGAAGGAATATTCGAACATGTGCCGAGTTATACAAAATAAATGCCGCCTTGATAGGAATAACTTCATTACTGACATTTGTCGCGAAGTAGAAATGCATGTGATGAAACAGCGGACTTCGGATCTATTTAAGGAAGTCCGCTTGCTAAGTAGGCAATTTAAGTCCAAATCTTGGGTGATTGAAGATGCAGACGAGAAGCCGCTATACGAGCTCGATACTATTGCAGAGAGATGGTGCGGTTACTGTGAAGAGCTGTACAAAATGCCTAACAAATCAGACTATACTCGCGTGGATTGGTCTAACCTGGATCTCGAACCCAACATCTTACGATCAGAAATAGAAGCAGCTATTGATTCATTAAAAGCAAAAAAAGCACCAGGTCCAGATCAAATCGCGCCGTAAAAATACTCAAGGCCCTGGATGAAAAAGGGGTTGACACTTTACACAACATCTGCGATAACATATGGCCGAACAGCAAGTACCCCAAGGCTTGGACTCAGCCGATCATCCTTCCACTACACAAAAAGGGGTCGACCAAAAACTGCGGTTACTATCGCACACTCGCACTAATTTCTCACGCAAGCAAAGTCTTGCTGCATATCATCAATAACAGAATCCACCACTATCTTGACTGGCGGATACCGTGAGAACAAGGTGACTTTGTGAAAGGAAAAGGCACCCGTGAGCAAATACTTAATGTCAAACAAATTGTAAAGAAGTGCTATGAGTTCGACTCACCATGTATAATTTGTTTTGACGATTACAGCAAGGCTTTCAATTGTGTCAACTGGATCGGTCTATGGAGTCTTATCAGAATTGGGTGTACCTCATCATTTAACTGCGCTCTTGCAGTCACTATACCACGACAGCCAAGGAATAGTTCGGATTGGTGGGAGTGGTCCCGCCAATCCTCACTATTTCGAAAAAGGAGTTCGACAGGGCTGCATCCTTTCACCCACCTTATTCAACATATACGGTGAATACATAGTGAGACGTACCTGCGATGGCTGGGGTGGGGGCAACACCGTCGGTGGTCGTAAAATTTGCACTTTGCACTATGCAGATGACACCACCTTACTAGTGGCAACTGAAGCAGAGATGGAACTTGAATGAACTTCATGGATAGGGTGGAATGTATCAGCACAGAACTGGGACTTTTAATAAACAGCTCCAAAACTAAGATCATGACCATAGATCGCACAGGCAAGCTTGAGCTCACTGGGAAACTTGAATTTGAAGTATTTGACGACTTTATATACCTGGGCTCAAGCATCAGTTGCAATGGCTCATGTGAAAACGAGATACGGAGAAGAATCGGGATGGCAAAGGGAGCCATGGAAGCCATTTTTGTCTTTCCATCTTCATATGGAAAGACAAAAACAGCTCCCTAAAAACCAAGATCACCCTTGTACGCACTCTGGTGTTTTCCATATATTCCATGTACAGCGCGGAGATGTGGACCCTGAAGAAAGCCGACCGCAACCGTATCGATGCTTTCGAGATGTGGTACTGGCGAAAGATATTGGGGATTCCCAGGACAGCACATCGCAAAATTTACCATTCCTCCCCGTTATCCCAGAAACTACTGAGCCCATAATTTTGAAAAAGAAATACAGAAAATAGTCCCATACTTATAGATTACAGGAAAATTTATAAGAAGTCTGTGGTCTTAAAATAACATGGTAAATCTCTGAATGTTATGCGTAGGTACATATTAGGTTGGGGAAAAAGTCTTTTCGCATTATAGTATGTATGAACTTGTAATAACATCTCTTTGGCTATACTATTTGTATCTGGCTGGTTTTGGTATCATTGAAAGTTTAAATTTTAAAGAACATAATTCCAAATTCAAATTAGGAAAATGTGTGATTTTCATTTGTTTTTCGTACCGTCAAGATGAGTGAATCTAATGAAGAAATTCGATACATTTTAAAATTTTACTACAAAAAAGGTAAAAATGCAACGCAAGCCGCGAAAAAAATTTGCGATGTTTATGGACCTAGTGTAGTGTCTGTGAGAGTAGCACAAATTTGGTTTAAGCGTTTTCAATCCGGAAATTTTGATGTCAAAGATGCACGTCGCTCTGGTCGCCCTATTACGGATAAAATGGATGCCATTTTTGAAAAAGTGGAGCAAGATATATATCAGTAGTTACGACGTAGCTGAAGAACTGGAAATTGACCACAAAACAGTTTTGGCGCATTTGAAAAAAACTGGGTACACAAAAAAGCTCGACATTTGGGTACCTCACGAGCTCACTGAAAGAAACCTAATGAACCGTGTATTCATTTGTGATTCTTTATTACGACGTAATGAAACCGAACCATTTTTGAAGAAGCTGATAACTGGTGATGTAAAGTGGATCACGTATGACAAGAACGTGCGAAAAAGGTCGTGGTCAAAGGCCGGTCAGGGTTCACAGACTGTGGCGAAACCCGGGTTAACTCGCAACAAGGTGATGCTGTGTGTATGGTGGGATTGGAAGGGCATTATTCATTATGAGCTGTTACCACCAGGCAGGACCATCGATTCTGAACTCTACTGTGAACAACTGATGAGATTAAAGCAAGAAGTTGAGAGAAAGCGGCCGGAATTAATCAACAGAAGGGGTGTGGTTTTTCATCATGATAACGCTAGACCTCACACATCTTTAGCCACTCAGCAAAAATTAAGAGAGTTTGGCTGGGAGGTGTTAATGCATCCGCCGTATAGTCCTGACCTTGCACCTTCAGATTTCCACCTGTTTCGGTCTCTTCAGAATTCTTTAGGCAGTGTCAAGTTAACATCACGAGAGGACTACCAAAACCACTTGTCGCGGTATTTTGACCAGAAGTCCCAAAATTTCTATAGCAATGGGATCATGTCCCTACCTACAAGATGGCAAAAAGTTATCGAACAAAATGGTACCTACATACTTTAGTTAAATGTAAATAAACTATATACCAGAATATATATAAGAAATACCAGATTGAGTTTCTTAACTGCTTTAAAAATAAGCACACTATCACCAGAACAAACACACACACGACACCGCGAAAAACCACACAAACCAAAATTACTGCCTTTTTTGAGAACATAAAACAAGTTGGTAAAGACACGAAAGCTGCGTTTTTTCGTAAACAAAACTAAATATTCTAAAATCACGGTAATCCACCAAAATATTGCTGGGGTATTGAACAAACAGGAATTAATAGAGGTAGCTATTTCAAATTTACAAAAGGAACTGGGTTCTGTTGATATAATATGCTTAACTGAAACTTTCCTTAAAAGCGGCTGTGAACCGAACCTTAGACTAGATAACTATAAACTGATATCCTTCTTCTCACGAACTAACCAACGACGCACTGTGGGCTGGATTTTGAGTTTCATAGAACTTCGTTTACTTTTTTTGAAATTGGGATTTTTTTGACTGGAAATGGATTCCTTGACCATTATTATACTTCGTTATGAAATATGGGATCATAAAAGTCAGTGTATCTATTTTTAAAACATAAAAGTTAAAAAAAATGTATGGAGCCAGGGTATAAATATCAAATATCTCCAGAACCGCACGTTTGGCCGTAATATCCTGACACACGGTAATACCTCTATTTATTTGGGAATTTTTGGCGTACTTCATATATCGGGCATAGGTGCGGTTTTTTTTTTAAAATCGGAGAATATTTTAATTTTTTATGTTGTATTTACCGATTGGATTTTAGGAATAATGGGTAATGCTGATCTTAATAATTGAAAAACTGAATGAAATTTATATTTTTCAAGACCGTTACCAACAAAAACAATTGTCACACTAGGAATATAGACTCAAAAATTGTTAAAATTATAATGACGTCGAATTGGTAATGAGCTAAGATCTGACATGAAGGGTCATATATGTTGATACCAGGTTTTATGCGTGCATTAGTTAATTTATGTACTCATTAGTTAAATGCTACTAACTCTCCGATAATGCTAATTTGTGTCATTATGTAATGAGTAGAGAAATTCCCAGTGATTTACAAAATTTTTGAGAAAAAAATACTGTGGTTCCAAATTAATTAGCTAACGATCGACACTTAGAGAGGATTGATTAGCAGTCAGTGTTTGTTGTTCCAAAATATTAGTAAATTAGGTATAATGCTATCTTAAGTAGTTAGCAACCATTACCTAATTATCTTTTGTGGCGGATAAATATAATTTCTGACTGCGAGATACAGGTACATTGTATATTTTATTGCTAATTTCAATTAGATATTTTAACAAAAGTTAATTAAAACTCAATTTAGACAAAATATAACACTTAAAACAATTCAAACATATATGAGAAGTAACGAAAAATCTTAAAAAAGTAAGTATTAAAAGCAAATCTTAAAATTAATCTATATTTAAGCTTAAGTGTATCTATAACATATATAATCCCCCTCCTCCCAAGTATAAAAAACTTAGAAATACAAAATATTAATGTTGATAATCTACGGTTAATCATCTATATCGCTACTTTCCGAGCCCGAGTCTAACTCTGAATCAGACTCCAAGTGAGAGACATCGTAAAATTCAACATCTTCTTCAGGCTCCTGAAGCAACAAAAGATCCAGTGTGGCACTAAAAAGCATCTGCTTCTTTTTGCTTACCATCTTTGGTCTTGTTGCCGAAATAACAGGATCAGATGAAAGAAGAAGCATGTTGAATATGTCTTCATTGGAAGATTTCCTACTAAATTTTCGAGAATAATGTTCTCGAAACCTTCGAAAATCTTTGTTCCGGGCCTCAGAAGCTTCTTCTGACAAACTTCCTATGGGAAGAATTGCGTTACTTATAATTATATCCGCCCCATGTATCAGCAACTTGTGTACACTGGAAGGCATGTAGAACCACTTGTAAAGTTCTACATACTTCTTGGCTGTTTGAAGAGCATAATCCTTAAATTTTTCTGCGTTAATTTTTTCACCACTTGTAATGGCTTGCAAAATTACGGCAAATCTGTGAATCAACTCTTCGTTCAGTCCAGTGATAGCAGCTGTTTTAGCGGGATTCTCGAAAAATCGTCTAGCAGTGTTGCCGTCATTAGTTGTTCCGGATCCTTGTTTCACAATATCTACTAGAAGATTTAATTCGGATTTAAAACGATCCTGAATTTCCTTTTTCCTTGTTTCAAATACAGTTTTGTCTTCATTACTTCGTACTGCCCATTTTTTCAGATCTAATCTGTATGCTATATGTAAAAGACATTCCATGCTTTTAATCCGCGCATGTAAGGATGATAAGCCAAACTTATAAAGGTTTAATGAGACGTCTCTTTTCAATATCTCGTTAATGTTGTTCATCTCTGATGGTTTAGCCGAACAGAGGTAACACGTAGCACTGGATTTTACTTCCGAAAGATATGTGCACACTTTCCCATCAATCATGGTCATCATGAGGTCATGAGTAACCGAGTTGGTACCACATTTCAATGGTCGAAGATTTTTTATTTCTTCATCCATCTGCTTTGCATGCTCCACTACTACAAACTTACTTTCTTTTATAAAAGTAAATTGTACTGGGCGACAATATGATGGGGAGCAGGGGCTTGGATTGGTCCAGACAATTTCGTCACCACATGTTACTCTCAGTGGAACCAGAGAGGTCATGAATATACTGGAATCGTTATGCTCTCCATCCATTTTTTGTTTATATTGACTTTGATTTGAGGCTCCATCAAAACCCCACTTGGAAATCATAGAAAGCTGTCTATTTTCTATGTTTTCGGACAAACTCTCTAAAATTCTTTGTACTGTTTTATCAAGAAGGCTTTGTAGGACAATTTTAGCTGATGAATCAGTCACTGTTATGCACTCTTTTGGTGGGTAGCACTCCAATTAGGCTTTCTGTACTTTGAAGTACGATGGGTATAAATCTTTTGCCCTTTCTCGAATGGCAGTTTCTCTTAATGTTATGTATTGCCATTTCGAAAGTTTAAGAGACAAAAGGATACCTAGTGCCTTTTCTGGAGTGAATAGTACAGAAGCTGGCTTTTTAATCATATCACTAAACTTGTCAGCGGCCTCTGGATGCTTGAGCATATACTCAATGACAAAAGCAATATTGTTGTGTCCTTCATTTTTTAATTGAGATGTAGCTGCAAATAATATTTCATTACTCTCGCGGTCCTTTTGATCAATAGTTCTGACTTTTTTCTGTTTGGACCCCAAATCTTGAAAAGGCTTTCGAGGTGAAGCTTTTCGTTTTGTCATAGTTCCAACTGATGACGTTGAAGGTCCAGGATCCAAGGAACTTGGCTCTTCAATAACTGGAATTGGTGCAACCAATTCCACAATACAACTTGGCCAGTCAATATTTGACTCTAGCCAACCTTCATATTGTTTTTTGAAGTCTCCGAAATTCCGATGCACTTGCTGCCATCTCTTTATTGCAGCTCGAGTAAATCTTCGGCAAAACTCTCTCAGCGTCAAACTGTCCTCTTCAGAAAAGGTGTAGTCTAATCGAGACACCAATTCTTGAAATAAATTATCACTTTTGTTGTTACCACTTCTTAAAATAACAAATAAATCTAAGTTAGTAGCTAAACTCTCCATATTTAAATCTGTTAAAATTACTGTTGTCAGGAAGGTAGCTCTAGATGAACTAAAATATTTGACTAACGCAGCACTATTTATATTTAACTATTTTTTATCATTAGGGTAATTAGCTAATGGTTGCTAACTACCCTACTTAAGATATCATTATACCTAATTTACTAATATTTTGGAATAACAAACACTGACTGCTAATCAATTCTTTCTAAGTGTCGATCGTTAGCTAATTAATTTAGAACCACAGTAATTTTTTCTCAAAAATTTTGTAAATCACTGGGAATTTCTCTACTCATTCCTTAATGACACAAATTAGCATTATCGGAGGGTAGTATTTAACAAATGAGTACATAAATTAACTAATGCGCGCATAAAACTTGATATCAACATATGACCCTTCATGTCAGATCTCAGCTCATTACCAATTCGACGTCATTATAATTTTAACAATTTTTGAGTCTATATTCCTAGTGTGACATTTGTTTTTGTTGGTAACGGTCTTGAAAAATATATTTCATTCAGTTTTTCAATTATTAAGATCAGCATTACCCACCTATTCCTAAAATCCAATAGGTAAATACAACATAAAAAATTAAAATATTCTCCGATTTTTAAAAAAAAAACCGCACCTATGCCCGATATATGAAGTACGCCAAAAATTCCCAAATAAATAGAGGTATTACCGTGTGTCAGGATATTACGGCCAAACGTGCGGTTCTGGAGATATTTGATATTTTTACCCTGGCTCCATACATTTTTTTTTATTTTTATGTTTTAAAAATAGATACACTGACTTTTATGATCCCATATTTCATAACGGAGTATTATAATGGTCAAGGAATCCATTTCCAGTAAAAAAAACCCCACTTTCAAAAAAAGTAAATGAAGTTCTATGAAACTCAAAATCCAGCCCACAGTGCGACGGGGGGGTTCGTGTATCTTATTAAAAAATAACCTACAATTTAAAGAAATAAAAACACAACCTCTCCCCATTCCCTTTCAATTCGAATGCAGTGCCATCGAAATAATTAAATTTAACTTAATTATAGTGTGCATATATAGAACACCTACACGCGATGCCGCAATATTTTTGAATAATCTGGAACTTCTTACCAATAAACTAGGTAAAAAAGGGAACAAAAAAATTATTATCTGTGGCGATTGGAATATTGACATTTTGAAAGTAAATAAAACATCCAATGATTTAAAATCTATACTAAATAACAATAATTTAATAAACCACATAAAACTGCCAACGAGAAAAAATGCATGTTTGGACTTAATAGTAAGTAATATACACGACGCTAAATCTGCAATTCACTATTTAGCGCTTTCAGACCACGAATCAGCACAATCGATAACGGTTAGCTTAGAAACTGATTCTCAAGTTAAAGACTAGCTGACATAGCTTTTAGTTCAAAAGGATAAGAGAGCTCAGTGACGAAAACATGGTTAAATTTAATAACTGCATCTCAAATTTATCTTTTATCGATGTTTATGAAGCTCGTTCGATAGACTACACGATACAATTATCCTTTTCTACAATCTATGCTTTCCCATAATTAAAGTCAAAACCACTTCTAAACAAGTGAAAAATAGAGGTCTAACCAAGGGTATTAAAAGATGCTGCATTAAAAAACGAACATTATACTTAAAATATCATCTCTACAAACATAACAAAAATCAAAACAAAAAAAAATATGACGACTACACTCAAATACTAAAAAAATGCATACACAAGGCTCAGCAGCTTAATAGCTTGGACTACCTCAATAAGGCCAAAAATACAAGTAAAGCGGCCTGGAATATGATTAAAACAAACACAGATAATATGACAAGTAACTCTGAAATTGACACAATTAATGCTAATAATAAACTTTATGACAATCCAAACCAAATCTGCGACTTATTTAATGACTATTATATATCCCAAACAAAGACGACCAATAAAACTCATAAAAACATACAATATGACACGAAAATAACCACTCCTCAAAATTCTAAAACCATCTTCCTTACACCAGTAGATGAATCAGACGTTTACAAAATAATTCACAGTCTAAGAAACACTAACTCGACCGGGTATGATGACCTGAGCACTAAAGTGGTAAAAACATGTGCAATGAGTTTAGTGTCTCCCTTAACCTACATCATAAACCTGTCTCTAACAGAAGGAGTATTCCCATCACGTCTGAAAAGATCAATTGTCAAGCCTCTTTATAACAAAGGTGAAAAAACTGACATGAGCAATTATAGACCAATAACTTTGATACCTATCCTATCCAAAATCTTTGAGAAAGTTATGTGCATTAAAATAGAAAACTTTTTAATGGCATGTGATGTTCTTAAAAAAGAGCAGTTCGGTTTCAGAAAGGGCAGTTCCACTGCTTTAGCATGTTTCACGCTAATAAAACATATAACTGAAAGTTTAAATATAAAATCTAAGATAAGTTGTGTGTTCCTAGACATGACGAAAGCCTTTGATTTTGTTAGTCATACAACACTACTCTCAAAGCTAGAGCATTATGGAATCAGGGGTAAAGCCAAGGACTGGATCAAAAGTTATCTTTCTGAAAGAATGCAATGCGTAGAAATAACGAAAACTTGTCGAAATGTAAAAAAACGTTTAGGTCGGAATATAAGCAAAATAATTATGGCACGCCACAGGGAGGTATCGTATCCCCATTACTCTTTCTAGTTTACATCAACGACATTCCAGAGGCGATAGGCAAAGATTGCATATTATTCGCCGATGACACTACAATAATAGTTAAGAGTGACAATAACAAAAAGTTAGAAAATGAAATCGTCCAAGCTATGGATAATGCAATGGATTGGCTAGAAAGAAATAACCTAAAAATAAATATGACTAAAACAAACATAATGCAATTTCAGACATACAATGCAAGCATAGATGAACTAGATATTCACTATAAAGATTCTCATTTGACCACAGTCGATAATTGTGTATTCTTGGGTATAACCGTCGATAAAAATTGCAGTTGGAAACCACATATAGATAAAATTCTGGCAAAAATAGATCGTTTTACATATGTCTTAAAAAGAATTAAACAAACAGTTAACCATGATACTGCAATGCATGGTTATGTATCAGTACTTAGATACGGTATTATAGTGTGGGGTAACTCGGTGGATTTTGACAGGGTTTTCAAAGCTCAAAAAAAATGTATCCGAGCAATTTGTGGAGCTCACTTTTTAGACAGCTGTAAGCCACTGTTTTAGAAACTTAAAATTCTACCTTTGCCATGTTTGTATATTTTTGAAATATGTATTTTTGTTAAGAGACATTATAATTTATTTGAAACCAGCACAGTCAGGCCAAATAGCCGAACACGGCATAAAGATAGACTTCGGCTGCCACCAATAAAACTAAAATTATTTAAGAAAAATGTATACCTACTGCATGTCAATTATTATTTACAATCATTTACCAAATAGTTTTCAAGACTTACCTCTGACAATGTTTAAAAAAATACTCTTCAAACTATTGCTGCTTAAAAGATATTATACAATTAGGGACTATTTAGAAGACAAATCTATAGAATCTGTTATTTGTAATTTGTAATTTAGAATTGACTCTGATTGTGAAGACATTTGCACGCCAGATTATGGCAGGATATGCTGAAACTAAATTACTGTAACACCTTATGTACCATATCCTAGTAAATAAATATTTTTGAGTTGATTTGATTTGATTGATATATTAAAAAATGTTTTGAATTTTCTTAAAAAATGCGAAGAAACTTTTTCCCCAACCTATTACTTTTATTTCTAGTTGGAATGTATGGAAGAACATGTTTTTCAACTACAGTGTTAAGTTTGTTCTTGCGATAGATGCATCCCAACTACGGAGGGTATGTAATGTTTAAATAACAGATAGTCTAATTTCATTTGACAATAATGGGTAAAATGCACCAGTATTTTAAGGAATTTTATACGGTTTCAGTTTCGGTTTCGGCCGAAACTGAAGCCACGGCCGAATATTCGGTTTCGGCCGGAAAACCAGTTTCGGTCGGACTCTAGTTATTATATCAAACGTTACACACCCAACTACGGAACCCTTCGTTGTGCTTGGTCCGACACGCACTTGGCCGGGTTTGACTATAGAATTTGTAAAGTAGGCAAACGTCAGGTTACGTAATGTTAAAAATGGATTTCAAGTAAACAAGCACACATCCTGCATGGAATATTGCAGCCACCTTTGGGATGGATCAGCTAAGTACCAACTAGCCGCGCTTGACTCGGTGGATCGCAGAGCTAAGAGGCTCATTGGCGACGTAAAACTGGTGGATGCCAAGCTTCACAGCTTGGCTCATCGCTGCAAGGTTGCCTGCTTGTCGGTCTTCTACAGATTGTACTTCGGTGAGTGTGCCCAAGAACTCCACGACCTGATTCCACCGGCCCCCTTCTACCAGTGGCGTGCGTTTCATAAAGACAGAAAGACACTGCCTACCCTACCTAATTCAGTACAATCTTGTTCTGATATCTATTATTATTTTATCTACGAGTAGGACGAGTACCTACTTACTAACAATAAACAAAAAAATCACAAACAGTCGCTCCAAGCAAACTCGTTCAGTATTGTATTGCGGCATTGCGCGGCACTGGCTCCGCTACCTACGTTGAGTACCAGGAGTGCCTCGGGAAAGACACAAACTATTCAGGTCTAAATGTTTATATGTGTGGTCTCGTGGTCATGCGGATTGAATGGGTGTGCGTTCCTATAAATACGTAGCACACAATGTCACAATAACGCACACAACCGTACAGAATAGACAGTGTCTTTTTCACAACACGACAAATTACGAAATTATCCGATGTTTTCCGAACCGAAATTAGCTATACAACTATTTTAAAAAGTGGCATTGTTTCATTTATATTGCATCATAACTTACACTATTTCTTTTTGTCGTATTATTTTTGCACTATCTCCGAGTTTGTGACTTAGTTTAGTCGCCATATTGTTTGTTTGATTCGTTTTGATTTGTTTTGTGAGCCATAATAATTGGTATTTAAAGAGTTTAACGTCGATAATAGTGTGAAAAATGGATAATATTCACTGTGAAAGTTGTTCAGGTGGTGTGTGTATAGAGAAAATAAAAAATGATGCGTTTTCGAAACTATCATTCGGTGATAAAAAACAAGTGATTGTAAAAGGTCGTGGTACACCGGATTTGCAATTAGTACAAACTAAAGGTAAAGTCAATCGTAAATTCAATACAAAACAATATGATTGATATGATTGGCTCACAGGTTGCATACACAGCAATAGGTTGTTCTTTTTCCCTTGTCTACTATCTTCGAACAATAAAACTATTACTGCTATTACATAATTTTACAAATACTGAACATCAAACAAACGCGCCGAAAGGCCACTTTGAATATCCGTAAATCGATATGTCTATAAAATCAGTCAATGTATGGATATTTGAGGTGGCTATTACCTACGTCATTATTTAATCGACAAGACGACGAACCAAAACCAACATGCAGTAAGTGTTTTGGCTTTTAAAATTTTCTGCCTACCCTGTCTAAAAACTCTGTGCACGCCACTGCCTTCTACCATCGGACATCTAGACGCACTGCCAGTTACCATCCCTACCTGGTTGCTATTCCACCAATTCGCACTAAGCGCTTCCAAATGTCTTTTATAATGCGCATACCAAAGGAGTGAAACTCACTACCTGCGTCTGTGTTTCCGAACGCATACAACCCTAATCTCTTCAAAGTGAGAGTGAACAGGCTTCTTCTGGGCAAGCTCCCTCCATCGTCAACTTTGTCTCTGTCACCTCTGACCTAGACTAAAGTCAAGAGCAAACCCATCACAAAAAAAAAAAAAAAACATAGGTACTAACACTACTCTATCCCATCAATCAATCAACTCAGCCTATCACGGTCCACTGCTGGAGATAGGGCTCTCCCAGACTGCGCCACAATACCCTGTCCTCCACCATCCGCTTCCAGTCCCTCCCAGGATCCACGGTCCGTCTAGCTGGGGGGAATCCTACACTACGCTTGCTGATACGCGGTATCCACTCCAGGACTTGTCTGCTCCACCGGCCATCGGGCCTTCGACAAACTTGGCCAGCCCACTGCCAATTCAGTTTGCTTACAGTACGGCCGAAACATCTTGGCAAGTCCAAACTTCGCGCAGAAGGCTGCGCAGTAACATTTTATAGGAACTAAATGGTGACATGAGGCGAGTGTGAGTGAGAGAACATGCGCCAAAGTTCGTAGTGCCTATGTTTAGACTTGCCAAGATATATCAGCCGTAGCAAGCTGTGTCGGTAACTCCGGTTCTTTTCCGGATAATTTCATTTCTAATTTTATCCATCAAAGAAACACCGAGCATAGCCCGCTCTATAGCGCGCTGAGCGACCTTGAATTGGTGGACCAACATGACTGTCAGTGACCACGTTTCGACACCGTATGTCATAGCGGGCAGGACGCACTAGGCCTTATTCTTCAAACTTCGAGCGATAGGCGACGAGCAGACTTGACGAAGTTTCCCAAACGCTGCCCAATCCAGCTGGATACTTCGGTCAGCTTCTTTCTCAAAGTTGAATCTACCGATCTGAATGACTTATCCCAGGTAAACGTACTCTTTCACAATTTCGAGAAGAGACGCTTCAATGTGGATTAGGTTCGGTAAGACGTGTCAATTGTACATGAATTTCGTCTTGTCCAAATTCATGCCGAGGCCAACCCGCCGAAAGGCTCCATCCAGGCTGTGCAGCATCGGGTCTAACTGTTCCAGCGTCTCTGTCATTAAGACGATGTCATCGGCAATGCGAAGGTGTGTGATGTACTCGCCATTCACGTTGATACCCTGTCCAGTCCAGTCAAGCGTCTTGAAGACGTCCTCCAATGCATTGGTAGACAGTTACGGGGATATCACATCCACCGGTCTCACCCCTCTGAGCAGTTGGATGGGGCTGGTTTTCTGATCCTGTATCTGGACAGTCATCGTGGCAGCGTCATACAAGCATCTCAACACTTCAATGTAGCACCAGTCAATTGTACATCATTGCAGAGAGGCCAGAACTGTCCATATTTCGATGGAGTCAAAGGCTTTCTCGTAGTCCACAAATGCCATACATGGCTGCTGGTTGTACTCCTTGGTCTTCTGTACAATTTGCTGAACAGTATGGATGTGGTCCCCGGTACTGAAGTCTTTTCGAAAGCCGGCTAGTTCTGGTGGCCGTAACTCATCAAGTCTCCTGGCGAGACGGTTCGTAACGACTCTTGAGAACAGCTCGTACACGTGGCGCAGAGGTGAGATGGGTTTATAGTTTTTCAACAAGGTTTTGTTACGTCTATCCCATTCATTTTGTAAATCATAAAATAAGTAAGGTCTGGCGGCTCTGGGTCCAATATGACCTCGTAGAGTAAGAACTCTAAAAGGTTATATTTATAACATAATTTAAACCCAAGTTGTTAATGACATCTCCGGGAAACGAGTTACTTATGGCTCCTCAGGGGTTTTAAAGCTGAGATAAATTATATTTTCGGGGTGTATTGCGTTAGTTACGTAGTTAGTACAAAATAATTACGCAAGTCCGTCGTTTTCCAATCGGCAAAACATGTAAACAACAATTAGCCGTTTCAAATTGCTATGGTTTAGCGATGCGGTAGATTGAATATTAAGTTCTAATGCTATCAGTGTTACAGAATTATTTGAATTTCGATATTTTCCGTTTGGTTTTAGTATTTTTGAATAAACTGTTATTGACTTTTGTTTGTTTATTTACTAGCCCGCGGCTTCGCACGCGTGGAAGTCGGAAATTATCCCAAGGGCACGTACTACTGGGATAAAAAGTATCTTATGTCCTAATCCAAGTCATGGTCTACCCAAATGCCAAATTTCATCCAATTCGGTTCAGCGGTTTTAGCGTGAAAGCGTAACAAACAAACAAACAAACTCACTTTATCATTTATAATGTTAGTTAGGTTTATTAAATAAGTAAATAAATAAATACAATTTGACTTGAAAATTGTAGTTTTATTGATATATTAATTTGTATGTAAAAAAAAAATATGACAAAAAATTATGATACGTAATGAGTTTCTCTAAAATTATTAAGCCTTCAATTTTAATTTTACTGCCAAATAACAATTAATATGTGTAATTATAACAAGGGCGCAATTAAAACCAACTTATGGTGTAAAACTGAATTTGTTGAATTTATTTGAGTTGCTTTTGAAGTTAATTAAAGTAAGTTATAACCATAATGACAAATCAATAAATAACATCTGATCTCACGTTATTTCGAGATGCCAGTATTGATCACGTGAATTACACAGATACTCGTACATAAGACCGACTGGACCGGATTCAAAGTCCGGTAGTTGGGCACAGCCTTCCGACTGATTGCTAGCTGTGTGAACTGCGGACAATAACTTTATTGGACTTGTTTGGAACTGGTTACTTTATGCCACTACCAGTTGGCGAAATTAGAGTTATATTTTTTGTTTAGCCTATTCTGTCTCACCGCAAAGTAAAGGCTTCTCCAAGTCCTTCCAGGAACTCTTTTCCCGTGCCATCTTTTCAGTTATATTAGCGTTTAGAAATATTTTACTGAATAAGACGAGAATTTTTTACCAGGAATTTTTATTTATATCGTAGGTTATTTCAGAGGGGTAAGTAATATATGATATAATTACAAAATCTCTAATACTTACAAGATATAACAAATGAATATATATTTCTATTTGATTTAATGATTACTTAATATAATAAACGATTAATATAATTTCAAAATAACAAATTTTCATAAGCATAACATACATTGAATATAAAATCTTTTGATATACCACTCGACGTAAAACCTATTTAATCTAATATGATAAAAACGCGTAGTTAAAAACTTGTAATTAAAAACAAATTTTGTCAACAGAAACTTTCAGAAGTCAACTCGTCACATGAAACAAACATGAATCATGCAAACATGATTGCATTGATGCAGCAAGCAAGCAGCAAGCATGCAGTATGCAACATGCATCAAGCATGTAGTATGCAAGTATGCAGCATATAACATGCCGCAGGCAAGGTTTCTTCTTCTTGCTTCGGCTTGCTGGCCGGCTTCGCGGCGGCGGGCGTTAAAGCCATCTGCCCCTCAGCTCGCGGGCTTTAATTACACTCTAGGGGTAGGGTATAGAGCGGCGGTACGTAGGCTGAGTGCCAAAAATGCCGCCCCAGGACCCGACGGCTTACCTGGAAGAGCCTGGGTTCTGGCCTTTGGGGCTCTCGGGCCTCGACTAGGGGGGCTCCTAAGCGCATGCTTGGAGAGGGGCCAGTTCCCACTTCGTTGGAAGACGGGGAAACTGGTCCTCATTAAGAAGCCGGGGCGCCCTGCGGACTCTCCGTCCGCTTACCGACCCATCGTGCTGCTCGACGAGGTGGGCAAGCTCTTTTAAAGAGTTATTGCAGACCGCCTCGTCGGGTGGCTGGTGCAGGAGGGGCCGGATTTGGCGGAGAGCCAGTTTGGTTTCCGCAGGGGGCGCTCTACGGTGGACGCCATCATGCGCGTGCGAGCCCTCACGACGGGGGATGCTGTGGCCCGGGGTGAGTTCGTCTTGGCGGTGTCTCTAGACATCGCCAACGCCTTCAATACCCTGCCCTGGAGTTGCATCAGGGAGGCACTCCGGTATCACCGGATGCCGACCTACCTCTGTCGAGTGGTTGAGGCCTATTTGACGGATAGGGCCGTCATCTACCCCGGTCATCAGGGAGAGTGGAACCGGCGAGAGATGTCGTGCGGTGTCCCACAGGGATCGGTCCTGGGGCCGCATTTGTGGGACATCGGGTACGACTGGGTGCTGCGCGCCGACCTCCCTAGCGGCGTCAGCGTGGTATGTTACGCTGACGACACGCTGGTCCTGGCGCAGGGGAGGTCGCACCAGGCGGCGGCTGAATTAGCGACACGCGGGGTTGCGATAGTCGTTGCGAGGATCCGGCAGTTGGGACTCGAGGTGGCCCTGCACAAGTCCGAGGCCATGTGTTTTCATGGTCCTCGGAATGCGCCACCGTCGGGATCCCAAATAACGGTAGGAGGGGTTCGCATTGGAGTCGAGTCGACGATGAAGTACCTGGGACTCGTCCTCGACAGCCGGTGGAGCATTTCCGACGTTTGGCTCCCAGACTGGAGCGGGCTGGGGCTGCCTTGAAGCGGCTCCTGCCCAATCTAGGTGGTCCAAACGCCTCCTGCCGGAGGCTTTACGCGGAGGTCGTGCGGTCCATGGCCCTTTACGGGGCACCGGTGTGGGCGCGTTCCCTGAGGCTGCGGCCAGTCCGCCGGTTGAACGCGTCCCAGAGGGTCATGGCCATTCGGCTAGTCCGGGGTTACCGCACGGTCTTCGGTGAGGCGGCGAGCCTCCTTGCCGGATTGCCGCCGTGGGATCTGGAAGCGAAAGTCCTCGCGCACGTGTGGGAGTGGCGCGAGGAGGCGAAACGCCGGGGCGTAACTCCGCTGCCGCGAGAAATCACGGTACAGCGGACAGAGCTCCGGCGGGATCTCATGGCGACATGGAGAGTGCGACTGTCGCAGCCCAGCGCTGGGCACGCCACAATTGCGGCGATAAGTCCCCTCTTTGAGGAGTGGTTAGATAGGCGCCACGGCGTCCTCACCTTCCGCCTGACGCAGGTCCTCACCGGACACGGTTGTTTTGGGAGGTTCCTGTTTCGCATAAGGCGGGAGGAAACGCCTGGGTGTCACCATTGTGTGGATCGCCCAGAGGACACGGTGGAGCATACAGTGGAGGTCTGCCTGGCTTGGGCAGAGCAACGCCGTGTTCTCACGGAGGCGATCGGCGGAGGCGATCTCTCGCGTCCGAGCCTGGTCCAGGCCATGGTGCGGAGCGAGAGTGCATGGGAGGCCGTCACCTCCTTCTGCGAAGCGGTAATGCTCGCGAAGGAGGAGGCGGAACGCGTGAGGGAGAGGCAGCCTCACGCCCTCAGTCGCCACAGGAGACGCCCTGGGCGGCGGGAATCGATAGCCGATTCCCAGCCACCGTAGGCGCGGGCTTGCGGACGGTGAGTAGTGGGTAGCTCGCCGTCCGGTGAGGACCAGGCCCGGGTCGACGGCGCGTTGTGTTCCACGCGCGCCTCAAAGAGATGTCAGCAAAAGATGGGGTCCAATAGGGCCGATGCCGCTGGGGTCGCGGGTTGTTTGAAAAAGATACCGTGGCCCTGGCATAGGCAACTGAAGGAACACGGGTGGGTTTTAGTCAGTAAAAGTCTGACACGCCCTTCCAAAAAAGGGTAGGGCATAAAAGTCTACGTGGAGTCGGTTTTGCAGCGATTCATTTCTGTCCCTAAAAAGACAAAAAATATTTTAAACGATAGGAAATAAGTAAATATTAAATGTAAAGAAATTATATCAACAGTTGGTTATATCTCACGTTTATTACATCTTGTGAACGTTATTGAATTGAAAATATACCAAATAACTTTATAATAGAATTTTAGTTAATCTATACAAGTTACTATTAGGATAATTCGTAGATTGGTTCAATAAATTATATTGATCTTGTAGTGCTTTAAATATTCACCGGTATCACAGAAATAATTAGAATAAAATTCCTTCCTTTTCTTAAATTGTTTATTATCTAAAAAATCGTAAACAGCGTTACCGTAAATTCGCTTTTACTTGTGCTGAAATACCAAAACACACGGACGCCGCAACTTATTTTTACAACCTATTTCATTAGTGTTCGTATCAAAGATCGTAGTTCTGTAGCACGCGACGAAATTCGCAACTACGCAGTTTCACTAGCAAAAGTTAAGTTGTTCTATTTGGATAGATGCTTCTGAACTCAATTGCAAATATTGGGTTGGCTAATAAGTAATGAGCGACATGCAACTATTTTATTTGTATTTATTTATTAAATGAATAAAATTGTTAATCATTAATAATATATTCACCGTCGTTTTCTACTACCATTCGCCATCGATCTGGCAAAGAGTGAATGGCGTCCGCATAGAACTTCGTTGGTTTTGAATTGAAGAAGTCATCTATGTATGGTTTCAAGTGTGGTTCATCGTCAAAGCTTTTTTCCCGTAAATTATTACTAAGTGATCGGAACAAGCTGTAATCAGTTGGTGCTAAGTCCGGCGAATATGGAGGGTGGGGTATTATTTCCCAATTAAGCTCCAATAGTTTTAGCCTGGTACTCTTAGCAATATGCGGCCGGGCATTGTCGTGCAGGAAAAATATTTTGTCGTGTTGTGGACGTTTACGATGGATGTCAAGCTTCAGTTTTTCGAGTTGATCACAATATACTGTTGCTGTAATCGTAGTATTAGTAGGAAGGAATTCCCAGCTTATTACTCCATGTATATCCCACCAGACAGAAAACATTACCTTGCGAGGATGAAGATCACCTTTTGACGTTGGTTTTCCCTGTTCTTTACATCCCAGCCACTGGCGCTTGCGTGTGTGATTAACATAGAGAACCCACTTTTCATCTCCAGTGACAAGATGATCTAACCAATTAAATGTGCGGCGGAAAGATAAAAGTTGTACACAAATCTCAGCTCGGTAGGTCAGCTGTCAGGGTACCCAAACACTATATTTGTAAGTCTTTTCCAAACCATGTAAATGATTTTCTATGGTGCCATGAGAGCACTCGAGCTGAACAGCCAAATCGCGTGTAGTTCTTCGAGGATCTTCTGCGATTAATAGTTTTAATTTATCGATATCTATTTCCACGGGGCGCCCAGACCTTGGTTGATCGGTTAAGGAAAAATTGTTATTGCGGAACCGTTGGAACCAGCGCTTTGCTGTTGCTTCGGAGACTGCATCGTGAGCTATCCTTTGACATATATGACGTGTAGCTTCTGCAGCAGAATGCCCAGATTGAAACTCATATGATAAACAATGTCGTACGTGGGTTTTAATATCGCTCATTTCTTTGTGAACTTTAACGCACTAACAGCCAAACTATCAATAACGCGCATGAGCGCGACTCGCTCTTTATATACCCTCTGCTACAGAACGTTCTCGAAACATTCCGAAAATTCTAGAAATTATAAACTAAAATGCTCATTACTTATTAGCCAACCCGATATTTATGTATTCTCTTTGTACAGATTTTCAAAGAAATTACCAGAAAAAGACAACCAGTCATCGACTTTCAGCATCAGCAAGCTGAAGTGACAATAGGGTGACGTAACCGTGTCTTTTTAATGACTGACGTGACAGTTACTAACTTGATACGTATCTAGATGTTCATTAGGGAGGCCCATGTCCAGCAGTTTAGTTTATTGCAATTTTCACTAATCCTTGCCAGAAAGTATCTATTGGTGGCATACATAATGCTAACGTAATAGTATTATCTGTTATAAATCAAACTACCAGTAGGTCTCGTGGTCGCAAACGCGGCTGCTGAGTTGGAGTATCGATACCCAGGTCGGGCAGTATTATTGGGTTTTTCCATTAAGACTTTCTTGTTAACAGCTCGGGGTTTGGAAGTTGGCGGTGTCATACCCCCGCACTTCGGAAAACACGTTAAGCCGTTGGACTTGCGCCTGATCTCTGACAAGACCGGAGAGACCGACCGGCCGTCCCATCGGACTATAAGAGTGACGGAAGAGAGAGTGCACCTGTGTCTGTGCACTCACTTGTGCACTATAGTATCTCCCGCGCCGAATCCTAGTCTCTAATAAGAATGGTCGCCATGGCCGAAATACGGTCTGAGGGACTATCATCTGTTAAAAATACTTACAAATAGTTTGGGGATTATTTTTACTTGCTTATGCCTAGTGATTCAGCTGTCCTATACAATAGAAGGTGAGATTTTTATAATAGAAAACAATTTGGTTAACTTGCTGATCGATTGCAGGACCCAAACTAGAGAATCATGCTTGTGGCCACTAGACCAACAAGCACAGACAGCTATGCTGCTGTGGAGTTTGTTGCGCCACTTCTTCTTACCAGCTAAAGCCCTAGGAAGTGGTTAAGGGTGGGCATTTTGGGGGACTGTCTTATGTAATTTTGACGTTAAAAAATTGACTTTTGAGAGAGACTCATTTTAACAGGGTCGTCGTCTTCATTGCATACTGATATAGTGTTATAACAAAAAAAAATGTATTGCAGTAGGTAATAAAAAGCATAATTTATAAAATTAACTTGTAAAAAATAATAGGTTGGGGAAAAAGTTTCTTCGCATTTTTTAAGAAAATTCAAAACATTTTTTAATAAAGTTTATTTACATTTAACTAAAGTATGTAGGTACCATTTTATTCGATAACTTTTTGCCATCTTGTAGGCAGGGACATGATCCCATTTCTATAGAAATTTTGGGACTTCTGGTCAAAATACCGCGACAAGTGGTTTTGGCAGTCCTCTCATGATGTTAACCTGACACTGCCTAAAGAATTCTGAAGAGACCGAAACAGGTGGAAATCTGAAGTTGCAAGGTCAGGACTATACGGCGGATGCATTAACACCTCCCAGCCAAACTCTCTTAATTTTTGCTGAGTGGCTAAAGATGTGTGAGGTCTAGCGTTATGATGATGAAAAACCACACCCCTTCTGTTGATTAATTCCGGCCGCTTTCTCTCAACTTCTTGCTTTAATCTCATCAGTTGTTCGCAGTAGAGTTCAGAATCGATGGTCCTGCCTGGTGGTAACAGCTCATAATGAATAATGCCCTTCCAATCCCACCACACACACAGCATCACCTAGTTGCGAGTTAACCCGGGTTTTGCCACAGTCTGTGAAGCCTGACCGGCCTTTGACCACGACCTTTTTCGCACGTTCTTGTCATACGTGATCCACTTTTCATCACCAGTTATCAGCTTCTTCAAAAATGGTTCGGTTTCATTACGTCGTAATAAAGAATCACAAATGAGTACACGGTTCATTAGGTTTCTTTCAGTGAGCTCGTGAGGTACCCAAATGTCGGGCATTTTTGTGTACCCAGTTTTTTTGAAATGCGCCAAAACTGTTTTGTGGTCAATTTCCAGTTCTTCAGCTACGTTGTAACTACTGATATGTCGATCTTGCTCCACTTTTTCAAAAATGGCATCAATTTTATCCGTAATAGGGCGACCAGAGCGACGTGCATCTTTGACATCAAAATTTCCGGATTGAAAACGCTTAAACCAAATTTGTGCTACTCTCACAGACACTACACTAGGTCCATAAACATCGCAAATTTTTTTCGCGGCTTGCGTTGCATTTTTACCTTTTTTGTAGTAAAATTTTAAAATGTATCGAATTTCTTCATTAGATTCACTCATCTTGACGGTACGAAAAACAAATGAAAATCACACATTTTCCTAATTTGAATTTGGAATTATGTTCTTTAAAATTTAAACTTTCAATGATACCAAAACCAGCCAGATACAAATAGTATAGCCAAAGAGATTTTATTACAAGTTCATACATACTATAATGCGAAAAGACTTTTTCCCCAACCTAATATAAAAATAACACCAATTTCCAAGAAACTCATTAAACTGTGTTTATTTGAATTTTCATTAGATACTAGCTGACCCGACAGACGTTGTCGTGTCAAAATTTCAATTTCGATTTTTCGGCTGTTCCTTTGGGCTTTGCCTACTCGTAATATTCATTTTTCCTAAACCACCTCAGTAATAAGGCGAAAAAAAAAAATTGAAATCGGTCGAGCCATTTTCAAGTTTTTGCGAGACTAATGCACGGCAATTGATATATAAAAGATAAAATAAGATATAATAGGATTATAATAAGATTGTTATATAGATGAAATAAAAGATTGGTACTCACTATCTATAGTCATGCATTTGTATATTTTTAAACTATAAAATTAATCAACCGTGGCGTTCCAATTTAGATAAGGACACGCCTGCCCCAAAAAAGGGGTGTAATATTATTTTCAGGATTCATGTAAGTATGTATGTATGTATGTACTTATGTAGGTATAACCGTAACTTTTAAATGCCTGAACAAATTTGGATCTATACGTTAGAATCCTTACATCATCCCGAGTAACACTGGCTATATTTTTTTTAAAGCAATATGCTATATAATATATTATTATAAGCTATGCAATAGCTCACAAACTTTCCCATTCATAATATTATAGTAGGAGTAGGAAGTAGGATTAAAACCAGAAATTTCACGTGGACAAAGTAGCGGGCAGAAGCTAGTTCTTTATATTTGAATTGTGATCACTTAATGATCACTGGAGTCGCGTTATTGCTTTAGTTTTGAATGTTTGACCATACATGGGACGTGCTCATTTATCAATACAAATTTTGGTCATTTGTAATCAAATGAATAGAATATTCATAGATAGCCATTATTTTATTGAGACATTCAAACTAATAATAATAATAACCTGGGACATTATTCACACACGGTCATCTGATCCCAAACTAAGCAGAGCTTGTACTATGGAAACCAGATAACTGATTACTATATACCTATACTACTTTTTTTTTTGTAAATACTTACTTATATAGATAATTACACCCAGACTCAGAACAAACAGACATGTTCATGCACACAAATGTTTGTCCTGGATGGGAATCGAACCCACGACCTGCGGCATGATAGGTGTCTTAACCAACCACGCCAACTGGCTTGTCTGAAAAATTGCAAAAAAAAGTGCACTATTTCAATCTACAAAAGTATTTATCACTTTGAAGTTTCGAGTATTCCTTAATCATAAAATAAAATGATTATCCGTGTATTACCTTGGTAGAATTGATACTAAATTCCATACAAATTATATATTATATTACAGCACTAACGCGAAGTCGCCGCTGGAGTGACATACCTGTAACAAGAAGAATAAAATATTTAGGTGGATAATTGTATGTCTCAACACTGCTGGTCTGGACATTCCAAGAGTCATGGCACTGAACCTGTTTACTGATTTAACAATTTAGCAAGCCTGTGTTTAGTTAAAGTCAGTATTTACAAAATACAAAAGATTTATTTTTGCACTGTTGAAGTAAAGAACTCCTAATTATATATTTGCCTTCTTTTTACTTAGGAAAAGTAAACGATCATTTTATTCAATCTACAGCATTCCAGTGTACTGTTAAAGACACTATGCCACTCCCAGATGTGCCATTTAACCATTATACCACAAAAAAATGAACCATAAGAACTTTAACAGAAGAAATAAGGGCGATTATCGCATAACTTCCCCTTAATCACTGCTTTGATGGCAGAAGTGGTATTTACGTGATGAATTATTTAACTTGTTTCAGTCCAACTTTCCATCTATTGTGGCTTGCTTGACGAATGCCAATGTCAGCGGCGGAGACACCCGAACGGCGGCGGCGGAAACAGCCGACAACCTGGATCGATTTTTCTAGTTGAACTTACCGCGGTTCATGATTGTATGCTGGCGTTCTATTTGTGGTACTAGTTTAAGGCTAATAGAAGGACAAGTTCTGACCTCTATTTTGATGTTCAATGCCAGGGTCTATAGTCGATGTTCGATCGAAACAACGTTTGTTCATTAGGTAACCTGATTTGTTTCTTTTTTAATCTAATCTGCTGATAGTATCTATCTTAATTTGACTTGTGTGTATTCGCATTGATAGTTAGGGAAGGACACTTTTTGGCAGTTTTGGTATTGCGTGCATTGTTATCTAAGCATTGATAACATAAATTAATCGTCTGATGTACTAGAAACTCACGATACGCCTTCCGGTTATATAATAGACACAGGACACAGATTGAGTAAGCCTATTGGTATCTATTGGTATCTATTGGTATCTGGTGGTTGCGGCGAACTTTGATTTTTTATTATATTCATAAAAAATCAAAGTTAGCCGCGGCTGTCCGTCACCGGACCCTCCTCTGGGGAGTGCCCCCCATAACCGGCGCACCAGAACACATGACACGCGGTGACCACCCCAGGGACCAAACCAAGCACATGGGCGCTAGACGACCCCGTGTCTAGGCATCCTTGGTCCCCCTGCGACCGGTCAGGTCAGTGGCCCGGCCGCTTACCACTTTTCAGCCGCAGAGTATAGGGAGAGCGGCCAACGAAATACCGACACTCCTCCTCCCCTGAGGCCCTACCGCGTCCGCCATCAGACGGTGGCGACCCCATCAAGCGGCGCACCGCAATACCGGCACTTCTCTCCCCCCACGGCACCCAATCCTCAGCCGCGTTGCCTCCCATACGGCATCGCGGCCCACCTCAGTTGCAATGTCGCTGAAGCGGCACCGCAAGCTACTTGTTGGCCGCGACGTCGTCGGCTTCCTGGAAAAAGCCCTGACGAGCGGTCCATCCTTGGGTTCCTCTTCGCTTCACCGTGGGTGACCAAGCCACTGCTTTGACAATTCGGGAACCCACCGGACGGGTATCGGTAGCTTGAACCCTTTTCCCGATACTGGTGGGGTACTACTATTTTTTTATTTTGTTTTTATATAAATATTTTAAAATGTAAATTATATTCTGCTCCGACTTCCCGTATCTTGGTTCACTCCCGACTTCCGGTATCTTGGTTCACTCGTGCAAAGCGATGGCAAAGTAGACCGGACTGTTAAGCACAAAATTAACACTGGATGGATGAAATGGCGGCAAGTCACGGGAACATTCTGCGACTCCCGCATTCCCCTTAAACTCAAGGGGAAGATTTATAAAACAATGGTTAGACCTGCTGTCTTGTATGGATCAGAATGTTGGGCCATAAAAAGAATGAATGAAAGGCAATTGCATACAGCCGAGATGAGAATGCTAAGAGGGATATGTGGTATTACGCGAATGGATAGAATAAGAAATGATTATGTAAGAGGAAGTCTGAAAGTGACACCGGTGACTGAAAAGTTGTGTGGAAATCGGTTGTCATGGTATGGGCATGTGATGCGGAGGAACGAGGAAAATGTCGTCAGGAAAGTGTTGAGTATGAACGTGGAGGGCTATACGAGTAAGGGAAGACCAAAGAAACGATGGATGGACTGTGTGAAAGATGATATGGCCAGAAAGGGAGTGACTACCGAGATGACGACTAATAGAGAAGTATGGAAGAAAAAGACATGTTGCGCCGACCCCAAATAAATTGGGACAAGGGCAGGAGAATGATGAAATTATATGTTATTTAAAAATGAAATAAAGGAAATAATAATAAAAAAAAGTCTGCCTAGCCTCTTCTCAACCCTGTATGTTGGGCACGGCTTACAGTCTAACCGGATATAGCTGAATACCATATTTCACATGGAGCGACTGCCAATCTTACCTCTGCAACCTTACTTACTGGGTAACACGATATCCCTTGGTAAGACTGGTTGTCAGACTTTCGGGCTTCTGACGACCCGTAACGACTGTCAAAGATTCAAGAATGCCAGCTGGGACCATCGGCTTAACGTATTTTCCGAGGCACGGAGGCAAACAGCCAAGTTCCAAACCCGGGGCTGTTAAAGCTCGGTATGTAAAGATGATCACCCATCCACGGACCGACACCGTAGCTTAACCTGATCGATCGACCCATGCGGCTGTTATTACTTGGCCACGAGCCCCTCTAAAGGAAATAATAATAGTACCAGCCTATTATTGTCCCACTGCAAGGCAAAGGCTCATACAGAGCAGACACGAACATTGATGGACCTATTGCCGCTTGCCACACCGTAAAACTCTTTTGTTTTGCGACTGATTTTACCATTCCATTTGTCCATTCCATCTCGAGTCTGTCCTGTCCCACAGCTACACACCGATTGTTTTAATACTGGGCGATCCCGGAATTGTTTTAAGATCTTCATCTAAATGCAATCCATATGCTCATAAAAAAAAATATTGAAGCAGTACCAAATTTAAAGTTGAAAACAGAGGTTGTTTTTAAACTTTAAATTTGCTACTGCTTCAATCATTTTTTTGCATGGTATTTAATGTTGCTTAAAATTTTCAAATGCTCAGATTGAAGTAACTATACATATCAAAGTTTTATTTTATTTATATTTTTCTGGAATTTTCTGTGGGCTAATTTAAAAGCTCTCAAAAACGATCATTTCACGACTATACTCGTCATAAGTTTAATTCTGTCGTAGCAGATAATTTGAATGGATGATTTTGAAAGTAATCATGACGCGCGTTACCGATAATCGCGTACGCAAGTAGCGATTAATAATGCTTAGCTATAGATTGTTAAATAAGTATTACAGTTTTCTTGTAGTTTCTATTTTATTTTGTCACAATAAGTACCTATATTTAGGATCGATAACGTCTCAATTCTCAATTTTCAATAACTTTGTAAAGTTATGATTTGCGCAAAAATAATGCGATTTCTGACTTTTCTAGTACTCAAAATTCTGTTGGTCCTGTGAAAATTATCAATTTTCTTGCTGCCTGTTTTTGTTTTACCCGACTACGGCAAAGCCAAAGGAGGGCTATGATTTTAAAAGGCTATGCATGTATGTTCCTCTAAGCCCTCATAACTCTCCAATTCGTCATATTTTGACAAAAGAGCTATCGTTGGAATAGTCATGTTGTCCGCGGCTATATGAATGTTTGTAACGTCAGACAGACACAGGAGTGATCCTATAAGGGTTCCGTTTTTTCCTTTTGAGGTACGGAACCCTAAAAACAACGTGCAAACGTGCAACGTGATCGAGAGGCCGTTTGGCTGCTTAAAAAAAAATCTGTTACAAAGCTGTAATATGCGCGATTTGGAGATCATTTTTTAAGCAAGAAAATGCTTGTGTTAGGTGACTCCGCTCTTCCACTTATCATTATATAAAGTATGCAATTGAAAAAAGAATAATAATAAAATAAAAGAAGAGAAAATTCAAAATTCAAAAAGGAGCGCACTGGTGTGATTTATGCGAGTGGATATTGAGTGTGTGTGTGTGCCTGAGTGTGCGCCAGGTATATTGGATATGAGATAAATTCGTTACGTTTGCCTGCATATTAAAAGCTTAGGTTTCAGTTAGGTTCAGGTCTAAGTTTTGGTTAGCCCTGCAACAATGTCTTGGGATCGAACGAAGCCAAGAACAGCTTCCTCCACTAAATATTTCATTACTGCAGGTCTAATTAAATTGCTAGACAGATTATGGAAGCGATGTTACCATTGCCTCAATGTCATTGTAGGTCTTAAACTTAAGCCATTGAGTCACAATTGTTTTACAGTCACGGAGTTTCATTGAAAATCTTCAACGTATCTGTAAGGCCATGCTTTGTGCTGGCTTGCGTTTGGTGCGCTTTATTATCTTAGCAGCAGCCTCTGCATAAGCTGATATTTTGAAAGAGAAATTATCAAGAAAAAAATATAAAGAATTAAGCTTATCGAATTAGGCGATTGGCACGCTTATTTATTGCCAGATTGGATTAATTTTCATTTAAAAAAGCAGAACGTTTCAAAATATTGTGAAACATGCAATAAAATAATTATTTATTTCATTCATGTCAAATACGAGCAAAAAGTGTTTTACACTGTGAAAAGTCCATACAAGATATGTGCAATCTGCCTAGCCTTTTCCGAACTATGTTGGAGTCGACTTCCAGTCTAACCGGATGCAGCTGAATGCAGTACCATGGTGCAAGTTGGTGTGTGCATGCTCGCGAAGGAGTTGGTAAAACCATCCACCATTCAAGCTAAACCGCTGGTAAAAGCTAGTCCTAAATTAATATTATAAATGCGAAAGTAAGTTTGTTTGTTACCTTTTCACGCCTAAACCACTGAACAGATCATCCTGAAATGCAAACACGATGGCACGTGTACTGAAACGTATATAGGGTACCTTTCATCCCAAAAAAAAGTGCTGATCCCGAGGAAAACAACAAAACGTTCTTATTATAATAGATGGCGCCACGTGTCTTTCGAATCATGATTGAATTATAACGCTTTCACGCTAAAACTGCTGAACGGATTTGGATGAAATTTGGCAAATGGGTAGACTATGATCTGGATTAGGACATAGGATACTTTTGATTCCGGTAGTACGTTCCCGTGGGGTAATTTGCGACAACCACGCGGGCGAAGCCGCCGGCAAAAGCTAGTATTTTAATAAAATAAAACCATCTGACTAGCCTTCTCAACTATGTTGGGGTCGGCTTCCAGTCTTCCTCCTGAATACCAGTATTTTACATGGAGCGACTACCTATCAGACCTCCATAATCCAGTTACTGGATAACACGATACCCCTTGGTAAGACTGGTTCTCAGACTTTTGGACGTCTGATTACCCGTAACGGCTGTCAAAGATCTACGAATGACAGCCGGGACGAGCAGGGGGGGTCTCGATATGCAGGTAATGAATGGTCACCTATCCACGAACCGGCCGCGGCCAGAGTAGCTTAACCTTCGATTTGTGTTGTTCAAACGGGCAGGCAAAAATGTGCGAAAAGGACGAAGATACCTCCCCGCCCCCAGCTAATATGACGTCATAAATGATAAACGATAAATGATTTTTATTTCTGTAAGTAGGTTTGTATAAACACTTTTACAAGTCAATATATTTTTTTTTTTTAAACTAGATGAGGTCGGCGTTTCCTATCTGACTACTCTGAGAAGAAAGGCCGAAACAAACTTAGAGGTCACAGTCTCTTATAAAGTCCAGACATAATCTTGGTCACTTCATGTGAAGACCATGTAGATTGGTGTCTGAAACGGTCTTTTGAGGAAAGAACCACACAGATTGAGAGGACCATACGGTCATATCATTATGCAATCACGTTTATTAGAAAGATCGAATGATTTTTAGTAGGACTGTATTTTTGAGTTAAATGAGATAATACCCTGTGTATCCAAACGAACGATATGATGAGTACAGTAATTTATTTATACAATAAGCGTCTTATCTTTTCGAATCTGGGATTAATGACTGAAAACAAAATATTGTTGATAAGAATAATTGGGCAAAACCCGTTAAACTTTATTTAGCTATTGATTAGGTTGTTGCCAAAACTGAATGCGCCTGAGATAAACATTAATTGCCTAGCTTAAATTTGTCACCGTTTTATGACGAATATTGCGGTGTCGAGTTTCAAGAAAGTTCTAGAAAGGTCGAAATCGAGACACTTTCGAGCAAAAAAAGTCTCAGTGGATTCCTGAAAAGTTAAGTCTGATATTTGAAAATACCTGGTTTATTTTCAGACTAGCTTCCGCCCGCGGCTTCACCCGCGTGGTATTTCGTTAAAAAGTAGCCTATGTTTTTTTCCCGGTCATGGCCTACCCGTGTGCCAATTTCATCCGAATCCGTCCAGCCGTTTTAGCGTGAAAGCGTAACAATCAAACAAACTCACTTTCGCATTTATAATATTAGTTAGGATAGTTAGGAGGATGAAAATTCAGTCTATCGAAACTCTAGACTCACCCAATGTATAAGGTAATTTAAAAAAACAATACTCTAACGTGATTCGAAAGACACGTGGCGCCATCTATTATCATAAAAAGTTATTGTTGTTTTCCTCGGAAACAGTACATTTTTTGGGATGAAAGGTACCCTATGTCCGTTTCTGTACACGTGACAACGTATAAGCAAAATTTCAGGATGATCGGTTCAGTGGTTTAGGCGTGAAAAGGTAACAAACAAACAAACTTACTTTCGCATTTATGATATAAGTTAGGAAGTTAGGATTAGGGAGTGATTCAGAAGTGAGAGAAGAAAAATTGTATTTAAGTACCTTTTGCACTTCATCATAATCAATTGCAGTCGAAAGACGTCTACTGCTGGACATAGGCCTCCCCCAAGCACCGCCACTTCGACCGGTTCTGTGCTTCCCGCATCCAATGGCGGCATCTACGGCCTTCACATGGTTATCGGGCCACCTTGTGGGAGGTCTTCGAACGTTACGTCTTCCGGTACGCGGTTGCCACTCCAGAACCTTTCGGCCCCATCGGCCATCTGTTCTGCGAGCAATTTGCCCTGCCCACTGCCACTTAAATTTGGCAATTCTTCAAGCTATGTCGGTTAGCTTGGTTCTCCTGCGGATCTCTTCATTTCTGATTCGATCACATAGGAAAACTCCAAGCATAGCCCTCTCCATTGCCCTTGGGGTGACTTTTATTATTATTTCTATTGCACCTAATGCATGATAATTATACCCAAAATAAAACGTACAGAGAATTGATAACCTCCTTATTAAAGTCGGTCAACATGCCAACTTTTTAGGTGACGACACCAATCGTCTAATTGGCTTCACTAGTTGGAAGCTATAAAAATATAAATGTCAAAATATCACCAAGATGTCCATTGGAACATTGATCCTTTTGTGATTTTTAACAGACTATTACAAAGTGAAAAATACCTTCAATTTTGGAAGTCGTCGGCAAAAATCTGAAATATTGGGTTGGCTAATAAGTAATGAGCGACATACAACTATTTTATTTGTATTTATTTATTAAATGAATAATTGTTAATCATTAATAATATATTCACCGTCGTTTTCTACTACCATTCGCCATCGATCTGGCAAAGAGGGAATGGCGTCCGCATTAACTTCGTTGGTTTTGAATTGAAGAAGTCATCATGTATTGTTTCAAGTGTGGTTCATCGTCAAAGCTTTTTTCCCGTAAATTATTACTAAGTGATCGGAACAAACTGAAATCAGTTGGTGCTAATTCCGGCGAATATGGAGGGTGGGGTATTATTTCCCAATTAAGCTCCAATAGTTTTAGCCTGGTACTCTTAGCAATATGCGGCCGGGCATTGTCGTGCAGGAAAAATATTTTGTCGTGTTGTGGACGTTTGCGATGGATGTCAAGCTTCAGTTTTTCGAGTTGATCACAATATACTGTTGCTGTAATCGTAGTATTAGTAGGAAGGAATTCCCAGCTTATTACTCCATGTATATCCCACCAGACAGAAAACATTACCTTGCGAGGATGAAGATCACCTTTTGACGTTGGTTTTCCCTGTTCTTTACATCCCAGCCTCTGGCGCTTGCGTGTGTGATTAACATAGAGAACCCACTTTTCATCTCCAGTGACC
Source organism: Dicycla oo (assembly GCA_948252095.1). Taxonomy (NCBI): domain Eukaryota; kingdom Metazoa; phylum Arthropoda; class Insecta; order Lepidoptera; family Noctuidae; genus Dicycla; species Dicycla oo. Next base: position 27,585,396 of record OX411711.1, read on the forward strand.
AGATTATGTCAGCTGATCTTTACTTAATTGATGGGGTACCCAAACACTATATTTGTAAGTCTTTCCCAAACCATGTAAATGATTTTCTATGGTGCCATGAGAGCACTCAAGCTGAACAGCCAAATCGCGTGTAGTTCTCCGAGGATCCTCTTCGATTAATAGTTTTAATTTATCGATATCTATTTCCACGGGGCGCCCAGACCTTGGTTGATCGGTTAAGGAAAAATCGTTGCGGAACCGTTGGAACCAGCGCTTTGCTGTTGCTTTGGAGGCTGCATCGTGAGGCTATCCTTTGACATATATTACGTGTAGCTTCTGCAGCAGAATGCCCAGATTGAAACTCATATAATAAACAATGTCGTACGTGGGTTTTAATATCACTCATTTCTTTGTGAACTTTAACGCACTAACAGCCAAACTATCAATAACGCGCATGAACGCGACTCGCTCTTTATATACCCTCTGCTACAGAACGTTCTCGAACCTTTCCGAAAATTCTAGAAATTATAAACTAAAACGCTCTTTACTTATTAGCCAACCAGATACAAAGGCACCGAATTCCGAAATTAAAGTTATTTTTCACTTTGTAGTATTTTTTTTTTGGAATAAAGTTTTTTGACGTCCCCGTTCCCCTTCATTTTACAGATAAACAAATTATGTAGGTACTGTCAGCAACAAGTCAATTAATTAACACAGCTACTACATCATCTCAATTAGATTTCAACGTTTCATTTATATTCTTTTAAAAAAGTAAACTTTTTCGATTTTAATTAAATATTTAACTCAATAATTAAGATTAAAAAATAAAAGTGTTTATCGACTTTTGTTGCTGAATGTAAAAACTGTACATCACCATAAATACCTGTACAAGATTCTGATCTCGTTTGACGACATTTTGACAAAGCAATTTTGTTCTGGATAAGCACAAAAATAAAAGGTAGGTAGTGTAGACACAGGACTAACGATACTCAATAAGTAACCTTCAACGCGATGTCTTGATCCCTATCAGAATTGATAATGTCATGTTCGTGTGAAATTGATGTGGTACCAACTATTATCGTAGCGCCCTTGATACATCCACCTTAGGTTTATTTAAGTCAGCTGACGATATAAGGGTAGGGCGCTACACCTCTATGTTGCCTAGAACATACATATAATAATCAAATATAGAATATATATTTTAATATAGAATATTCAAATAGATCATGTCCTAAATTAACACAAATATGAGAGAAAAACTTTCAACATTATCATTCACTGGCAGACAACGCACAGCCTAAACTGATGGGTCTAGAAGCAAGAAATACCTACACAGGAGTGCGAAATAAAACTGCTGTTCCCTTTTTATGTTCGCATAATTCGTCAAAATGTAGGGAACAGCTGATTTTTTTTCGTGATTTCAGGTTTGGTCTCATAGTAAAAGTTGTTTATTATCAGCTGGAGGACAATCATCTTAACGGTGATTAAAATTACACTACTACTGTATTACGAAAACGCAAGGCAAGGATTATTGTAAAAATTGTAGTTTTGCGAACAGTAGGCCTCGCGAGGACAAACTTTTATGCAACAATTATTATACCAGTCGTCTAGCGGTGCACAGTACCGCCATCTAGTGACCTTATTGTAAAACTAACTTTAAATTGGTTTTAAAGCTTCGTTTTAGAGAATTCTGATAATTATTTCCATAATTCTCTAGTTTTGTGATGAGAAGGTGGTCCCAGGTGCTCCATCAATCCCTACCTAGTAGTTAAAGGGCCGGTCCTAAAGGTAGAAATCTAAAAGTGAACAATTTCTTGCATTTTGAGGAGCTTTTCTGCGCATCGCGCTGAAGATCCTCGTTAGATCTTCACCAATTTTTTATGAGACTAGTTTAAAGTTTCAAATAAAAAATAACCATCGAAATCGGATCTCAAAAAGCGGAGATATCAAGTAACCCCCTTTTAGCTCTTTTTTGGAGGAAGTACTCCTCCAATCCAAAACCCCTGACGACATAAAAATCTATAAAGTCATAAAACCTGTATACCTAGTTTTGTGTAGGCCGACGAAAGCATATTTTGCCAGACTTGAAGCAGAGAAGCTTCGCTAGCTCGGTCAATTAAAAATAATTAAATAGGGGATGCAAGTTTGTATGCAAATTCGTCATTTTTGCAGACGGAAAATTCCATTGGGCGCATACCTTGTATTCCTATAAAACTTTAAAGAACGAAAAGCATTTCGTCTACTTATTATGAACGTCGGAACAAAAACCTACTATTCAGCAATAGGTTAGTTTTAAAGTGCAATAGGTAGTTTAATAATAATTGAATTAGAGAAAAAAATATGAACAAACATATCGTTAGATATGGATCGGAATGCTGAGCCGTGAAGAAGACGGATGAAATTAGATTGCACGTAGCAGAGATGAGAATATTGAGATGAATGTGTGGTGGAACGACAAGACGAGATGAAGTAAGAAATGAGTACCTATAGTTTTATTTGTAAGTAAAAGATGATAAGATAAGATAATTGCTCAAACATGAGTACGATCCATACAACACAAATGGTCAGAATGCAAGAGATATTAAAAGAATGATGAATATTAATGTTAATGGATGCAGAGGGATAGGAAGAGCAAAGAAAAGCAGAAAATATGGTTTGTGTGAGGTATAATGTAAAAGGAAAAAGAGTGAATGATAGAGTGACTACAGTACTGACAAAGGAGAATGGAAGAAAAAAAAACGTGTTTCGCCGACCCTAAGTAACATGGGCCAAGGACAGGAAGATTATGATGAGCTAGGTATTAACTTATTTAAATTCAGTTGCACGTGTGACTCTCCAGAGACAATAGTTAGTAAATTGTGTCTCGTGAAGTCATTACTCAAAACTTGAAAGTACCAAGTGCCTAACATATGCATGTACTCAGATTTTATTTCAAGAACACAATATCACAGGATAAAAAATAGTGCTAACGTAATATTGACTTTATCGACCTTCGACGTTCTCACCAGCCTTGGATCGATGTAATAAAGACCCTGACACAATGCCACGGTCAATTTACATCGATAAACCATCAATTTGTGAACACATGCCCGTAATAAAAGTCAGTTAATTTGTTTTCTCTACATTGTATGGTCAAGGACTGTTGGATGATGTTCATGTTGGAACGCCACAGGTCCAACACTTTAAGCAGGACGTCGGGACATAGACAAGTCAATTCTGTTGACATGAAGTTTTTTACTACTTTATATAAAAGTCAGTGTTTATCTATGATCACTTTTCACTTCCGCTTCCCGGCAGCCATTTAACTTTTCTCTTTTGTTTCCGCGTGTTCCTAAGACGGTGTAAGTGTAACGTGTTCTCTATAAAATGTGTTATAATAACTACCCTGTTAAGCCTGTTACATTCGAAAGAATAATAAACAAATTGTGTTCGATAACTTCATTGTTCGCCTTTTATTGTAATCATCCACCGAATCAAACCATGTATCCAAGAGTTCATAAATCGACTTCGGTGTTTCTGTCTGAAAGTCGTCATAAGAGATGTTTAAAACAAGGGCGATAAAATACTGGGAATTAAGTTGTGTGGATGATAAAAAAAATGGAATTATAACTAACAACTCCTGGGGAAAGAATAGTCGAATTCAAGTCACAATAAAGATATGCGTTTTTTTTTTAATAAAGGACGGGCCTAAGAGTACTAAAATCTGTGCAAGTTATCATCATTCTACCAAAAGATGTCTATTGCTGGATATAGGCATTTTCAAAGTACATCTCGCTTAACCTACCCATGAGTTTGTTTTGCCATTTCTACTCAGGGGTAGTCAGATAGGAAATGTCGACTCCATCCAGCTAATTTTTTTATATGACGTGTAAAAGTGATTGCTATATCCTATTTAAAGAATAAACAATTTTATTTCATTTCCTAAAATAAAAGGGTAACATCTGATTCAGTTGGACTTCAATATTGTTAGTACATAAATCAAACCTAAGCTTTGATTCACGTTTGCTTCAATCGAAAATCAATGAATTTGAAACAATCTTATCATGTGTCATAATAAACATCCTGTCATTTAGAATAAAACTAATCATCATCATCATCATTATTTTAGTTTGATAAATAGTGCTTATGAGGATAATTAATTGATGGATTGATTTAATCACAAATCTATCTCTTAATACACATAACACAGTGTAGCTGTGTGACTTATTAGAATCGCTTTCAAAATATATTACTTATCAGCTGATGTTTTTATGAAAGATTTTGTACCTGCTTTCATCATGTGCCTGGCCTTTACAACAACAACAACTACGTGTATTGGGGTCGGCTTCCAGTCTAACCGGATACAGCTGTATTTTACATGAAATGACTGCCTATCTGACCTCACCAACCTTTTTGTATACTTTATTAGTTGGATAAACTAGTCACTAGAATTTACTTACTTGAAGTTTGAGAACTTCCAAGGAATTAGTTTGATCCTCAGGGCAAATAAGCGCCATTAGGTTTTTATTAGGTATTCTACCTGCCCAACTCTGGACAGCTCAATTGATAGCAGTAGGCCCGCCACCATTATTACATAGGATTTCAAGTTCTTTACAAGAACTATCGAAAACAAATAGTAAACAGTTATCGCTGTCTACTATTTGTTTTCGAACGTTCTTGTTTTGATTTGAAACGGTACGATTAAATTGAGGAGTTCGTTCAACATTCGACCGAACTACGGTACGCTAGTAGTTCGAAACTGCAATTACTTTGCTCTCGTTAAGGTCATAGTTTCATGGCGACAGGAGGAGCTATGTGCTAATGAGTTTCTACTAAAACAGCAGCTATATTAACTTGGAGTACACGGAATATCATAATATTCAGAAACTGCACAGGTGCAGATTTATACATAGACGAAAAGTTGTTGCTCGCTATTACGTCTGAGTATTTTGTATTTTACCATTTTTTATACAAACATAAGAATGAAAAGTATAATATGTCCTTCTCCTGCTCTCAGTCTAACTATCTGTCAAACCTCACCACGATCGGTTCAGTGGTTTATGCGTGAAAAGATAAAAATATACAGACAGGCGCAGTTACTTTCGCGTTGGTAATACATAAAATAACATCACATCTTGTTTCCGCGAAGGGTTGGGCAGAAGTGTATCTACACCCACATTTCGCCAGTTATGTTTAAGCCCCATGTTATAGAGGTAGAGCCTATAGCTATAAACCAGACACAAATCCAGACTCCGGGCTGCTATTGAGAAATTCCAGAAAAAAAAAATCCAAAATAATTGGTAAATATCCAAAATAATTGGTTAATAATCCAAAATAATTGGTTAATACGGATTCCAACCGGAGGTACAAATAATTGATGTTCCGCAATCGATGAGATACTAACATTGTTTCTCCACGGCTCCGGGAACAGGACGTCAACGAGAAAACAGATGACGGCGCCATAGTAAATGAACTTACTGTCGCTACATCGGCGCCGTCATCTGTTTTCTTGTTATCGTCCCGTTGCCGGTGCAGTAGACAAAGTCTATGACTGGGCGCACGAAACCAGCGGTGGCCGAGCGAGGCGGCGCCGGCAGAACAATTTTGTACCGTCGCGTCGCCACCGCCTCGCTCGGCCACAGCTGGTTTCATGCATCCGGCCTGCATCATCATATCCTACGTTGCGTTTACTTTTGAGGAACTTATGGGATAAAGTCCAAATCATCTCTAAGTTCTGGGTTAACACAATTTAAGAAGATCATATTCACTAATCAGCTATAATGTTCTACAGTAACTGCTGGGTCTGAGGCCTCCTCTGTGAGAGAGGGACAGTCCCGACCTAGTACTGATTGTGCACTTTTATAATTTCTATCGTCACAATATTACCGTGGACTTTTACGTCCATAAAATGGATGGAAATACGTGCACGTTATAAGGTTATCGTGTACGGAAAAGCGTCTTCATAATATTTCCATAGATTTTACTTCCCTGTGTTATAGTAGTGCCGTGAACGTTAATGATAATGCCGCTACGGTAGAAATTATAAAAGCGCACATTGGTGAATGTATTTTTTTTTTTTTTTTTGTGATGGGTTTGCTCTTGACTCTAGTCTAGGTCAGAGGTGACAGAGACAAAGTCGACGATGGAGTGAGCTTACCCAGAAGAAGCCTGTTCACTCTCACTTTGAAGAGATTAGGGTTGTATACGTTCGGAAACACAGACGCAGGTAGTGAGTTCCACTCTTTTGCTGTGCGCATTATAAAAGACATTTGGAAGCGCTTAGTGCGAATTGGTGGAATAGCAACCAGGTAGGGATGGTAACTGGCAGTGCGTCTAGATGTCCGGTGGTAGAAGGGGGCCGGTGGAATGAGGTCGTGGAGTTCTCGGGCACACTCTCTGAAGTACAATCTGTAGAAGACCGACAAGCAGGCAACCTTACGGCGATGAGCCAAGCAATGAAGCTTGGCATCCACCAGTTTTACGTCGCCAATGAGCCTCTTAGCTCTGCGTTCCACCGAGTCAAGCGCGGCTAGTTGGTACTTAGCTGATCCATCCCAAAGGTGACTGCAATACTCCATGCAGGATCGGACTTGCGCTTTGTAAAGGGTTAAAAGCTGTCCAGGCGTAAAGTATCGCTTCACCCTATTTAGGATGCCCAGTTTCTTCTCAGCCTTGTACTCGATGGTGGCGCCGAAGTTGAGACCAGATGTCAACTCCATGCCTAGGAGCTCAAGTCGATCAGTCACAGGAACAGATGTACCCCGAAAAGTAGGAGTTTGGGTGAAACGACTCTTTTTAGCGGTAAAAAGACACGCCTGCGTTTTGGTGGCGTTAAAAGAGACCAGATTATCATCACCCCACTGGGAGACAAAGCTTAAGGTCAAATCTGTCCGCTCTACCATGGCCTCTCTCAAGGAACGAACTTCAGCCCCGCTGGTTTTTGCGCTGGACAAGTATCTCTCTGAAACTGTACTGTCATCTGCGTACCCAACAATACCAGGCCGAAGCAGGTCATTGATGTGCAGCAGGAAAAGAGTTGCAGAGAGAACAGACCCCTGAGGAACTCCGGCATCAATAGCCATAAGGTCAGAAGAGCAGCCATCAACAACTACTCTAATCGACCGTTCACTAAGGAAATCTGATATCCAGCTACAAAAATCAGCTGGAAAATTATAATTGCTTCCAGATTATAGGACACGTCTGTTCTTCACGGTGACGTTATCTTCGCCATTTTTAGAGCAGTGTTGATTATTTTTGTATCTGCATGATTATTATTTTTTATTATCATCAAATTACTATTCTTTCAGAAGCAGACACCAATTAATAAAAAAAATCAGGTAAAATATTAACAGTTTTCCTTGATCAATAGAAGTACCTGCAGGATTATATCCATCAATGAATTTATAGTAGATGTCAGTCAGGGATGTTTTTGTTGTTAAAATATTAGGTTAAATATTCATTTTCATTAAGATTGAGATAACGATAAAATAAATAATAAAGAATGATGATTATAATTGGAGTAGTCATAGTTAAATATGTGTTTCGATAGTTTAATGACTAAAAGGTATAAATAAGTGCGTATATAAAGAACGTAAGACCGCAATAAAAATACTTTTGGTCAACCCTTTTATCCAGATATCGGATACCGCTAAGCGACCGACGTCCAAGATTATACAATAAATCAATCATGAACAACCCTAATAATGTAATAAATTATCTAACATGTCTACACGAGAAATATTAGACCCACGCAAACGATATTATGGATATTGGCCCCGAATAAAATGGCTTAAGCTTTTAAACAAAAAGTTTGTGACTTTTCCTTCAGCCCAACATAAAACGATTCATCTTTTGTATCGTCAATGTGTAAACATTTTATTAAAGGTCTATTTGTACATTGTACAATTTACCAAGGTGTATCGGGTTACCCAGTAGGTAACGTTGTGGAGGTTAGATAAGCAGTAACTCCATGTAAAATACTAGTATTCAGCTGCATCCGGTTGGACTGGAAGCCGTACCCCAATATAGTTGAAAAAAGGCTTGCTAGATGTGATGATAGTTTGAATAGGGGCTGAAGAGATCGCTCCTAGAAACATGAGATCATATTACCTAATGAGCCAAGTATTCGAATAATTTATATGAATTCACCGATAAAGAGGGACATCATAGCGAAGTAAGCTCTGCATAACAAAATGGAAACCAAGCAATTTTTTAATGTGCAAAGTGACATTAATCTTATTCGTACAGAAGGATGACGGTGCCATTTTCCTGTTCAGGACAACAAGTAGGTTGCAACAAATATAATTTAAATGATTGGTTATTCCTGGCCACTTCTTTGTTTGTGGTCTAAATTAGTTTTTAGTTTTGTAAAATTTTGTTCCTTTTTGAATAAGTACCTACACTGTGCTCCAGTTACTAATTTAATGAATTCGTTATTTTAATATTTTCATCAGCATTTTTATTACCATCAGTGACAGCAATCTTTTCCTTACAGATGGATCACGGAGCCATTTTTCCATTTTTCTGTTCAGTACGACCTACTTGAACTTATCTTAAATGATTTGATTATTCCTGGCCACTTGTTTGTTTGCGGTCTAAATTAGTTTTTCTTTTTGTTCAATTTTGTTCCCTTTTGAATGACTACCTACATTGTGCTTCAGTTACTAATTTAATAAATTAGTTATTTTAATATTTTTAACAGCATTTTTATTTCCAGCAGTGACATTAATCTTATCCGCACAGAAGGATGGCGAAGCCATTTTTCAATACTGAATAATTTTATTCATTTAGGTGCCGTCCGTTAACGAATCTGGGTCGTCCCAACGCTTAATGAGGAAACATTTTTCTTAGAATTTTATTTATTTTTCTCTTTTTTAGTTCAAAGGAACTAATTACTCTAATATTGGTAACGAGCGACTTTATTGAGGAAAATTATTTCTTAGGAAATATATTTTGTTTTTCGTTTAGGAGTCCCATTCTTAGGGTGATATTTCTTTGGTAAGCAATTATCTTCATAAAGTCACAAACTCTTTCTTTGACAAACCATGTTTGTCCCTTCTTTGGTGTTGTTCGTCGAGTCGTTGAACTCTTTTAGTTCTAAGTTGAGCTACACGATTACTGACAAACGAGTACATTGACTGGGCAGGTCTACTCAAATCTGTATGGTTCTTGCCCTAAAAGGCCATCGCTGACACTCATCTGCATGGTCCTCACATGGCTTGACCAAGATTATGTCTGAACACTAAACGAGACCGTGGCCTATAAATATGTTTCGTTCATCTTGTTTTAAAACATAATTTATTTATGACGTTTAAAAATGTTTTTGGTCTAATTTGAATAAATAAGTATCATTTACCATTTTGTTTCTTCTTTATATAATACTAGCTTCTGCCCGCGGCTTCGCCCGCGTGGTTGTCGGACATTATGTATCCTATATCCTATTCCAGGTCATAGTCTACCTATGTGCCAAATTTCATCCGAATCTGTTCAGCGGTTTTAGCGTGGGAGCATAACAAACAAACAAACAAACTCACATTCGCATTTATAGTATTATGCAAAACCGGTATATCGACACTATAGACTCACAAAATGTATTAGGTACCTAATTAAATAAAAAAAAATCTCTTTACACAGTACTAAAGTTCTGTAATAATATAATTACATCATGATTCGAAAGACACGTGGCGCCATCTATTATCATAAGAACGTTATTGTTGTTTTCCTCGGGAACAGTACTTTTTCGGTATGAAAGGTACACTGTGTCCGTTTTTGTACACCTGACAACGTATATGCAAAATTTCAGGATGATCGGTTCAGTGGTTTAGGCGTGAAAGGTAACAAACAAACAAACTAACTTACTTTCACATTTATACCAGGTATTATATTAAGAACAAAGCTAAGTGTGTTGCAGTTAACTTGTAGGCTCGATAACCCCTTGAACTTAGCTAATTAAAGAGTTATGGCTCTAAAAGGTCATCGTTCCCATAAATAGTGCAACAGGTAGGGTTGGCACGACCTTTTGATAGACAGCCTTTACTATTACCGTGATTATTATTATATTATTTAAAAAAAAATACCACTTAAATAGAATCAAACCATATTAGATTACATTTAAAGAACTTACTTAAAACCAGTCTTAAAAGTTTAAAACTCCAACTGCATTTCACAGTAATGATAGGTAAACCAAACAGGTCGAAACCACGTATCGTAGCGTAGCAAACTTTGCTACTTCCTTACCCCCCTTCTTCGAACGCGTATCAGAGCGAACGGCCAAGTTACAGAACTTGCACAAGTACCTACTGAACTTAGATCGGGAACTTCACTAGCATTGCCCGGGATAATATCACATTTATGTTCCCTTATTGGGTCAGCCAGGCTGTTAAGTCTGGTGCATTGGCACGGCTCAGTTGCATCGTTAACTAAGTTATCTAAAGTTTATTTGTTTGATTCTTAAATTCAACTAAGTAAGAAGATAAAGATATGTATATTGCTTGGCAAATATTGTGACAGATACGACTCGGTATATTGTTTAGGTACTTAGATGTAGATGCTAAAATGAATTGATAACACTCAACAATAAAACTTTAATAAGTGCGGATATCACCAGTGAAACTGAACGCGATCAGCACATAAACTACGTTTAAGAGCTGTCAGTGTCATTTTCTTTGGAATATTGACACTGACAGCTCCGACCGACCAACCGAATTCAAGAGCTGCCAGTGTCAATATTCCAAAGAAAATAATTACAGTGTACTCTTAAACTCAGTTTAGATGTGCTGATCGCGTTCAGTTTCATTGGACAACCACCCTAATCATGTGATTTACATTTACTGACACAGTTTACTAGCGATAGTGTAGCAATAAGTGCGGATTTCGCCAACTGAAACTGAACGCGATCGGCACGTATAAACTACGTTTAAGAGCTGTCACTGTCATTATTTTCGTTGGAATATTGACACTGACAGCTCTTGAACTCGGCTTAGATGTGGTGATCGCGTTCAGTTTCATTAGTGAAATCCGCACGTATCAAACAAGTGATGAGTAATACATAAAAATATTACAGATGTACATAATCTCATTACTCGATGTCGCTATTTCGCGCAGACTTCACCATCCATCAGCGCTTTTTCATTTTAAGTCCTAATGAATAGCTAAGCGCTGTAAAACAGCTTCAACGCTTAGCTATTCATTACGACTCGACTCGGTACTGAGAAAGCGTTTTTTCAATGGAAAAAATCTTTTAAAGTTAGGTATATATACCAATCTAGATGGGTGAAGACCGTAAACGACTGACGTCGTCTTATTTTAACAGAAAAGTCTTAAACCGAACCCACTATTTTTTTGAAAAATTATAAACTCACGAGTTTATAAACAATACTTCAAACCTCTTCGTTAAAACCCACGAAAGCTCGAGGTCAGTCACAGTATAATTACCTAGCATAGTATGTCCTTCAAACTATGAACAGATGCCATGGTCCAAGACTTACCTTGACTAATACTGCTGTAGCCATCAGGGGTCATCAAAGGTGTTCCTCCTCCGTCATACATACTTCAAGGTACGAGTATATTTCAAACAGGTACGGAACAAACGTATTCACATCACTACCTCGTCATAGGTACACAATATTGTTAGCACTTATGTATTACATCATTTAACACAATCACAAGTTCATGCGTGATGGTTTTCACGTAAGCTAAGTATTAATTTGAGAGACCTTCCCTGGACTACGTGTTCAAATGTGCCTACATTCCAATGTTGAATTTTTTTTGTTAAAACACATAAGGAATGTACATAATTAAATTCGTTCTTAGCTTTTAAAACAAGTAAAATATTAACTAGTCTCTCTATAAGTAAGACAAAAGGAGACTTTCAAGAAGACATGGCTTAAGTTTAACATTCAAGGAACCAAATTAAAATGATAGCAGCTTTCAAAGAATATTATTGAGAAGTTAACTAAGCTTATCCGCCGAGTCTCAAGTTTATCCATAGAACTGCTGGGTCCCTCTTTACAATTTCATTAATGCCGGGTGAAAGCTCATCACAAATCATGACGAAATAGAGCCTCCAACAAAGTTATTTACTGTAGATGTTGTTTTAGCAATGAGTTACTGGTTCAACCGTATATTTAGCTTTCGTTTTCGATATTTTTTTTTGGTATATTGGCGTGTGGTAGCTGACTTATAGCAAATAATTTAATTTAATGTTTTGTATTCCGTAATGTACCTAAATTATTTTGCGCAGTGTTGTATAGAATCAAATTTTTTTTAACTGAACAGACAGCTGTGCTGCTGGGGAGTTTGTTGCGCCACTTCTTCTCCCCAGCTGTAGTACTGGTGGGTGTTTTGGGGGACTGTCTTATGTGATTTTGACGTTTGAAAAGTGCTGATTCTCAGCCTAGTTTGAATAGATTGATTATGATTTTGATTTCGATAGTCAGACTATAAACATTGACTTTGCAGTGTCCATAATTTTGATTGAATGTGTGGCAGAGATAATTTGCATAATGATAATGCATAATATTAGCATAATCTGGCTATAACGCACTGCTCGGACTAGGTCATAGGCTTCCTCTTTGTGAGGGGAGTGAGCTATAATCCACCACGCTGGCCCAGTTTGTCTTGGAAAGGCTTTTTTGTCGACCTTACAAAATTCAGTCAATCTTAGACCGAAGGAGTTTTACAGTTATAGCCGTAGTTCTCTCTGGAGGAGCTTGTGGGATGAAGGCCAATAAATATTTATTACGATAAAGATGAAACTGACCAAGAAGACATAATACTCGTATGCTGCGCAGTATATATATGTTTTGTGCATGGGCAGAAAGAAGGAGATGATGAGGTAAGCTATAATCATAATCTTCAAACATCTCCATTGTTCTCATTTAATTGTTGCTTATTCATATAAAAACACATTATTAAATCATATATAGTTACTCATGTCTCCTGTGAGGCAGTTTTTTAACACTTTCGCTGACGTCACGACCAGAGGCGTATTTTTGTTCGTGTTTGATATCGCGCTACACCCACAGGCGGTTAACTTTACTAAGACAAAACAGACAAAACGCCTATAGCCGTGTAAATTTGCGTACATGACTAAGAAGCCACGTGATCTAGTGTCGTATTGCACTCATTTAAATTTTTCTAGTGTCAAGGCAAAAAATACTGGTATAAAAAATGCCATATTACAGGTACCTTGACTTGTTTTTTGACGACAGTACGGCTGTAGGCGTCGTCTTATTTTGTATGAAATTTTTTAGTGTCATTTTCAGAAAGTGAACTTCATCTCAGTGTCAGGGAAAGTGTTAACGAGTACAGAATACAGGTGATCTATTCCACTAATTTACTTTAGTACTGTATTGTATTGCATAGTTTTTGCTTATCAATAACTGGTGTAATACTGTTTTTGGAACAATAACTTTTTTTTTTATATTTCTCGGGACTCTGGGGTCCCGGACCTTTGGAAGGCGTACGAGGGGCCGAAAAGCCAACTCGCACAGGCCCCTTAGATAATTTTAAATGAGGAGGAACAACCACCCGATGATTATTCCTATATGCACTATGCAAGTGCTCCCAAAGACAGTCCCTGGTTGGAGCAGGACTATTGCAGAATGTGGAAACAAAACATAGTGGGCTTGGGTTTGGGTGGCTTGGGTAACTTGAACTATAGAAAAACTATGTCCCCTGCCTGACCAATGTTATATAATTATACACGGATAAAATGGCAGCGGGTGACTTGCACACTCAATAATGGGCCGCCGGAAACTGTCGCTAGCCCATAGTGACGTAGCGACTAGGGGGCAACACTTCCTGAGGTGCTTGAGGAGTGGAGAGGTATTCTACTGCTATCAGGACAATCCCGGAAGTACGGTCAAGATCCCTACCAGCACCTTACTGGAATACTTCCTTCCTCCGAGCACGTGTGCTCTTGCGAATATCCACTCCAGCCGGCCAATAAAGGCAAGCCAGGGGTGAAGAACAAGACTTCTCCCAGGAGATGGGGACCGTGGGGTCACCACTGCTCAACATCTCGCAACAAGCTGCCCTGTGGATTTATGCATCTCTCTTGGCCAGAGCTCCTCACCCTAGACTTATTTCAGCTAAGTAAACTCTACCGACACAGACCTAGAGTTCAGGAGCGCGCAAGCCCCACCACGATGTCAACGTAGAGATACGGCGGTAGGGTATTATTATTATTTCGTTTATTAATTTTTTTCAAAATAGATTTTTAAATACTTCTTGAAAAATATAAAAACCATTCATAATTACAATATTATTGTGTCTTCGACCTATCTCGGGACCCTGAGGTTACTAATGATCGATGGAAACAAAGATATTGGAATATGTATTTGGATGGCTAAAATGGATTGGTTACCTAGAACTATGAAAGGACTATGGTATGGCCCCTACCTGATCAATGTTTTATTATATTATACGACAAAAATGGCAAGGGTGACTTGCACACTCAATAATGGGCCCCCGGAAATTGTCGCTAGCACTTAGTAACGTAGCGACAAGGGGGCCACATATCCTGAGGTGCTTGAGGTGTAGAGAGGTATTCCACGACTATCAAGACAATCCTAAAGCCCGGAAGATGGTCAAGATCCCTACCAGCACTTACTGTAATACTTCCTACCTCCGAGCATGTTTGCTCTTGCAAATCTCCACTCAAGCCAGCCAATAAAGGAAAGAATGAGGTGGAAGCTCTGTTTCTCGTCATTTTTAAAGGCAAGCCAAAGTTGAGGAACAACTTCTCCCGAGAGATAGGGTTCATGGGGTCGCTACTGCCCAACAGCTCGCCACATACTGTCCTGCGGGATTTCGAATCTCTCTCAGTCTGGCTCCTCATCCCAGACCTCTTCCGGCAAAGTAAACTCTACCGGCACAGCACTAAAGTTCGGAATGCGTAAGCTCAACCACGACGTCAAACTAAACAACGTGACGTTATTTCATCGGGGTCTGTTGAATTTGTAAACATTGTTGATTTGTGGTTAGTCTTTACCAAATAATAGTTGCTACTGTGAATTAGATATTATCTACTGAATAATAAATGGCTTCAATGTTTTCAATGTTAACCTCGACATCAGTAATAAAACAAATAGTTCGATGTATTACTTTATTGTTTATCTACACGCCTATTAATTATTTAGATCTTAGAAAGTGAACTTGAAAAAAAATTATGACCATGATAATTACAGGCTTTGCCAAAGCAAAGACATTTAAATATGTGCTTTCGCAAGTACGTAGTAATTTTCAAGGAAACAAACTAGGAATAGAATATTATTTTGTATTTAATCGAACCTCATATAATTCCCATTTTGCTTTCCTAAATATATGATTGAACACTCGAGGAGCTCGTGGCTAAGTAAGAAAAAGCCGCACGGGTCAATACATCAGGTTAATCAATGCTTTCCGGGGTTGGTCCGTGGATGGGTGATCATCTTTACAAATCGAGACTCCCCCGTGCCTCGGAAAGCACGTTAAGCCGTTGCTCCCGGCTGTCATTCGTGGATCTTTGACAGTCGTTACGGGTCGTCAGAAGCCCGAAAGTCTGACAACCAGTCTTATTAAGGATTATCGTATTACCCAGTTACTGGGTTGTGGAGGTCAAATAGGCAGTCGCTCCATGTAAAATACTGGTATTCAGCTGCATCCGGTTAGACTGGAAGCCGACCCCAACATAGTTGGGAAAAGGCTAGGCAGATTGAATTGATGATTGAACACTCGAATATTATAATGACTGCGCCTGTTTTTAAGAACATCTCATGGTTCGTATTTTAGGGTCCTAAAAAAACTAAATAGCCAAGTAACTGTGAGAAAAGGCCCAAAATTTAAAAAGAGACACATTTATTTAAAAATGTTTGCAACATTAGAATCCCAAAAAGTGTTTAGAGGTTCATTAATTAAAAAAAACTGGCCAAGCGCGTGTAAGACCACGCAAAATGAAGTGTTCCGTAGTTGGGATGAATGTATCCCAAGAACAAAGACAACATACAACATTATAGTTGATAAACAAAGTTTGTACGAAAAATATTGAGAGATTTCTACTTCTATAGGTTTTCCTGTAATCTATAGTTATAGATTCAAAATTTTAAGCTCAGGAGTTTCAGAGATAAGGGAGAATGGCAAATTTTTGTTTATTTTCTTAAATAACTTTAAGCAGTTTATTTTAAAACTAGCTTTTGCCAGCGGCTTCGCCCGCGTGGATGTTGGAAAGTATCCCTCGGAAACCGTACATTTTCCGGGTTAAAAGTATCCCATATGCTATTCCAAACTATAATCTATCTCTGTGCTAAATTTTATCCAGATCCGTTCAGCCGTTTTGACGTGATTGAGTATCAAACATCTTCACAAACTTTCACATTTATAATATTAAGTAGGATTATAAAAAAAATCTGGTTGAGACCCACACTGATTTGATAATTTGATATGTCACACGGTACAGATTGCAAAACTTTTTTGTTTAATTTTCTTATTTGCCCCTATATTCAAAATTAATTTATTTACGTTACACATCCGCGTTTGGGTCACAGAAATTCATATGTGTCCCTTTTAACTTAATCAGTCCATTCCGAGCAAATTGACTGTGACAGACGGACAGACAGACACACGAGTGATCCTATAACGGTTCCGTTTTTCCTTCTGAGTTACGCAACTCCAAAA
This sequence comes from Dicycla oo, assembly GCA_948252095.1. Classification (NCBI taxonomy): domain Eukaryota; kingdom Metazoa; phylum Arthropoda; class Insecta; order Lepidoptera; family Noctuidae; genus Dicycla; species Dicycla oo. The sequence continues at coordinate 27,602,010 of OX411711.1, forward strand.
AGTGTACATCGGTAAAAGATCAATAAGTTTTTAGAGGTTCATAAATTTTAAAAAGAGTACATCATTAGAAGATCAATAAGTTTTTAGAAGATCAGTATATATTTCCCGTTTTTAAACAATCTAATCCCCAATGCAACCTTTCCAATCTTTCTAACCTTTTCTTAATAAGCTTGCATATATGTTTGCGTGGTCACATAATGGTGTAACAGCTTGATTTGTAGCATTATTTGAAATATAACAGCAAAAACCTCATTCACCATTATAAGATTAGTAGTCCAACAAATATTTGGTTGGTGTCACTATCACATTTATTTAATCAATGAAACCTATCTTAAAAGCTCTATTATTTTTTGCAACATTTTTTTTATCACATTACACGTTAATCTTTTTATAATTTAACCTTTATTCAAAATGTATTTCAATCACTATAATTTACATTCACGAATACTGAAAATTTAGCCTTCAACTTTTTACTACGGATTTTTTAAATTTGTTTTCGCGGCGGCCTGGCACGTCGGTACGAGCCTGGTGGTGGGACTCCACTACCACCCCATGGCACCACAAAACCCACCACATAGAACGCAGAAATGAATGGAGTCGGCATTTCTTTGTCGTGGTAAAATATATCGGGAATATATTTCGCTTCGTCATCGTGCTATGGGTTCGACATGATGATGTGTTTATTTTAGCCATGGGCTTTATGGATGAGCAATGAAATAATATTAGAGGGGAAATTGTGGAATAGGAAGATAAGGCACCTAATATGAACTTTGAGTATATCGACGGTCATAAATTCAATTGGCGTAAGGGACTTTTGACAAAAAACATATTATTACACCATCGTACTTGATTTTTTCTCCTCTATCTTTCTGCATACTTAAAATTCTTGTAGCTCTACAAATAATTCCTTTACACCCCTGAAATTTTGCTACATAAAACGCTGCATTTTGCTTTAAAGGACACTAATTTAAAAAATATTTCAAACATTTGACGTAAGTAATAAAAAGAAAAAAGAAAATTGTTTTAAGGTTTAAGAAGTTTCCGTTTTGTCCCATACGACATATGACTCAAAATAAAAAGCCCCTTACGCCAAATCGAAGTAACAATCTTGTCCGTTACGCTTCATTACATCGTATTGTTTGTCCTTTATGTAGTTTGCTAATTTTTGTTTGAGTAATATTTACCTATTTAAAACAAATAGGTAACACTTACGTTAAAATCAAAGAAAGTTTGATTCTTTACTGTATTTTTATCTAAAACGATTTTTTTTCTTCTAAAACATAACAATAAAGCGAGCAATTATCACTCGTAAGTATTTATCAAAATACGTGTGACGGGCAGTTTGTGTTAATTGCGACGAAAAAGTATCAACACAATATGTTAAACAGGTGAGTACATTCTTACTTCTTACTTTAATACTGTAGGTACTTTTTAGTTTTAAATACTTGGTAAATTCCATAGTTAACTAGGTATCTATGCGGTCACTTATCTAGTAAATATTCAACAATTGTTACTACAGAAACCTACTTCGTAGGTAGGTAGGTACTTGTTGTTTATTTTACACTTTGAACCTACCATCTCACAAAAAGATTACCTACACCTTTAAATCTGTAGTAGCTGTCGAATACTGATGAATGACAATGGCATAATCATATTGATGATTATGGTATTTCAATTCAAGTACCTGCCTATGAATAATACGAGGTGGTAGGGTAGGTATATTTTATATAGTAGGTACTAGCCTACAAGATAAAAATCTTGTAGGTACTAGCGTCTGCTACTTTGTCCGCTTAGGGTACCTGATAGCTGTGTCTGTAAAAGATGTGCTGTGTGTGTAAAAAGTAGGTAGGTACGCAGCGATCGTAAATCTCTTTTTTGGTGTGTTCCTTGATGATATAGGTATTAAATTAAACCTTGACTTAAATGCACTTTATGATGGTGTAAATAAGGTCGTAAAAGACATTTTTTTTCTAAATTTGCTTTACACTCCTAATGATTGTGGGATTTAGTTAGTTACAACCATAAAATTGCGAACGTATTAACGTAACTCAAAAAGTTATACGTTTATAGGAAACAAATAATGAAATCTGATCTGTTATGCAAAATTAAGGTTTTTGAAACCCTTAAGGGTGATGCTCCAGGGTAGCCCGCGAAATTCAAATTTTCTTATTTGCAATTTGTAGGCCAGTGCTAGGTTGTATGTTGATTTAAATATTAGACGCGATTGTAAGACGTATGTAGTTACAGTCAAAGTCGTTACTCGAGGAACGACTTTTTCAAGGTCAAAGTCGTTATAATTTTAATATCAATGAAGGAAAGGAGCAAATCGAAAAACCAAAAGTTTCCTGCAATGATATTAATAAAAGCTCAGGCTCACTTGATAGTGTCGTAGAAAATAGTGACGATGAAAACATCAGGCCTACAAAAAAAAATATACTGGTACAGAGTTTAACAAACCGGTCGATATTTCGTTAAATAGAAGAGTAACACGAGCTGCAAGTATTGATCAACACTGTGACCCAGTATTAAAAGCTATGAAAATAAAAGAAGAAACAAAAGGAGTTGTGAGGTGGGTATTTTTCTACTTCTCACTTAAGTACTTTTTAGTTGTAAATACTACAGTGGTTTAGGTTGTAAGGAATAAAACCCCATAAATTTGTCCCTTACGACCAGATATTAATAGCACTTAAGATGTTGTATTACTTCTAATCTTAGGTCGTAAAGGACATTTTTTTCAAAATTTCTTTTTCATACCTAATGATTGTAACTTCCAGTCAGTTACAACCATAACATTTTAAAGTGGCGTAACTAAAAATTATGGATCTTATATAAAAATTTTATCTGAAAAATTGTACGATCGTATCAGATAATATTTTATTTCAGAGGGTCATCGGTGAATAATTTTAATATCACTGAAGAAAAGGAGCAAATCGAAAAAACAACAGTTTCTTGCAGTGATATTAATAAAAGCTCAGGCTCACTTGATAGTGTTGTAGACAATAGTGACGATGAAAAGATCTGGCCTACAAATAAAATAAATGCTGGCACAGAGCATAAACCAGTAGATAATATTTCGTTAAAAAGGAAAGTACTCCTGTTACTTTCCTTTTTAACGAAATATTATCTACTGGTTTTGGTAGGTGATCAATACCAAGTATTGATCACGACTCTGACCCTGAAGTAAACCCTATGAAAATAAAAAAAGAAACAAAAAAGGTTGTAATATTGTCGAACATTCTATTGACGCCAAAACAGTCTTCATTTTTATTCAAAACTATAAACACTTCACTTGATGATCATGCAGAATCAAATGAAGTCGTAAAGCCTATACCAAACACTTTGCCTGCTCAATGTTCTGCTGTCCCACAATTACGTAGCAATCAGGATCCAACAACTATTAAAGCAATCAATCCTTCTCTAGTTGAAGGTAAATATGGAAGGGGTTGTTACAAAATACCCGAACAGAGAAGGAAATCATTATTTGACTTTTATTGGGGTCTAGAGCCACAACGACGCCGCGACTGGTTAGTATGCTGTACCAGAGAAGTTCCAGTAAAGAGACAGAAAACAAAACAAGACATTAGCAGAAAACAAAACACCAATGAATATTACCTGAATTCGGGAGAAGATCATTTGCAGATATGCCAGCAGTTTATACTAAAGACATTAGACATAACTCAAAAGTTCCTTCTTTATACAATTAAGAATGCAAATGAAGGAGTGGCCCAAAAAGAGAAAAGGCATTCTAATGCTCCTGTAATCAACGAATCCACCAAAAGGTTTGCCCGAAATTATTTAGAAAACCTTCCTGCTGTGCCGAGCCACTACTGCAGAAAAGATAGTGCTTGTGTTTACTTACCACAGGAATTCAAAAACTTGGCTAATGTATATAGACTTTATTGTTTAGAGTGTACAAGCCAAGAACAACCCTGTTTAACTGAAGCTTTCTTTAATAAAATATTTCGAGAGGAATATAATATCCGCATCCACGCACCCAAAAAAGATAAATGTAGCCAATGTGTGTAGCTTTTGAAAACAAAACGAACAAGGACCCAACAGACATGGACAATATGACAAAACATATCGAAGAAAAGAAAGAAAAAAGAAAAGAAAGAAAGAAAATCGAAGATTCAAATTTCATCAGAACTTGCGAGACAATAAAACTATTGTTTGCAGTTTTGACCTTCAAAAGGTTTTAAATACACCTTGCGGTCAAAGCATGCTGCTGTATTACAGCCGAAAATACGCAGTATACAATTTGACGATGTATGAAAGTACAACACAAAATGTTTCATGTTACATTTGGGGCGAATGTGATGGAAAAAGAGGATCCAATGAGATAGCTTCGTGCCTATACAAGTATTTAAAAGAAGTCGACGAGAGAGGTACCATAAAAAATGTGCTACTTTATTGTGATTCTTGCAGTGGTCAAAACAAGAATAAAGTTGTGTTAGCTGCTATTAACCACTTTCTGCACATTTCCATAAATATCGAAGTTGATCAGCTTAATTACCTTTTTCCCGGGCATACTTATATGCCCGTTGATTCGGTTCACACTGTCATTGAGAATGAAGTGAAAAAAGTGATCGTATGGAGTCCCGATCAATGGCCAACTTTTATAGAATCAGCGCGAAAGAGACCAAAACCATATAATGTCAACGTAATTGACCACACTGAATTTATTAATTGGAATGTAATGGTATTCCAATTAAGAAACATTGAAGAAACATTCACTAAAAATACACTGAAGGAAATAAAGATGAGAGATATTCGTGTAGTTACTTTAAGAAAGAAAGATTTGAAGAAAATCGAAGTAAAGTATTCTATGAAAGATGACGTGGAAACATATTATTCGACAGAGCTGTTTCAAAAGACAATTGGAAAAGGGAAAGGAAGAGGAAAGGGTAAAAGAGGTAGAGATGAGAAGACCAGACCAGGATTGCAGATGTCAAGCAAAACCGTAATTGATTTGCCCCGACTTTATGAAAACCGTTTGTGTATTTCAAAAGCCAAATCGATTGATTTGAAACGGTTATGTGAAAAAAATATAATTCCCCGGAGATTCCACGACGTATATTTCAATCTTCCAGTAGCAGACGACGTTAAAGATGTTCTGCCAGACTCAGATAAAGATGATAGTGAAATTGATTAATTTAAGTGAATCTTATTACTGAATTATTATTATCTTATTACTATTATTATATCTTTATTATTGGTTTTCTAGTATTAACTTTTCTTTTAAAACGAGCTTAAGAATGTAGTTACTCGTTATTTGATTTTCTTTAAGGGGCTCCCCGGATTTTCGGCATGCACAATAGCGCGTGATGTTGTGTTGATAATGTGGTGTTGATCTCAAAATGATTAAAACTAGAAAGTTATTGTTTTTGTTCTTAATAAAAGTTGATTCCATAATAATGACGGCATTTTCAATTATCCTATTCATTTTTTACTTCAAAATAGGTGACACAAAGTAAAATATAGCTTTAAAGACTTTCCGATCTGCTACATTTACATCCCTTTTGGGGTGTTTCTATTTGGGTACATGTTACTTACGGCATATTTTTCATAAGACTTTATAGTATTATAGTCACTTACGACATCTTACGACCAAACTGACACAAACTATGTATGGGTGTAAGGGAAAAGTTCTCATATTAAAGCAAGAGTAAAGGACACTATCTCCGAAACTATTAAATTAAAGTTATTTTGAGTATTACCAGTCAAAAGAGAGCTTTATTTCAAGTTCTTTTGCCAAAGACATCATGAAAATTTCTTTAAAAATGAAAAAGTTATGGTAGATAATGCATACATTTTTTGTTTTTTGCTCGTACTGAAAACCTGTACTTTGTCCCTTACGCCAATTGAATTTATGACCGTCGATATGATTGTGTGTATATGCATTTATTTAAGTATATATATAGGTGTGGGTACAGTTAATATTTTAGTTTAAGTCTTCGCATATTCATATTTTTCTCTTCTTGTTTTCACATACTATTGTCTACATTTCTGTTTCATTTCTCCTTTCTGCTGGAAGAAATTTCTTAAGAGATAAGCAGTACCTTTGTACTCCAAATTATAATTATGTATTTTACTGTGTACGTAAATGATTAAATAAATAAATAAACTTTGAAAACAGCTAACACTTTTATACAAAAGCTCTGTTTTCATTTCAGTAATACGCAGTGATTTTATTTTAAAATCAGTTAAATTAGTTTCACTTTCAGTACCTCCCAATGCAAATGCAAAGGAGGATATCCCAACATTTAAATGAAATACGTCACCTTGCTTTTAGTTTGACAAGATTATTTGAACACAGTTGCTATACTTGGTATGCGGAACGTAGCACGGCGTATCGTCGATAGCACTTTGACAAATTAACGTTGTGGACTCCCGCCCGCCGGTCTCATTTGAGATTTCATTTGAAGTTAGCTAGGAGTCTATTTTTGAGTTGTTTTTCTTTGGAATCTAGTTTACCCTTTTGATAATGAAGAATTACAGACAGAAACTTTAACTTTAACTATGAGACTTAATTTTCGTCATTTTGATAATCTTGTCTATTATCGTTACACAGCAATAAATCGTAATCTTTCTCAGGACCATAAACAGCAGCTACGGTCAGGGTAAAAAATCTCTGTCCATTAAAAATAAGAAACCTCAATGAAATATTACTGGCTGAATGTCACTCGTCCATGTAGACGTCCGAGCTCTAAATAGCCTAACTGAATTTTTAATAAGACATTGAGAACTTACTTTCATGGCTCCTAGTAATTTATGTAGTCGTAGTACACGGCCATGACCGTGTCCATGGAACATTGCATGACAATACAGTATCGATTGCTTGCACATCACTCCTATATTTTGTTAGAGCTGCTCGTAAATTCTGTGCTCCTGGTACCTTGCTTGTTTAATTGACTAAGTGGGGTATTAGTAATGCAATACTCGTTTACATAGTTGGAGACACACCCGGTTTTCGCATGCATGCAATTCTTTGTTTGTTTATTTTATTCAAACAAACTACCTTCGTTTGTTTGTGTCCATGTAGAAACGGGTGGACTTGGTGAGTCATCATCGTATAAGAGTTCGCAGGCGCGGATACATGGGGGAGGGGGCAACGGGTGCAGTTGCCAGTTGCGCGGGGCTGGGTTTCGATAAAACCGAGTCTAAACCTGTAAATTATACATAAACATAGTTTTATTTATAACCTGGATAATAATATAAATGATAACTGATATCAAAGGGGAGCACATTGTTGTTTCCAGAAAATAGGTGCGTAAGGTTTTTTTTAAAGGTCATTCACAAGAAATCCTTCCCCCCCTCCCCATTCTGTCAGAGTGAACAGTTTCAAGAAACATTTTCATACCTGACTTACCTTGTTAACCCTTTACCTACCTACATTCTTTTGTAACCATATTTTTGCAAGTAACAAGTAATAAATTGCTATACCTATTAGGTATCCATCCATATTCATGAAGTTAGCACGAACATGGAAATGCTCGATACCCTGCAATAATCCCTTACATGCTAACACGTGCATGTTCAGCGTATATAATCATTATTAAATTGTGTTTGAGCGTGCATGGGCGATTCATGTTATTTACTGTCCGTTTGATAGATAGATATTAAAACGGCCGCCATGATAATCTGTCAGTTTCACCAGCACTTGACATTAAGATGTCAAAAACGCTCTGTATTTGGACAGCCGTTATTTTGTATGTCCACCACTTCCTTATGAAACCGAAGCTTTACCAACGAACTTATGTAAACTGGACTGAGGCTATACAAAATGGTTATAACAATCTATCAACTTTAGCTATTTAAAGCTACTAATTGATGTGTACAGCACGGATGGACCAGCATGGAGATGAGAAAGCTTGAATGTGGAAGATGAAGTATTGGATGTTTTGGCGGAACTGAAAAAAAAATGCACAATGGAAACGCAGTGGACGTCCGCGCCTACGAGTTGTAGTTCCTAGGTTCGGAAGCAGGCAGGCTGGTGTGTCCCAACAGGGGGAACGTTATAGGTGGATTATACTTATGCAATAATATCCAGCCGTGAACTGTGATAAGCTGAGTTCACAGATAAAGAGTGAGACTTAGGCTCATTTTCACCACACATGATTAAACGCGTTTAACGCTAAACGAGTTTGAAACGTCACTCCGTTTCTTTCAATCGTTTGAAGATGATATAGACAAAATGACGTTTTAAAATCGTTTAGCGTTTAACGAGTTTAGTCATGTGTGGTGAAAATGAGCCTTAGTGGGAGGGTTTTTGTTAATTAGCTAGGACTTGTTGACAGGCCTACACTGAATCTCACTGTGAAAACTTAGGTGAAGTGAGTTTGAAGGGAGCACCACCTTCCACCTGATGCTGGGGGTTGACACTATTGACATCTCACTTCACGTTCACCTTACCTAAGTTTTTACGGTGAGATTTCTACAGAATAGCACTGCAGAACTCTTCATTGTGCGTGATCCGACACGCACTTGGCCAGTTTTTTTGACAAGCGAATCGCTTTCTCTTTTCTTCTTTTGGTACGTCTTCAAAGAATTATTTCGTTTGTACGTTTTTATTTTAGATGTTTTATCTACCTGTCACATAACCATCACATAATTACGATCTAACAGAAAATTAAAAAAAATACGCAATTTTTCTCAAACTTGCTAGTCTCTTACCAGCTAAAGGGTAATTCACAACCCATTTACACATACCGAGTATCACACTGAAAGAACTCATTTTGTCGTTTATTCAAACTAGGCTGAGAAACAGCACTTTTCAGACGTCAAAAAAACATAAGACAGTCCCCCAAAACGCCCGCCCTTCACCATTTCCTAGTGCTTAACTGGGAAGAAGAACTGGCGCAACAAACTCCCCAGCAGCACAGCTGTCTGTTCAGTTAAAAGAAAAATTGATTCTATACTATAGTAAGCTAAATAATTTAGGTGCATTACGCAACACAAAACATTAAATTAAATTATTTGCCATAAATCAGCTAGCACACGCCAATATACCAATAAAAAAAAAATATCGAAAACTATACTGAAGCAGAAATTAAAATACAAAACTAAAAAGCAAACAGAACTTTACACCTAAATAAAAGCCTCCAGACATATAGGGCGCGCCCACTTACATATAGCTATATGTAGCCGTAACCCGAAGTCAGTGATAAATTAGGACCATCGAAATAAATAAAGAGTTAATTACTAATAACGACCAGTCACCACATGCAGCACCCGTTCACGAGCACAACGCAAAGCTCAGCCATTACCCCCTCGCCATATTTGAGGAATATAAAAAAATACAAGAGCAATGCCAAGCTCCATTGCTCCCGCGCAAGAGAGCAATAAATTATCTCCGCTCAGTTGAGTCTTACAATACAGGCGGGATGTTGAGCAGCTGATTCAGACTATTTTATCTTTATATTCAGGACCTATGCACATAATACACTAGTCTATAGACATAATAAATTGAAGTCGCTTTTTGTGCCTGTCTTGTGGCCGCGTGGTTCTTCTAAACTCCGCAACGGATTTTTATGCGGTTCTCACTATCGTTTAGTGAATTTATTCTGGAAAAATTATGAGTCTAAAACATTTATATTAAATTTACTTAATTATAGTCCAGAAATCTCGATGTTTTGTCAAGTCGGGTCGCTAGTTGACAATAAAAGGATAAATTAGTTTTGTTAGTGTTAGGCACTTGTCCCACCGCCAACGATGAGCGAGAAGTGAGTAGAGCTAGAAACTAGAAACGAGTTCGCGAGCAACGAGCGGCGAGCGAATGATGGCGTCAAGCAATTGCACGCTGGTATGCGTAGGTATGTCTTTGATAGCTCTTGTCACTGCGACAAACGCGTACTCGCGGCGTGTACAGTCAGCGATCAACTATTAATATACGAGTATGCATCTCTTTTGTTTACACCGAATGTATATGTATTGTACGCTTCTTTAGCGAGAATATACCCGATAGTTAGTCGCTTCCTCGCCGGCGGTGGGACAACTGCCTCGAGGAAAATGGACAACAAGGAATATAATAAATCAGTTTCTAAAACCTTTCAACTAGCCTATTTTAGTAACAGACATACCTTACATCATGCTTGTATTCACTGAAGGACAAGGTGTGTATTTAATTATGCACACATAGCAATCGGACCAAAATGCAAGTTTAGTTCATCATCTGGCAAGCCTTTTCCCAACTATGTTGGGGTCGGCTTCCAGTCTAACCGGATGCAGCTGAATTTTACTTGGAGCGACTGCCTATCTGACCTCCACAACCCAGTTACTGGGTAATACGATACCCATTGATAAGACGTGGTCGCTTCTGACGATATGTCGTTACATACCTATTTGCCTATTTACCTGTTAGTCCCGGCTATCATTCGTGGATCTTTGACAGTCGTTACTGTCAAAGATCCACGAATGATAGCCGGGACTAACAGGTCAACGTGCTTTCCGAGGCACGGGGGTCTCGGTATGTAAAGATGGTCACCCATCCGCAGACCGACCGCGGCAAGCGTAGCTTAACCTGATCGATCGACCAGTGCGACTGTTATTACTTAGCCACGAGCCCCTCCGGTCAACTTTAGTTTTAAAAAAACGCGTTAGTGATCATGGCTGCAAGCTTTAAAATAGTTGTATCATCACATTAATAATGTATGATTATTTAGAAATAGTTATTTACAGATCAATTTTATAAAAAAAAAACTGATAGGTATGGTTTTAACGGTAATACGTTAATTATTGAATACAAAACCGGCACTCTAATTGCATATTACGTTTTCAATCACAATCTGATTGATTTTGAAGCATATTGCTAATCCATTGCTTCATATGTTCAAAAAATTCGTCTGCTCAACAACGTAAATAACGCAATGAATGTTGTTGAATAGTCAAAATGACAGAAGGCCAATTCTTATACTTAAAAAAAACGTTCAATTTCAATTCGCAACTCATCTCAGCGGCAATAAATGTCTCAAACTTGACAAAAATGTAGGGAAATTAGAGGTTTTTTGACAGATTAGATTAAAAAGAAAAGTGCGGCAATTGCCCGTCAGTATTAAAATAGATGTCCTTACTTGTCTGAAGGACTGAATGATAATAATGTATTAACTACTATAAAATACAAGATAATGATAATTCTCAATCTTTACTTCGTAGATTTCCTTAAATTCAGCTACTGTTTTTATAATAAGCCTATCATAATGATAAGTCATAACAATCGCTGACTAGATTAATTTTATCAGTATGAATACGAGTATAATTGTAATACAGTATATCAGGTACGTGCTTATATAAATGACGTCGGCACGTATTTATGTACTTTTTATGGTACCAACTCATGCAAATGCAACATTTTATTTTTTCGTAGCACAACAATTGCAGCATGAACAATTATTTTTTAATGTTTAGTTTAGTTGTGTTTTCTTTACGCCTCGACAGCTTTTAACCCTTTACGAAGCGCAAGTCCAATCCTGCATGGAGTATTGCAGTCACCTTTGGGATGGATCAGCTAAATACCAACTAGCCGCGCTTGACTCGGTGGAACGTAGAGCTAAGAGTCTCATTGGCGACTGGTGGATGCCAAGCTTGGCTCATCGCCACAAGGTTGCCTGCTTGTCGGTCTTCTATAGATTGTACTCTGGTGAGTGTGCGCAAGAACTCCACGACCTGATTCCACCGGCCTCCTTCTACCATCGGAAATCTAGACGCACTGCCAGTTACCATCCCTACCTGGTTGATATTCCACCAATTAGCACTAAGCGTTTCCAAACGTCGTTTATAATGCGCACAGCAAAAGAGTGGAACTCACTACCTGTGTCTGAGTTTCCGAGCGCATACAACCCTAATCTCTTCAAAGTGAGAGTGAACAGGATTCTTCTGGGTAAGCTCACTCCATCGTCGACTTTGCATCTGTCACTTTTGACCTAAACTAGAGTCAAGAGCAAACCCATATCAAGTATTAAAAAAAAAATGTTGGCTCTCCCTCATTGCCTACATGTGTCTAAATCGTAAATGACGAATAATCGGTGCACCTACTTACTGAACAATTCCCTGCCACTTGGCTAATAAAATCTTTGTATCAGGAATTAGAGGATTAAATCCAATTTCTACAACTACCCATCTTTAGCATAGAAGCCAGTGCACAAAAAACATGGATGCCACAAAAAATCGTTAAAAAATCCTTATTCGCCTCATTGGCGCCAAGCCCCACTGTTTCGCAACAATATAGTAGCGAGCTGACGAATGTAGGGCAAGCAGGGCTAGCCAAAGTAGGGTCGCACGCGATCATCTGATAAAAAAGAATCTCCACGAAACTCGCGACCTGCTTGCGACCCGTGGACGTTAAACTGGTAATTTTGCCTACGATTATGGAAAAAGATGGCTGTTAAATAATCTGTTTGCATATTTTTATGTTCATGGTCGTTTTTCATTACGGAGTTTGTAGGATGTTTTATGATAGGCGTTGAAGGTGAATGCGGCATAGGCATAGGTATGTAATGTATGGTATGTAGTTCAGAAATAGCTTACCTTCAGATAGGTTATATAAGTTCATATAATTATTTATTTACCTGTACAACTCAATGTATTTTTATTTTATTTTTATTTATCATTGACATAATCTACAATGTCTTTTATGAGCGGTATTTCAAAAACAATTGATCATATTATTCTTGCCTGAACAACCGGCAGCAAGTTCGTCATGCTCTCTTAGATGTCGCTGCTTGCGGTAGCGTCGGGGGTCGGGTTGCCTCCTTCTCTCAAATATGGCAAGGGGGGTAATGGCTGATCTTTGCGTTATGCTCGTGAACGGGTGCTGTTTGTGGTGACTGGTCGTCTTGCTGACCTTGGTTTTGTTATTAGTAATTAATTCTTTATTTATGTTACTTCGTTGGTCCTAAGTTACGGCTACATATTATTTCTGCTTGAGTATAGTTTTCGATTTTTTTTTGTATATTGGCGTGTGGCAAATAATTTAATGTTTTGTGTCGCGTTATGGTACCAAAACTACTTTGCGTACTATTGTAAAGAATCTTTTTTTTTACTGCACAGATAGCTGCGCTGCTGGGGAGTGTGTTGCGCCACTTCTTCTTCCTAAATAAAGTACTAGGAAAAGGTGAAGGGCTGACGTTTTGGGGACTGTCTTATGTAACTTTGACGTTTGAAAAGTGCTGATTCTCATCCTAGTTTGAATAAATGACTTTTGATTTAACTGGTAGGAAATCCTTCAAGGGAGTACCGTCGCGTCGTCAACTGTGTAGCAACTGATCTATTCTATAAAAATCTCACCGGCTAGGCATTGACACTATTGACAGCTCACTTCTCCTAAGTTTTCACAGTGAGATTTTTTACAGAATAGATCGGCTTGCGGAGGCCAAATGAGCCTACCCATAATAGGTAAAACACTTCACAATGTAAAAAAGAAAGTATCTGAGTAATATTAAAGCCTTTTTCAAAATACTTCTGTTCCTAGATAATACGTCTTAATAACTGCAACCAATAATCTTCACAAAGTGTTAGTAACCCTTTACCTACATTTTCAAATTAATCATGTATAGGTAACCAAAACCTGCCTCATATTTTTATTTTTAGAATTTTATCTATGTGGAGTAATAATAGAGTTGCGATAACTTTATTTTTTAAATCTCTGCTACTCTTTTACGCAAAAAGGAACTGGGATCCAGAGAACTCTATAAACCATTTCACCTAAACAATATCTAATAAAACTTTCAGAAACAGATCTCAACCCCCCAGTGACAAGCCAGTTGAAACTCAGTGAGTTTAATACCTAATGAAAGTGTCCTTTATGGTATTAAATTCACTGAGTTGCAACACTGGCTAGGTTTTTCAACGCGTCAAAGAGAATTAGCGCTTCCCACTTCAACACACGCTTCCCACTTCAACCACATGATTGGATTTGCGACTCACAATCCACTCTGTGCTCTCACGTAATCCAGACTTGTTCCAAATAAGTTGTGCACCACTTAATGCAATGGATTTACTGAGGTCTGAGAACCAGGAATCTGGAAATGTAATAAAATTCACTTAAATCCAGTTAAGTTTACGTTTTGTGTGCAAATGAAGCCTTTTCATATTTTGATAAGTACCACATATTTTGAGCTAGTAATCAGATTTTAAGATTTCAACACCCCATTTCGGCCCCTGTTGCATTGCAACGCAGGTAAATAAAATTGGTACCAATATTTTTTTTTCAGTTACTTGTTTGAGCAAGCATTATTTCTGACGATTCTCAGATGGAGAGCATTATTATGTTATAAAATATGTTAAAATAGTGCTCGTTTTCTGTTTGTATATCCTGTGCGCGTCCCAAAAAAATATTTATCTTCCTTTTTTTTCTTTCATAACTTAATAGTTTCTGAAATAATCAGCTATGTCAGACGGACAATGATGTCGTACACTATATTTCCTCACTGGTCCCTTATCGAAAGGAATGTTTTAAAGTACATAATTTCCATTTAAAGATATTAATTATTGTTTATTGCCCCAAGTGTATCGTGGAACTTGAAATATTTCTGATGCTAAACTATTTTTTTTAAATTAAAATATCGACTGAATCGAAGGAAACATTTAGAAAATGTGTAATAACAATTTAAAAACTTAGTATATAAATATAGACCATGGTTTTTACACATTGTATCTGCGACAACAATGTATTATTTACATGAAGTGCAAACAGTGATCCTATTATATGGAATAAGCCTTGTTTTTGGCTTTTTCCATTTAAGACATGAAGATTTTCTGCTTGAAAATGAACAGTCTGTTTATTTCAATATGTCTATCCTCCGAAGTTCTCCAACAAATTGGATCGAGCAACCAGTCGACCATTTCAATTATACTGATCTACGTACCTGGAAACAGAAGTATTACAAAATAATGAATTCTTGGAAACCAGAAGGACCGATTCTACTATATCTTAATGGCGAAGCACCTCTAGGACTATCCAAGATAGGAATGACGTACTTGAAGGATTATGGTGGTGACTCTCAACCACTTATAGGTCAATTAGCTGAAGAGACAGGCGCTGCTTATTTTTTGCTGGAGCATAGATATTACGGGGAAAGTCAGCCATTAAATACATCTACCACTGAAAACCTGAGATTCCTCTCTTCTAGACAAGCACTGGCAGACGCAGCCCATTTTCTGTTAACATTGAAGCAATCTCCAGAATTCAAAAATTCCAAAGTAATAGTCGTTGGAGGTTCTTACGCGGGTAATTTAGCAGCTTGGATAAAACTGTTGTACCCATGGTTGGTTGATGCGGCACTATCTAGCAGTGCCCCTGTACTAGCCAAGAAAGATTTCAACGAATATTATGAAACTGTCACCGATACGTTCAGAACATACGGGTCACAAGAATGCGTCAATAAAATAACTGATAAATTTAATGCTTTTCATACATTGTTACATAGTTCTGAAGGCATTGAAAAGCTAAAAGAAGAAAACAATATTTGTGAAGATGCCGATATGATGGTTCCTGAAAATCAGCAATTATTTTTCTCAAGTAAAATTTTCCCTTTCATCAGAGCAGCTCAGTATGGTACTACCGACAAGATTTCCTTAATTTGTCGGGATTTCGATATATTCGAACAAGAATCCCGCCGGTTTTCTATTTTGTGGAATGATGCCAACGATTGTCATGACTATGATTATAATCAAGAGATTAAAAATATTTATGAGGATGATAGTCTGCGGGCCTGGTTTTATCAGACTTGCACAGAATTTGGTTATTTCCAATCTTCTTCTTCGGACAAACAAATGTTCGGAAATGCTGTTCCTATAGTTTACTATTACAAAATGTGCAAGATGCTCTATGGAGAGGAATTCAACGAGAAGAGAATAGACGAAGGTGTCATCAATACTAACAGACTGTATGAAGGACTGACTCCTAACGTTACGAATGTGGTGTTTGTAAATGGGGACATGGATCCGTGGCACAGGCTCGGTATACTGAACGATCTCTCAGCTGAAGCTCCAGCTATAATCATCAAAGGCGTATCCCACTGTCGTGATATCCGTTCAGATCCAAGTGATACCAACTACGTAAAGGAAGCAAGAAATACAATTAAAAAGTTACTGAAAAAATGGATAGGACAAGCATAATTATTATGTGTATTGTAATACTTTCTGGAACACATGTTGTTATTTTTTTCGGGTTGAGTAAAGGCACACAAAGTGGGGTTTAAAGTAATGGTTTCCAATCAATTATATTCCTTAGATGCCTAGTTTCACAGGGGTATTATCATTTGCACTACAGTCCAAGTTGTTGGTTGCCCTAAATTCCACATTTTTTTTTTTATTATTTCTAAGAGTTTTACCTATCCCTGCTGCACGGATAAGGACTCTCCGTTTTGACACTGGGTTCCTGTGTAATGATAGCAACTCATAATCATCGTCACCATCAGTTCCTTCTAAGATGGGGAACAGCTTGCGTCAGGTAAAAGTGAGAAACGTTGAAATGTTTCAAACTTATTTTAGAAACCGTAAGAGTACAATGGATATTAACTACATGAATTCGGCCATTGTACTCAACTGAGTACAGTAGTATTTTAATCATAATTACTATTTAGGTATTGATTAGATAACAAGCGAACACTATTAGAATTATACGTAGGAATTATCCTACAAGAATACTCACCAAATATAAATTTTGGTATGTAAAGTAAGAAATGAGTATTTAAGAGGAAGTTTGAAAGTGGTGCCAGTGACAAAAAAGTTGAAAGGAAATCATTTGGCTTGGTATGGGCATGTGATGAAAAGGAATGAAACGCATGTGACTAAAAGAGTGACGAATATACATGTTGATGGATGGAGAGGGACAGGAAGGCCGAAGAAAAGATGGATGGATTGTGTGAGGAATGATATGAAAGAGAAGGGAGTGAATGATAGCGTGACGGTCGACAGGGCAGAATGGAAGAAGAAAACGTGTTGCGCCGATCCCAAGTAACATGGGATAAGGGCAGCAAGATGACGATAAAAAGAAATGAAATAGTATGCTACCCGTACAAACTTTATTAGAGCTACGTTAAAATGCTTTTACAATCAATTTTAAATGTAGACAGTTTTATTGTTCCTGTTTTGGTAAACTACTAACTAGGGAGTTAGGCATTGTTTAATAAGGGGGTTCCTCTAGGTCGGAATAAATATGAGAATATTAAAAACTCTCATTATTTGAGTTATCTGTCGAAAATATCACGATTGTCACAATCTATTTATAAATGCGACAAGACTTATCGTTATCAAGGAATCATCACTATAAACACAATAGCAATCTGTTCATGTGATGTGTTTTGCTCTAAGATTTGTAACATTTTTTTTCTACAAGTTTCCTGTAGAGGTTCAGTGACACAAACACACAATTCAACTAGTTTGCTATCGGTCCAAACGGCTGAATCTAACCGTATCGCTTACTTGCAGCACTTACTCGGAATTGGCTGCCTCTTCACACACTGGTTCCATCTTTGCGATCTCAGTACAGTGCACCAAAAAATAGATTTCCCATTTACGATTATTTATTCAAACATTTTTCTATACATTATTAAGTTTTATATACTGTATTCTTAAGAAGACATAAGATGTATTCATGATGTTGTTAATTTGTGCACTAGGGCCAAGACAAGTGCAATCGATCTCAAAGTGTTTCATATTTCTACAACGACATTCAACAGCTGACGTACGCTTTTCGCTAGCTTATGTCAATCCAATACATTTTTGAATTTTTCATCATCATTACCATTGAAACAACTGTCTTCCAAAAACCGGAAGTCGGTGTCTTGAGTTTTGTATTTTCGTTTTTTACCACCGACTTCCAAAATTAAAGTTATTCACCTTGTAGAGTTTTTTTTGGAAGTCTTTTTTTTATGTAAAAAAGTTTTCACTTTTGAGTTGTGGTACCTATACTACACAAATTCGAATATAGTGTACCTGCTATACAAATATCAGAGACAGGAAGTTAATTTAACATTATCCACTTAGACTTAGTGCGAAAAATACGTATTATTGAAGCTAACTCAAAAACTACCTAAGCAAAGTTATCAAATACGGAACCACCTAGGAAGTATAAGTACCCTTTCAATGAGAAAAAGAATTTTCCGAATGGGTCCAACCGTCTTCCAGTAATCGACAAACAAAATTAAAAAAATATTCCGACGAACTGAGAAACTCCTCCTTTTTTTGAAGTCGGTTGAAAATAGCCTCTTACAATGCCGGTACCTGAACATGTCAAACGCATTCGATGCATAATGCAGTCAACCTCGTTACCAAGTTTGCTGACTGGCTATCCTTACTTCCTGGCATTCTCATATAAATTCTGCCGAAACGAGGGAGGAAGGTAAGATATTTATTTTGTTAGGCGTCGTCCTAATATAAAGCGATCGTCGCGTTTATATGTCACTTTTAGTTCGGTGAACCAAAACGCGTGGTCGCACCGACAGAGGGTGCCTTCCGGTTTTCCAAATAAAAAACCGGCCAAGAGCGAGTCGGAAAAAAGTGTGCTATTTGGAGACATCGTTTTATTTTTTCTGTAATCTTTACATAAACTTCTATCACACTCAGATTTTTCTCTATGAAAACTTCGGAGATAAGGGGGGAGAAGGTATTTTTTTTAAATATTTTTCATCAAAGGTCGAAAACTATTCGGCCTAAAAAAGAACAAAAAATGTTTGCAAATGTGCAAGCAGCGCTCTTTCATATGATTCATTCGAATTTTTAAGACCTCCTTTCAGTCCCTGATGCAAAAAAAAATATATAAATATTTATTTATTTCTTAAAAATAAATCATCTAAATTTATTCTAAAATTCAAGTTTATAGCATTAGTTGTTCTTGAGATATCCAGCTGTGACAGACAGACAGACTGAGTTGCACCATAAGGGCTCCTTTTTACCATTCTGGTATGGAACCCTAAAAGTGATATAAATATGAACGTGACGATCACGTATTCGCGCGCCAATCGCTTTATATTAGGACGACGCCTGAAAGGGAATCGTTTGCGAACTGTACAAACTAAACACGTTTGTCGTTTTCTAAACAAGGATGTCGATTGAGCGTCCTTGTGAGGCGACGGAAATAACACTAAATTGTCGAAGATAACTTTACTTTCAGCTTGTAAATAAATAATCGCAGTTAATTCGAGATTTCGAAAGGCACTTTGGTATTCAGTTCGACTATTTTTTTATCAGACAGCAATTAAAATTATCTAAAATTACAATTTCTACTCCAGTAAATAACTAAGGCAACACTTGAGTTTTTTAAACTTGTGTTTCAAAAATGGTTGCTGTTCCTTTATCTCTAGGTGTTCGAAATAAATCAGTTGTGAAACTTTAAAATAAAAAGATTGAAAATAAAGATGAAAAACAAAAAACAATTGAATATCGGTCTTCAATAATGCGTTAGCAAACGCAACATAATCCTCTACATTCAAAACCGCAGACCATCAACCCATAGGTTCATTGTACTCACAGGTACCAACTGAATTACAGCACGCGAGGTGGTGCTATTCGCAATGGTAATCATGTCACGCGTCCATGATGTGCAACCCCTGGCTGTATTGATCCGTGACACTTTGAGTAAATTAGCTCTTTTTGTAGTAAAAAACTTTAGGTATTTATAGAGTGATTAAGTAACTTGGACCTGCATGCGAGAAGCGATTTTTGAAACGAAGTTCATTAATGCGGCTTGCGGTAGGAGTTGACTGGTAGAAATCGGAAAAAGCGTTATGCCTTCCACATGCGACTTTCTCTCTCTCGTACTATTATATAGTGTGACTGGTAATTAGTGACCGATACTTAAACACATGATTGTCCTCATGATAACAAACAACTTTTACTATAGGACCAGACCTGAAATCGCGAAAAATAAATCAGCTACTCCCTACATTTTGACGAGTTATGCGAACATGAATGTATGGGACAGTTGAATTTTTCTCGCGAATTCAGGTTTGGTGCCATTGTAAAAGTTGTTTGTTATCATGAGTACAATCATGTGTTTAAGTATCGGTCACTAATTACCAGTCACCCTATATACGCGTGTGTATGTGCATGCGAGTATCGCATAAAGAACTTCGTTCCTGACGGGGGTCCCCGACCGCACACGTTTTTTTTTGAAACCCATATTGGTTATTTATTATCAGATTCGAGTAAAGAAATTGAAAAGTAGACAAACAATATTTTGTATTAATGTTTTTTTTTATATGAAAGAAACTCTGCTCTCTTGCTGCAAGTAGGCCTATTATAATTGACGGTGAAAGTTTAGTCGTCGCAAGAGCAACCATTGATCGTCTCCTGGGTTTTATCACCGGGTTATTAGGTTTTATCATAGTGTTGGTTTTACACGTATACCTAAGTTTCATGCGTAAAAAAACAAAACTTGCAAAATATAGTTGTTCTCCAAACTTCTGTGTTTTCGGTTTTGCCATCGACATCGGAAATTAAAGTTACGTTTCACTTTGTAGTGTTTTTTGGAAGTCGGTTGCTTTTTTTAACGTTTTTATGTTTCACTCTTCAGTTGTGCTACCTCACATTAAGTGGAAAAAAATACGTATTATTGAAGCTAACTCAAAACCCAATATCAGAATTTGACCAAATTTATATTGGACTAATCTGGAAGAATATCCTGTCAAAAAAAAAAAAAAAAAAAATTCTGAATCGGTTCATAAATGACGGAGTTCTGAGGAAACAAACATTTAAAATACCTGCCAAGTGCGTGTCGGACCACGCACAATTAAGGGTTCCGTAGTTGGGATGAATTTAACCCAAGAACAAACTTAACATTGTCGTTGAAAATCATGTTCTCCCATCGTTCCAACTACAAATGCAAGTTTGTACGCACAATATTGGGAGCTTTGCTATGTTATTTTCAGACTTCTCATAGGTTTTCCTGTAATCTATAGGTGGTATAGAAAATTTTTGGCTTAGTAGTTTCGGAGATAAGGGTCGGGCCCTTATGTGGTAAATTTTCGTCAAATATATTTTTTTTATCGTTTTTAAAATGATAAAAAATATATTTGAAACATTCACATGATACTCATGACTCTTTCATTTGATATGTCGAACGGTACAGTTAGCAAAACTTTTTTTTTTAATTTTCTTATTTTCCCTCCAAAAGTGACTCCTATATTCAAAATTCCTTTATTTTATTGTTACACGTCTGCGTTTGGGTCATAGAAATTCATACGTGTTCGGAGCAAATTGTCTGTGACAGACGAACAGACAGACAGACACACGAGTGATTCTTTAAAGGTTCCGTTTTTTCCTTTTGAGATGTATCTCAGGGTTCCGTAGAACCCTAATAATACAACCGAATTGAGAAGCTTTGCCTTATTTTGAATTCGTTTAAACATATGGGTGTGCACCAAACCTCTGTCTGGCTCTTCGTGGAAGACTCTTGATTTCTAGGAAGCGTCAGGGTAGCCCGCGAAATTCAAATTTTATTACGTAATTTTGCAATTTACAAGTCAGTATTTAGTTGTATGTTAAATAAAGTATGATTCGCCGCCATCAAAAATATGTATTTATATAATTATAATCATTAGAATCAGTAATACAACTCCTTAAGTTAGTATAATCCTCAAATGTCAAAATTTTATGAAATAGTCATTCATTAGGATTACCTGGTCTTAAAGAGTTGCATTTATCACTTTAATGATTATAATTATAATTATAATATTAATACCATTTATTTTAGGCGACATAGGCCCATAGAAAAATACTTTTATACCTAAACATACATATTTTTATAATTAATAATAATAATAATAACCCCACCGCTGTATCTCTACGTTGACGTCGTGGTGGGGCTTGCGCGCTTCAAACTTTAGGTCTGTGCCGGTAGAGTTTACTTTGCCGGAACGGGTCTAGGATGAGGAACCAGACCAAGAGAGATACAGAAACCCGCAGGGCAGCATGTGGCGAGCTGTTGGGCAGTAGCGACCCCACGGACCCCCTATCTCCCGAGAGAAATCTTGTCCTCATCTCTGGCTTGCCTTTATTGGCCGGCTGGAGTGAACACTGACGAGGAACAGAGCTCCCACCTCTTTCTTGCCTTTATTGGCCGGATTGAGTGGAGATTTGCAAGAGCAAACGTGCTCGGAGGAAGGAAGTATTCCAGTAAGGTGCTGGTAGGGATCTTGACCGTACTTCCGGGATTGTCCTGATAGCCGTGGAATACCTCTCCACTCCTCAAGAATCTCAGGAAGTGTTGCCCCCTTGTCGCTACGTCACTATGTGCTAGCGGCCGTTTCCGGGGGCCCATTATTGAGTGTGCAAGTCACCCCCTGCCATTTTATCCGTGTATAATATATAACATTGGTCAGGCAGAGGACATAGTTCTTCCATAGTTCAAGTAACCCAATCCACTTTAGCCACCCAGACCCATAGCCCAATATGTTTTGTTTCCACACACAACAATAGTCCTGCACCAACCGGGCGTTGTCCTTGGGTGCACTTGCATAGTGCATATAGGGATATAATAGTCGGTTGTTGCCTCCTTATCATTTAAAATTATTTAAGGGGCCTCTGCGAGTTGGCTTCTGCTCCTTATACGCCTTCCAAAGGTCCGGGACCCCAGGGTCCCGAGAAATGTAAAAATAATAATAATAACCTGGGACATTATTCACACACGGTCATCTGATCCCAAACTAAGCAGAGCTTGTAGTATGGAAACCAGATAACTGATATACTACATATACTACTTTTTTTTTTGTAAATACATACTAATATAGATAATTACACCCAGACTCAGAACAAACAGACATAATCATGCACACAAATGTTTGTCCTGGATGGGAATCGAACCCAATTATGTAAATACATACTTGTTACGGCCGCGAATTACATTTTGATCAACATAGAACCTAATACTGACTTGTAAATTGCAAAAAACGTAAGAAAATTTGAATTTTGCGGGCTACCTTGACGCTTTTGCCTTAAATATAACAGCCAGCTAGTGCATTATCGCTTTTTTTTTCACAAAGTGCTCTTGATGGATGAACATGAACATAGAGTATTTTAAAGTGAGCTTGATGAATGAACGATCTGGCGCGGACAGCCATCTGTCTCTGCTTCGACAGGAGGGTAGGAAACGTTTTTACCAGTTTTAGTTTCACAAATTTTCACATTGGGCTTTTTTAGTGTATGTTGCTCAATTATTTTGAATTTAGGGCATGTGACGGGTTGAAAATAAAATTTGTGTTATGTACAGTAGCGGTCAGAACTCCAATGCCAGTATTACAAAACTATCGCAGGTCTCAATTGCGGCGGGTAACGAACCCGCCGCAATTGAGACCTTCTTCATTTAGGCATTTCACACACACGTACACACCCGTATATTGCACTCTTTCATCACGAACCAAACAGAAAAAGCGCAGTATAAAGTCTTTTTCTGATTATGGTAATGAGAAAAAGACAGCGAATATTTTAAACTAGTCACATAAAAGTTGAGTTCTGTCTGTAGTTATAATGGGTATGACGTTGTTGGTTGGTGAACTTAGTTACAAGCGTTTGTGTTATTGATATTAGAGGTGTTGAGTTTGAAGATTTTTATTGAAAATGCAAGCAAATATAAATATTGAAGCAAGGGCTAGCATTGTAGCCTTGCATAACAATGGGTGTAATCTATCTGAAATATCCAATGAAACCGGATTTTGTGTAAGTTATTTTATTGTTTTTGTTTTTATTTGTTCTCATAAGTGACGCTTCAAAATGTGTAATAAATATTTCTTTTTCTTTAGAGAGTTACAGTGAGACGTTGGGTGAAGAGATTTGAGGAAGAGGGGAGTCTTGAGAGCCGCGTAAGAAGTGGTAGGCTGCCACTTATTAACCAGTCTCAGCGACGCTTTGTGGTTGGTGAATATGAAACGAATGATTTCATACCTACAAGACGATTTGCTGAAGAATTTGATACTTCATTGCGTACTGTTCGCCGTCCATGCCGAAGGCCTCCTCATCGAATACCAGCGAAAAACCGTTTTTAACGCAAAGGCATAAGGAGAAACAGTTGCGTTTTGCTCGAGAATATTTAGACTTGGATTGGGATACTACTGTGGAGGAGCTAGTGGATATGTAATAACAGCCGCACGGGTCGATCCATCAGGTTAAGCTACTATTTCCGGGGTTGGTCTGTGGATGGGTGACCATCTTTTCATACCGAGTCTCCTCCGTGCCTCGGAAAGCACGTTAAGCCGTTGGTCCCGGCTGTCATTCGTGGATCTTTGACAGTCGTTACGGGTCGTCAGAATCCCGAATGTCTGGCAACCAGTCTCACCAAGGGGTATCGTATTACCTAGTAACTGGGTTGTGGAGGTCAGATAGGCAGTCACTCCATGTAAAATACTGGTATTCAGCTGCATCCGGTTAGACTGGAAGCCGACCCCAACATAGTTGGGAAAAGGCTAGGCAGATTGATTGTTTGGGATACTACTGTATTTGCTGACGAGAAGACATTCAAGTCGTGTCAAAAAGGAAGACTTCATTTGTGGCGCAGAGACACGTTGGTCTGACAGAAATATTATAAATAATACGGAGTCAGGAATACTTAGTGTGAATATGTGGAGGTGGATTAGTGCTCAAGGGCCGGGTAAGTTGGCATTGACACAGACGCGGGCCAACAGCACCAATTACGTCGAGGTTTTGAGCGATATAATGCTACCTACTCTTCGCAATGTTTATCCAGTGGAAGAAATTGGTGACTTTTGTTTGGTTCAAGATAATTGTCCGATACATCGTGCCAGTATTGTTCGTGACTGGTTTAGTGAGCATTCGGATGTTAAAGTTATTCCATGGCCAGCGCGATCCCCTGATTTAAACCCTATAGAAAATGCATGGGGCTTAATGGTGCAAAGATTGGAAGCGCGAGACGAAATATGTCTCGAACAGCTGAAGTCCCATTTCTTGGAGTTGTGGGATAGTTTACGTGGCACAGACATTTGCAGTAATATTGTGGCTACCATGCGACGACGTCTTCTTAACTGCATTGATAATGACGGACGTCACACTAAATATTAATGAAAAAATATTATAATATTAAATGTTATCAGGGAAATTCAGGGGATACTGGCCATAAAAGTAATAAGTTAGTGATCGTAACATTGTAGGGTTGAGGTTTAGTTTAAATCTTCTTTTTCTTTAGAAAACGAATAAATTAAGCTATAACCTCAATAAACCAAAAACATCATATTTTAGTAGCAGCCTAAAATGATTTACGAACAAATTAGGTATTTTATTTATTTCAAAGTTCGGAATATGTTTATGTTTTTAAGGCTATAATAATAATAATATATAATATCCTGGGAAATTTCACACACGGTCATCTGATCCCAAACTAAGCAGAACTTGTACTATGGAAACCAGATAACTGATATACTACATACACTACTTTTTTTTTGTAAATACATACTTATATAGATAATTACACCCAGACTCAGGACAAACAGACATGTTCATGCACACAAATGTTTGTCCTGGATGGGAATCGAACCCATGGTTGTTATCAATATCTCAATAATTATTCCTATGAATGATAGTGGTTCTTTTAAAATTAAACTGCCTATTATACTTTATTTTTACCCTCTATACCCTATTGTCATTGATTAACGAAACTCAAAAAATAATTGAACTCTGACACGAAAACGGAAAAACAAAATAAGCACTACGGCTGATAATTTATTTAAAAAAAAAAAACAAGTATTTAAGTAGGTAGTTGTAGGTATCTTTATTTAGTGAATGATCTTGAATGAAATGATCTTTCCGGTGGCAGTCCACTTATAACCGTTGATTGTACCTTACTTAATTGTAATAATTTTGTTACGTACCTATTTTTTCTCGCTAGATACTGCAGTATTTTCTATTGGTCTCAAATGTATGTTTTCAAAATAACAGTTTCAAATCTCATCGTTCTGTATAGGTACATCAAAGAGTCTATCGATCGAGCTTCGTCATTTACCAACATACATCAAAGTTACATACAACAAGCATATAGTTCGTCGAACCTAAGCGTACTATGTACAAACAAGCACACAGTCTCCTGGATGCCTATACACTAGCTACAGACCAATTCTGAAACAAGAAACAGACCAAACCAAGCGAGTATATCTCCAGCACATAAACATAGTTAATCCTAAACACGTCTTATTTGCATTGGACGGTAAACAAGTTCAGCCAGTGCATCGGTAACCCTCGATCGCCACTCCCTATTGATCCACTCAGCCGCGCCTTTTAACCCTTTGCTCAGCGTTCACAAAGTACACACAAATAATGTAGGAGTACGCTAAAGTTTAGGAAAGAATCGTAAATCGTGTTGAACTTTGTTTCGCTTTTACACTGCAGATGTATAAAATGCATAATTTTTGTTGATTTATGTTATGGGGTTCCGCATTTTTTATTGTAATTAGGAATAGATAGAGTGAAGAGGGTGGATTTTATTTTAGTGGGTTTTACTTGCGTGAGTCTTCTTTTTCTTCGTGTTGCTGGAATGACAGTATTTTAAATCTTGTTGGCCCAAAACTTCGCCACTTCCACGGCGTGCGTCGTCGTTGTGTGAGTAATTTATAATTTGGGTTGAATTTAAATGTCGCAGTGATAAGGTAGATTTTTAAATGTAGGTAGGAGACTGATAGGGTGAATTCAGTGTATCATGCTAAGACCACTGGTACATGAAATTATTTCAGGAACGTTATGGGAATCCCATAAACGTGATTTGTTTGTGTTTTTGTGCACAAATCACAGCGTGCGTTACTGGTTGTGAGGGATAGGTAATAGGTATGTGGTGAGTTCGATGAACTCTGTAGCTAGGCAGAAAGTGAACAGCTGATTTCACGCGTCATTCGTTAGAGTATTTGTAGAAATACTAAAAACAATGCAATGGATCCATTGCTGATTTTTTATTTATTTTAGCTGCTTTATTTACATAAATAGAGTGATGCGTACAGATTTTTCATTGAAATAAAGGAAAGTAATTGAAAAATTAAAATTTTCCGTTGGAATAATAATAATATTTTTTTATTTCAGTACAACTTCTATAATATATTCAGAAATACCCTGTGCTAGGAGGCCCCGCTCTTTTAAAACTAGTACAATAGTATGTAGGAGTGTGCTTACATGGGCTTTTACAATTTGGTAACTTATTAACTAATGGAATAAAAAAAGGTAAACAAACAAAAACAATTAACATAAAACATGTGTGCGTATGGGTGTGTGTGAGTGTGTGTGTGTGGGTGGTGGAATATGATTCAAAAGGAGCTGTATGCACCCTGTTAGTTTGCGGAGGGCTGTCGCTTACGCCATGTACCTAATGTAACAAAAAAATCTTGAAAAGTCATAGGTAAAGTCACAGGAAAATAAAGTTTAATTACAAACAGATTCTCTGTTGGTACATTTAAGAACTCGAAACTCTAAACATAACTGCTGTGCTAGGCGCTGTGTCACATAACATTTAACCCAAATATTGCTAACAACCTCTATGAAATAAGTACCTACAAACATACCAATGTTACTAGTTCCCATTCTTCCTCAAACGCGAAAGTCAATCTCGCTAAGTGGACATTGCAATGCACAGGGCGCCAGCACGAATCGGCTGCCAATCAATGGCTGTTGAAAGAAAAAAATACGTCAGCAGTGGAGACAGGGACGGATTTAACTTGTATTTTAATGCTTAAGAATATTATAACTTTTTATGAAAGCCTTTGAAAAAAGTTGAAAGATTTTTGTTCAAGTCTTGCTAAGCAATTGTTTTGAAACTTACAGTCAATTCTTGAAATGTAGGTACAATGTGTTGCTGTTGATTAGTTTATAAATAAATTAATATTAATAGGATATCTTCATTTTAAAATTGTATTTTTAAAATAAGTTGTTGGATTTTCATTGATAGTCAATAAAAATCAACACGGTAAGTAGCTTATTTTACAAACAAATAAAACTACAATAACAACGTAAGTTCTTCTTTTTCTTTTCGTTTCGACGGTAAATATGTTTTGTTGGCACGTAGGTGGCCACGTTTATAGCGGCGTCAGACGCGTTGTTCAGATCGTCAAAGGTGCAGGTGAACGGACAAATTGGGACACTCTAACAGATGGGACCAACGACCATGGGCTGTATGGTCGTTGGACGGGACCTAGGTCCGATTACTTCAAGTAACTATAGGTACTAAAAGAGGTCGTTGACCCCAAAAAAAATCATCATCGGAACAATATTTATTTTTGTTTAGATATCGATCATTTCGATACCTACCCACAACGCGCAGACGAGTTTCGCTAACTAAATTCATTTTATTTTTATTTTTTTATTTTATTTATTAAGGAAAACCAACAATCACACATTAGACATGTTTAACAATAGCTTATAATAATTTTTATTTTTCATATGACACTGTATATCCACAATTTATATCCTAACTATAATATTTGTAGTAGTGTTTGTAGTTTGTTTATTTCGCTTTCACGGTAAAACGGCTGAACAGATTTCAACTCAATGCATGACCTGGATTAGGACATAGGATAATTTTTATCCCGGTAGTACGTTCCCGTGGTATAATTTCCGACATCCACGCGGGCGAAGCCACGGGCAAAAGCTAGTAATAATTGTAACCTAGCCTTTTTGTAATGGCCTAAAGACTCAGTGACATTTTGCTTGAAGAATAGTTGTGAGTAGTTACGTCATGAAACCTTGAAGTAAGGTAAAGAAAAGTAATTACAGCGTCAAACAATTAAAAAAAAACTTTTTAAATACTTTAAGTTATTATAGCAAGTTATTCAGGCTAATAATCACATTATTTTTATCTATATCTATACGAATTAATAAAATTGAAGTGTCTGTTTGCAATGTCAAAATAATAGCTTTTTACTAAATGCATGTGTAAGTATATACGGTACTTGTTGTAACAAAAAACTGTCTGTCGGTTGTCTGTCTGTTTGTTCCGGCTAATCTCCAAAACGGCTTGATCGATTTTGACAGGAGTTTCACTGGCAAATAGTTGATTTTATAGGTAAGAAGTAACTTAGGCTACTTTTATTTTGAACATGTCTGTTTGTCCTGAGTCTGGGTGTAATTATCTATATAAGTAATATTTACAGAAAAAAAAGTAGTAATGGGCCCCCGGAAACGGCCGCTAGCACATAGTGACGTAGCGACAAGGGGGCAACACTTCCTGAGATGCTTGAGGAGTGGAGAGGTATTCCACGGCCATCAGGACAATCCCGGAAGTACGGTCAAGATCCCTACCAGCACCTTACTGGAATACTTCCTTCCTCCGAGCACCTTTGCTCTTGCGAATCTCCACTCAAGCCGGCCAAAAAGGCAAGAAAGAGGTGGGAGCTTTGTTCCTCGTCAGTGTTCACTCCAGCTGGCCAATAAAGGCAAGCCAGAGATGAGGACAAGATTTCTCTCGGGAGATAAGGTCCGTGGGGTCGCTACTGCCCAACAGCTCGCCACATGCTGCCCTGCGGGTTTCTGTATCTCTCTTGGTCTGGCTCCTCATCCTAGACCCGTTCCGGCAAAGTAAACTCTACCGGCACAGAACTAAAGTTTGGAGCGCGCAAGTCCCACCACGACGTCAACGTAGAGATACAGCGGTAAGGATATTATTTTAGAAAGAGAATTAGGATTGCGCGCAAAAAAATAAAACCCATGAAATTGTGAACACATAGCGCGGATGGGTGATGCAACGCGACGGGTCGGGGGACGAGGAAGTTTTATTAAAATGTGGCTGTTGTTTTAGTATATCGTGTATCTTACGACTTCCCAGCTAGTTACTAATACTATATAAAAAGCCTGTAAGTGTTATACAATTGATTCAGATACATAAAAACTAATTTACAATGCATGTGCTCGAAAAGAGCGTTTTACAAGCAGCCAAATTGTGTAATATGTAAAAATGAAGAACAGAATCATTTAACTATGATCACAGAATTTGACAGATATAAAATCACATTTGTATGATAAATGTATGATAGTGTAATTGGGGCCTTAGCATTTCTAGACGTAATTACTGTACAGCTTTTGAAGATCTCTCCCCAGTAAATGTAAACTTCACTAAGGTTGCCATTTAGATGGCAACCTTAGTGAAGTAGCGCATTGGTCTTGAAAGCAAAATAGACCTTGTGTGTGATTTCCCACCCAAAAAAGGGTGGAAAGCAATTCGACTATACCGACGCCATTGTCTTCCCGTATTTTGGAGAACTAAGATGCCGAGGATACTGACATTGAATTATATGGGCACTTTTTCCTTAAGCACTTCGAAGATTAACCTTTAACACGTTTCAAAGTGAAAGAAAAGCGAGATAAGTTGCTAATCCATCTCTTCGTTCTGTGAGATAACAACAGCTGATTCCATGTTTCTTCCACTCCGAGATTACCATAGTAATACTTTAATAAAAATATTTAGTATACTTGCATAAATGGAGGCTTTAGAATCATCTGGAGGCTACAAAAAATCGTAATTCCTGCGACCAGCCTCGACATAATTTCGCCGTTGCATTTCACACTAATGAGACACCACTATGCGTAAACGGGTAAAAGTATGTAGTTTCGTTACGAGATAATACGTCGACAAAATTTAGTCACGCTGCGCATGTTACCCTGGCAAGCCTGTATATTTACGGCCTAAGTCGGGTAGATTACCTTCTGTCTCTGTTGAGTTATAGCCGCCTTATCTCTGACTTTTATAGTGTCGTACGTAATCAGGTAGACGGCTCTCGCATGCGTCTGTAAGATATATTGTGTGGATGGATAATAGATGAATTTAAATGTGTTGTAATGTGTTTTAAATCAAGATTGGATGTTTAATAGGTTAGGAATTAAGACCGTGTGACCACGTTCTGAGGGTCCTCGAAGAACCACCCAAAACGTTGTTAGGCAAACAAAGTCAATTGGCGCGTTAGACTTTTTTTTTTGCTGAACCTATGAAATTACTGATTTTTGATACTGGCTAGTGTGAAGATCTATTTAGAATTCTAAATTCAAATTAATTTTATAAATATATGGCATAAAACAAAAAATCTGTTGTTCATTTATTTCCCGCCTCATTTTTGGTTTGATCGCTTCCGTTCTGAAAATTTTGATCTAAATAATGAGCCCCGGCGAGAAATTTCAAATCCAACGAGGTGATGAAAAACGCCTTTAAAGAAATCGGAAATCTCGTTCCCAGGATATCTATAGCAGAGGCAGCAACGAACTTTCACTAAAATGGCAAAAGTACATCGACAATATTTCTTTAAATAAAATTGTTTGATTTTTTCTATGTAAATCGGCAATTTCGTAGGTAAAGACCTAATATTTGTGCAAAAGGTTTCATGTAGAAGTTGGTACAGAATGCTTGGCTGGTTTCTCTATGGATCCTTGATCGCAGTATATTCTGCAAGGCACAAGCGATCCTTCTGTTGACGCATGGCATATTTAGATGTTGGAACAACAAATATTGGATACATTTTTAGGGTTCCGTACCTCAAAAGGAAAAAAATGGAACACTTATAGGATCACTCATGTGTCTGTCTGTCCGTCTGTCACAGCCAATTTGCTCCGAACCTATTGGACCAATTAAGTTGAAATTTGGTACAATTATGTATTTCTGTGGCCCAAACACGGACATGTAATGTAAATTAATAAATTTTGAATATGGGGGTCAATTTTGCGGGGCAAATAAGAAATTAAAAAAAAAAAGTTTTGCAAACTGTACCGTGCGATATATCAAATGAAAGGGTGAGAGTCTCAAATATATATAAATTTTTATAATTTTAGTTTAAACTGTTTTAAAGTTATTTATGAAAATATGCGAAAATTGACCATTCCCCCTTTATCTCAGAAATTACTGAGCTTAAAATTAAAAAAATACAGAATGTACTTCTATACTTATAGATTACAGGAAAACCTATAAGAAGTCTATGGTCTTAAAATAACATGGTAAATCTCTCAATATTGTGCGTACAAACTTACATTTGCAGTTGGAATGTATGGGAAAACATGTTTTTCAACTACAATGTAAGTTTGTTCTTCGGATAAATTTATCCCAACCACGGAACCCTTCATTGTGCGTGGTCCCCGATCATCAGAATCACCGAATTTCCTCATAAGAGCTGTCAAAATACAGGTTGCTCTGAAGAAAGTAATAGGTCCAATGTGATGTTAACGATGTCTGTTACAAAGTTCTTGAATTGAATCTCAGCCAGAATCAACTTAATTAAATTCTCTTTCAAACCTCAGCCTTCATCGTAACAATACATGTATTTACTCCATGTTATCATCTTAGATCCTAAGCAGTAAAATTAATAATGAAGACTGTTGACAGGAGATAAAAGATATAATTGTTACCATAAATTGTTTTATTCATTAAGACAATACTGTTGCATGTTGTCATTCGTTTAAAATGAGTGCTAAGGATAGTAGTAATGTGAAGAAAAAGTATAAAACAGTGGCTCCTGACGGTGGATGGGGTTACATGATAGCAATAGCTGTGATTATAAATATAGTGAGTTTAATTCAAATAATCTTTGCTTGACGTTTAGTGACGTCCTTTTAAAAGGACGTGTCATCTCTGCAACCAGCACCCTAATCGCGTAACGCAATGAATGTTGTTCAAATATCAAAATGAAACCGATTCCGATTGATAGTGTGTTACGCAATTAGGATGCAAAAAATTAAGGATGATGTTAATGGTTTCGTAGTTTCTGCTAACGCACATGGCAAAAAAATATAAAACTGGTCAAGAGCGAGTAGGACTCGCGCACCAAGGGTTCCGTACCATCATATATATATTAGGTTGTGGAAAAAGTCTTTTCGCATTATAGTATGTATGAACTTGTCATAAAATCTCTTTGGCTATACTATTTGCATCTGGCTGGTTTTGGTATCATTGAAAGTTTAAATTTTAAAGAACATAACTCCAAATTCAAATTAGGAAAATGTGTGATTTTCATTTGTTTTTCGTACCGTCAAGATGAGTGAATCTAATGAAGAAATTCGATACATTTTAAAATTTTACTACACAAAAGGTAAAAATGCAACGCAAGTTTATGGACCTAGTGTAGTGTCTGTGAGAGTAGCAAGCGTTTTCAATCCGGAAATTTTGATGTCAAAGATGCACGTCACTCTGGTCGCCCTATTACGGATAAAATGGATGCCATTTTTGAAAAAGTGGAGCAAGATCGGCATATCAGTAGTTAAGACGTAGCTGAAGAACTGGAAATTGACCACAAAACAGTTTTGGCACATTTAAAAAAAACTGGGTACACAAAAAAGCTCGACATTTGGGTACCTCACGAGCTCACTGAAAGAAACCTAATGAACCGTGTACTCATTTGTGATTCTTTATTACGACGTAATGAAACCGAACCATTTTTGAAGAAGCTGATAACTGGTGATGAAAAGTGGATCACGTATGACAAGAACGTGCGAAAAAGGTCGTGGTCAAAGGCCGGTCAGGCTTCACAGACTGTGGCGAAACCCGGGTTAACTCGCAACAAGGTGATGCTGTGTGTGTGGTGGGATTGAAAGGGCACTATTCATTATGAGCTGTTACCACCAGGCAGGACCATCGATTCTGAACTCTACTGCGAACAACTGATGAGATTAAAGCAAGAAGTTGAGAGAAAGCGGCCGGAATTAATCAACAGAAGGGGTGTGGTTTTTCATCATGATAACGCTAGACCTCGCACATCTTTAGCCACTTAGCAAAAATTAAGAGAGTTTGGCTGGGAGGTGTTTATGCATCCGCCGTATAGTCCTGACCTTGCACCTTCAGATTTCCACCTGTTTCGGTCTCTTCAGAATTCTTTAGGCAGTGTCAGGCTAACATCACGAGAGGACTGCCAAAACCACTTGTCGCGGTATTTTGACCAGAAGTCCCAAAATTTCTATAGCAATGGGATCATGTCCCTACCTACAAGATGGCAAAAAGTTATCGAACAAAATAGTACCTACATACTTTAGTTAAATGTAAATAAACTATATTAAAAAATGTTTTGAATTTTCTTAAAAAATGCGAAGAAACTTTTTCCCCAACCTAGTATATAAAAACTGTGCTATTTAGAGACATTTTTTTATTTTTCCTGTAATCTTTACATAAACTTGTATCACACAGAATAATTTCAGATTTTTCTCTATTGTAGGTACACTTTTTTGATAAGGGAGGATGTCCCCCCTTTATCTTATAGGTATTATTTTTATGGGTCTTATAGGTATTATTTTTACATTTTTCATCAAAAGTCGAAAACTATGCAGCCTAAAAAAAAAAGAAAAAATGTTTGAGAATGAGCAAACAGCGCTCTTTTATGTGCTACTTCACATGCCCTAGTAGCCAAACTTCGAATTTTTAAGACCCCCTTTCAGTCCCTGTTGCAAAAAATATATCTAAATATTTTTCTTTCTTATTTGCAAAATGGGCAAACGTCATCTAAAACTATTCCAAATTTTAAGTTGATAGCATTAGTGGCTCTTGAGATATCCAGCTGTAACAGACAGACAGACTGAGTCGCACCATAAGGGTTCCTTTTTACCATTTTGGTACGGAACCCTAATGACAAATTGTCGTCTTTTGTTCTTAATGACCCGACCTTGATAGACAAGCAAGACAGTCGAATAAAGGTCTCTGCCAAATAGTATATGAAAGGCGTTATGAGAAAAATATTGCGGGATATTTATGACATAACTTCGCTACTTTGCATGAATACCCGCAAATCCAAAATTTTGAAATTACTGGTTTAAATGCAAAATAGTCCTTAGTTCAGTAAGACAACAGCATGATCGGCGGTTTTGCCGTTATGAATGTGAGTCTTACTTCCATGAAATAAGGACTATTTTGCATTTGGCTGTGTTATAAACCAGTAATTACAAAATTTTGGTTTGTGCGGGTATTCATGCAAAGCAGCGACTTCTTATACTATGTATATTGCAGCTTAGTATATGCCTCCACGACATCTTTAGCAAAATGAAAGTAAACATCAAGTTAGAACCTGACAAAATAACAATATATAAATATTGAATTGACCTTCAAAATTTTACTCAGAGTAGTTTAATAACTATTAACAACTGATAAAGAGTACTCTTGGTGTTCCTTCCTTGCATTAATTTTCTACTTTTTGTGACATTTCAGTCTACATCGACTGCATTCATATCCAGCTACGGGCTATTGTACAAAGAGTTTTTACAAGACATCGGAAAGAGCTCCACAAATGCCTCCCTAATGCGAGGCTTAAGTGCAATATGTACAGCAATAGCAGGTAAATATCACTCTTCCATTACAAATATTAAGTATACAATGAGTCGTTTTTCCAATATTTACCCAATTAAACATGAAATCTAAACTCCAAACTGTCATCGAAAGTTTGACCTTGTCTTCTTAATTATAATTTTTTGGGTCCACTGTTGAGCTTTGCTCTTAGGTGGTCCTAAGAGCAAAGCTCAACAGTGGATCTAAATCGTATTTCTTGTTATTGATTCTTATGATTGTTTATTATCATATAAAACCCAAAGGGAGACAAAAGGTAATTTTCTGATATAAATAACAATATCACGCTGCCACTTCTTAACAAAATAAATCAGTAATCTTTAATAATGTCACATGCTTTGCTTTTTTCCAGTAATATCACATGCTTTGATTTCCAGTAATGTCACATGCTTTGCTTTCCAGTAATGTCACATGCTTTGATTTTAATTTTCAGGGTTCCTGACGAGTCCACTGCTGTCAATCATGAGTTCTCGCATGCTAACATTATCAGCTACGCTGATATTCAATACTGGAGTGATTTGCATCATGTTCGTGAAGTCAGTGTTCACGTTCCACCTATGCCATGGAATATTACAGGTAACTTGAGGATTTTTTAATTTTTTTTATTTGAGATGGGTTTGCTCTTGACTTAGTCTAGGTCAGAGGTGACAGAGACCAAGTCGACGATGGAGTTAGCTTATCCAGAAGGAGCCTTTTCACTCTCACTTTGAAGAGTTGTGTGCGTTCAGATATTTACGACGTTAGAGTAGATGGACAGTATTTTCGTCTTCGAACCAACTACGAAATTTATTCTGTAGTTAATTATATGAGATTCCAATGAGAGAGAGGTATCCAATGAAAGCTGTTGTAAAAAAAAAGCTACAGCTTCATAACCGTGATGGTCTAGTAGTAGTAAGGCCTTGCCTCTCATGCACGAGGTTGTGGGTTCAAATCCGGGCAAGTACCGATGTGTCTTTTACAATTTTAGTACTTTCTCAGTTTTTGTTTGAGAATTGAGTGAATATCTTGGACATTATTGATATAGTGAAGGAAAACATCGTGAGGAAACTTGGACTTACCTATACATATAATAAAACTGTAACGCGATCAAAACTGTACTTTGAAAATTTTGGAAAAAAAAAGTAATTGCTACGTGGTGTGGTAACGAGTCTGATGCCGAAAATATAGTTTTTAGAATTTTTGTCCGTTTGTCTGTTTTTTCTGAATATAATGTTCCGGATTGGCGTAAAATCCCGGTAGTACGTTTCCGTGGGATATTCTCCGCCATCCGCGCGGGTGAAGCCGCCGGCTAAAGCTAGTAATTTAAGTCTGGAATCGCCAACCCATCTTGATCAAGCGTGGTGATCAATGCTCGTGCCTCCTCTGTATGAGAAGAGGCCTTCAAGGCCTATGTAAGAGTGCTCTGCACTGGGACAATAATAAGCTGATATCTATTATTTATCCACGACCCTCCTGTAAGCTGTTATTGAAGTTCAATATAATGGTCAACTTAATAAGGACCATTTATATTACTAAAAAGGGGTTGCCACCATCTTTATGTCAGCTTTTGTATTTGAAGGGCGCATTTCACCAATGAAGCTGAACGCGATTAGCACTTCAAAACCGCGTTCAAGAGCTGTCAGTGTCAAAATTGTTATGGAATATTGACAGCTCTTGAGCCTGGTTTAGAAGTACTGATCGCGTTCAGTTTAATTGGTGAAATCCGTCCTAAGTTATAACAAACATCAGAGTTTGGGAGCGTCGGAGCGCTGTATACAATACGACGATCAAGGCACGTAGTTTCAGTTGATTTGCAAACGTCCACTGGATGACCAATGAGTTGTCCGCTGGGTGCTATCCCCGACAACAGTTTGCCTCTACGCGCATACTAATTATGGACTGGAATGACGATATGTCACTTGATGCTTCTATTCGTTACAGCCCCAAAATTCAGTCTGGAATTTATTGAGTTGCTAATGTTTAGTTCATAAAGATTCTTCCTTATCAACATGTTCTCTACTATTATTTGTAATAATTTGCCTAACTTTAAATTCCTCAAATGGTGCTTCATGATATCTTTTATTATTAAGAGCCCATATTGGCCCAGACGGAGATGGTGGGATGACCTAGACTCCTTCAACAAATACCTTAGTCTTAGTTACCTTACATCGAGAGAAGTGAAGAGAGAAGCCTTTGCCCTGCGGAGGGTACGTATATAATATCTAATCTAATTAATAGGTTTCACTGTTCAGGGACTTGGATTCGGGTTGATATACAATTTGTCCTGTACCATACTCAATGATTATTTCGTGAAGAGGCGATTAATGGCGATAAGTTTAGTACAAAGTGCTATTGGTAAGTTTATTATAATTTATTATTATGTCTTATTCACTTGCAAAATATAATACAATCATTTCAATAACCTAACACGTTTTGCGTGAATCACACATTATTAAGTCGTCCACAGTAAATACATGACGAATGAAGTGTTGAAGTCGTAAAGAACACTCTGTTCGGAGCTTATTGCTTGTCAATGTAGGTACATCTGCCAACTTTGGTGTAACTTCCCAAAAAACATGTACAGACGCCAGCACATCAAGCTACGACAATCTGTCGAATTTCTTTAATAGATTTTAAACTTTATCGCGATTGGGAAAATTTTACAGTTTTGGGTAGCTTGACCTGCTGGCGTCTGTACATTCATTAAGGGTTCACTACAATGGTGCTTACCGAACCCTTATGAAAATGCTAAGATACTGTGGTGCCTCGAGCATATTTGCTAAAGCGAGGGTCCCGGACTTTTACGCCATCATGTGTTTTTGGCGAAGTTTTAAGACTTCAGTAACAGTATTTTGAGGGTAGCAAGCCCAATATTTTTGCGCTGGTTTTTTTGTTCACCTAAGCGAGAACAAAAAATGACGACATAGGTACTATGTTTTTGAAGACCTATAGATACCTCCATGTTTTCTTCACTATTTATTTACGTATATTTTATAATTCTTGTGACTGTCGTAAATTACTTGGGTATTTCTAAAGCCAAAGATAAATATTTTTTTTTCTTATGCCCGTTTTAACTCAGTAGAAAACATCCAAATGAATATCTAAATATTAATGCACTGTTGGATCGATTTAATTTAGTCATTAATTTAGGCGTGTCTCCCTATTGTTAGTAAAAATGGGCAAACTCAAAACGCAATTCAAAGCGATAATTTAAATTAAACAATTTACAGGCACTTTTGAATTATTAAAGAATGCATTATTATCTAAAAAAGACCCCTTCATCAATTTAGATGCACAATAAGCTATTGAAACTCTAAAAAGTCCTATGTTTGTGTTAAGGACAACAAAGCACTCTGTCAGCTGACGTCATCGACGGAGTCCATCCAAATTGTTTGACATGTCATTTATCAAAATCTGCGCTTTGTGCTCGCTTTGTTTATTTTGTATGAGGATTTTTCAAAGGTTGTTATAAGCATCGTGTTTATAACGTTGTTGTTGGTGAATAGAGTTGTGTAGCTTTTTAGCTTTTAGTCAAGGTTACTTTGGCGTTTATTACGCTTTAGCTAGAAAAGTTTTTGCTTTATTTTTTCTTGTCCCTGATCCCATGCGTTTGTTCGTTTGTCAGATGTTTTCATAGATACATTCAGAGTAGAACAAAACCTCCGAAGTTATCCGTCAAATAATTTAACCGAAACTTTTCCGAAGGTATCAAAACAAGCGATGTGGCCGAAGCAAAACTGCGTGCACTTTTAATAGAAAACTTCAGTGAAGTAACACACGTGGCCATATTACAAAACAAGAATGATCTTGAGGTATAAACCATCAACCCATTTTTGAATTTCATACTTTACTCCGACAACGTTAAAGTCTTAAATACAAAAACTTATTTTAAACCGGAGTCTAAGTTGTAAATGTTGTATTATCACCGTCGGAATAATGTTCGGAAAAATACAAAAGCTGACTGAAAGGTAGAAGTTAAAAGTTAGAACTCGTTTTGTAATGAGACGAACGACGCGGCGACTTTTAGTGCCCCGTCTGATAGTTCATGTAATACGTGACAGATGGCTCCACTTACCTAATAGATCAAGGAATCTTTTTCAGTGCATCAAACACAGAACGTGTTTTTATGACGGTCGAGCGTGTTTTCCTTTGGTATTTTCCTGTAGTGATTCGTTCGTCTTCGTATAAATCCGAAAGTATTTGGATGGCAAGGGTTGTGTCGAAAAAACTTTTTGTGAAGAACGAGCAAAATCATCCTGTCCTTAGCTGTAGGCATTACGTTGATTTAATGACTTTTAATATCGATATATGTAGTTTCGATATATGTAGTTTTTAGGGTTCTGTACCTCAAAAGGAAAACGGAACTCTTACAGGACCACTCGTGTGTCTGTCTGTCCGTCTGTCACAGCCAATTTGCTCCGAATCTATTGTTGAAATTTGGTACACATATGAATTTCTGTGACCCAAACACGGATGTGTAACGTAAATAAATGAATTTTGAATAAGGGAAAAATAAGAAAATTAAAAAAAATGCAAACTGTACCGTGTGATTATCAAATGAAAAGGCTTACTGTGAGGGTCTCAAATATTTTCATTTTTATAAATTTAAAATAAATTATTTCAAAGTTATTTAAGAAAACAGACGAAAATTAAGGATGCCTGGTTGAATGCCTCAGGCATTAAGACCGCTTTTGTACGGTATTTGTTTTTTTACTTGTGCATAAAGTTTTAATAAATGCATAGAGTAGTTTCGGGTATTATTGTCTAGTCGACCAATATGGACTACTACTACTATTTCTCCGAAATAAACTAACAGCTAGCGTTTAACTTATCTGCTTTGTTGGCGCAACACTACCCCTGCCTCCTCAGTCAATCCGTGCAGCGCAGCGATTGTGTCCTGCATGCGCTGTTGTCCAGAATTACGTATTTCGATGTTATTTTTTGGTAAGTTTCAATCATCAGTCAGTTATTGGAAGTATAATAATAATAATATCCTAGGACATTGTTCAGACACGGTCATCTGATCCCAAACTAAGCAGAGCTTGTACTATTGAAACCAGATAACTGATAAACTACATACACTACTTTTTTTTAATGTAAATAATATACTTAGTATGAATGTTTTTATATAGTCAGTGCACAGTATTGTAGGCAAGTCCTTTATTTGTAGTGTGGTAACACTTTTGAATGCATATTGTTCACTGGTTTTTAGGTAAGATTTTACTTGTCAGAAACGTATCTTGCAGGCAATATGGCTCACCAGGTGAATCATGGATTCAATGGCTATGTTGTAAGCTATGGGTTCATGAAGAATGCTCAGGATTGGAAACTGACTTTTTTCTGTGAATTTTGTTCCACAAAATAACTTGCAAGTAATATTGTTTGTATTGTTTGCTCTGGTGGATAATATGGCTCATGGTATTTACGGCCAATATAGCCCTAGGCTATATTATACCACCATGTTCAGATTTTGATGATTGTTCAAGTTTACGAAAAGTTATATTTTTAGTTATTCTTCGAAAATATACTGCCTTAAGCTTCTAGTTATTTATTACGGAATAGGTTAACGACTTAATTAACCAGTAAATACTGATTGATCTCATACACTTCAAGTTTTATTTCCAAAAAGGCTTATGTTGTGCCATAATACCCGAAACTACTCTACTAATATTGTAAATTCGAAAGTAACTCTGTCTGTCTGTATGTTACCTTTTCACGCCTAAACCGCTGAACGAATTTCGATAAAATTTGGCGAGGAGATAGATGGCATCCCGGGGATGGACATAGGCTAATTTTTTTTTTGTTAAAAATAAGCCTACAGGGTCTGATAAAGGAAATGAAAGTTTGTATGGGAAACACATGATTTCTTAAGTTAGGGATATGAGAATTCAAATTTAAGCTTTTGGTAAGAAATAAAGAGTTACATGTTTCAGTGTTTTTGTAAAATCACCCCTTAAAGTGGGTAAAATAAATTGGCTTATGTTTAACTTACCACCAGATAAAGTAAAATATAACATAAAAAAACACTTCTTACTGCCAAAAATAGTAAATGATCACCAAAGTTAAAACTCCATTTTATTGTGAAATTATAAACAAAATGTTTAACATCTTGCTATCCTAGACTACAAACTAATCATTATTAACCTAACCTAACCTAACCTAGAAAGAACATTAAAAGCAAATCAAACAAATATAAAAAAAAAACCTAACCTAACCTAACACAATAATTCGCTCGTTAAGATTTGGTGATCATTTACTACATTTGGTGTTTGAATACAATTTGAAGTGCAAAAAGTTAGGGTATCAAAGTATTTTATGGTGGTCATTATATTTAATCCCAAATAAATTCACATGTAGGTAGGTATAATTGAATTTTTGTGTACCTCTTTTTTTGAGATTCAAGGGATAGGAAATATCTTATAGTATCCTGAGGGAACATTTATTTTTGTCTTTGTTTCATTAAAGTCGGGCCACTCGGTCAAAAGTTACAATTTAACGGTACAAAACAACTTGGATGACACGCATATAAACTTGCATGGTTAAAGAGCGCGCTAGAGTATTTAAAATTGATTTTTATAATATTAAAATAATAAATATTATTTTTAAGTTAGACATGTTTAGTCATAAAACACTGATATATATCTTTTTTAATTGTTCGTAATACAAAAAATCGTGAGCGGTAAAGGTGGTTTGTTTTTCCTTGGAGTACTTATAAACTTTTCTTATAAATCTGATTTTAACTTATTCGGAAAAATAAAGGAGCTGCAGTTACAGTAACCTCCTCTGGAATAGCCACCACGTTGCTAAATGGTGGCCGAAAGGTACATTCAGTATTTGAACAAAGATTAAATTTAACTCAAGAGGACATGCCAGTTTGCAACATTACATATACATACATTAGTTAAAACAGCGAGCGAGGACGAATGTTGCAGCAATGTTAACTGTTGCTTTGGAATGGATATACGATGTCCTTCAAAAGTATAATCAAAGATATCAAGAGCAACCAAAGTATCACGGAATATAATTTTGGTGGTACTGCTAGACGGCGATTTTAGACCGTCTTTGGGGATAATTTCTGAAATCCACGCGAGCAAAACCGGGGGCAAAAGCTAGTAATAAATAAATAAATAGAATTTACCATCTCTTATCTCTGAAAATACTGAGCCTAAAATTTTGTAAAAAAAAATCAGAAAATAGTTCTATACTTATAATATAGATTAACAGGAAAACTTATAAGGAGTGTATGGTCTTAACATAACGTGGTAAATTTCTCAATATTATGCGTACAAACTTACATTTGCAGTTGGAATATAAGGGAGAACATGTTTTTCAATTGCAATGTTAAGTTTGTTCTTGGGATAAATTCATCCCAACACGCACTTGGCTGGTTTTTTATTTATCTTTAGTTGTCCGTTAACTATGTAGTCTATTAGACAAAAGTAAATTAAATCAGGCAATGGACATTACATTCAAATGTTATGTATGAGCCTTAAACGACCAGAACTTAAGTCTGTGTTTGTAGTAGGTAAATATCAAATTTGTATGTACCTATTTAAATAATAAACAATTTACTTACACAAACAAAACAAAACCCTAACCATATAATGTAGTTTCATCAATTTAATTCCACGTGAGCTTCTAAATCATCTCACTTT
This sequence comes from Dicycla oo, assembly GCA_948252095.1. Taxonomy (NCBI): domain Eukaryota; kingdom Metazoa; phylum Arthropoda; class Insecta; order Lepidoptera; family Noctuidae; genus Dicycla; species Dicycla oo. Next base: position 27,644,859 of record OX411711.1, read on the forward strand.
TCCCGTGCATCAAACCGCTACCAAAGATCGTACAATCTTCTTCTTATCCGGTACGCTCTTGACAGAGCGGTCGTGATCGTTAAGTACTCGTAGCAGTATTGGAAGGGGCAGACGTGATGCACTTCACGACATTTAGCCACCGCTGCCTGTTAGAGGTCATCCTACTGCATTCGTTAACTGAACCCCCAATGGCAGACTTAATCTGGTCAGTCCAGCGCGTGGGTGACCTTCCACGCGGTCTAGTGCCTTCTACTTTCCCTTGGACGACAAGGCGTTCTATGGACTGATTATCACGCCGGGAAACATGTCCGAAAAATGTCAGGTTGTACTATCGAGAACAGACGCTGCCTGATACCGAGTTCTCGAAGTAACAATCGATCGTACAATACCTATAATAAAATGACAATGTTTCCGTCCTCTTACATTGTTATTTATTGCGGATGGATGTGCACGGCATCCACTCAACTGTGTGCTAAATGGAGACGTTAAGTCCGCTTAAGTGCATCGTGTCTTGAATTGATCCTATAGCGAAACATTGTGTAAGATATAACAGAATAGAATACTCTTTAGTACACCATATAAATCATTATTACAGATTTAAGTACTGTGCTTACGTTTTGTACTTAGATCTACGTTTTATTGAATGTAGAGAATTTGGAAAATCAAATGTTTTGATTTGTGTGAGATGTTAAACGGTGAAGAAAAACATCAGGAGGAAAGGTAGGTCCACCGCTAACCCAACTGGGCTTGCGTGGTGAAACATGGCCTACTTCCAGCGAGTAAGCCTAAGTACCAGCACTGGGAACGATTATGGGAATCGGGCACGAATATGTATCAGTCGTGTAAAAAAAAAATTGATTTTTTTTTGTGAAATATTAATAAAAGGAAGATTTTCCAAAACGTCTTCACTTCTCTAAGTCTAGATACAATTACACGGCTCGTTTTACATTATAAGTATTCATTAATCAAACTAAATATATGGTCTACCGCAAATGTCTAACAAACCTAAACGAATTATGCAGACATTTAATCTGGACTCAAGATTTATCTTGAGTCCAGTTTTATTTATAAAACAATACAATTTCCTGTGTTCCCTTCATATAATTTTGCAAGTAGTTTTATTACAAAACTAGCAATTTCTATTCGTTTTCTTTAAATCAGTTATTTATTATCTTCGTGACAGGCAGTGGGATATGGAATATGGATATGGGAAGCTCAAGCTCCATTGTAATGTAATTCATCACTTTGTAGCCGCTAGGATGATGACTAAAAAATGTTTTTTGTCCGTCATGTGGATTATTAAAATATATTGGACACGTATTTTTCTTTTTGTACGTAATCAAAAGATTACGGCGATACATTGAGTTAAAATGTGGCATGACGTCACGTCTTCGTAGATTTTATACGTAGAAGTGACGTAGCAAGCCCCCACTCCCGAACTTTAATGCGTGTTATCTAAGTAATTTTTTGTTAATATGATAAAGCAACAAATACGTGTCTAATAATTTTTTATTATCTGACTGATGGACTAAATAGAATTTCTTTTTTTTTACCCAGGCATCATCCCTATTCAAATAGGGTAAAGGGCAGGTAATTAATGAAGGACCAATTTTGATAGATTACTTCCTTGGAAGAAGTGTATCAATGATAGGTACTTACACGGATTTTTGTTTGACAATTTCTTTATTGAAAGTCTACATTTTGTTTATAGGGCATATTAAATATTAGTAACCGCAATTCACATAATTCACCACAATACAAACGAGATCTCATTAGTCCAATAATTTTACTCTTTAGTCTGTAGGTAGATCATCTCGTGATAGCTTTGTTTTTCATAGTAACTAAAACAGTATCATCGACGTATATCAGCATCAAAAAGTAAAATTGTATCACTACACCTAATCCGTAAAATATACAGTGGGTAAGTGTAAACAGTGGCAACCTTTTAAGGGGTCATTGTAGTCATCATTATGAACAACTTTTACTATGAATCCCACCCTGAAATCGCGAAAAAAAAAATCTGCTGTTCAGTAGGTACATTTATGTTCGCATAATTCGTCAAAATGTAGGGAATAGCAAATTTTTTTCGCGATTTCAGGTTTGGTCCTGTAGTAAAAATTGTTAATAATGATGAGTACAATGACCCTTTAAAAGATTGACACTGTTTACACTTACACTCTGTATAATACAGACCTTACTTCATAGGATCATTTCTATAGTAAGCTCGTCTCGAGAATTTCACCATACATAATCACCTTTTCTTTTTCAGCGGTAATTTTAATGGTAGCACCACTGTTCGTGAAGTGGTCTTTAGTAAAATACGGGTTCCGCGATACAATTCTAATAATGTCAGGACTCACTATGCACAATTTCATAGCTGTAGCTCTGATGCAACCAGTCAAATTACATATGAAAAGAATGGAAGTTCCTGAAGGCAGTAATGGTAAGTTTAATGACGTAATACTAAACCTCATCTTATAGAATGTCATCTAGGACTTGCTAAATACATATATATTAATTTATTATTCTATTTTTTTGCTAAGTAATAACAGCCGCACAGGTCGATCGACCAGGCTAAGCTACGCTTGCCACGGTTAGCCCGTGGATCTTTACATACCAATACCCCGTACCTCGTAAAGCACGTTAAGTTGTTGGTTCCGGCTGTCGTGGATCTTTGACAGTCATTACGGGTCGTCAGACGCCTGAAGGTCTAACAACCAATCTTACCAAGGGGTATCGTATTGCCCAGTAACTGTGTTGTAGAGGTCAGATAGGCAGTCGCTCCGATTAGACTGGAAGTCGACCCCAACATCATTGGGAAAAGCTAGACAGATGATTCTATTTTTTATCGGTTCTTAGAAATATTCACTGATGAAGAATCTCTTATTTCTTTCGATAACTTATTATAAAGCTGCTTATTATAATGGTTCTTCTTCCGTACAAAGTCCTAATTGAATGCAGTTCTATGCTATTTCTATTCCTAGTGTAGTGGTGGTGAGTTTTGTGTTTGAAGGTGATTTGTGAGTTAATATTGTTGGTTAAAATTTTCTTTATTAGTATGTTTGGTACCTATATAATTTTTGAAGGTTAAATAGTTTAGTTTTAGCGTAAATTTCTTTCGTAGATGTTATTGTAGTTCAATAGAACCTTGACTACTTTGTTTTGCGTTACTTGTAGGTCATGAAGATATGTAATTGCGGCCTGTCCCCACACTTGGATTAAATAGTCTAGATACGGTTTGACTAGCGTATTATAGATTGTGTAGCGTAATTGGAATGACACCATCGATAATCTAAATTGTCTCATGACATTTGCTACATACACATGAATGAGCACACATACGCTTCACAGCAAACACAGCATAACCGTTTGGTAGCAGAAATAATACTTATATAGACCTACAGCTCTTTCAAGTTCACTTTGTTATTTACAATACAAAAACAAAAACAAAAAAATACAAATACATTATAAAAAATAAAAACTTTGTTACAGAAAAGTTGTTGCATGACAAGAAACTAAACGAAGAAGCCGGCGTCGTGCCAATTATCAAACTGACAAACACAGATGGCAATCTTTCCAACCCCAATGAAAAATTGTATTTAGCGTCGGAGGACGATGGGTCCGGTGGAATAAAGTACGTCATAAACATTACTTTTGAGAATTGATGGTTGTTTTGTTAATTATTCTGGTATTTACAAGTTGAAGAGTCCTTGAGAATGTCTTGTTCACAAAGATCCACGAGCTGTAGGTATATCTAGTACGAATACGGGGTTATCTACAAGTACAAAACAATACTGTTGTTGCCATACGGTTGATATTGCTCTAAAATTATATGTACCTTCTAGCAGTGCCCCGCGGAGTAAAAAGTATCGATGTGTGAAATTAATTGTTATAAATTAAATATATCATATGTTAGAAAGAGTTAACGTATTAGTTTATGAATGTTGTGATATACCTAGAAGGTATGCAATATAATGCTAACTGTATTTAACCTAGCTATAAGTTAAATCGATCCACATAAAAATTTCCACAATATAAATTATACTTGGAACAAACACAAATTTGTTGCACCTTCAACAAGGCTCAAGAAAATAGGTGACTCGTCCAGACGTCAATGTACACGCTTTTATAATAAACTTACAAGCCACGTTCAAGATCTAAGCCTTAATAAATTCAAATCATTCATTAAACGCAAGTTGTGTCAGAAAGCCTTTTATACCGGTAAAGATTATTGAGGACAAAAAGGCTTGGGATTGACCAATTTTTCTCTTTTCCTTTTTTCTTTAAATGAATGTCATGTACTTTGTAAAGTATTATATTATTTTAATTAAGGTGAACGTGAAGACTATGTGGGTTTATATAAGCCCACATTGTCATTTTTTTGTTTGTTTATTTCCTCTCAGTTATTTTTAATCATGATCTGGTAATTTGGCAATTTTTTTTTATACGGCCTAGCCAAATGTCCTTTCTTTGGTATTGTTCGTCAAATTGTTGAGCTTCTTAGGTTCTAAGTTGAGCTGCGCGATTACAGGCAAATACTGCACGCATTTGTCAGTAATCGCGCTCTCCTGACTGGACAGGTCCTCTCAAGCTGTGTGGTTCTTTCCTCAAAATACCATTCAGACACCAATCTACATGGTCACATGAACTGACCAAGATTATGTCTGGACCTTTGAGTTTCTTTCGGCCTCTCTTATTAGAGTAGTCAGAAGAGAAACGCCGACTTCATCTAGTTTTAAAACATGAATAATGAATGAACGTATAAAGTGTTTGTACAAACGTTATACTTACAGAAGTAAAATCATTTATCATTTAAATGGAATACTAATAATACGTGCTCCGCCCTAACATGGTCATGTACTTTTAATATTAGCCAAGCCTGAGTGTACATTATGCAAATAAATTAATAATTCAGGTTATAACATATCTATTTGCCAAATTTCATCCAAATCTGTTCAGCCTTTTTTGCGTGATTGAGTAACAAACGTCTTTATAATTATTAGGTCTTTACCTATGAAATTGCCGTTTAGTATGCAGAACGTTAAAGTCATTTTTATATAAATATTTTTTATTTCTATCAATCAAAATATGCACCCATGCTATTGATGCATCTCTGCCAGCGCAGTGGTACTTAATTTTTCATTGCCCTTCTTGAAGAAGTCAGGTGTACGGGTGTACGGGAGCAAACAAACTCTTCAAAGGCATTTTGTACTGCCTCTCGGGTACTGAATTTTTTCCCTGCCAAGGAGTTTTCCAAATTTTGGAAAAAGCAGAAGTCTGTCGGCGCAAGGTCTGGTGAGTACGGTGGATGACGCAAAACTTCCAACTCTGGCTCTTGTACCTTAGAGACCGTCTGTTGTGCCATATGAGGTCGAGCGTTGTCGTGTATGAGCAGTGGGGACAAGCGAGTAAACAAGTCTGGCCGGAGGTTTGCTAGCTTCTCCATCATTGTGTCCAGTTCCTCACAGTACACATCCGCAGTAATGCTGGTGCCATTTCGTAAGAAGCTGTGATGAATTACACCAGCACTAGACCACCAAACAGTGTCCATGACTTTTTTAGGGGTAAGTTTTTGTTTGGAGCATTGCCTAGGCGCTGAACACACGATGACCGCTTACGATTATCAAAAATAATCCATTTTTGATGACAATGCGGTTCAAAATCCCTTCGTTTCTGTGTCTATTAAGCAACGCAAGGCATACGTCAACGCGTTCGTCACGTTGGCGATCGTTCAGTTCGTGCAGCACCCACTTACCAAGTTTTTTACCTTGCCAATTTGACGCAAATGGACCAATATTATTTTTATGCGAACGTTGAAAGCTGCTGCTAACTCAGCCGTAGATTGAGTATCGTCAGCTTCCACTATCACTATTGTCTTTAATTAGTCGTTGCTGACTTTAGTTTTCGGGTGACCCCGGGGTCCATTTTTTAGATACAAATTTCCATTTCGGAAGCGTTCAAACCAATAACGAGTCGTGCGTTCGTTTGTAGTGTTCACTCCGTACCCGTAATTAATATTGCGAGCAATTTGTGCTGCATTGCTACCGCGTCGGAACTCGTATTCCATATTTACTCGTATTTTTATCATGTCCATGTGTCCATACTGATGAAAAAGATACATATGTAGTGAAACCAAAACAATAATCAATAAACAAATGACTGAATATGAAAATAGAATTCCATATTTTTTAAATAAAATTCATTTTAATTTAGATTGATTGCCAGCCATACATAAATTACGTTTCAAATGGCCAGTATTGTAAAACGGCAACTTCATAGGTAAATACCTATTATTAGTAGAATTAGTAGGATTTCATAGAAAAGTGGTTGGTAAAGAAAGACTATCAAGAAAGTGGAATAAAAAAGCCAATGACAGACTGATTCATCTTTATTCTTAAGTTTCAGAAAAATCATCAATTCTTTAGTAGACAAGACCTTATGCGAAGAGTTTTTGATGTCATGCGTCTGCGCTGGTCCAGCACTTGCTATGTTTGCTGATACAACCTACTCATCGATCCTACCACAAGCTTTGTTCACTACTGGATGGGTTCAAGTAAGTTAAATGGTTTCTGTGTCATTTCACTTATATCAAAATATAGTTTTCTGCTATCGTATTAAAGTCAACCTCTTTTATTTTTCCAAACACTACAATGAAAGTCCGTTTTTTTTAACTGATCTAGTTAAAAAAAACAGACTTTCATTGTGGTGTTTGGAAAAATAAAAAGAGGTTGACTGAAGGTGAACTTTCATTGTAGTGTTTGGAAAAATAAAAAGAGGTTGAAGAGGCGTACGCACTCTCGCTTATAATTTAAAACGTTTGTTCCTCTAATCAAATACTAAAGTGTATCTATACCAAATACACTATCTAGAAGGAAAATTGGTGAACATGTTATTAATTCGGTCAATGGCCTACCCTACTTATATGTCTTTCAATAGCACGATACACGCGCTGTCTTCAGAGCATGGTAACACTGTATGAAAGAATCTAATTTATTGTTTTAAAGCTGGGTATTCACTATCCGTGCTTGTCATGCTATGAGTTGCCGAGAATTGAGCTGAATGGCGTGCATTGTAGAGGCTATGTCCAGCGGCTAGATGGACCGACGACCTTAAGAGGGCTGTCACATTCTGTCATCTCTCTCGCTCACACGGGACCGAGATTGTTAAATGAAAAGATGCTTTTTTGAAAAATGTAATCAATTGGCGAACTATAAAAAGTATTATGATCTGTTTTTGAGATGAATTAAATACATGCCACAATAAAAACGTGTTATTAACCTATTAAATTAATATTATAATAGTTCGCTTATTCGATCACATTAAAAAAAAAAACTTTTCATAGAAATTCTAAAAAATTTGGTCACGTGTGAGCGAGTGAGATGATAAAATGCGACAGCCCTCTTTAGTAGGTGTCTAGGACAGACTGGAGGTGGACGGCGGAGGAGAGGGTGTTGTGGCGCAGCCTGGGAGAGGCCTCCAGCAGTGGACTCCTGTTGGCTGATGATGATTATTCACTATCTTCACGCATCAGCTATCCTCAGCGCGTCTGCTTTGTCGATGTGACTTGTTCAGAGCATATCCAAAGGACATGCGCGGAGCACAGTTTTTGCGCACCCATAGTGGATTCTCAGCTTAATAGTTTAGTTTTAATATTTAAAAAAAACTTGTCAGTCGTCCCCACGTAACCTGAGAGTGATTATTAAGGTGTGTTTAGATTTCAAATATAGTATTTTTCCGCTTATTTCTTATGTAAATTGAAGTTTTATCTATTCTATGTTATCTTCGGTTAAATCAGACCCCTTATCTAGACTATACTGAGATCCGTTTAATTTGGTTATCGATATGAAATATCTAAAATTAAACAGATTTGGTGACATTGCTTATGTGATGATTGGCTTAACTTGTTATTTATTTTTAATCGCAGGAGTTCAATTTTCAGCACACGTGTGTGTGCTGAAAATTGAACTCCTGCGTACATTGAACAACTTATAAATGGTAGGGTAATTGATCTCTAAAGATATCATTTAATATTCTTCCAAATTAAAAAATACATTCTCTCGAGCGAGGAAATACACCCAAAACTATGATTGATGACTGCATACGTATTCGTAATTATAAGACCTTACTATGTATGTTATATTTAATGACACAGAGCTACAACTTCATAAACAAAATGCAATCAATTAATGATGTGTAAGTAAACCTACATCATACTCATATCTAAAATCAGTAAACAGTAGAAACACAATATTTGAATACAGTAGCAATCTATCTAAGAAGTAAAAATTACTTTAAACGATATAATTATTATTTTTAGAACTTAAAACGGGATATTTACTACGACAAACGGTTTATCCGTGATCATGGCACTTGCAACAGTGCCGAAATATCGGAAACACGAAACAATTAATATACTTGGTAAATATCCCGTTTTAAGTTCTAATAATAGTGTTAGTGACCATGTCGATTGAAAAACTTATATATAATTATTTGCTTGCAGGATAACGTCGCTTTGGCTCAGTCTCTGTATGGGTTCGGAGACTTGGCTATGCGAGGGCTGTTTGCAGTTCTGAGTAATTGGCTACACAAGTTGGGCACTCAAGAGATTTACGTCCTTGGAGTTACTCTCGGCTTAGTGTCAAGGCTAGGTAAGTCTTGAAAATTTGCACTACGTCATATGAAGCCACTCTCGCTCACACTCACATCAAGGCACAATTTGTCATAAAAATAACTTTATCACAAGCATTAAAATCTTTAACAATATCCCAAAAGCAATAAGGGAACTCCTTCTAAAACATTTTAAATCCAAACTACACAATAGGCTTATTGGTAATTATTTACATAGTAAATAGGTAATGTACTTTATGTATCTATTATGGTTGTGTTCAAATAGATACGAAACCCTAATAACCAACGTTATTAGACTTGTTATAATCATAATTTTACGAAATTAATGTGATGTATTAAATTTTTATATTGAGCATGTTTAAATATGTCAGTTCATGGCGAAACATGTAAAACCATAACTATATTAATAAAACATCAGTGTACTATATTTTAAAGCAAATAAATCTATTCTATTCCTATTAAGACTGAGTTGAGCAAAATACTACCTTGATGCCGGTTAAGGGATATAATACGGTGGTCTTAATGCATGGCAAATACACTCCTTTTGTAGAAAGGAACAAGATCAATATACTCATAATAACCTATGAAGTTGCCGTTTTACAATACTGGCCATTTGAAACGTAATTTATGTATGGCTGGCAATAAATTCTAAATTCAAATGCATTTTATTTAAAAAATTTGGAATTCTATTTTCAAATTCAGTTATTTGTTTATTGATTTGTTTTGTTTTTTCACCACATTTGTATCTTTTTCATCAATTTGCACACGATAAAAATACGAGTAATCACGATAAAAAAAAATATCTTGTTCTCGATGTCTACGCTCGATTTCAGTTTTTAATCTTTCCAGATGGTTACAATAGAGTGTGGCCGTCATGGTAATATTTGTAAGAAGGAGGGCCATATGAATGAACATCCCACCAAACGCACAGCATCACTTTTTCGCGTTGAGTTCTTTTTTTAGGGTTGGTTTTCTGGATTAATTTGGAACTAGCCATTGGCGCTTGCGGGTATGGTTAATATACAGAACCCACTTTTCATCCCCAGGAATGAGATGGTCCAACCAGTTAAATTTACGGCGAAAAGATAAAAGTTGTTTACAGACGTCTATGCGATACTGGAGTTGACAATGACGCAACTCATGAGGTATCCAAACACCATATATTGTCGTATGAAAGCATTCGAGAAGAATAGCCAATGTACGCAACGAAATCCTGGGATCTTTCTCAAAATTATTTATGTGGCAACCCAATATTTCCTCTTATTTGTACGTAACCTATACCTACCTGCATCACATAACCTTTATAGGTTATCTTTAAAGGTTAAATAAATCGCTTAAAAAAATTAACCTTAAAAGAAAACAGGCTGCCCATATAAACAAACAAACAAACAAATGAATGGTTAATTTTCGTCTTAAAATTATATCAATGTGCGCCCATGTTCTCCACAAGGAGTGGTCTTGGTATTATGCCTTTTGAGTCCACTGGATGTTTAGAGATCTTCACCAGATACTTGATCCATCTTGTATTCCTCCTTGCTATACCTAATACGGTATGTAATAGTTATAGCAAGGAGGACAGCATGGAGCAGGCTTAAAGACCATAAAATTGAAAAAATATAAAAGAATTTAGGAACAACAAATTACCTTTCAATTAGCTTTCCTTCCACGTAAAGAGGCGCCTCTTTTTCTTAACTCATCTTTTAACTCACATATTTTCCAAGTGAAATACATTTCTAAATCGTGAAATTGTCACGAAATCAACGCAAATAAGAAATCCGAAGCGTGTGTTATCTCACTTAATGATAAGGGTTCGTACAGTGGTGGCGCCATCTGAGATCAGCTTTCACTTGCCAGCCCTATTATGGAATACGAGTTCCGTCCCGGTAGTAATGCCACACAAACGGCTCGCAACATTAATAAAGTGTATGGAGTAAACACTACAAACGAACGCACGACTCGTTATTGGTTTAAACGCTTCCGACATGGAAATTTTGATGTAAAAAATGAACCCCGTGGTCATCCGAAAGCTAAAGACAGCAACGACCAATTAAAGGCGAAGTGGAAGCTGACGATATACTCAATCTACGGCTGAGTTAGCAGTAGCTTTCAACGTTAGCATCAAAACAATAAATGGTCCATTTGCGTCTAATTGGTAAGGTAAACAAACTTGATAAGTGTTGAGGTATACCTTGCGTTGCTTAACAGACACAGAAACGAAAGGATTTTGAACATTTTCATTTGCGATGAAACATGGATTCTTTTTGATAATCGTAAGTAGTCATCATATTGGTTAGACCCTTGCAGGTTGTTGTCAAACAACACACTATCACACCCTATACTGATAAACACAAAAATAAAAGAACCATACCTGACGTCTGTCTGCCTGGGCGATGCCACACAGCATCTGCTAGAAGACAGCGTGCTCACCAGTCCACCTACCTATATAATAAGTTAAACACGACGCTAAATATTAATCCACTAACAATCCACGAAACAAGACAAATGGTGAAAACTTGGTTGCTTTCACATGATTATGAAAAAACCGAAAAACTATTGCAGCGGGTTTTTTTTTTAATATTTTTATTTTATTTTATTATTATTATTATTATATTTTTTTTTGTCGTAAGACAAGATTTCAATCTTAAACTAAAAATATCAAATATTTATTTTAATCTCAATCATTAAAAATAATTTCATTTGAATATATGTATATTTATAGAATACGAGTTCCGTCCCGGTAGTAATGCCACACAAACGGCTCGCAACATTAATAAAGTGTATGGAGTAAACATTTAGTATAATTTAATAACTATTTAGAATCGAATATACAGTATGTTAACCAACAGAGGGCGTTCCCGTTAACCCGCAATAGTATAGCATCCATACATGCTAAAAAAAATATTACCATTCGAAAACAAAATGGTTTTTTTTTTTAATATTAAAATATTCACTAAAAATGCTAAAAATATTCAAAAAAATATAAAAATATTCACTAAAAATAAAAACTAAATTGCGATGTTTCCGTCCTTCAAGTACGCGTGTACAGAGTGTTTCTTTTACGTATCAATTTAACATTTTTAGTGAATATTTTAATATTAAAAAAAAATAAAAACCATTTTGTTTTCGAATGGTAATATTTTTTTTAGCATGTATGGATGCTATACTATTGCGGGTTAACGGGAACACCCTCTGTTGGTTAACATACTGTATGTCTAACTATATATTTCAATATTAATATTTATGTTGTAAAAGTCGAGGTGTTTCTATTAAATTATTGCATACAGAAGCATGTATAAGGAAGAAGAAACTGACTCCTGAAATACAGGTATTACATACCTAGCTCTGGAGTCAGGGCTTCACAATAATTGTAACTATGTTTTTCGAAATAAAATATTATTATTATTATCTCCTTTATTTATTTTTTAAACTTATTTTATTACATTTTTGAATATTTTTCTAAAAACATAAAAAAACATTTAAAAATATAAAAAATAGTGATCCGCCGGTAGCGGGTGCAGGGTCCAAGCTACCGGTGGTTAGGGCCCCAGAGACAGGAACCTCCTCACAATACGCGCCGTATCAAGGAGGACTGCCTTCTGAATCAGGCCCTTCACCCAGCCACCCAACGAGAGCCTCTTGAGATGTTGGTCGAGGCTCTTAGCGATAAGGCCATTGACTGTAACGACTATCGGCACAATGATTGCCGAGTCCACATTCCACATAGCGACAACCTCGTGGGCTAAGTCGAGATACTCCAATTGTTTCTCCTTCTCAGCCTTCACGAGGTTCTCGTCATGCGGGATAGTGACATCGATTATCATTGTGCGGCGCACTGATCGATCTATTACCACTATATCAGGCTTATTGGCTACAATAGTCCTGTCAGTGATAATAGATCGATCCCAGTATAACGTGACATGGTCATTCTCGAGAACTGGGTCGGGCACATACCTGTAATAAGGTACCTCAGAGTCCACAAGGCCGTATTTCAGAGCAAGTTGCTGATGGATAATCCTGGCCACTTGGTTATGCCTGTGCAAATACTCGCCGTTAGCCAAACGAGAACACCCAGAGGTAATATATCTGATAGACTCACCGGGACAATGGCATGCCCGACATATGTCGATCGTCCCGTCTTTCATTATATACTTCCGGTAATTATTCGTTAGCATAACTTCATCCATAATCGCACAGACCGAACCTTCGGTTTCCCCAAAGAGGTCACCGAAGCGTAGCCAGGCCACGGACGCTAAGAAATCTACGTCGGGCCCATGAAGGGCCCGGAAAAAGCGTCCGTGGAGCTCTTTGCTTTGCCATACTTCCTTGCGGTCGTTGGTACTAAGCACCACAGGTTTGCGCCAGTTCTCTTTAGCCAAGGACAACGGGGTGAGTCCCTTGTCCACTGCGACCACATCTCGGTGCATACCCACGTCAGCCTTGAGAAAATATTCTCTGAGACTGCACACCTCGCGGTTGTGGAGGGTCTTAGCATTTAAAAAACCTCGACCCCGCACTTCCTTATTATTATTATTACCCTGGTTCAGCGCTTAGGCAATGCCCCAAACGAAAACTTACCCCTCAAAAGGTCATGGTCACTGTTTGGTGGTCATAATTCATCACAGCAGTAATGCTGGTGCCATTTGGTAAGAAACCAAATGGCACCAGCATTACTGCGGATGTGTACTGTGAGGAACTGGACACAATGATGGAGAAGTTCGCAAATCTCCGGACAGCCTTGGTTAATCGCTCGTCCCCGCTGCTCCTACACAACAACGCTCGACCTCATATGGCACAACAGACGGTCTTTAAGCTACAAGAGCTAGGGTTGGAAGTTTTGCGTCATCTACCGTACTCACCAGACCTTGCGCCGACGGCCTTCTACTTTTTACAAAATTTGTACAACTCCTTGGCAGGGAAAAAATTCAGTACCCGAGAGGCAGTACAAAATGCCTTTAAAGAGTTCGTTGGCTCCCGTACACCTGACTTCTTCAAGAAGGGCATTAAAAACTACCACTACGCTGGTATTTTTTGAATGCCCTGACATTTTGATTGACAGAAATAAAAAATATTTATATAAAAAATGACTTATAACTTTCTGCATACTAAACGGCAATTTCATATATAAAGTATAATAATGACCATGCCTGACTGTGCTTGTTGGAAGAATATTTGGTTTAAACTGTACAAATTTTCGGGTTTCGGATTTGTGAACAAGACTCCTTCGAAAACATTGATTAATTTTTCCGTTCGGTACAGAAGCGTATCGAATAGATGTGAATAGCTTTGCTAGTGCTTTGGTATTGTTCGTCGAATCGTTGAGCTCCTTAAGTTCTGAGTTGAGCTGCGCGATTACTGACAAATGCGTGCACTGACTGGACAGGTCCTCTGAATCTGTATGATTCTTTCCTCAAAAGACCATTTCAGACACCAATCTACATGGTCTTCACATGAAGTGACCAAGATTATGTCTGGACATTATAAGAGACTTTATAACCTCTGAGTTTGTTTCGGCCTTTCTTCTCAGAGTAGTCAGATAGGAAACGCCGAACTCATCTAGTTTAAAAAAAAAAAAAAAAACATGATTGACTTGTAAAAGTGTTTGTACAAACCTACTTACAAAAATAAAAATCATTTATCATTATCATTTATTTATGGGACTTTTGAAACTTGAAAGGTGAACCTTTCCTGCAATCATAACTGCAATCTCGATAAGATCTGCTGTATCTCTTGCGGTTTAATGTCACGGTTTCGATATACATATTTGAGTACGAATTAAAGTTAATTAATAATCAGCTTAAAGTCCATTGGATAATGTTTAAAAATTCACATTTAAACGTCTTTCTAATGCCGCGTTTCCACGGTCCGTCGAAGTCCGTCGCGGCCCGTGCCTGTCGTGGCCTATCGCGGCCCGTGCCGAGCATTCTACGGATCATTCCATACATTCGATAGGACGGGCGACGACAGGCCACCGTAGGCCGACTGTTCCCACGGCCTGTCGGCCTGGCCTGGCACGGTCTGGCCTGTGAGAAAGCGGGCCGTGGGACCGCGTAACATCACAGGCCAGATCGCGCCAAGCCAGGCCGACGTGGTCGCGCTCCAGGCCGTGACTGGATCGACAGGTCGTGGGACCACGGCACTGCGTTATCACTGCTGGAATTCACCATGAGGGTCCAGTATGGGTATCTATGGTAACGGTGGTGGTGGTAGAAATTAGATCAGAGGCTCGTGACTAAGTAATAACAGCCGCACGTGTAACAAGCTTCGCTTGCCGCGCCCAGTCCGTGCATGGGTGACCATCTTAACATACTGAGAACCCTCCGTGTCTCGGAAAGCACGTAAAGCCATTGGTTCCGGCTGTCAATCTTGAATCTTTGACAGTCGTTACGGTATCGTCAGAAGCCCGAAGTCTGACAATCAGTCTTACCAAGGGGTATCGTGGTAACCCAGTAACTGGGTTGTGTAAATCAGATAAGCAGTCACTCCATGTAAAATACTGATACTCAGCTGCATCCGGTTAGACTGGAAGCCGACCCCAACATAGTTGGGAAAAGGCTAGGTAGACTGGTGGTAGAAATTAGAAGTTCTCAAAGTATTGTATGCTTCCCAGGTATGCTATGGTCAAAGAGCTTCATAGCCATGATGGTCTACATCCCGCTGGTGGGAGCCTCACACTGTGCCGTCACCATCCTCATTCCGCTGGTGGTAGCTGATGCAGTGCCGCCTCACAAGTTCACAGCTGCTTTAGGCATGCTGATGATGCTCTCAGGACTAGTTAATTTGGTGCTGGGACCTGCTATTGGTATGTGTAACCATTTTGTTCTGTAATTATAAGCTTAAGAAAATGTTAGGTAGATAAGCTAATGTCCGTGGATGGGTGATTATATTTACATACCAAGACCGCTCCGTGCCTCAGAAAACACCCGGCTGTCATTCGTGGATCTTTGACAGTTGTTCCGGATCGTCAGAAGCCCGAAAGTCTGACAACGAGTCTTTACAAGGGGTATCGTACCTATTACTGAGTAACTGGGTTGCGGAGGTCAAATAGGCAGTATTAGCTCCAGGTAAAATACTGGTATTCAGCTGCATCTAGTTAGACTGGAAGCCAACCCCATCATTGTTGGGATAAGCCTAGGCAAATGATGATAAGCTAATGTACCTATGTTTTATATTCAAGTTTGTAATGTTTTCTTTTTTAACATTGAAAATGTTTTTTCGATCGCTTCAGTATAGCCCCCATTTTCTCTCAGAGTGTTCCTTGGTGTCGTGAGTTTTAGGACTACATGAATGGTTGATGTCTCAAAAGACGCGTATCAACAAGGGCTACACTATGGTGAAAAAAAAACATTGAAAAAGTCAAAAACGTTTTGGAAATCGCAAAAATGTTAAAAATTCGATAAATTTTTTAGGGTCTTTTGTCATAAAATCAACTATTTCTCAAAAACTAAATGCGATATCAAAAAAAATAAAAAAATGCCTCGGGGTATTGAGTAGGGCTACATTTTAAAAGAAACTGGACTTCTGTATCACTAACAGTCTAGGAGGGTGCCCTTTGTGTGGCTTAATTTCGGGGAGCGCGCTCCTTAGACGCGCGTCGCGTCGCTGAGTTGTGTTATGGGAGTGTTTAAGAGTTTTGAAATGTATTTCTATTTATTTGTAAATACGTATTTTAATTTAATTTTATAATGATGTTATTTTTTTATTTATTATTTATTAATTTTGTTTGCGATACTTTGAAAATACTTCAAATTACTAATTAGAACTTTATATTTGTGACTAAAATTATTATTTCTATGTTGATAACTATTTTGTATCGCTACGTTGTTGTTGTGATAAACAAACAATAATCTTAAGAATATTTCATTAAAGTTCAAAATTGCATGGCGTAATTTTTACGTTACGGATTTCTTACTTCGTCCATTTGAGCTCTATTACTTCAAAGACGATACAAAATCTATTAGGTCTGAATTTATTAGATTAGGCATCATACAAAATGAAAAGCCTGCCTAAGTGCATTTTCAATGTACACGAAGGTCGTGTAGAGCACGAGATCTGTGTTTTTTATTTTTTTTTATTTTTACTTATTTATACTTCTATGTACGGAGGTAATGTTAAACAATAAATAATATTCTCTCATTTCTCTTCCAGACTACTTTTGGGGTAAAAGAGCTTTGACAGTTAAAACATAAGACTGTTTTTAGGTTGTTTAAATATATAATATTGTAGCTATATGTAATTGTTTATGTTATCTTCTGAACCGTAAAAAGCATATTTAATAGTTTGCAAGATTCTGCGTGCTATAGCCAAACTAAATCATACCGTTAAATCAAGTGCACTATCTCTTTAACTTTTAAAATCAGGTTTGGTCTCGACAATATTTTAAATAACAAACACGTGTAACACAAATCTCATGATATAATTGCTTTATTTTTATCTTAAAAGGCTAAATAAAACGTGACAGACTTGGCAAATAACGTATATCTTTCTTATCTTTAAGTTTTTTTTTTGGTAACGGTGTAAGATTTTTTCGGAAGATATTTTCTTAAATGTTAAATCAGATGATATGTCTAATATTTTATAGAATCTAATATTATAGAATGACTGTGTGTGTGAAAAAAATCAGCTGTCCTATACATTCATGTTCGGATAACTAGTCAAAATATAGGGAGCAGCTGATTTTTTTATCCGCGAATTCAGGTTTGGTCCCACAGTAAAAGTTGTTTGTTATCATGAGTCCAATCATGTGTTCAAGTATCGGTCACTAATTACACAGGTATACAGCGTACCTAAACTACATTTTCAGTAATCTATCTTTGAATTTTAAAATCTCAGAAAAATCATTGTTCTGTTCAGAAAATTTGTATCTGATAAACAATGGCAAAACGTAAAACAAAGGGTGATCAGCATAAGGAAGGTTCATCAGCCGATTTGCGTCATTCCAAGGACCCACTGGGTGGCTGGTAGCAGCTGGATGATAGTTGCCGAAAATAATAATAATATTCCACAAGGATCCATTGGCAAAAGAATGAACGAGGGTTTCGTTTATTAATTACCAGCGGGTCTTTCATCATCTAAAGTGATCCTCCAATAAGTGGCCTCTAACGGTTGATTGGACACATTGACTACGGCTTTAGAGTTTCTGGTTCTGAGTTTTTTTTTTTTCTTAAAAGGTGCAGTCCGAGAGCTGTCAGAAAGTTACGGGCCTGTGTTCTACCTCATCGCGTCCTGTTTCGCCATAATCGTTCTGTTCTGGTCGATAGAACTGTGTTACAAGAAGAACAAACACAAGAGATTGCAGCGGAGGGAATATTTACGACAAAAGAAATTGAATAAATGATATTAATGTTTTTATTTGTTTCACTCTACGTCACATCAACTATTCCTGGAAATGAGAAGCTTGATGAAGTAGGTAAAATAAATATTCTTAATGATACTTTAGCTAGAGGGGCTCGTGGCTAAATAATAAGAGCCGCACGGATCGGTCAAAAGTAAAGCTACGCTTGCCGCAGTCGGTTTGTGGATGGGTAACCATCCATTACATATCGAGACCCCTTCGTGCCTCGGAAAGCACGTTAAGCCTTTGGTTCCTGCTGTCATTACACTCAAAGTAGTTTTTTTTTTAAGTTCTTATCCCACGTATGAAAAAGTTAACTTATTTTTTGGTTCAGCTTTAAGATGGTAACATAATAATCATAAATAAAAATAGGTTTAGTTGGTTTCGAGTAATTGCTATTTAAGTCGAAATGCATAATTAGGAGTTCAGTTAATTTGGTTGCTCGCAAGTATAGTATGACATTCATTGTAGATAGCTTTGCAGACAATGTATAATAATTATGCCTACTGCCGCGTTGGTGTAGTGGTTGCCAGAACTACTGCTGAGTACGAGGTCCCAGGTTCGATTCCCGAGTCGAGCAAAGTGTTATTGGTTTTTTTTAAATGTTGGATTTGTCAATAGCAGCTTGGAGTCTGGATTTGTTCCCGGTTGATGGCAATAGGCTCGCCCCCTGTTACGTGGGGCTTAAACATAACTGGTGAAATGTGGACGTAGTATAGATGCATCTCTGCCTAACCCTTCGGGGGATACAGGAGTGATGTTATGTGATTTATATTAATATTAGGGTTACAGCAAGAACGAAACTTTTAGCATTAACAATTGGCGATTTAAATAGTCGCTTTTCGAAGCTTGATATTTGAAATTTGACGAGTTATGCGAACATGAATGTATGGGACAGAATTTTTTTTTCTGTGTATTCCGGTTTGGTCCCATAGTAAAAGTTATTTGTTATCATGAGGACAATCATGTGTATAAAAGGAACAACAGGGTTTTTGTTACATGTTGTGGATAGTTTTGTTACATATTGTACGTAGACAGTTTTGTTACATATTGTACGTAGACAGTTTTTGTTACATGTTGTGGACAGTTTTGTTACATATTGTACGTAGATAGTTTTTGTTACATGTTGTGGACAGTTTTGTTATATATTGTACGTAAGCAGTTTTTGTTACATGTTGTGGACAGTTTTGTTACATATTGTACGTAGACAGTTTTTGTTACATGTTGTGGACAGTTTTGTTACATATTGTACGTAGACAGTTTTTGTTACATGTTGTGGACAGTTTTGTTACATATTGTACGAAGACAGTTTTTGTTACATGTTGTGGACAGTTTTGTTACATATTGTACGTAGACAGTTTTTGTTACATGTTGTGGACAGTTTTGTTACATATTGTACGAAGACAGTTTTTGTTACATGTTGTGGACAGTTTTGTTACATATTGTACGTAGACAGTTTTTGTTACATGTTGTGGACAGTTTTGTTACATATTGTACGTAGACAGTTTTTGTTACATGTTGTAGACAGTTTTGTTACATATTGTACGTAGACAGTTTTAGCATCATCGGCGACGTGTGGTTTTGACATCTGCGGAACACGACATCGTGCTCAAGATTTTTTACTGCGACTGAACGGAAACCGTCTCGTTACAAAACGAATTCTAACTTTTTCCGAACCCAAACCTTCGAGCTAGATAAAGTATTTTGAACTTTATTCCGACAAACGTAAAGTTCTTAATACAAAATTAACAATTCCATTAAGTAGTCCACTTGAATCAGAAATCACTTTAATGTATTTAACGGTAAGCGTAATCCATCTGTTTCTGTCAGTCATCTGAAGATAATAAAGACAGAATTACTTAAATATTTTCAGCTTTACCCGCACTTAGTAATTTGTGCTGCAGTTTTTTTTTTGAATTTTAAATTTGACGAAATAAAGTTCTTAACCTTTCATATGCCGGGAACGTAGGTCTGCGCGATTTTAGCTGTACTCGAAAAAACACCTAATTACATTAATGTAATTAGGTGTTTTTTCGAGTGGCGCACTCGCATAAAACAATGGTGCGCAGACCTGCGTTCCGGCATTCGAAGGGTTAATCAAAAATGACTCTAAAGATAAACCTTATTTCGTAATAAAGAAAATAGAAAGCCCGAATGAGTTCCCGATACGCGATGCAAAATACATCGTGACTGGTATATTTTTTTTTGGCGGAGGTAGCGATGGCAAAAGATTGTGGTGTTTGCCATTGCCTGTGTTTTTATGGTCTGTGGCCATTGCCGTTAGAAAATTTTCTGTTGTTGATTTTGTTCGAGTTCAGAATCCGATATGCGTTCAAGGTTGTTATGGCCACCTGAAATAATAGTAGGTGTGCTAAAATTTAATACTACTGAATTAGTTTGGTAGCTTGCCCCAGACTACTTTTAGAAAGTAAATCTTTTTTATTACGTCTCTGGTGTCTGTAACTACATCCTTAAATCGTAATATTAAAATGATTTACTACGTATATTGATAACATAAAGAAGACTCACCATTACGCGTACACTCTTTAATTTGTCTGTAATATTATACAGTATGATTCTTTTTACGAGTTTCAATAAGTTGTTTTTTTTATTTTATATACTGTAGCCTTTACGCTGTGCCCTCTATAGGGCTCGGACAAACCACCTTTTTAATGGTCTGTTTTATTTATATCTATTTTTTAAATCCTAACTAATATGTTATAAATGCGAAAGTGACTTTGTTTGCTTGTTTGTTACACTTTAACGCTAAAACGGCTGAATGAATTTGTATGAAATTTGGCATATGGGTAGTAGCGACCTGGAGAAGGGCATGCGCACTTTTCATCCTGGACCGCAGACGAAGTCGCGGGCAACAGCTAGTGAAAGTATAAAGAAAACTCAAAGAATAAAAAGACTCATAATGGGTAGATACTCTTCTTATTTTATGATTTTCTTTCAAGGCTGCATACTCTTCTCATTCATTGGTTTACAGGAACAAGAGCAAGAGTTGTTGAGACTTATGAACAACACACAGTAACAGACCTTCTGATCTGTTGCCGGAAGCCTCATAATATTAATCAAAATTGCTGTTCAATTGGTTTTGTAGTAACACCTCTCAATTTTTAACCGACTTCAAAAAAGAAGGAGGTTTCTCCATTTGACCGTATATATATAGGTATATTTTTTGTGTGTTCGTGGATAACTTCGTCGGTTATGAACCGATTTAGATGATTCTTTTTTTTTGGAAAGGAGATATCCCATGGGTGGTCCCATATTTTATTAACTTTGGTAGTTTTTGAGTTAGCTTCAATAATACCTATTTTTCCCACTTAGTTTATGTGGATGATGTATTAATCTATGCGGATAATGTATCACAGTTATTTATATAGCAGTGGTATTCGAATTTTTGTGGGGTAGGTACCACAACTAAAAAGTGAAAAAAAACAAAAAACTTTTTAGCAAAAAATAAAACCGACTTCCAAATCACAACACTACAAAGTGAAAAATTACCTTAATTTCGGAAGTCGGTGGCAAAAAACGAAAATACAAAACCAAAGATACCGACAACCGAAATTAAAGTTATTTTTCACTTTGTAGTGTTTTGATCTTTTTTATCCTATATTGCTGTGCCCTAACAGGGTCCATAATGTACTTTAGCTTGAAGCCTTAAGTAACATCTTATAAACACTATGGTATGCAAATAAATGAATATGAATATGATTTGGAAGTCGGTTTTATTTTTTGCTAAAAAGTTTTTTGATAACATGCTGTATGTCCAAATGTCAACTGTAGTTGTGATTGGCACATCCATAGTAAAATTATCTCGTCATATTACAAAACCATTTATAACAAGTTTAATAACAATGCTTGCATTAGATAAAGTAAGTAAATATATGTTTCTTAATAAAACTAGTGGCAAAGAATGTGGGTAGTTTTGTTGTGTGACGTGAATGGTATCAATATGGTGGAAGAAAAGAGAGGGAGCTTAAAGTTAATGGATGAGAAGTCCTATAAGTTCGTGGCACCTGATGGAGGATGGGGATACTTAGTGGCCATCTCTGCTATTATTAGTTTTGTGAGTAAAGTGCTTTATTTTAATTAATCCAATGACTGATTCTAAATTTATTGTGTGGGTACGTAGTAAAGGGTGTACTAATGCGATAACATTGGGAGTATTAAAAGGTTTTTAAAGCATAACTAACAAAAACCTCTAATTTAGATACATTTTTGAAAAATAAATTACATTGATTGTCGCTGAGACGAGATACCTACATGAATTTTAACGTTTTTTAGTACGATAATTGGCCTTCTGATGTCACTACACAGTGTGTGTTGATTTTCAATCATGGTTTTGGAAAAATACAAAATAGGTAGGTAAGTATATAAATTATGCAGTATATCTACACTAGGTGTTAGTCTTATATATTATTTATATCATACTAGCTTCCGCCCGCGGATTCGCCCGCATAAAATGTCGATAAAAAGTAGCCTATGTCCTTTTCCAAGTTATGGTCTACCCGTGTGCCCATAAAAATCCGTTCAGCCGTTTTAGCATGAAAGCATAACAAACTCACTTTCGTATTTATAATATTACAAGCAGAGTACAACCCGAATTGATTGTCAAATTCTAAATTAACGCGAGCGAAGCCGCAGGAAAAAGCTACTAATAAAATTGAATCATGATATGAAACACGTAGCTCCATCTATTATCATAAGAATGTTATTGTTGTTTTCATCGGGAACAGTACTTTTTTCGGAATTGAAGGTACCCCTATGTCCGTTTCTGTACGCCTGACAACGTACAGTCACGAGTATTAATATGTATACACTTAGCAAAATTCAAAAGCAATTTTCTCGTGCAATAACGACTGCAACTTTGAGATAAGACCTATTTCATATTACTATGGATTCCAAAATACTATTTTCATCACAACATAATACTACAATCAGCACAGTAGGAGAAAATCACTTTTAAAAGTTGTTTAGTGTATACATATTAGTGCTCATGACCGTATATGCAAAATTTACCAGGATGATCGGTTCAGTGGTTTAGGCGTGAAAAGGTAACAAACAAACTAACTTTCGCATTTATAATGTTAGTTAGGATAAGGACTTGAGTAAATAAGTGAAACACGTGAGGAAGGATGTGAAAAGTAATCCAATACTGTAGATAGAACCGAACTCACGAGTTCGATAATAAAGTAGGTATTCGTTTTATGTGGCATATATAGGCACAAGTTCATTGTTTTCCAGCAATCGCAACACACAGGGACATTTCAAAAACACATTGTTTACACCTTATATACGGTGACTGATACATAAACACATGATTGTACTTATGATAACAAACAACTTTTACTAGGGGACCCAACCTGAAATCGCGAAAAAAATCAGCGGTTCCCTACATTTTGACGTGCTATGCGACCATAAATGTAGGGAACCACTGACTTTTTTTCGCAATTTCAGGTTTGGTCCCATAGTAAAAGTTGTTTGTTATCATGAGTACAATCATGTGTTCAAGTATCGGTCACTAATTACCAGTCGCCCTATATGTATAACAAGGTAGCAGTATCTACTCGTACACTAATATTTACCGGTATTGTCTTGTTTTCTATAAAATATTTGTTTTTTTATTTATGATGGGTTTGCTCTTGACTCTAGTCTCGCCTTACCCAGAAGAAGCCTGTTCAATCTCACTTTGAAGAGATTAGGGTTGTATGCGTTCGGAAACACAGACGCAGGTAGTGAGTTCCACTGTGTTGCTGTGCGCATTATAAAAGTCATTTGGAAGCGCTTAGTGCGAACCGGTAGAAATTTGTACTATTATTGTTTTCCATAATCGTCCCCCGTCATAATATTTACTTGCACTATTATCATTTATACTCATAACGCTTGTCATATCAACTTATTAGTCATAACTTCTATTTTCCATAAAATAAGTTTCCATAATAACATGTGTTATAATCATTAGTTATAAGCAACATCCTTCTAATTCAGACACAATGCGAATTGTTATAATTAATTAATAAATAAATAAAAATCCTAACTTCCTAACTTTTAATATTATAAATGCGATAGTAAGTTTGTTTGTTTGTTACATTTTCACGCCTAAACTACTGAACCGATCATCCTGAAATTTTGTATATACGTTGTCAGGTGTACAGAAACGGACATAGAGTACCTTTTACCCCGGAAAAAAGTATTGTTCCTGAGGAAAACAACAATAACATTCTTATGATAATAGATGGCGCCACGTGTCATTCGAATCATGATTGTTAGATATTTTTATAGAAACTTTAGTAGTGTGTTAAGAGTTTTTTTATTTTTTATTTAAGAACTTAATACATTTTGTGAGTCTAGAGTGTCGATAGACCGGTTTTTCATATAATTCTATAAATGCGAAAGTGAGTTTGTTTGTTTGCTACGCTTTCACGCTAAAACCGCTGAACGGATTTGAATGAAATTTGACACATGGGTATACTATGACTTGGATTAGGACATAGGATACTTTTGATCCCAGTAGTGCGTTCCCGTGGGATAATTTCCGACAAACACGCGGGCGAAGCCGCGGGCAAAAGCTAGTATCGTATATAATATAAATAAAGTTGATCCTTAGCACAGTCTGAACATGCAAAGTATCAGTGCAGTGTGGTTTCATTCTAGATTCAGTGACCGGAATAGGTACAGCTGTTTTTGGTACTTGCGATACGATGTCTTATTATGGACACTCCCGGAATCCCGTGATTAGATTTATATAGATTAGGTATATATTATTAAATAAGTTACAAATTACTATGTAAAAGTGTTTTTAAGATCTGTGTAAAAAGCTATTTACGTCTTAAGGAATTATGAACGAGAACATATCCCTCCACCCCTCCGATGCGAACCGAAGTTATTGAGTGAATTAACAAGTTATTGTCGAAAAACAATTTAAATACTGTAGAAAGAGACAGTAACAGGTGCGTTCCTCTAGCAGCGCACCCCGCGATTGTATTATTTTTGTTTCCACTAGTCATGTGGCGCGTTACACTTGAACGGCAACATCGCTTGTTACACCTGAGCAGCAACATCGCGCGTTTGCGCATTGGAAATTAGCAACCTGCGCTAATGTTAGTTTGACAACGTGTTGCGCTCACTGCCAATACATTAGACAAGCTTTCTTTTATCCTTGTTAATAAAAAATCAATTCATTTTTTTCAAATCCCGGAGTTTCAGTTAGAATCCCGGGGAATGTTCATATTAACATCAACGTTTGCGGTCATTGAACTAAAATAGCTCTACCTATTCCTATCACTGTAGATTACGAAGTGTCTAGCTAAAGTCAATCAATCTGCCTAGCCTTTTCTCAACTATGTTGGGGTCGGCTCCACTCTAACCGGATGCAGCTGAATACCAGCAGAGCTATTCTGTACAAATCTCACCGTGAAAACATAGGTGAAGTGAGCGTGGAGTGAGTTGTCAATAATGTCAGTCCCTAGAATCCGGTGGAATGCCAGCTCACTTCACCTAAGTTTTCACTGTGAGATTTTTACAAAATAGACCGACAGTTTTAAACATGGAGCGACTGCCTATCTGACCTTCACAACCCAGTTACTGAGTAACACGATACCCCTTGGTAAGACTGGTGGTCAGACTTCGGGGGGTTCCCGTAACGACTCTCAAAATCTACGAATGACAGCAGGAACCAAAGACTTAACGTGCTTTCCGAGGCACGAAGGGGTCTCGATATGTAATGGATGGTCACTCATCCACAAACCGACCGTGGCAAGCGTACCTTTGATCGACCCGTGCTGCTGTTATTATTTAGCCACGAGCCCCTCTAGCTAAAGTATCTTTAGGAATATTTATATTACCTACTTCATCAAGCTTCTAATTTCCAGGAATAGTTGATGTGACGTAGAGTGAAACAAATAAAAACATTAATATCATTTATTCAATTTCTTTTGTCGTAAATATTCTCTCCGCTGCAATCTCTCGTGTTTGTTCTTCTTGTAACACAGCTCTATCGACCATAACGGAACGTTGATGTGCGAAACAGGACGCGATGAGGTAGAACACAGGCCCGTAACTTTCTGACAGCTCTCGGACTGCACCTTTTAAGAAAAAAATAAAAAATCAGAACCAGAAACTCTAATGACGTAGTCAATGTGTCCAATCAAACATTAGAGGCCACTTATTGGAGGATCACTTTAGATGATGAAAGACCCACTGGTAAATAATGAACGAAACCCTTGTTCATTCTTTTGCCAGTGGGTCCTTCATCATCATCATCATCATCATCAGGTTACAGCGGCCGACTGCTAGGCATAGGCATCTCCTGTAACACGGCATTCAACTTGATTTTCGGCAACTCTCATCCAGCTGCTACCAGCCACCCAGTGAGAATGGCTGGTGATGTGATGATCCGTAAAGAACCCCAGGCTGATAAAAATTTCGTTTTTCCTAATTATGTTAATATTAGTGTTTAGGTCGGTTTCCCCTATGGGGAAAAGGTAGTGCTCCACCCCGCACTACCCTGTAGCTCGTCTCCCGACTGGACACTCTCCCACCGATAGTAATGAATGACTTCCCGTAAGCTAATCTGCCTTTGTCCCATTGATAAGGCAAGGAAGATTGAAAGAAATCGTGAATAAAACTTTAGAGATACATAGTCATGAAAATACATTGGATGTGGAAGAAAGAAAGAAAGAAAGAAAAGAAAAAAAGAAAGCTAATAAATGATAATGTGGTGCAAAGTATATTATTATATAAAGTTGTGAGTAGGTACCCTTACGCTGGCGTAACAGGTAAATGGATCAGTCATTACTCACACGACACCTCACATCTACACTCGAAGCACTTAGAGCGAAACTTCCATAGTGACACAAGCGGCTGTTCAGCGGCATTGAGTCTGCACATGCTCTTTAGGAGACATGGTCCCAAGCAGTTCTCTCGAACTGATATCCGTGACGAAGCGGCCTTCACTGCGGTAACCGAGCGACCGTCCTTGTCTAGCTACAGGGCGGCCAGTTCCAGCGGCATTGCGTCAACATCATGCTCCCAAGGAGACATGGACCTATCAGTCCTTGGACTGAATATTAAATACATGTGGTCACCCAATCCCCTGGAAGTTCACCCCTTGCACAACAAGCATATCTGCAAGACACCGTGTTCATGTCAGTCTGACCGAATTATTGGTCTAAGATAAAGAATACAACATTCAAAAATTACTTGATACGAGTAATAGAGTTGGGAATCGAAACTCAAGTATCATTATTTGGATAATAAATACAAGATCAAGACTCAATGGGCACTATTTCATAGAGTTGTGGATTAACTCTTGAAGGTTTATTTACTTATATATTTGGCTAATTTAGATCTTGAAATATTTGTGGAAGTTCAGGGAAGGTTTAAACGGTGAGAAACATAAATAATAAGTAACGGAAAATACTAAAAATGACAATTTAATTTTCCAATACAAAATGTTCCTAGCTGTGAAACATTTGATGTCTTTTGTCTTTTTAGAAATAAAAAATTGTCACTTGGTTGTCAAATATTTGTAGGTTCGTTCAGAATTTTGTCTGTTTCATAGCTGTAGTATGAGGATCTCTCTGGGTCTGTTTTGTTGGAATACAAAACAGTTATGTTTCAGAAATAAAAAAAAAAGTGTAGAAGTGTCTGTAGATTGTCGAAAAAAGAAAATAAATAAATAAATTTGAAAACGATTATTAAAATCTATCATCAGTTTGTCAGTGCGCGATAACTTTATTTACTGTTATTGTTTTAAAATGCCAAGGAGAAGACGACCTGACTTAGGTCGTCGAAGTCAATCAAATGTGCGACGAGCTACCTCACGTGCAAACCGCACTGACGACCGGCGAGAGACAGGCAATGATAACATTCGTATTGGTATGGCAGTATTGCGTTCCACAGTGAATAATAATGAAGTATATCATACTCTAAGCCTGCCTGCCGGCCTGTCGGCTTAGAATTGAACGAGTTCGGGCACACCAAACACAACAACAGCGAGCACGACACAATGAAATACAGCGATTCCGAAGACGCAGTGTTCCTGTAAACCTGGAACGAGTAGCATTCCAATACGACCCGGAAATAAATTATTGTGCCGACCAATCCGTAACAATTGAGTTTTAAACAAATATATGTAGCGTGTATGAGTCGGGACTCCACGCAGTCTTTTCTGCCCTACCCCTAGAGTGTAATTTAGAATCGCGTAGCACGTAGGGGCGAGGCGGCCCGCGGGCTGAGGAGCAGGACGCTGCGAGCGAGCCGCCGCCGCTTAGCACACGTGAAACCGCCGGAGACGGGCACGTTGCATGCTCGCTTACAACCTGCATGCTTGCTTGTATGCTGCATGCTTGCTGAATGCTTACTTGCATGCTGCACGCTTGGTTGTTTGCTGCATGCTTGCTTAAAAATAAACATTAAATAATTTGATTTTAATTTGATCTAAATTGCAGATACTTGTACTGAATTAGCATTGATGTAGCACAACAATGCTAATATGGGCAAATGAATATTATGGTGAATAAATGTTATGGAAAACGACATTATTGAAAATGAAAAATACGAGTATAGCAAATAAATTTATGGATTAAAATTATTATGACACTTGATCGATTATGACCAATGAAATTATTGAAAATGATTTTAAGTAATTTCACGATTATGGCAACTGAAGCATTATTTCTATTGAAATGATGGCATAAACAAGTATGGTATATAACATTATTGCATTTTAAATTATGGCAAATATTAGTAAACTATATTTACCAGAATGTTTAGGTCCACAATAAACTTAATATTATATGTAAAACATCACCCAATTCTCTTATCTGTAAGTCCCAAACCTGCATAGCTGCTTCATTGCAAACGTCGTCGTCGACGGGCGACGTCCCGACTTAGTTAAACAAACATGCACCCAAATTTGTACAAAACATAACGTAATATATATATTAATTAGAGAGAGATAATAATAATTACTAGTCAAATAAACCGTTGAATGGTCATAATTTAATTGTGTAAGTATTAATTCTGACATTTTGTTATCTCTTGCGCAAATTCTAGAATCGTGTTTACGGCAAAGTCAACCATTACTATATTATATACGTACGGCACACTCCTTCCTTTGCTCTCGGTGACTTTTAATTTCCTTGCTACATACAAACGCGGGCAACTTTTACGCTGAAATCATAACTTCTTTTGCAAGACGTGTACGAATGTGTACAATTCAACCAGAAACCTCTGGCTAGGCTAAGCAATCTGAAAAATATACCAACACTTGCCATGAACCAATCAAGAAAGATTGTCTTTACCAATGATATTGCCGATTTACATAGCAAAATTTTTTTTTTAAAAGAATATTTTCGTCGATGCAGTTCTGCCATTTTAATGAAAGTTCGTTGATGCTTCTGCTATAGATATCCTGCGAACGGGAATCAATAAATTCATTAAAGGCGTTTTTCACTGTCACGTCTGATTTGAACATTTTCCCCGGGGCTCATTGTAGAGATCAAAATTTCCAGAACGGAGGCGATCAAACCAAAAACGCACGTTAATATTGCGTGCTGTCTGTGTTGCGTTGGTGCCACGACGGAACTCGTATTCGAAAGTAGCGCCTAATTTCGATTTTACTATGGCTACAGAAACATCGATATCAAAGAAAAATCGAACGGCGGGAAAACAAATGAACAACTGATTTTTTTAATGTCTATTATAAAATGAATTTGAATTTGGAATTCTAAGTAGAGTGAAAGATATTGATCTTCACACTAGCCGGTATAAAAAATCGGCAATTTCATAGGTAAGAATATTATTAACACAACATAAACATAACATCACGCCTGTATTTGCCCGAAGGGTTAGGCAGAGGTGTACCAACATTTCGCCAGTTATGTTTAAGGCCCATGTAATAGAGGGTGAGCCTATTGCCATCAACATTAAGTACTTATGACGAATACGGTTCAAAATTTTTGGTGGGATGCTACAGGGCATCCTGTACATCATTGCAGTCTTAAGTCAGAAGGGTTTCCAAATTTATAATTAAACTATCGCCCCGCCCCTGATTCCCACGGTTTTTACAGCTTAACAAAACACGGAGATTTCTTTTTATGCGTAACTTTAATCTTACACAAAAACCTTCCGAAATAATATTCTCTAAAAGATGGTGAAAACCGCATCAAAAAGTTTAGAAGTTTAGAAGAACAACGCGGTCACATAGACAGACACGTAAAGCGACTTAATTTAATAATATGTATAGAATAATATAGATACATTAGCTTCCAGAAAGATAAAGCTTTAATACATACGAGTATTTTATGATTCGTTTTTCTTTCAGTCAACCACAACGGCGTTTGCAGGGACCTTCGGGATGTTGTATAATGACTTTATGAACGAGATATCTATGAGTTCTGCCGGTGTCACGCTGCTCTCGGGAATATTCAGCGTTTCTACTGCATTGGCAGGTATACCAACATTGACTGCTTGTAACACAAACCCAGTGGGAAACTCAGGCCAGGAGAGCGACGAATGCACAGGATGGCTGGTAGCAATAGGCCGGAGATGATGATCATTCTCAAGAGAGATAAAAGTATTTGTAGATGCGTCTTGACAACAAACAGTAATCTTCACTAGTAGTACTCTAAATCTGAAGAGTTTGTTTGTTTGGACGCCTTAACCTCTGGAACTAGTCGGATTTGAAAAAAATGTTTTTGTATTCGATAGCCCAATTCCTGAGGGAGGTTATAGGCTATTTAAAATCACGCTATAAACCTAAGGAGCCGAGCGAAAAAAAAAAGTTGGAAAGAACGCTAAGAGAAAACGAAGTAATAGCGCGTGTGGGATCCAATATAAATGTTTCTTTTGCTTACTGATGGGTGTCATCTACGTTATACCCGTCTAAAAATCTCAGGCAACTTTACTTTCTGTATAAGGTAGCCGTTAAGGGGAAGCGTCTGGGTAGCCCGCGAAATTCAAATTTTCCTACGTTTTTTGCAATTTGCAAGTCAGTATTAAATTGTATGTTAAATAAAGTATGATTTGCGGCCGTAACAAATATGTATTTACAGAATTATAATCATCAGAATCAGTAATACAACTCCTGAAGTTAGTATAATCCTGAAATGTCAAGATTTCATGAAATAGTTATTCATTAGGATTACTTGGTCTTAAAGAGTTGTATTGAACACTTTAATTATTCTAATTATGTAAATATATACTTGTTACGGCCGCAAATTATATTTTGATCAACGTGCAATCTAATACCGACTTGTGAATTGCAAAAAACGTAAGAAAATTTGAATTTCGCGGGCTACCTTGACGCTTTGCCTTAAGTCATTTTGTGCCTCAATCCAGCCAATTAGGTTGTTCTCAACTCTGATTCAAAATCAATGGAGTTCAATAATTCTATACAATGACTATTAAATGATTTCAGGTTTCTTCACGTCTGCCTTGCTTAATATAATGTCTATGCGATGGCTTGCTTTCTCCTCTTCCGTCATATTCGCCTTTGGGACCCTCGGCACGGTCATAATGACGTCAGCTCTAATGTTCTTCATTACCGCGGGAATTTTTCAGGTGGGGTAAATGTTTTTTTTTTCTGTAAAGCAGTAATAGCCTAATGGCATGGGGCTAGCCAAAGGACGTTGCTCGTTTCTTGCCCTTTGCACTATTTACCTATGCAGATTCAACTTTCTACTAACGGGCATGTGCATTGTGCAAGGAAGCAAGCAATGTTGCACAATGGTGCTATTTGTTTTTAAATACAAAAAGGTCACGTCATGGTTATATCGCACTTGCTCCATTGATATTTTTTTTAAGGGTTGTAGTAGTTTTTAAGCTATTTATATCTGTCTAATGTACATACTGCGCAAAATAAAAAAAATAATAAAAAAAATTGAACATACGGTCAAGCGCTGACAAAAGACGGAAATGTGATTGATTATTAATAAATGGCTCGATAAAAAAAAATCGCAAAGATGAAACTAAATCGATATTTCGAACGTATTTCTTCGTAAAAAATTCTATCACAAAACCTCTGTACTAATATTATAAAGAGGAAAGCTTTGTGTTTTTATATGTTTGTAACAAATAAACTCAAAAACTACGGAACCGATTTTGAATATTCTTTCACCATTACAATGCTACATTATTCCTGAGCGACAAAGGCTACTTTTTATCGCGGGAAAATACCTTTTCCTACGGGAAAATTAATTGCGGGCGAAGCTGCTGACGGAAGGCTAGTAAGTAATATATCAAAAGATAGGTTTTAATATTTTCTAGCGCTGGATAATTAATATTTTTATATAAGTGGTTATTTTTTTAAACAAACATAAAAATAAAAACTTTTCCAAAAAAATCAACTGACTTCCAAAAAACCCCCACAAACTGAAAAATAACTTTAATTTCGGAAGCCGGTCTTTGGATTTTAATTTAACTTTTTTCACCGACTTCCGAATTTAAAGTTATTTTTCACTTTGTGGGTTTTTTTTGGAAGTCGGTTGATTTTTTTGGAAAAATGTTTTTATTTTTCACTTTTTAGTGAAACTGCTCATCACCTTTTCCAAAATATTTCTTTTCCCGATGCAGGGACGTTAATTGTTGATGAGTTCTCCTAGAAAGTACCAGGAGAACTCCATATCACCATAAGCATTGTGACGAGCATAAATTACTTAACAACCATTATTAAAGTAGGTACCTAATCGAATCGCAACCCTAAAATACTGATTATTGAGTAGTTCCAGTGGCCATCTGAGATCTACATCATCAGTTCCACTTCACCAAATGGTGCTTTCTAAGAACAAATACACGAGTTACTATAAAAAAATACTCAAATTACTATAGGTGTGCCTATAATATTTGAAGAGTTCCGTCGATTTCTCCAGGATCCCGTTATCAGATCCTGGCCTGATGACAATTCTAAATCAGTCCAGCCGTCTTCGAGTAATCGGGGAACATACATAAAAAAAAAGATTCCGACGAACTGAGAAACTCCTCCTTTTTTTGAAGTCGGTTAAAAATAGTAAATCGAGCTAAATCGGCTCGCGCTCAGTCCTGCGAGACGTCACCCTGTGTAAAAATTTTTAACACACATTACATTATGAAATTGCGATAGCTCAGAAAAAATATCTCGTAATTATACACTCGCGAGCAATAAACTGGAACCAGTTCATGACGCGTTGCTCAAAACAATTTTTTACAATTTCTATGCAATGAACTATGGATATATTATGGTGTGGTGGTATATCATTTGAAAAGTAATTTTGTTAGCTTACAACGTCTTTCAATATTAGTCACCTTATGTCTTGGAACGTAAAAACAAAAGACATCAAGTTTTAAAACAAAACACCATATTGTTTGGTAGTCCTGAAAACCCGATAAAAATTATGCGTTTTTGAACATTGGTAATCAGTCTAATGTTTCACGTCACTGAAGCTAAAAGAAAATGGAAACCACACCTATAGAAGCTGCTCAAGTCGTCATCCTAATCCAGCAAGGGTTGTCTCAGCGTACTATCGCTCGACAGCTTCATCTGAGCCAGTCTTGTGTCTCGAAGGTATACAAGTGGTTCAGAGAGACTGGAAACTTTGTCCAGAGATCAGGATCTGGACGATAGCTATGCACTTCGGTGAGAGATGATCGATTTATTGTCACCTCTTCTGTCCCAAATCGACACTTGACCGGCGTGGACGTCCAGGAGCAGCTCAGAGAAGTTTGAGGGAAGGCTATTAGTGAGTGGACAGCAAGGCAAAGAGCAAGGCAAAGAGCAAGCAAGGCGTGGCTGTCGTTTTTGAGGTCAAATTCGCTTCTTTGAGGCGAATTTGACCTCAAAAACGACAGCCACGGGACCCAAATTGTCTCCAGCCCACTGACAAGCAGGTCTTCAGTTTGCTCGCGATCAATTAAATTGGGATATGGAGCAATGGAGCCGAGTCCTGTTCTCAGACGAAATCAGGATGTGCCCACGTGGTAGCGACTGTCGACGGAGAGTCTATAGGAGACCGGGGGAGCGATTCACAGAATCAAAACAGTGGCATACGGGGTGGGTCCTGTATGATGTGAGCGGGGATTTCTATTGAAGCAAAAACGGAGCTGATATTCGTACCCGGTGGAGGTGAGGGAGTGGGACTAACCGCAGAAAGATAGATCAACGACATTCTGCTAGGCTATGTGTTCCTCTACGTGGGGTTTATTGGCGAAGATTTTCTGATAATGCCCGCTACCACACCGCTGCAGTGACTAGAAAGTACCTGGAAGAACTCGGGAACAAACCGTTTACAGGCAGACATTAGGGCCAGGGGGTAACGCAAAATATTGAAGGATTAATAACATAAATCAATAATTCCCTAAATTTAGGTAGAAAATTAAATGAATTTTAAATTTTTTTGACATCATCAAATGATATACCACAATCCATAGTTAATTGCATAGAAATTGTAAAAAAAATGTTTTGAGCAACGCGCGATGAAGTTATTCTAGTTGCTCGCGAGTGTATTATACTTTAATTCATAATATTGTTATCAAAAATGTGATTATTTCTATGTGATTTACTTGTCATCTTACAATAGTGACAGACACATTACAAATTATTATCGTTAAAATTATAGTCAAGTGCGAGTCGTATATAGTTGTTTATTATCGTTTATATAGAAGTTTTAACAAAACACATTTTACTAAGATTTTCTAATCAGATTCATCCGTATTAATATATTCACTCTCTATTGAACTATCTTCGCTACTATCATATCCCACATTAAATACACATAACTTACAATGTGTCCGGTTGTCGGTCGGTTGTATACTAATATAAACAACTTTCACTCTGGTAATAACAAAGAAAATTAGAATAAAATAGCTGTTTCAAACAAAATAGTTCAAGTTTCTACACAACCAAATGTTTGTGAATGAACACGATAAAAATCGTAATGATATTTCTCGAATATCGGAGCTAGCAGCACATGTTTTTTTCTCGAATTTATGATTTTATCGTATTGGCTCTGTACGATTTGCGAACAACTTTTAGTTTTGAATATAAAAAATCACTGTCACTACTGTATACTATAAAATATCGTATCCGATATGCTTCAAAAATAGAGCCGTATGAACGTAACCAGGCGGTTATAGTTGGTAACCGTATAAGCCCATGTTCCAAAGCAAGTTCGTCGATGACGTATCGTATCTTTGTTTATTTGTAACATTATGATACTTGCACTTTTGTTTTGGTAAATATTCCGATGGGACGGCAATCCGACATGACCAAAAATAATAAATTCGATAAATTAAAGCTGTAGCAGTAGGTACGTCACTTGACAATAAAATACGGCAATTATTTGGTAAAAATTGGCTGTCAATTTTTACCGATCTTCATGAACATCAAAAACAAAAGAATATTGTTACAGTAAAAGCGAAACAGTAAGACCATTCTACTGAAAATTCAGCCACTGAAGTGTTTTTAAATAGGGGGGGAAGATTGTATGGAAATTCGCAATTTTTGTCGATGGGAAATACCATCGGAAATTTTTAAATTCACTAAACCACTGGGTCTAAATTTAGACCCAGCGATCTAAATTTAAGCTCAGCGAACGAAATTACACGTTTGGTATTTTCTATCTAAATTACATTTTGCGTGAATTTTGCACCTTATTGCAAAACCATGTCTATCTGAAACTAACTTCTGCCCTCGACTTCATTCGCGTGGAAGTAGTAAGACACGAAAATATACTAAAATAACAGCTACATTTTATAAAACATCCCAGTACACCATGTTTGTAGTTTTGGTCTTAGGTTGGGGAAAAAGTCTTTTCGCATTATAGTATGTATGAACTTGTAATAAAATCTCTTTGGCTATACTATTTGTATCTGGCTGGTTTTGGTATCATTGAAAGTTTAAATTATAAAGAACATAAATTCAAATTAGGAAAATGTGTGATTTTCATTTGTTTTTCGTACCGTCAAAATGAGTGAATCTAATGAAGAAATTCGATACATTTTAAAATTTTACTACAAAAAAGGTAAAAATGCAACGCAAGCCGCGAAAAAAATTTGC
Organism: Dicycla oo; assembly: GCA_948252095.1. Classification (NCBI taxonomy): domain Eukaryota; kingdom Metazoa; phylum Arthropoda; class Insecta; order Lepidoptera; family Noctuidae; genus Dicycla; species Dicycla oo. Next base: position 27,680,861 of record OX411711.1, read on the forward strand.
GATGTCTATGGATTTAGTGTAGTGTCTGTGAGAGTAGCACAAATTTGGTTTAAGCGTTTTCAATCCGGAAATTTTGATGTCAAAGATGTACGTCGCTCTGGTCGCCCTATTACGGATAAAATGGATGCCATTTTTGAAAAAGTGGAGCAAGATCGGCATATCAGTAGTTACGACGTAGCTGAAGAACTGTAAATTCACACACAGTAAATTCCACAAAACAGTTATGGCGCATTTGAAAAAAACTGGGTACACAAAAAAGCTCGACATTTGGGTACCTCACGAGCTCACTGAAAGAAACCTAATGAACCGTGTACTCATTTGTGATTCTTTATTACGACGTAATGAAACCGAACCATTTTTGAAGAAGCTGATAACTGGTGATGAAAAGTGGATCACGTATGACAAGAACGTGCAAAAAAGGTCGTGGTCAAAGGCCGGTCAGGCTTCACAGACTGTGGCGAAACCCGGGTTAACTCGCAACAAGGTGATGCTGTGTGTGTGGTGGGATTGGAAGGGCATTATTCATTATGAGCTGTTACCACCAGGCAGGACCATCGACTCTGAACTCTACTGCGAACAACTGATGAGATTAAAGCAAGAAGTTGAGAGAATGCGGCCGGAATTAATCAACAGAAGGAGTGTGGTTTTTCATCATGATAACGCTAGACCTCACACATCTTTAGCCACTCAGCAAAAATTAAGAGAGTTTGGCTGGGAGGTGTTAATGCATCCGCCGTATAGTCCTGACCTTGCACCTTCAGATTTCCACCTGTTTCGGTCTCTTCAGAATTCTTTAGGCAGTGTCAGGTTAACATCACGAGAGGACTGCCAAAACCACTTGTCGCGGTATTTTGACCAGAAGTCCCAAAATTTCTATAGCAATGGGATCATGTCCCTACCTACAAGATGGCAAAAAGTTATCGAACAAAATGGTACCTACATACTTTAGTTAAATCTAAATAAACTATATTAAAAATTGTTTTGAATTTTCTTAAAAAATGCGAAGAATCTTTTTCCCCGACCTATTATACAGATAGTTAGGGCTCGTGACGTGGGTGCAAGCGACGTACAGTTGTCCCTGTGAGACGCAGCTCGTCCTGAGGTCGACATCAGCAGCTTGCAGTAGCAATTTCCAACACTGAACCACTGACTGATTCTTACAGATTATTCCTGACGAACCCGGCTATAAAAAAATATAACAGTCGATTTTACACAGAACACACGGGATTTCTCATTAACAGTCACCTAACCATAGATATTTATTTTTGAAGTGAAAACTTCTTCAGGCGCGTTGAGCGATTTTTGGTAGAGGGAAATCTTATGTGTTCGTGTCACCGACATGTGTGTCACCGACATGCGACACGCTATGTATAGTTTTACGTTTAAGTTTTCACTTGCGTCGGCATTCCCTGTGACTGCTTATTTTTATTATAACTATGGATGACAGAGGAGGCCTAAACTTCCTATTTTCCTGTGTCAGTACAGGTTCATAGCACTATATCAAAATGTAAAAATGTATAAAATAATGTAAAAAATAAATTCTTATGTAAAAAATAAATTAATAAAATTAGTTGACAGTTACAACCAAAGGTACCACCAACACAGCACTTTCATTAGCCGATAATGACACCGACCCGACATCGACACGATATCGGCGGTCAGATAATCGTGTAGGTACGTTTAGTACCTACTAAAAGCTTTTACGTTGTGTTGTTATTGTCACCTATATCGTCGTATACAGTGACTGACACCGATATACGATAAGACACAGTGCGGGGTGAGAGAAGCGGCCATTCCTTCACTGGAAAACACTTCGCACGGCCGACTTCGAGATATCGATACTTAGTACCTACTTTGCTTGTTTAGTGCGTCGCGATGGTCATTGATATTCACCAATATCAGCGGGCCGATCATAATTATATCGGTCGATGTCGGTATAGCTGGCGAGTTATCGGTATCGAGCTGGTGTCATTATCTGAAAATGTAACAACGCCCATTAGGTACACAGGACCTTTTAAGTACCTAATAAATTTAGTTCACTACACCGTAGGTGCCATGGACTGTAAGCTTATGGGAAAAAAATGAACCTTAGAAAAACTCATGCAGTTGATTAGCTGCAAATCTTTTATAATAATAATAAATTATTTATTTCGGGTAACAAAGACCCATTTGGAGCAGGTGGAGATAGCGTTTCAAAGGTCTACAAGCCTGGAAAAGCTCGCCTTAATAAAAAGACAGTCAGTAATTTATCAGAATTTAACAAAAAAAATTATGATCCCCCATTTTATAATCTCGGTGAAGGATACGCCATTTTTAACGACGGCAATGTTTATGTTACAGGGTATTGGTTTTGGGATAATGTTCAACTTAACATGCACAATAATGAACGATTACTTCGTCGAGAACAGAATATTGATAATGAGCTTCGTTCAAACGGCGACAGGTGAGTTACAAGTGAACGACCCACTTTTAATACCTACCAAACTACATTGGAAAGCTTGTGACAACAGGGAGGAGGCCTATACAAGGTGGAACTGAAATAGCGCAAAATCTGAAAAGGTGTCATTATGAACAAGTTTTATTATGGGACCAACAATGAAACCGCAAAAAAAAAAAAAAATTTCCCTACATTTTGTTGACTTAATATACAAACATAAATACTCGTACGGGAGTCTGCGTACCACTGGTCAGTTCCCTTAATCATCAGTTTCTTTAAAATAAAAAAGGTTTTTATTGTTTCTCATTCTCAATATTGTTCTACAGCACAATTTAATTTGCCAGTTTCAGCAGCTGTTTTTTTATTCGCGATTTCTCGGTTGGTCCCATTGTTCATAATGCTAAGTACTGACGCCAGCTGCACATCAAGCTACTACAATCTGTCAATGTGATTTTCAACTTTATCGTTAAAGCATTAGGTTCAAGGTTGATTGAAAATCTGACAGTTTCGGATAACTTGACCTGCTGGCGTCTGTACATTGACCCCTTTTTAGGTTTTGTATTACTTCAGCTATACCTTGTATACTCAGAAGTGAGCGGAACAAGGCTGCTAAAAATGTTGATGATGTTGATGGTTTTTTAATTGCCGACTGCGGCGAAGCCAAAAAAGGAGGGTTATGTTTTTGATCTGTATGTATATTTGTACCTATGTCCGTTCCATTATGACCTCTTGTAGTCTAAGCAGCTTGACCGATTTTGATGAATGGTATGTCGTTAGATTTGTCTTTATTGCGCGAGTGTCACTGGGTATATTAAAATTATAAAAAATCAAAATGGCGGAATTTAGGCGTCAGAATGTATGTTTAAAAAAAATTGGGGCTTTTTTGGGGTATCAAAATGAAGGGTTTTAAAAGTTGATTACAAAAATATATACAAATTATATGTTTAAATGAAATGATAAAAACCGTGTGTGGTCGGGTGACCCCCGCCAGGATAATTTTGATGACCGTTACCTGAAGCGTTACTTAATACAGTGAGAGAAAAGTAATCCTTCCAAACTAAAAATAGTAAAATCAAAAAAGTAAATTTAAAAAATCATAAACCCGACTACGAAAAAAGTGAACATTAAAAAAGATGGAAACAAGATGAGATATATTGTCTTCAAACAATCTCATGCAGTCGAAGTCATCTTCTTAAATTTAACAAGACCTATATTGCCTCCGACTGCATGAGATTGTTTGGAGACAAAATATTGTTTCCATCTTTTTTAAAGTTCACTTTTTACGCAGTCTGGTTTTTTGATTTTTTATATTAACTTTTTTTGGCTCAGCAACTTTATTGATATAAAAAATAATTGGGATTACAGGAGTTAATACCATGGTCGCTCCAATTTTCGTGAAATGGTCGCTAGACCAATATGGATCAAGAGGAACCCTGCTGCTTATTGGAGGCTTATCCTTACACAACTTCGTTGCTGTATTACTGATGCAACCAGTTAAATGGCATATGAAGAAAGTTGAAGTTCCGGAGACTACTGAACTAAGTAAGTATAACCACCCAAGCAACGCCGCGATTGCAAGAACGCGAAGCAGAGGTATTTAAAATGTAGTAGACACATCTACATTTCGCTCATTATGCGTACGTATTAGGGGGTCCGCTTATGCATTTACACGGGCATGAATTAAAACTTCTTAGTGCTATTGAGAAATCTCAATAACACTTTGCCCAATCTGGAAATCTAACTCAGGATCCCAAAATTAACATTTGCGCTTGTGATCACTCGACCGACACAACAGAGTGAAGCTCATTAACCGTTATTGATTCAATAACTTGCTTTAAGTTAACTTTAAGTGATGTCAATATTTTACAGAACTCCTACTAGAAGTAAACAATGACGTCAAGAAATTAGATACGCCAGTAATTAAATTAACACATATAGAAGGAAATCCCACAAAAGAAGATTTGGCGAAAGCCCTTGACTGCCCCGAAAACTATGAAAAGAAGAGCGGTTCCAGGTACTTATCCTAACTTGTTTTAAGATTCCGTACCTCAAAAGGAAAAACGGAACCCTTATAGGATCACTCGTGTGTCTATCTGTCACAGCAAATTTGCTCCGAATCTAATAGACAGATTAAGTTGAAAGTTGGTACACTTATGTGTTTCTGTGACCCAAGCAATAAATGAATTTTGAATATGGGGGTAAATTTTTGGGGGCAAATAAGAAATTGTAAAAAAAGTTTTGCAAACTGTATCTAGTGACATATCAAATGAAAGGGCTTACTGTGAGGGTCTCAAATATTTATATTTTTTTCTAATATAAGAATAAATAATATTAAAGTTATTTAAAAAATAGACAAAAATGCCCCCCCCCCCCCCTTATCTCCAAAAGTACTGAGCCTAAAATTTTGAAAAAAAAAAGCAGAAAATAGTTCATTACCTATAGATTACAGGAAAACTTATAAGATGTCTATGGTCTGAAAACAACATGGTAAATCTCTCAATATTGTGCACAAAAACTTACATTTGCAGTTGGAATGTATGAGAGAACATGTTTTTCAACTACAAAGTTAAGTTTGTTCTTGGGATTCGTCCCTACTACGGAACCCTTCATTGTGCGTAGTCCGACACGCTCTTGGCCGGTTTTTTCGAATTGCATAGCCTTTTTGCCTTTCCGGCTCCAGATCAAAATAAGGTTTTTTCCAAAAAATGCCCAAGTTCATGGCTATCCGTCTACATTATATCACAATCAAGTAATCTTTGAATTACAGGAAAATTCTGGAATCACTTATAGACACATCACTTATCAAGAAGTTCCTATTCTCTTTTGCTGCCTTTGGACCTTCCATGTGCAACGTTGCTGATGGTATATACGTGCTTATGGTTCCACAGTACTTATACTCTATGAGATGGAGTCAGGTCAGTTTTATTTTCTAATTTTAATTATATGTATTTCGTCACTTCATTCTTCATATATATATTATTTAACCATGTAGTCTCTGTGGCGCTAGCAACGCTAAGCGCCTTCTTAGATTTATTTTACCAATTTATTTGTTATACACTGACAACTCTGTATCCTCGTTGTCGGTCAGTTGTACGAGTAAACGTATAACCGTCAATCCTTTCTCGTGCACAGCAACCAACGGACGTCGTTAACACTGAATAAGTAGTACGTTAAAAGTGTATTTAGGTACCAAGTATGTCCAAGCGAAACACGGAAGAGAAGATCAAGCATTACAAGAATAAAATACGGAGGTTAGAAAATAAGGTTTATCGTCGTCGAATAGCATGATTTTCGTCTTCACATTTGGAACCAATTCCAAGTAAGTAAAATTTTTCATCATTGGTGTTATAAAAGTGATAATAAAAAGTTTTTACCATTGTGAAATAAAAAAAAAATACGTCTAGAGGTTTCCCGAGATAACACGGTGGCTAACACGAAGGTTGTCAATCATACCAGGTGGTTATCCGAGATGATAACACGATGGCTGTAAATAGAACAAATATTGTTTCTATGAACTAAAATCACGTTGTTATTTACTTACGAATTCTTTGCTGTATAAAGTTTCGACTACCCCATATCTTATGAACAATTTTAGGGTCCAAAGACTATGGACGCTGCGGCGGACTGCAAGCCCGACACATCACCACCAGAACTACCACTGAACGACGTCATTACTGGCCCAGAAGTTGTGACCGATCCACCGTGCTTTAAAATCAAAATAACAAATCCCACTGATCCAGATTTGGATCCAAATATTTTTGTGGCATTAGGCGAAATCTCAGAGAAGCCACCGGAGTTTGGCGAGAAAATTCAAGAAAATATCGCAATTTTTCTCTAATTAAAATTGAACTGGTGACCGTAATTTATTTTACAACAGTGACAATTTCATCATCTAGTGAGAATGAAGACCCTAATTTGCAGATGGGAGATAAAGGAAAGAAATAATTTACAATCTGTTGCTGTCAAGTTCACAAAGCATTTATTTAAATACTTAATGACAAAGAGTTTATGAACTGGAGGATAGAAAAACGAGTGGATTCGCTTACGGAATGCCAAAAGAGATCTCCACCTATGTCCATTGTTTCCGAAGAACATCCACCACTCTCTTGGCGGATTCTGGTGCAAATATAACAACGCTAAAACGCCACGGTGGATGGAGATCCCATCAAGTGGCGGAAAGCTATATAGAGAACTCCTTCAAAATAAATTTGATATCACCCAGAGTATCACAGAACGCATCAACATTCTCGCAACTAACCCGCGACCATCGAAATCTAGGTATGAGTCAACTCAGCCGATTCTCTATTCAGAACTTTCGAAAGAGGGACCCTCAAACTTGGAACTACGTGTATCTCCCACATTTACCCCACAGACAACTTAACATTTATCTTCACAGAGGACTGAAATTAAGTTGCCACTTTGCCAGCAAAAACATCTCGTCAAATATCCAGAATTGTACATTTATTTTTTAATAAAATAAAGTATTTAAGATTGTATTGGATTATTTTATTTTCACGCAATCGTTGTGAAAGTATAGTGTACCACACGGCGCTAAAAACCGGTTTCTACCTCGAACTACCTCGGATAAAATGGGTCATTTTAGCCCCTTGTAACTACCATTAATACGCAGGAGACAGCTTATGTATCAAAACAAATTTTTATGTGTAAGGTTTGTTGTGTAATATTTCGAAAAACGCTCGCAGGAAACACGGATTTAGACTATCAATTATTTTAATTAAGATTCCTTTTCTCAACGCCCTTGCATCAATAATTTATTAATACCCAGCTACTGTCCTAATTAAAAGTATTACTAGATCTCCCTAAAAGTAAGTAATCTACTATATTCAGAACATTGCTAATGAAACAATAACTTATGTTTCAGGAAAACGTAGCAATGGCTATAACTTTGTACGGGTTTGGGGACCTGGCCACGAGAGTCTTATTCATGATCGTCTCCAAGTGGATGTTCAAACTAGGAGTCCAGCAGGTCTACATTATTGGAGTAGTTGTAGCGGTCCTGTCAAGACTTGGTAAGAGTCATTTGTAATTCTTTGAATTAATTGCCTGTCGAGATTATTGAAATGTTGACTTGATAATACTGAGGATAAATATGAGAGAAAAAAAAATAATTGTGTGGAGTGCGTTAATTTTTTTTCCAGAATGACAGACTGCATTGTTAGATTCATAAAATATGTTAATAATACAAAAGTAGGACTTTAAAAGAAACCCTGACCTCTAAGTTTGTTTCGACATTTCTTCTCAGGGATCAGGTAAACGCTGGCCATCTAGTATTAAAATATTGACCATAATATTCACTGGTAAACGTGTCTTAAAAGATCTGCTTACAGTAATAAACAGCATTTAATTATTTCCTGTAAGTAATTAGTATTTTACATCTGAAAGAATTTCGAATTACATTCTACCATGCCATTCACCGGGTGTCCCAAAAACTACCGAAACATTAATTCATACAGGTGGGGTTGTAGTATCTGGTATCCCCATAATATCTCCAATCTAGTCACGAGCTGTGGTTTTGGCAGATGTTCTCTTTATTGAAGCTGTCGAACTTACATCTTCATTCGTGGGGGCTCTTTGAATGAACCCTATTATTGTTATTAAATTAACGAAATAATCGTATTGAGAGTTAGTTGAGACTCTCACAGAGCAACACCCTAATTGCGTAACACACTTTCAGTCACAATCTGACTGATTTTGAAGCATATTGCTAATCCATTGCTTCATATTATTATTATTATTATATTACTGATTTCAGGTATGCTGTGGTCAACTAGCGTTATAACAACAATGGTGTACTTCACATTGATGGGAGTGGCCCACTGTTGCATCGGGGTCCTAGTGCCTCTGGTCATCTCGGATGCTGTGGCTCCCGAGAAGTTCACCTCAGCTATGGGCATTGGTTTTCTTTTGAATGGCATATTAAGCATTGTAGTTGGACCTGCTGTTGGTATGTATTTCATATTTTGTTTCTCTTAGGGCCTTATAGCACAACGCCGCCGCGAACGCGCATGATGTTCCGCTGATGTTCCGCTACTCGAGTAGCGGAAGATTATGCAAGTCAGTTGAGTTGAACTACTGCGGTTTCGCTGCTATGGTTTCGTTGCGGAGGTGTGCTAAGGGCCTAAACTTAAGTTTAACATTTTTACGTAAATAAAATCATAATTTTGTTTGTCCGTCCAAGTGCGCTGATAGCTCGAAAAAGACTTATCTAATTTATATGTTCTTTTCATTGGCTAGATTTTAGTACATCATTATTATACAAAGTGTAACAGAATAAATGCAAGACCTGAAAGTAGTTTGTTCAGAATCTGCTGTGGCGTATTGGATTCTAGGATAAAGCAATGAGACTAATGTGTCACTTAAACAGAGTTTATTTTAAGGTTATGACAACAAGGTTTACAGTAGGAGGTCGTGGATTCACTTGTTATAAGGTTCTGTGCTGTAGGGTTACAAAAAGTGGGAGTACTGCCCTGGGTGGACCGTCTGGCTGGCGTCCGTTAATTTTCCCGAAAAACTTTTATATAACTTAAATTAGAAGAACCACCGCATCGTAACAAGTTAATAAAATCTTTCATTTAAGCAATTTTAACCCCTGTATCAGAGCAATCAAGCCTACTTAATCGCACGACCGAATTTACGTATTTTTTTTTTTTTACCTTTTCCTTTAGTCACTTTTAATAGCATAATTGGGTTTTAGTCTTTCGTTTAAGTTCAGTGTTACACGTTGTATTGTAACGTTAGGTACCATTTTACGTCATAACTAGGTTTTTTTTAATCCCTTTTGGTTCTATTACGTTACATAAAATTATGGACAGAAGTTAACTGCTTCAGGTTGGAAATTGTAGTGTATTAATAGTCAGAGCTTAAACCAATAATTTATTAATATCTTGTAATTTTAACACTAATGTCACTGAAATCCATACTGATTATTATAAATTCGAAAATACTCTGTCGGTCTGTATGTTACCATTTCACGCCTAAACCACTTAACGAATTTCGATAAAATTTGGCAAGAAGATAGATGGTATCCTGGGGAAGGGCATAAGCTACTTTTTGTTTGAAAAACAATCGTTAAGAGGTGATTTAGGGGATGTAAGTTTATATGGGAAACTCAGCATTTCGTAAGTTATGAGAATTCAAATTTATGTTTTTGGTAGGAAATAAAGAATTACATGTTTCAGCGTTTTTGAAAAATCATGATCGTAGGTGTAAAATATGTTAAAATATGTTAATGTACTTCGGTGTCATGTCACTGATTGCTCTGACATTTGTTTCAGGCGCCATACGAGATTTCACGAATAGCTACTCAACTGCGTTCTACACTCTGATATCGTTTTACGCATTAGTAGCTGTGCTGTGGCCGATAGAACTTATTGCAAAGAGCAGCAAACGAAGGAGATAAATATTGAAGAATTATAAATTTAGCCAATATTGAATAAATGATCTAAATGAACGTTTTTACGTAAAGCCTTCTTCCCGCAGGGCTAAGCAGAAACTACGGACTGCCACGTCTTTGTTTTATTTAAATAATATTTCCAAGGAGGGTTAACTTTTAACTAACAACACGTAGATAAACCTTCCTCGGTAACATTTTTTTTTTTTTTTTGAGTAAGTTTAATATATTATTATACTATTAATTATTGTGCATCTTGAAAACAATCAATCAATCTGCCTAGCCTTTTCTAACTAACTGGATGCAGCTGAATACCAGTATTTTACATGAAGCGACTGCCTATCTGACCTCCACAACCCAGTTAATGGGTAATACGATACCCCTTGGTAAGACTGGTTGTCAGACTTTCGGGCTTCTGGTTGTCAGACCCGTAACAACTGTCAAAGATCCACGAATGACAGCCGGGACCAACGGCTTAACGTGCTTTCCGAGGCACGGAGGAGTCTCGGTATGAAAAGATGGTCACCCATCCACAGACCAACCTCGGCAAGCGTAGCTTAACCTGATGGATCGACCCGTGCGGCTGTTGTTACTTAGCCACAAGCTCCTCCTGTGCAGCTTGAAAACAATATACGTAAATTAGACTTATTCACTTTATTCATAGGATAAAATTTATCAGCAAAACAGGCATATTGATACATAACTACGGAATAAGCTGGGGTCATTATTGTAATTATCCTAATTTTGGCTCTATAAAAGCGATTCATGTCCCATTGTTGGTCAAATTCCTCCCCTTTTCTTTCTGAACCTTGTCGCTATTTCATGCCGTTTCTCAACTTGCTTATGACCAATGCCTAAACACGCTTAGACTGCATTCAAGCTTTTTAACACATTAACTGCCATGGGGGTCACCGGTGACCGGCACTGTTCTATTCCGTTTGGGCCGCGACGGTCACCGGTGCCCGGCAAGATGGACCGATTTTCGATTGAGCTCTGACCGTCGCCGGTCACTCGCACGTAGCATTTTTACATGTAAAGTGACCCGCGCGGCGCCCAGGAACATACCTTACCACTTGGTTTTAAACGACTTCAAAAAAAGGAGGTTTTAAATTCGACACGTATGTATGTAATATTATTGGAACTGTAATATATTCACTTAGGTATGCTAATCTATTAGGGCTTCCAAACAAATATACAAAAAAAAAAAAAATCAGTATCTAGTGGCAGTATATATCTGTGCCTCCTGTGATAAGTGATATAACTCGAGTTGTACCCTTTTTGTGATTTTCACATGAGCATTATCAAAAAAAAAATACGTCTTTTTTGGTCTAACTCACGTTCTTCTATCTGCTATAGTTTCGGAGATAATTTTGTGCAAAGTGATACAACTATAGGGATTTTGGCAAAAAATTCGTTACAATCGATATTTGTCAAGATGTAACCCCAAAACCGGTCACTTAACACACAATTTTTCGTGCTTCGTGATTTAAATGCTATTGTATTTAACTTCACATTTTATTTTTCAGTTCATTTATCGTGAATTTTGATGTGACTAGAGTAATATCCCTTTAAACTAATTCTTTCGATATGCCTCTAGGATACAAATCGACATGTATCTACAAATCTGAATGTAAGGTATGCTCTTTTTTGTGAAAAGTGATACAACTTGACTTAAATCACAAATCTGTTTTTATGTGTAAACAGATATAAATGTAGTTGTATCTAAAATTCCAACCAATTGTAAAAACATGGTACAAAATAATAAATGTGCTAAGTGATACAAGTGCAGGTGGCGGGGGTTCGAGGGGGTAATCGGAGGTGCGCGGGACGTAGAGCCGTATTAGCTCACTCGTGCGCTCCGCAGTGTCGCTGCGACTGTAATGGAGTGTGTTCACGTCCGAATGCGCCATGGATCGATGCGTAAGTTGATAGATGTATCATTTTACACGAAATTCAATAATATTGAGATTTTTGTTATTGTATTGAATTAAATCACCTTACACCAAATAACGAAAAGTTGACACAATAAATATTATGTTGCTAAGTTGTAAGTATTGTTTTTAAGTAGGAGGTCAAAGTAATTTTCCCTCGTTGTAATAAATCTAGACATTTAATTTTATTATATGATATTATTTAAAGAATACCTATGGTTTTCTTACTCTTTATTTTTTTTTCAGCTTAAATCTCGAATTGATAAAATAATGAAATTGGCTACTAAATCGGATATTGAAGAAAAACATTTTGATACCCCGGAAAATGGCTGCGAATCAAGAGAGGAGCAAGAAACAAGCAAAACGGTTGACGGGTCATGGCACCGAGGTCCAGTAGTTGCAGAAACGGTCACTGAAAAAGAAGAACCTAATGATATCCAAGAAGAAGGTAACGAGTCAATAGAGACGCAAGAAGGAAAAGAACCAGTTGAAGAATCGCGGAACCCTACAATTGTTGCGGAAACAGTTTTCAATAATAATAAGACGAACAAGACTCAAGAAAATTCTTCAAAAAATCTACTCGATGATTTGAGAATTTCAGAATCATCTGATGATGGCGATTTTGGATCTTCTAGCAGTGATGAATATATTTGCAATACTGATGAATTGTGTTCATCCACTGATGATGACGACGAAAAATAGTCTTTCCATCTATTAATTAAGGGGCCTTTTACAGTCCACTAGCGCCGCCAATCGAAAAAATGTCATAACTCGTAAATAGAATCAAAAATACAAAATGTGGTCTATTATTACTGTAGAAAAGGCAATAACGTAATTGTATAACACCTTATCAACACTTGAAATATAGCTGTTTAGCTAAATCGTGCATTCAAAACATAAACGGCCGTTTTTGTTACAAATGCACGATTTAGCTAAACAGCTTTATTTCAAGTGTTGACAATGTGTTATACAATTACGTTATTGCCTTTTCTATAGTAATAATAGACCACATTTTGTATTTTTGATTCTATTTACGAGTTATGACATTTTTTCGATTGGAGGCGCTAGTGGACTGTAAAAGGCCCCTTAATTAATAGATGGAAAGACTATTTTTTTTCTTTACAATGTTAGTCTACCTACAGGTGGACATTTAAAAGGTTTTTAGGTTTTATTACAGGTTTTTGATTTAATTGTACTTTTAAAAACTATGTGAGATTATCTACCTCTAAAGAAAGTTTAAAGTTTTGTTTTTTTTTTTTGTTATTTTTATAGATTAAAACTTTATTGTGATACTTTGTATTACACTGAGTAGGTCAATTGCTTGCTGTGATAGCTCATCAAAACTGATCTGTGCCATTACTTAGTTTTAAGTTTCAAACTTTTGTTTATGATATGTTCCTTTTGAGAATACCTAGTTACAATCGTATTGTCAGATTGTGATTATTTGATCTCCATTTAGTTGTATAAGAATTTTGATAAAAATGTGCCTTAACGACTGTATTTTTAGGTTAATAAACGTTGATTTTTATTTTTCTAAAACTTGTATTTATTTACACATATCACTATCTTTTTTTTTTTTTGAGGGGTACATCTTGACTTACATCATTTAACATATCTTCTGAAAGACTAGGATTTTAGTAAATTGATACAGTTCAACTAAAATATGTAAAGAGGTGACTGATAAGTAAAAAAAATAAATCTTAAGGGTTATATCTTCATCTTTTGTTTTAGCACATTTTGCTAGAATCATTATTCTAATGAGTTATTAGACGTTTTAACTTGATGTATATCAGTTTACACTAAGACAATTTATTGGTGCAAGCTTGGTGCAATGTAATATAACTGTACAAGTATCATTAATAACTTAATTTTAGCACATAAAAACTAAGTAAAAGTTACAAGTCGCCGGTTTTTCATGAATTACTTCCAAAATTAAATATCTATCAAAAAATCTAAATTATATAGAGAAAGAAAATGTTTTGTTCTACAAAAGAGTGCACTGATATTTTACCTAGCCCACTTAATTAACGAACTAGATTTTTTTAAATCTTGTTTTTGCTGTCCTGTAAAATGACGTTTTTTGACTTGTATCACTTATCACAGGAGGCACAGATATATCTATATCTATCTATCTATCCTTGTCATTTACCACCTATTCGCTACACTCCACAACGATTCTTTTTTTACAATACCAACTTTACGTCCTGAGAATCTCGTTTACTTTGTACCCCAACCAATCAGATCCAATCCTCCTCGTCTCAGAGTTTCTATAGTCTAACAAACAACTGATAGACTACGTTTCTTTCATTCCCCAATGTACAGCATTCGTTTCAAACTGCACAAAACAAGTAAACAAAGTTGTCGACCAAATAGCGCAAGAGTAAACGGAATAAAACGTGGTAGTGGACTGTGGAGTCAGTTTATTTATCCGATGTGGCGAGGCTATTTACAGTGCTATAGTAATAAAGTACTGAGCTTCTTTGGACAGACTCACCATTTTACCTAACAGCTAATGTAAGGCAGAAATCGGTTTCAAAATTCACAGCCGTGGTTCTTCTTTGTGAGCGAGATTGTCAAAAATCCGGCGAGGCATGAAGTGCGACCGCCATTTTCTTTTTTGGCAGCCCTTTATTTATCGAGTTTTAGGGGATACTTTGAAAGGAAAATTTTGGAAACCTAACAGGGTCATTTTGCTGTTCGTCTACTTGGGTCTAGGTAGACGGGGATTAGGAATAGGAATGATGCCTGGGTAATATAAAAGAAATGCTATTTATTCCGTCAGTTAGTTAATAAAAATATATTAGACACGAATTTTTTGCTTTATCATATAACTAAAAAATGACTTAGATAACACGCATTAAATTTCGGAAGTGGGGGCTCGCTACGTCACTTCTACGTATAAAATCTACCAAGGCGTGACGTTATGCCACATTTTAACGCAATGTATCGCCGTAAACTTTAGATTGCGTAGAAAAAGAAAAAAAAATACGTATCCAATATATTTTAATAATATTCATGACGGACAAAAAAAAAATTAGTCATCATCCCTATTATGGTGGAAAGTTAAAAACTATAGGTAGAATGGATAGTATGCCTTTGGAAATAACTGCTCCTGATGGAAGAACTGTGTTTGGCGGTGTTCGGCAGTCACGCCTGTCCAGAACAACAAATGAACCAGGCTAAAGCACAGTTTTCAAAGCAAATAGCCTAGCGACAACTGATTTCAGTAAATCCCGCAATAGGTCACACATAAGTAAGGACTAGACATGCCAGATAGTTATTTATTTAACGGTCTTGCGTTTGCTTTTCGAATGGCCATTGTTGAGATAGGTGTATATTTATTTCAAATTTATTATTTGTTTATGCGATTTTTGTCTTATTTATAGATATAGTAATAATTTGCTTAACTTGTTATGGAGTTGCTCAGACACGTACTATTAGCATCAGCTACTACCTAAGTTGCATGTTCGGACTTTGGAAGAAATAGGATGCAGACATCAAATGCTAAATCTAAATTCTTCTTTTGTCCCGCTGATTTTTAGCCATAATGTTCTACTTTTAAACGGTTGGGTCTTACTAGGAATGACTCCTGTATCGTGGATGAGAATAAAACCCTTAGCTATATAAAATACTAGCTGACCCGACAAACGTTGTCCAGTCAAAATTTCAATAATTCATACAAAATTCCCATAGAAAATGCACTTTCAGTTTTCCCGAATTTTCCCGGCAACTTTTCAAAGATTTTCATATCATACAAACCTTGTCCTGACAATTACAAATACAACAAAAAAGAATTATCCAATTTGGTGCAGTCGTTCGGAAGTTATGCGCGTACATACATTTCGGGATCATTTTTATATACATACGTATATACGTACAGATACTAGCTGACCCGACAAACGTTGTCCTGTCAAAATTTCAATAATTCAAACAAAATTCTCATAGAAAATGCACTTTCAGTTTTCCCGAATATTCCAATTTTCCCGGCAACTTTTCAAATATATTTCTTTCATACAAACCTTGTCCTGACAATTACAAAGACAACAAAAAGAGAATTAGCCAAATAGGTGCAACCGTTCTGTAGTGATGTGTCCGTTCTGTAGTGTGACTTTTATTTTAGAAAAATAATTATGGTTCCGCACAAAAAAAGAAGAGGGAAGTATTGATATATATAGGGCGAAGCCGCGGGCATCAGCTATTATATAATAATATGTTTAGCGCTAAAATATTTCACATTTATCGTGCAAGATTAAAATTTGTTTTGTTGAATTTTGAAAAGATTTAAATTTGACACAATTAACGTAAACTAAATAAATTACAGACAAATGCTACTATACATTGACGAATTCCTAGTTTACAAAAATTCATGGGACTGACCATTTTATGTATTTATGTTTAATGTAATATTCATAAACATTCCTCTATTAATTTATTACAATTTATTATATCTAAATAAATTAAATAAAAAAATAAGCAGTACCTTTGTACTTCTAATTATAATTATGTATTTTATTATGTATTTTTCTGTGTGTAGTAAATGATAAAATAAATAAATAAATATCTTGTAGTTTAATTTCTCTAGATTAATTACTTCATTATGTTTCATGTAATGTTTAACTTAATTTCTAATATTGTAATTTAATAATGCATGCCTTATAGGGTAGATTTTTGAGCTACTTTAAAATAATTTTAAGACCCTATTGCATCACCGAAAATACACATTAATAAAAACTTTGACTTTGAAGAAAAAAAAGAGGGACTTAGTTCTCATGTGGAAACTATACGATCTAGATCAATGACCGTACGCAATACACATGGCACTACAATTTAGACACGTAACACAGAAGCCCTAGTTGTGCTGTCACTTTAACATATTTTTTCGCTAAGATAGAAGCCATTCAGATCTAACTAATTTATTTGCTATTCTTTGAGCGCATTGTGAGAGCCCATACACAAAAGAAATATTGCCTCTGTGTTGAGGAAGTGCTCACAAGATATTAATTTATGCTGAGTGGCTTTCCCGAGACGATAAAGACGACGCAAGAGCAGATGATAAATCTCATACATTGCAGTCGAAAACAAGATAGGTACTGAATATATTATGATAATTTAAAATGTCTAATATATTTTCTTTAATATTTTGATGCCATCACGTTTGTAGAAAGGTAATCGTATCAAATAACAAATAATAAGACCTAATCTGTCTAAATATCGCTAGGCCAGACATCCGAATACATAAATAGGTACATTAAATACATTATCTGTATGCATATATAAATATATATAACTTATACCAGATGGTTAGAGTCTAATGGTTAGACAATACAATGGTCTAACGGTTAGACAATGGTCTAACCGTTAGACCATTGTATTGTCACAGGTGCTTCACTGCCATCTATAAATCGTGTATGGGTAGAACACAATGTGCAAAGGTCGGATCACTTACCACTATTTATTGAATGTGACCTGGGACAAGTAAACAAGTAAGTAGTAAGGGTGCAATACGAATGCCTGCTTTTAATAGGATTCTGTGGGGTGAGCGATCTAGTGAACAAATAAATGGATAGCTTTCATATAAAGTTTCACGCTCAACTTAGGGAAATTGATTTTCCTGCAGAGCTCTCAGATTGCTGTGACGGAATCTATTCCAATGAAGAACACAGAATCATATTAAGAAGCATGTATTTGAAGTTTGTTTCTATCTTGTCTGCAGCTGCAGCTGGTGCTTATAAGCAGGGGGAATCACGGAGGAGAGGTGGCTATGTTGCTGGGTGGAATAAGCATGTGGCAGGTTTTCACAGGGAGACCAAGCTAAAGTTTTTGGCGTGGTCTCTAGCTGGTAAGCCTAACAATGGTCAACTATATACAGATATGTGTGAGAGTAGAAGCGTTTTCAAAAAAACAATTGAACTGATGCCAATATAGGTAGGATCAGATTAAAATGGATATTCTTGCAGCACATCACACCGCCAAGGACTTTTAAGTTGTTTTGTAAACATACAGGCAACATTAATGTGAAGTCCGGCTTCCCTGTGAGTGTAAATGGTATGAGTAATCATTCTATGATAGCTGATCTTTTTAAAGATTATATTAAAATTGAGCCACAGTCTAATTCCACCGTAAGCAGATTTGACAATGCTGGAGCTATCGCTCCGGAGCAAGCTGTTAAATTTACTGCCAAAGATTGCGAAAGGTTATAACTGGTATGCAGAGGGGTAAATCTGGGCACGATAGTCTCAGCATTGAGCATCTTAAGTTTGCTGATTTTTGCACCTGCCGCGCGTGCTTTCCATATTTTATAACCTGTGTTTGTGTCACGGTTATTTGCCTGAAGAGCTAACGAAAACAATAGTAGTACTAGTTTACTAGTGAGACCGGTGATGTGTCAGATAAAGGTAACTCTCGGTCCATTTCGCTGGCGACAATAATAGCTAAGGTGCTTGACAGCTTACTTAACAACATACTCGTGCAGCACATAAAGCTGAAAGATGCCCAATTTGGGTTCAGGAGTGAACAGAAAGCCCGGTTTGCAATGTTTCACGCAATAGCGATAAAGCTCGGGTTTTACGCGATTGTGTCATAATAATTTGGGACGAGTACACGATGGCAAATCGCAAAGCTGTGAAAACAGTAGACCAAACTTTGCGGGGCGTAAGGCAACATGACCGGCCGATGAGAGGCATTACGACACTTTTTTGTGGTGCTTTTAGGCAGACACTCACGATAATACCCCAAGGAACGAGAGCCGATAAAATTAGTGCTTGCCTAAAGTTCGATTCTATGGCGCAATGTCATATGTTGATTGTCATTTAAGTTTAAACATGCGAGTACATCTGGGAGGAAACCCAAACGCGCAAGAGTTCGATTAACACTGTTGCGAAAGAAAAAGATGCCACACACTATCCAGTAGATTTCTTAGTATCTCTTAACACCCGGTCATCCAGCACACAAAATGTGTTTTTAAAGTCGGTGTGCCAATTATTCTTCTCAGAAACTTAAGTTCTCCTAAACTCTGCAACGGCACTCGGCTTATAGTCACCAATCCCCAACACAACGTCATTGAAGCCGAAATCTTAACAAGTTGCGACGCCTGTGTTGTTCTTTTTATTTCCAGAATGCCCCTCGTTCCTAATAATTTCCCGTTTAGTTTTAATCGTGTGCAATTCCCCGTTAGCCTATGTTACGCCATGACCAGATAAAGCTCAGGGCCAGACATTGTCCATTGCGGGGGTGGATCTTAGTATTGGTTGCTTTTCCCACGGCCAACTTTATGTAGCTCTTTGACGTGTGAGCAACATTAGCAACCTTTTTGTGTACCTACGCTCCTGGTGGCTCCACCGTTAACATTGTATGTAAGTATATAGAAAAGCATTTTCCTAAATAACACAAGTTTTTTGGTAGCTTCTTACTAAGAAAAACCATCAGGCCTGGGCGAAAGCCCTTTTTAAATGGACACCCTCTCAGCCACCTTATGGATCTTCTCTAAGCTGCGTATTACTGTTTTCCGACAGCCACTCGAACGAAGTCGTGAGCACAGCTAGTTTATAATAATAATATGCTTATTAACAAAGTGTACTTATAAAATGAGTTTTAAATTTTCTTTCATTTAATTGCAAAGCTAGGACGAAGAGACAACAATTAGAAATTGTATAAAAATAAATAAAGTGTTGCAAATAGTTTGCTGAATAGAAAGTAAGTCTTAGTTGTAGTAACGACGCGTCGTTACTAAACTAACTAGATTTTGAGTCGTCGCGACGACTCAAAATCTGCAAGTAAAACGTACATAATTTATCAGGACAATTAACAACTATTTCACAATAAAAAATTCCACATAAGAAAATCAAGACTACATCAACATCATTAATTTAGTTAGATAATAATAATAATAATATCCTGGGACATTTTCACACACGGTCATCTGGTCCCAGACTAAGCAGAGCTTGTACTATGGAAACCAGATAACTGATATACTACATATACTACTTTTTTTTTTTTGTAAATACATACTTATATAGATAATTACACCCAGACTCAGGACAAACAGACATGTTCATGCACACAAATGTTTGTCCTGGATGGGAATCGAACCCACGACCAGCGACATGATAGGCGGTATCTTAACCAACCACGCCAACATGGACTGATGCATATCTAATCATGAAATATTTGATTTCAACGCGCCATTTGCAATTTAGTCAAGATCGAGATTACAATCTGATCAGCGGTTGACGACAAAAACAAAAAGATGATTGAATCTCTATTTTGAAGTTCGTTTTTATTTTCAAAATAAACTACCTACTAAGTTCAAGGATATGAACTGGATTGGAAAAAACCTAGAATAATTTTAGTACCTAATAGAAAATGTTGCATTGGAAGATAGATCCTGACTGGTTGATAAGTAAGCTAATGCAGCAGAGTGACCTGACCAATGATCTTCTTGGCTATATGCTAAGAATTTCTTTACTCATGTAAAAGTCTGCCCTAAAACTGGGCATTATCTCAATCAGCAGCGAGGGTTATTTCAGCATTAAGAATTGTTACATAAGATAATTATGTTTTCAAGCGATTAGGTAAGCACAACACCCTTCTGGTCCGAATTAAAATCTGTAAGGAATCCGCCCTAGTAGGTAGGTATCTATAATTGTATCTGCACTACGCTTTTAGCTTTCAACGAGGTAATTCTTGAGTATGTTTTTTGCGTTGATCTAATTTTGGTGCTGACAATAACCCGGAAAAATTAAATACGTAAGTCACGGCATAAGTCTTGTCGTATGAAAAAAGTATTTACTGTTTCTCGAAATATTTTCCACCACACTCAATACACTTTCCAATACGCAAGAACCAGTCATTATTAAACCAATGCTCCCATTTTTCTTTTTCAATGGAATCACATATTGTTTCCCAGGCCTCGATTAACTGCTCCTCCGAAGCAAACTTACGTCCTTTTAGTTGTGATTTTGCAAACGGAAAAAGACCAAAATCGCATGGTGCCAAGTCAGGACTGTAAGGTGGATGGTCCAATACTCGAATTCCAGTTTCTTGTAAAGTCTGTTGAGTTAGCTGGGCACGATGCGCTGGAGCGTTGTCGATATGAAGATACCACGAGCGCATAGGGGACTTCGGTTTGAGATTTTTTAACGCTCTAAATAACTGTGGCAAACAAACTTCAGTATACCAACGAGCTGTGACTGTCTTCTGCTTATCTAGCACAACATTGGCCACTAAACCCGTTTTACGAAAACAGGACACAATCATTCTTCTTCCGACCGAACGTGATTTTTTCACTTGTACAGGTTGATCTTCATCTTCGAAGACCCATACCTTGTTCTGTGATTTAGATGGTACATCAAAAAAATACAGCCAGCTTTCGTCACCTGTGATGATTGAATTTACAGTACCGTGTTCTCCCGATTCGAAGTCTTTCAACATTTTTTTGCACCAAATTACGCGTGCCTCCCGTTGAGCGTCGGTTAGCTCGTGGAGTATCCACAGGGTACAAAGTTTTCTAACATTTAAATGGTTTGATATAATTCTTCCAATACTTCGTTCAGAGATCTTCAGGGTTTCAGCTAATTGTTTATAAGTTATTCGTCTATCTTTGGTTATAGCTTCTCTCACAAGTTCAATGTTTTTTTCGGTAATGATTTCTGTCGGCCGGCCTGAACGAGGATCGTCTTCTAAATTAAACGGCCCACGCTTAAAATTTAAATACCATCTCTCAATAGTTCTTAAGGACGGGCAATCCTTATCAAACATTTTCTTCATTACTTTTTCACACTGTTTAATAGATAATCCGCGGCGAAAGTTGAAAGAAAATAATAGCACGATATCCGACAGCTGGGAACGACTCCATAGCGACGTATTCAAAAAATCACTGAATTAATTGAGTCAATAATTCACAGTTTATATTTTGTACTTAGACTAAACAAAGAGGGTACTTTGTAATAACGTAAACAAATCAACGCTGCGGTATGTTTGAGGGCTTAACGACAAGACTTATGCCGTGACCTACGTACAAACAAAGATAATATAAACAATTTTTTACAAAACAGACTTTCAATTTGCATCAAATTTCGCAAGCAGCGATTTTCGATGCTAATCAGCTGACATTACGATATTGTTATCTAATCCCTCTAGAACTGCCAGTGGAAACTACCGTTGTTTATTTGGTTCATGTCTGTTTATATTCAATTTGAAATGTGGAACCTTCACCAAACAACCACTAGTGTACCTTGAGCCATTTATGAGCCTAAAAAATGTTAACTACGTTCTACTAAACGTGGTTTTATTTGATGCCGTCAAAATACCAACGGATTAGATGAACCAGTTGTTAATTATCTAGTCATAATTAACAACAGGTTCATCTAACCTGTACCAGCTAGCTGTTGCCCTTGTCTTCGTCCGCGAGGATGTCCATATTTAAATCGGATTTTGTTCACAATTTGATAGGTTATATTTTTTTGCACCGAACTCCCTAAAACATCAGCTATCTGCCAGTGAAAGTCCCATCATAAACAGTCCAGCTGTTTCGGAGAATCGTCGAAACAAACAAATAGTCAGATATTTTTTTTTTAATTGCCTTTTTGTTTTAAGTACCGTATATACTTTCGTATGTAGTAAAAAGCTTTTATTTTGACATTACAAACAAACACTTCAATTTTATTTATTTGTATAGATATATAGATTTATTAATTGTTTTAGTACAAGCATGGAGTGGAAGCACGTGACGTCGCTTAGTAACGTGGCGTTGATCGCCAGATACGCGAGGTGAGGACGCGCTTGCGCCGGTTATTTGTCAGGTGGATGATGTTTCTTCAAGCATTTGGACTCATTCAGCCTTGAGGTGTATTATTGGCTACAAATTTATATTTCCGTACTTAATAAGAATAATATCGAGCTAGGAACATGATAGTCGTCAAGGGTTTTGAGAAGTTGGAAAGATCAACATCCCTGATAGGTAAGGAACCTTTGACCGTTGACATAATATTTACGTATATGTAATAGAACTAGTTATATAGTAGACATAACATAAAAACCAGAAAAAAAAAAACTATAAAAAGACAGGTGCGAGGCCACAAAGCTCCTAACTATCTGAGCATAAACTGCTATAATAAAAAAAAATACTGCAGCGTGATATTCTGATGATTCCGTGTGATGCCATGGACACACTTACGGACAAAAGTAAATCTTGTCATTTACGCACAAGAGTTAATTGCCATCGTGAACTTAGCATTAATTAACTGTATTCAATCAACGTTAGAAGCAAAAAAGTCTGATAACCAGTCTTATCAAGGGGTATCGTATTACCCAGTGACTGGGTTGTAGAGGTCAGATAGGCAGTCGTTCTATGTAAAATACTGGTATTCAGCTGCATCTGGTTAGACTGAAAGCCGACCCCAACATAGTTGGGAAAATGCTAAGAAATATATAATAAGAATCAATAATTTGTGAATTACTTAGGTACCTACCTACAGTTAGGAGTATGTATAGGTTATATTCCAGCTAGGTGACATGTTCGCACGCGGGACAAAGGAACCGCGTGTCGCGCGACGTGCGGTGCCTTTGTGTTGCGTGCGATTCGCGTCGCGAGTCGCCCCTTTTTGAAGGAGCTTAACTCGCCTGCAAACCTCATCTTTATGTTAGTACAGTCAATTTCAGTCCCATTATTATTTTAATCACATAGTAACGTTATCAAAATGACTCACTTTTCTCAGGAAAACGATTGTAAAGATATAGTATTATGAAAACTTTCCCTTCAATTAGATAATTTTTCAGACGTATTACATGTGTGGACATAAGAATTTTTAAATTACCCCCTGTAAAATTTAATATAACATGTTTATATTTGCGCCACCTAGAGTAAATGTTGATTCGCGGTCGCTAATGATATGTATATAAAATAATCCATTTTAATGTTATGAAGTGGTACTCGTATTGGGTTTCCTTTCCGACCTTGCAGTAGGACGAAAACAGCGGCAGATTTTTATCTTTGCGTAACCTTTAGGATTTTAGATATTCACTACAAAAACATGTTCTTGTTGAGCTGTTTTCACTGTATCTTAGAAGATTAGGTAAGCTCTTAAAAGTTTGTGACGCGTTTACGTAGTTTATTCTATATTTGTACCAATATGACAGAGATAAAATTAAAATTTGTAGTAGGTAAACGCGTAATGCCAAGAAAGTCCCAAAAGGTATTTACTATGCTTCACAATCATAATTATGAGTACCTTTTGATTTATCAGTTGTTAATTTTAAAATAATTTACTTAAGTACATAGTTTAAGTCTCGAACCCGCAGGAATATGGAGATAAAAAGTATCCTATGGGTTGATCCAAGTTATAAACTATCTGTGTGCTGAATTTCATGTATATCCATATAGTAGTTTTTACGTAAAAGTAACAAACATCCATCCATCCTCACAAACTTTTGCATTTATAATACTAGTAGGATAGGAAGTACTTAGGATGGTACGGAACCCTCGGTGTGCGAGTCCGACTCGCTCTTTACCGGTTTTTTTACCGTGGCGTTTAAAGCATACACAGCAATGTTGTTATACTAGAGATCGACCTAAAAATATTTCGAAATATTCCAACGATCGTAAAATCCGTTTTATAACCTACATGCGACGGATTTTTCCACAAAAACAAAATAAGCAGTATCTACTATAATGAAAGTTGTTCGAGTTAACGATGTTACCGCGTGGGCTGTTAACTAGATAGGTAAAACGGATGAGCCACAGAATAAAAGAACATTATAGAAGCGCATGTATGTACTGAGTACTTCGATGTTGCCAAGATAATCAGCTACAGGGCCTTAGCACATCTCCGCCGCGAAACCGCATGACGTTGCGCTACTCGAGTAGCGGAACATCATGTGAGTCAGTTGAATTGAACCATTGCGGTTTCGCTGCTATAGTTTCGCGGCGGAGGTGTGCTGAGTGCCACAACACTACATCAACCTGTTACAAACTCTCAAACAGGCTTGTGAAAATTTTCAATAATGATCAAACGCGCTGCGCGTAATGTATATTATGCAGAATTTTGTAGACCAACCATTGTTAAATTTCTACATCTACTTATATACAAATAAATAAAATTTAAGTGTCTGTTTGTAATGTCAAAATAATTGCTTTTTACTAAATCCATATGACAGTATAAAAGGCACTTATAAAAAAGAAAAAAACAATTTTTAAAATTTTTGTCTGTCTGTCTGTTTGTTCCGGCTAACCTCCGAAACGGCTGGACCGATTTAAACGGAACTTTCACTGGTAGATGCTGTTGTTATAAGGAGTAACTTAGGCTACTTTAATGTTAGAAAAAGATTTATGGTTCCGCGCAAAAAAAAAAAAAACCCATAAAATTGAGAACAAAATGAGGAGTTCGTGGCTAAGTAATAACAGCTGCACGGGTCGATCGGATCGAAGCTACGCTTGCCGGGATTGGTCCGTAGATGGGTGACCATCTTTACATATCGAGACTTCTCCGTGCCTAGGAAAGCACGTTAAGTCGTTGGTCCCGGCTGTCATTCGTGGATCTTTGGCAGTCGTTACGGGTCGTCAGAAGCCCGAAAGTCTGACAACCAGTCTTACCAAGGGGTATCGTATTACCCAATAACTGGGTTGTGGAGGTCAGATAGGCAGTCGTTCTATGTAAAATACTGGTATTCAGCTGCATCTGGTTAGACTGGAAGCCGACCCCAACATAGTTGGGAAAAAAGGCTAGGCAGATTGATTGAAATTGTGAACAAAATTCTATTCAAAATAGGGAAGTATCCACCAAGAACGACGCGAAGGAAGTAGGGGAAGTATCCACCAAGAACGACGCGAAGGAAGTAGGGGAAGTAACCACGCCGGCGAAGCCGCGGGTAACTACTAGTAAATATCAGTAATAATTATATTATGTATTTCATAATGAGTATTCATAGTAGTATTATAGTAATATGTTTAAACTGGTTAGTTTTACCTAGTAATATTACTGTTCAGTACGAAAGGAACCGCAGTTTCAGACATTTGGTTCAGGCACTCGGTGGAGAGGCCGGTCGTGTGAAGCTATTACCTGCCTGAACGCTTCAAAGGCCGACATCAGCCTAGTCGAATCTGGCAAGAATATGGTCTCTGTGGAGCCCTGAGAGTCGGAAGGCTTTCCACAAACTCGACACGTATCGTGTGGTGCCATGTCGAATACCATTTGGGTTGTGGAGATAAATGTTGTCCCTAGTAAAACTCAAGAGAGAGATAGCTGCCTAGCCATATGCTGCCTTTCCGTAAACACCGAAACTGTAGGCATTTACGATACGTATGAAGCAGAACTGTCGCATCTATCTGTATGTTCTTTGTCTATAGTAGAATGTAGTTAAACCAAACGGAAGCGTAGGAAGGTACTATTGAGTTAACGTTTTTGCACTACACTTTTATTTTTAGCGGTTTATACTTTGAGGGTCGCTGATTAACCGTTAATGTTCATGTTTGGGTTGATGTTCAGGGTTCATGTTTGAAACTTATAACATGTGACATCTTGGAAACAACATGAATGCAATGCTAAAAAAAACAATTTATTTTATAACGAAAAAAGGCTACGCTAAAATGATGGCCAATGAAAATGCTGGCGAATGCACCCGGTTTGCGCTCCGAATATGCACTGATGTCGACGCGCGCTCAATACAGCTTTATTGATTCGTTAGATCAGCATAGGGGTGTTTGAATAACATCGAACATGCTCCCGAGGGAGAGAGATAAGATGAGAAGAGACACAAACCTATTAGTTACGTGAAGTTGTGAACTTAAGTACTATTGAGGATTAGTACAATATTTGATAAGAGATGATTAACAAGATGATAAACAATATTAGTCAGTGGCGAAAGTCACACACACATCGGCTCAAACGATTGTGTCATCGATAGTAAATACAGGTTGCTTTTTCGCGATAGGAGACGTCGAACAGTTTCGCTTTTTTAAACGCAACCTTGCCAACGCTTGGGTGCACTAGGTCCACGCACATTATCACGACACTCTCTAGCTCCCTGCTCGGGCAGCAGCTGATTACGCGCACTCACTTTAGGTCGGTGCTCAGACTCGGCTTGCTTGATGTAGACCCTCACACTGGAGGATGCACTTTCGTTGCGCTGTTGGTCGGATGAGTTGGCCGCTCGCCTTCTTTGCCTCCACAGGAATCACAGGAACACGGCGACTGCTGCTGCTAGTAGTCCATATAATACCGCACATTGGTGGACATCATGTGACGTCAGGTCGTTATTTGTTGCCCTGATTCCTTCATGGATTTGATTTGGTCATCTAGTCTTTTTAATTAATTATTAATTTGAGCCCTTTCTTTATCAAATTCGTCTCAGTTTTGGATAGGTAGCGTAATAATAATAGGTTGGGGAAAAAGTTTCTTCGCATTTTATAAGAAAATTCAAAACATTTTTTAATATAGTTTATTTAGATTTAACTAAAGTATGTAGGTACCATTTTGTTCGATAACTTTTTGCCATCTTGTAGGTAGGGACATGATCCCATTGCTATAGAAATTTTGGGACTTCTGGTCAAAATACCGCGACAAGTGGTTTTGGCAGTCCTCTCGTGATGTTAACCTGACACTGCCTAAAGAATTCTGAAGAGACCGAAACAGGTGGAAATCTGAAGGTGCAAGGTCAGGACTATACGGCGGATGCATTAAAACCTCCCAGCCAAACTCTCTTAATTTTTGCTGAGTGGCTAAAGATGTGTGAGGTCTAGCGTTATCATGATGAAAAACCACACCCCTTCTGTTGATTAATTCCGGCCGCTTTCTCTCTCAACTTCTTGCTTTAATCTCATCAGTTGTTCGCAGTAGAGTTCAGAATCGATGGTCCTGCCTAGTGGTAACAGCTCATAATGAATAATGCCCTTCCAATCCCACCACACACACAGCATCACCTTGTTGCGAGTTAACCCGGGTTTCGCCACAGTCTGCGAAGCCTGACCGGCCTTTGACCACGACCTTTTTCGCACGTTCTTGTCATACGTGATCCACTTTTCATCACCAGTTATCAGCTTCTTCAAAAATGGTTCGGTTTCATTACGTCGTAATAAAGAATCACAAATGAGTACACGGTTCATTAGGTTTCTTTCAGTGAGCTCGTGAGGTACCCAAATGTCGAGCTTTTTTGTGTACCCAGTTTTTTTCAAATGCGCCAAAACCGTAATAGGGCGACGTGCATCTTTGACATCAAAGTTTCCGGATTGAAAACGCTTAAACCAAATCTGTGCTACTCTCACAGACACTACACTAGGCCCATAAACATCGCAAATTTTTTTCGCGGCTTGCGTTGCATTTTTACCCTTTTTGTAGTAAAATTTTAAAATGTATCGAATTTCTTCATTAGATTCACTCATCTTGACGGTACGAAAAACAAATGAAAATCACACATTTTCCTAATTTGAATTTGGAATTATGTTCTTTAAAATTGAAACTTTAAATGATACCAAAACCAGCCAGATACAAATAGTATAGGCAAAGAGATTTTATTACAAGTTCATACATACTATAATGCGAAAAGACTTTTTCCCCAATAATATGTGCTCTTTTCCTAAAGATTTTATTATCCACTTTTCATCACTTTTCTTCAAAAATGGTTCGGTTTCATTACGTCGTAATAAAGAATCACAAATGAGTACACGGTTCATTAGGTTTCTTTCAGTGAGCTCGTGAGCTTTTTTGTGTACCCAGTTTTTTTCAAATGCGCCAAAACTGTTTTGTGGTCAATTTCCAGTTCTCCAGCTACGTCGTAACTACTGATATGCCGATCTTGCTCCACTTTTTCAAAAATGGCATCCATTTTATCCGTAATAGGGCGACCAGAGCGACGTGCATCTTTGACATTAAAATTTCCGGATTGAAAACGCTTAAACCAAATTTGTGCTACTCTTACAGACACTACACTAGGTCCATAAACATCGCAAATTTTTGTCGCGGCTTGCGTTGCATTTTTACCTTTTTTGTAGTAAAATTTTAAAATGTATCGAATTTCTTCATTAGATTCACTCATCTTGACGGTACGAAAAACAAATGAAAATCACACATTTTCCTACTTTGAATTTAGAATTATGTTCTTTAAAATTTAAACTTTCAATGATACCAAAACCAGCCAGATACAAATAGTATAGCCAAAGAGATTTTATTACAAGTTCATACATACTATAATGCGAAAAGACTTTTTCCCCAACCTAATATTAACCGGATATATCGGAGTCAATTCAGTTTCCAGTATGTTAGGTGTCAGAGTGAGCGTGTTCTGTAATTGCTGATAGGAATAAAGGGTTACGTCACTGCCTTTAAACACACACTGTCTGGTAAGGTGTATAAGTCCGGCCTTGCTGACTTGGCACGCTTGTATTTTGTCGTCACATATTATTTTCAAAGAGTAGGAATCACAACAGAGGTACAGGTATTTTTGCAGCTAGATTTGACGAATTGGCAAGCCGGTGGGTTTTCGGTTTCATAGAATCTTTCTTCGGTGCCAATATTCTTGATAGGAGCTTCCATTCGACAAAGGTCTTCTGATGATAACATCTTTGAAGATCATTGATGCTGGTTGATAGAAGTAGGCGTCTCTTCTTAGGCTTTAGCGCTGATCATACTACTTGTTTATTTGATGTGGTACCGGAATCAATTTATATAATTCAAAGGTATCTCTGCTGATTAATGGCAATGCGATTGCAAAGATGATATATTATTCCGTTACGCTTGAAACTGAATGCTGTCCACTGGTAAAGCAAGTTATTTCCCTATTTGTCCAGAAATTATTTGTAGCTCTGATCTGAAAGCAGTTGTTTTGGTGTCAAAAGATACAAGTTAATTTGAGCTCTATAGATTTCCGCCATAGTGTCGGTCAGCGTATCCTGAATCCGCTTTAAGTTATTTTATTTTACTTTATTGGGCCATAAAATAGTTACACTTTACAAATTAAGTGTGACAGAATAAATTAAGAGATAGGTAAACGTGTAACCCACACTAATGTCCGCGAAGTAATAGTATAAAGATATATAATTCAAAGCATGCGTTAATTTCAAAGAAAATGTAAGAAGTACTAGTACGTATTTTGGAATAATAGTTATAAGATGGCTATTTTAAAGATTCAATAGTCATCTTTTTGAACTTAAAGTGTGTGAGCGCGAAAATATCCAAATCGATGAAATGGGTTTTATACGTATCTACAATGCGTCGGAGAGGCGCCCGTACACCAGCGTGAGATTTGCACACCCGGGGCACACGCGCCTCTCGACGCATCACAGTTCTAGGTACAATGTAACATAGGTTATTGGTAATATCTGGACAATCGAACCTGTTATTACACAGACCATGAAGCATCATGACCATCAGTAGGCTGCGTCTTGACTCCAAGCTTTGAAGATTATAACGCATTAATAATCGTGTGTATGGCAATTTAGACTTAGTGCATCTGTATTGCACGTAAATATTTTTTTTGAACCATTTCCATTCTTTTTATGTAAACATCAAAAATGGGACTCCAAATCGGTACTGCAAATTCCAACTGAGATCGTACCAAAGCTTTGTATAGAAGTAAAAAAGTAGACGGCCTTTCAAAGTCGTTTGAAGAACGCATGACGAAACCAAACATACGATATGCCCTATTAACGATGTTATCAATATGAAGATTGAAGTGCAATTTCGAGTCCATTGCAACACCAAGATCTCGAATATAGTCAACTCTTTGCAGAAAGATACCATGTAGACAATAATCAAATTTTATAATGTTTTTGTTTTTTGTGAAAGTGATTTCATTGCATTTTGGCAAACTAAGCTGAAGTTTGGTATGTAAACAATATTGAGAAAGTCTATCAAGGTCCTCCTGCAAAAGAAGGCAATCTTGTGTGCTTTTGCACGACTTATAAATTTTGATGTCATTGGCGTACATTAAAAATCGGGAATGAATGAAGCATTTCTTAATGTCATTGACAAACAAGATAAAGAGTAAAGGCCCTATAATTGAGCCCTGTGGCACCCCAGATGTAACAATGACTGAACTTGATTGGAAACCATTAATGACTATCTTTTGCGATCTATTATATATATACGCCATGAACCATCGTAACAAATTGCCACGGATTCCGTTGTAAGCAATTTTATCTAAGAGCAGTTTGTGGTCCACCTTGTCAAAAGCCTTCCGAAAATCCGTGTATGCACGTAATAACCAAGCCATTATACGCGTTACCTTTACGAATAAACTGTAACGATTTAATAACTCAGTGATAATGCTGTATTCTGGATTGCTAATTTTGATGGTAGCTACTTGTTTTCTGACCTCCTCTGCAGTAAGATACCTCATATGCTACTTTTCTGGTTCAAAGCCCGGGTTTGATAACCAGACTGGCCCTTGCGAGTACAACGAGTGTTCCATCAATTGATACGATGACAACCCTCTGCTTGCTGAGTCAGCTGGATTTTACTTAGTTGACACGTAATGCCAAGTGTCTGGTGACATTGAATCGGTAAATCTCTTAACCCTGTTGGATAAAAATCAGTTTGACGCAGTCCTTTTCGTCCGTTGGGCGTGATTCATTTCGTCCTTCGCTCGCAAGTTATTTTTTTTTTGTTGGTTCAAAAGTAGCTTTGTTCGCGTGAGTGGTTATAATTTTCGCCATTAGGCGTGATAAATTATTGGTAAGCTTTGATTAGCTGTCTATAATCTCTGTTGTCGCGCCACACAATTTTTTGCAGTCTCTGATCATCTTTGTTCATTAAGATCTGGCGAAACATTTTCACTATGTTTGCTGTGTACACGTAACGATACTGTCTCCATTGTAGTATTAGAGTCTGCAGGTCCTGCTGTAAGTTAGGGCATTTACATATAAGGTCATTAAGACTGTAGCCCGTAGACGTCTTGGTCGACGCGTTGAAGACGACTCTTAGTTTATTAGTGGCAGACTCGGCTTTCTGTACTTCGTGATGAGTTAAGAAGCACTCCAGCTCGTTGATGCTGAATCTGGCTACAGTCATGTGTCCTACTTACTCATACTCGCTTAAAAGCGGCCCCTGCTATCTATACCTGGTTCCCGCACCCGTGCCACAAGAAATGCAACTACGTGACGTACTCTTACGCTCCTCAACTCGATTATACTAATGCAAAATGTGGACCTGTTCACTGACAAGCTGAACAAAATTATATCTGCAGCAAATGTCCACTTTACCCATTGTAGTTAAGCATTAGTAACTAAATAGCAATATGATAACAATACATTTGTACCTAACTATACGTGTATAACAAGACATGTAACCTTGGGTGGACCTGTTAAATCTACAAAATGTTTAAGCAAAAAAAAAAAAAAAATATTTGTATTGCTTTTGTAGATCCTTTTACTTACAAAATTTTATTTCCAGGTTCCTAAATTGTGCTAACGCCATCACCTTTGATGATCCTCAATCAAGTTTAAAGAAATTTCTCAAATTAGTTAATTGTCTATAACTAATGTAATCGAATATTGTGCAATTGAATTGATGACTCCAAAATTAGAATAGTTTATGTATACCGAGTACCTGTACCAAGAAACCTCAGTTTTTTTTTCTTTTTGTAGGCTTGACAAGATATTAAAATGTATTTCTAGACTAAAAAATCATAATACTGTTATAGCTGATGACTTCAACATAGATGTCATAAAGCCTAACAATCTTAGCTTAGATTTCGAGTGCTTACTGTTAAAATATAATCTTACGATAGCACTTATACAGCCCACAAGATTATCCAGTAATACTTGTCTAGATAACTTTGCCCATAACTTCAATAAAAAGTGTAAGACGGATATGTTGGAATTTGGCTTATCTGACCATACCCAATAAGCAAAATTTTTAAATTAACACATTGGCATAAAGTGCAACCGGATTACAGTTTAGAAAACATCCAGAATTAAAAAAGAAAAACATTTTAAAAGCTTTCTTTTGATGAAATATATAAAATCTATGATCCATCAGCAGCGTATCATCATTATATTGAAGTATTTAAATTACTTTACGACTTGTGCTTTCCGCTAACTCATATCATTATGCGAGTAAACACCAAGCTAAAATGGATGTCGCGCGGGATTAAAGTGTGTAGTAAAAATAAAAGAGAATTACTCTGGTAGTTCAGACGGAAACCATCATTAACTAATAAACAAAATACACTTGTTATTCTAAACAGCTTAAACGAATTATAAATCTAACTAAGCGCGCACAAAACAATTACAAAATAAATACATCGACTAATAAAAGTAGTAGTATGAGAATTAACGATAAAATGATCACAAATTCTAAAAAAATTGCCAATGCATTTAATAACTATTTTATCGAAAAAGTAAAACCTCTCCCATATGCTGGTAAGGATGCCAGAGGTCTAATCAATCACCAACCGAACTCAATGTTTTGATCACCAAGTCTGCCTTATCAGAAGAAGATTATAACAAATCTTAAAAACACAAGTAGTGTAGCGTATGACGGGAATTCAACGAACGTGATCAAAGCAGTGAGTGAAATATTTCTCAACACTTAAGCCATATTATGAACCTTTCTATACTAAGTGGGACATTTACAAAAGATCTCAAATTGACAATAATTAAACTTTTATTTAAAAAAGAAGATAAATGTTTAATAGAGAACTATAGACCCATAGCATTAATTTCAGTATTCTCAATTTTTTTTTTCAAGAAATATATTTTTAACGAACTCAACAGATACTTAAAAAATATAATCATATGTGATGAACAGAAAGGCTTCAGAAAAAACTAAAACATGGCAGTTTATGATTTTTTATACACTGTCTCTACACATTTTGACAAATCTTTACCGGTTCGTTCAATTTACTGTGACATGATCCAAGCATTTGATTATGTAGACTACAATATTCTGCTAGATAAACTTGAAGCCTACGGTATAAGAGGTAATGTCTTGGGAGTTGTTAAAATCGAATCTAACAGACCGAAAACATATAACTCGAATATCTTTATTCAATATTAAAGCTAAAAAGGCACTTATCACGCATGGTGTGCCCCAGGGAAGTGTATTGAACCCTCCCTTGTTCTTATTATATATTAATGATCTACCAAATGCAACTAAGGAACCCGTGACATTAGTCGCTGATGACAATACTGTAAGTATAGCATCCAAAAGTTTATCTGACTATAATTTTGGCGCAAATAACTCATTAAACTCTATAATTACTTGGCTTAGAAACAATAATTTGAAAATTAATCTTAATAAAACTAGCATTATGCATTTTAGCCAACGGGAAAAATTACATAATTTATCAAGAAGCAGATACAGCCCAATTTCTGGGAGTAATCATTTATCCGCAATTAAATTGGAAAAAACAGATAAATGTACTTAGTAAAAAAATCAGCAGCTCGTCGTTTGCCCTCTATAACTTGCTCCTACTGTCAATACAAACACCTTACTAACGGCCTATTACGGACTTGTTGAATCTTTGTTGATGAATATTACGGGCTATGTTTGGGTTGCAGACTATGGACAGTTGCAGACAAATGTTCATAAAGCACTGAATTTTAACACTTCCACTCTACATATTGGAAATAGTTGTATTTGTAAAAAGTAATCCTCAATGGTTTTCTCTTTTGTTAAATAATTCCAATATAAATAGACGTGAGAAATATTGACACACTGTAGCCACACTCGGCCAAAACCGCACTTATAAGAGAAAGTATTGTATGCGTGACCCCATTAATTAAATTAAATTTCATTTATTTCGGACAACTTTGATTCATATTGTGTTAGTATTACCAAGACTTATATTCAAGTGTTAGTAGTACAGATATAAAATAAGTAATTTTAAAAATAAAATAATGCACACTCCATGCAGAGGATGACCAGACAAGAAAATCAAGTTTCCTACCCAATCAACCTCCGCATGAAATGCCTAATATTTGGAGTATAGCTCTCCGCCACAGCTCTCAGGATATAGTTGCGACTACCCCGTACTCTGCTCAGCAGCAACGCGGTTTTTTTGCGAATTATGGCTTGAAAGCCATCTGTGTAGGTCTCAGCAAACATTTCCGAGGCGCTGCAGAAGCAGGGCAGTCGCAACAACATCCTGAAACCATTATTATACTGTACGCGCAGAGCATCCTGCGATCTCTTGGTGTAGCTGACCCATAGATTGCTCGTGTAAAAGCTCTGTCAGTAGGCCTTAAAAAGAGTAATTTTTACTTGGTCAGAGGACCGAGCAAATCTACGGGCCAACACGTTACCTCTGACCGCTTTCGCCCTACGCTCTCTCTCAATGTGTATATCATCCCTAAGGTCTTCGGTGATGAAATGCCCAAGATACTTAAATGTTGACACTTTGTTTAATGGGAGCCCATTCAGCCTTATTATTTCCGGAACAGAGTCTGGACACCTACCACCAGCCTTAAAGATGATATATTGACTCTTGGTGACATTATAAAACAGTCCGTGTGAGGCAGCATATGTCTCACACACTTTGAGCAATTCTCTGATAACCCCAGCAGTTGAGCCCAGCAGCACCATATCGTCCGCGTAGTTGATGTTATTGACACTCACTCCATTCACTCGACATCCAATAGTCATGCTACTGAGCTCAGTGATGAGGCTATCAACATACAGATTGAAAAGCCTAGGGGATGTCAACCCCCCTTGTCTCACACTGCATTTCAATCTATATGCTGAAGAGAGAGTGTTAGACCACTTTACTTGGTTCTTTTGATTGGCATACCAGTAATGGAAGATTTTTAGTAATTCAGCAGGTGCACCCCTGTCCCTCAACTTGTCCCAAAGCATATCATAAGAAACAAGATCGAAGGCCTTTGAGAGGTCAAGGAAACAGGCGTACACGATCAATATAGTATTGAACAGTATGCTTGAGGCTTAAGATAGCAGTTTCAGTTAATAGTTCAGGCTGAAACCCGAACTGTGCTTCATGAAGATTTAAAATATTTTGCAAACATGAGTCAAGCATACTGTCTAACACCTTAGCCATGATCATTGCCAAGGAAGACGGCCGATAATTCCCTTTACTGGATATGTCCCCTACCCTGTTCTTAACTATGGGAATCACAATAGTCTTCATTAAATTGTCTGGCAAGTATGAATGCCTAACACACATCGTATAGAACAAAGACCCTCGGCACGTGGACCCCTGCGTATTTCAGGTAAATAAAAAAAAATATACAATAAAATTCCGAATGAGATTAAGCAATTGAATTTAGATTTATTAATAAAAAGAAACACTCAAAAAGTTTACTTACTGATAAGTGCTACTTTAACATTGTTGATTTTTTCAATTATACATTCTGAATTTTATTGTTGATTTAATTTTATTATATATATTGACGTATTTTGTCTGTAATTAGTATTGACTACATTTTG
This sequence comes from Dicycla oo, assembly GCA_948252095.1. Classification (NCBI taxonomy): domain Eukaryota; kingdom Metazoa; phylum Arthropoda; class Insecta; order Lepidoptera; family Noctuidae; genus Dicycla; species Dicycla oo. The sequence goes on from OX411711.1 coordinate 27,717,011, forward strand.
TACTGACTCTGATTGTTTATTGAATTATTGACTATATTTTGCATTGACTCTAATTTTAAATATGAAACTGTCATTAATAACTATTTTATAATTACCAATTTAATTAATAACATTTGAACATTTTATACGCCAATTGAGGCAAAACATGTTAGGTAAAATTATGTTTCCATCTATATGTATTCATGTATCATGTTACACATGTTTTAACAAATTTTATCTTTTTCTTTATCCTGACTTTTCTTTCGCTTGTGGCCGCATTGGTAACCTAACCTCATATCGACCGCTTTCCAAAGGTTTTGTTGCAGTACGATAATATTCGATACATTCTTGGCCTTCTGCTGATAATTCATTTTGCTCATGAATATCCTCAATTTTCCAAAATTAATGAATCATATCTTCCATGTTGTTTAGCACTACGTTGAAGTGAAACATCCTTACACTGCCACATATTAGCCACCCCAGATGGGTGTTCTGAGCTAAAGGCGATGCCAAATAAGAATCTCTGATTATACCATCTAGTACGATAGTAGCATAGACGTCAGCTCCTAATAATAGATCTATTGGGCCATAAGTCAGGATCTGCTAAGCTAATGTGTTCTAGGTGTGTCAAAGTAGGCTTCTAAAAGGATTTATTGGGTAAGTTTTTGATAAAGCAATTCATTATCATAACTTCGGAAATGAATTTGAAGTCAGTATACATTGACTGGCATGTGATGCCCAGCATGCCCTTCACGCTGTTTTCCTTCTCTCCATTTCCAAAAACTACTCTACTAACTGCTTTTTCGCTAATTAGTGATATTTGTGACCCTTGCCTTGGTCAATGAGGGCTCTCAGAATATTCTGTGTACTATCGGCTGACGTCACCTTTACTAACGCTGTAGCTAATAAAATTTCCATTAAATCTTGCCGCGATGCGTTAGCTCCATTATTATTGCTTGTCGATACGTTTTCTTGTTGTTTATCATAACGTGATTTTTGTTGTGTAGGACCGGACATGTAACTAGGTTTTTGCTGCTCAAAACATTCATGCAAGAGCATGAATGAGATGATGATTTCCGGAACACTTGTGACATCGTTTTGTTGAAAAACAATTATTTCTATTATTATCAAAAATTAAATTTTTACAATAAATTGGTTGACGGTTTTAAGTTTCAAATCGCTCGTCCTTTCTATCAACTTATTAAGTTGTTAACGGATGTTCTGTAAAACAAAGAGGTCACTCTACTGCTGAAACATGCATGGCCTTTGTTACTGGCTTTACTGATTTCCAATTTGATTTATAATAATTTGCCTTACGATTATTATTTGTGGATGATGTTGATGAATTGTTTCGCTGTTGAGATGAATGCGCTTTAGGCATGACATCTTGTCGCCGGCGAGATGCAAAACTAGTGAACCTATACTCTAAGAAATTTAAGAAATCTTGTAGTACTGGTAGCTCCCGTGAGTTCTTTAATGACTATATACTCTGAATAAGATTCACTGTCTAAGTTTGGCAACAATAGGTATATGAATGAGCAATTGGTCCACGTTGTTGTGTCTACACCTAAGTTTTTAATGGCATGAAGGCTATCTACTGTAACGTGGTGCAACTTCTTGATTGCTTGAAATGATTGCTGCTGTATGTTAGGAAGATTAAGGAAAACATTCACATGTGATGAAAAAATAAACTTATTGCTGTCGGATCGATGATTCAAGATCTCCCAACATACAATAATTATATTTGTCAGCGCTGATTAGTAAATGCTGAATTAGGCGCTCGGCTTCACCTTTGCTTTTTTAAGAATTGCATCTTCTATGCGTTTGACAATGCGGAATTCTTATGGATTGATCTCGATAAACAAATCTTGAAACGACACCCACTGGTGATGATTTCTTGTGAAAATGGGTAACTTTCTTTTTGGAGTTGACTTTGCACGATATGATATGGACCACATCCTTGTGCTGATGTTTTTTTATGTCGTTGAATATCTTTTCATATTTGTTGTAGTGGGACTCATACGCTAGATTCTCTTCTGCGTCACCGATGATTTCCAAATGAAGATTATCAACTGCAGTCCACCGATTTTGTAGAATTCGAAGAGTATTTTCGAACTCCCAGCTGTCGACGATTGCATTGCATCTATCTCAATATTGTCGACTGCTCTCATAAATGCTTTAAAATTGACTGACTGACTGCTTATGTAGCACATCGTCAAGCTTGCAGTTGGAACCCGTTGAATCGTAACTTAGGAGCTGCTACGGTTGGAGCTCGCGGGTCTGAGTGGCTGATAAAAGAACCAGCTGCTTCTTGCTGTGCTGCTCGAGGAATCACTCTCTGCTTGGGAGATGCTTGTACGCTACACAGCAATAAATCGTCATAAAACTGCTTAATCAGTCTTTTTACCGTTGGGTACGCTCTAACTCTGAATTGATAAAGTACTGATGATTACTGTTTTCGTACGGCAAAAGCTTTTCATTGTTTACCTGATAATCTGTCCAATAAGACTCCAGTAGTTCAAGCCTCCGTTTACAATAATCGATGGTCTTACGTTCTAAGCTATCTTTTTTTTTTAATTGACGAGAAGTTTCTTTAAACTCTATGCAATCTCAATTTGATTGATGTATAAACTTTCCATCCTGCTTCTGTTATTAATCATTAAAATAGAACGCTCTTACTTGACCAAATCCTTTTCCTTTTCCTTTTGTTTGCTGGCGCTATAGGTGGGAGCTGTAAGCCCACTGCTGCTAACTGGTACCTCACTCAAAAAGTACCACTCACTGCTGTTCAATGAAACCTCACTGTGTAGGTTTCGCTGGCTCTGCTGGCGTGCGATAAAAAAATCACCGAGTCCGATATGTACCAAGTACAATTCAGTACACTGCTGCTAGTCTTTACCACAAAGTCACTGCTATGCTAAGCTAATGGACGCTTTACTCTATCAAGTCACTGGTCAGGTTCACTTCACTTGCCGTTAGTCCAGAAAAACCGCACTATTTACTGACACGCGAAGTCCAATCGAAGGACCAAAATGTTCGGGTCACGACCTAAGTGGTTTTGACTATTGGGGTGGCTATTACAACGCTGCTTTTAACTTGCTAAAAAACAATTTATTTTATAACGAATAAAAGGCTACGCTAAAATGTTTGCTAATGACAATGCTGGCGAATGCATCCGGTTGCTGTCCGAATATGCACTGACGTCGGCGCGCGCTCAATGCGACCTTATTGATTCGTTAGATCAGCAAAGGGGTGTTCGAATAACATCGAACATAATGACATATTATTTATAGGCCTATTCGGATAAAGATTTTTATCAAAGAGATCTGCCGTAGATATCCAGTGTCCTTAGTACATAATTATAATAATATTTATTAAGTGGAGACATGTGTTCTGCACGTGTCTCCACTCTGTTTGCTATTGACGAGCGACTTTGTCTCCATGTATATTGTATCTCATCACTTTTAGGGTTCCGCACCTCAAAAGGAAAAACGGAACCCTTACAGGATCCTATAAGAGTTCCATAAAGACGGACAGACAGACAGAGCGACACACGATCGTTCTCCGAATCGAATGGACCGAATAAGTATGGCCATGATGAGCGCAAATATTTTCGTTTCATTCATATCTCGGTAATGTGACATTATATCACAAACATTTTTTGTATACCGAATAAGTTGAAATTTGGTACACATATGAATTTGATTGACCCAAACATGGACGTGTAACATAAATAAAGGATTTTTGAATATGGGGGTCACTTTTGCGGGGCAAATAAGAAAAAAAAAATTGCAAACTGTACCGTGTTCATCAAATTAACTCAAACTATGAGGGTCTAAAATGTATTGTCTTTTTCTAATTTTAAAATATATTAAGTAAACAATTAAATATCAGATTAAATATATTTTAAAGTTATTTATGAAAATAGACGAAAATTGACCCCACCCCCTCTTATCTCCCCTCTTATCTCCCCTCTTATCCGCCTCTCTCTTGAAAAAAGAACGGTGCCGAAATCCTGGAAGCTTGCAAATGTACAACCAGTGCCCAAAAAAGGCGATCGTGCAGACCCTGCCCATTACCGTCCGATCGCCATTACCTCCATTCTGTGCAAAGTTTTGGAAAGGGTACTGAACAATAAGTTGCTGAACTACCTTGAAGACAATGATCTCCTCAGTGACCGTCAATATGGCTTTCGCCGGGGACGGTCAACTGGCGATCTTCTTGTGTATGTCACGCACTGCTGTGGCGAAGCCATCGAGAAACACGGCGAAGCACTGGCTGTATCGCTTGACATCTCGAAGGCCTTTGACAGGGTGTGGCACGCTGCTCTGCTCAGCAAGCTTCCTGCTTATGGCATCCCAGCTGATTTTTGTAGCTGGATATCAGATTTCCTTAGTGAACGGTCGATTAGAGTAGTTGTTGATGGCTGCTCTTCTGACCTTATGGCTATTGATGCCGGAGTTCCTCAGGGGTCTGTTCTCTCTGCAACTCTTTTCCTGCTGCACATCAATGACCTGCTTCGGCCTGGTATTGTTGGGTACGCAGATGACAGTACAGTTTCAGAGAGATACTTGTCCAGCGCAAAAACCAGCGGGGCCGAAGTTCGTTCCTTGAGAGAGGCCATGGTAGAGCGGACAGATTTGACCTTAAGCTTTGTCTCCCAGTGGGGTGATGATAATCTGGTCTCTTTTAACGCCACCAAAACGCAGGCGTGTCTTTTTACCGCTAAAAAGAGTCGTTTCGCCCTAACTCCTACTTTTCGGGGTACATCTGTTCCTGTAACTGATCGACTTGAGCTCCTAGGCATGGAGTTGACATCTGGTCTCAACTTCGGCGCTGCCATCGAGTACAAGGCCCAAACTGCGGCCAAGAAACTGGGCATCCTAAATAGGGTGAAGCGATACTTTACGCCTGGACAGCTTTTAACCCTTTACAAAGCGCAAGTCCGATCCTGCATGGAATATTGCAGTCACCTTTGGGATGGATCAGCTAAGTACCAACTAGCCGCGCTTGACTCGGTGGAACGCAGAGCTAAGAGGCTCATTGGCGACGTAAAACTGGTGGATGTCAAGCTTCATAGCTTGGCTCATCGCCGCAAGGTTGCCTGCTTGTCGGTCTTCTACAGATTGTACTTCGGAGAGTGTGCCCGAGAACTCCACGACCTCATTCCACCGGCCCCCTTCTACCACCGGACATCTAGACGCACTGCCAGTTACCATCCCTACCTGGTTGCTATTCCACCAATTCGCACTAAGCGCTTCCAAATGTCTTTTATAATGCGCACAGCAAAAGAGTGGAACTCACTACCTGCGTCTGTGTTTCCGAACGTATACAACCCTAATCTCTTCAAAGTGAGAGTGAACAGGCTTCTTCTGGGTAAGCTCACTCCATCGTCGACTTTGTCTCTGTCACCTCTGACCTAGACTAGAGTCAAGAGCAAACCCATCACAAATAAAAAAAAATAAAATAAAAATCTCCGAAACTGTAATTTCGGAGATAAAGGGGGGGTAGGTTCTGTAGCCTAAAATTTAGAAAAAAATACAGAATATATAATTATAAATATATTAACCTATATTACAGGAAAATCTATAAGAACTCTATGGTCTCAATATAACATGGTAAATCTCTCAATATTGTACATACAAACTTACTTTTGTAGTATGGGTTAACATGTTTTTAAACTTCAATGTTAAGTTTTAAAATAGTGTTGTTATGTAAAAAAAATCAAATAGTCTTGTTGCTATCTCACTCGCAATCAGCCCATACCAATTACTACTGCTTGACAACAGATAGGACCATCTCGTCTAGACTTGAACCTGTCAGTTGCAATGCAAATAAAATACGAGAGTACCAAAAATTATTTTGATAAGATATTTTTGCATCGTCCGCGTTCTCGGAAACAAGTAGAAACACGTGTGGCAGTTAATAAACCCATCTCAAAAAAAATAATGTACAATAGTACATTATTTTTTTTGAGATGGGTTTGCTCTTGACTCTAGTCTAGGTCAGAGGTGACAGAGACAAAGTCGACGATGGAGAGAACTTACCCAGAAGAAGCCTGTTCACTCTCACTTTGAAGAGATTAGGGTTGTATGCGCTCGGAAAGACATACGCAGGTAGTGAGTTCCACTCTTTTGCAGAGCGCATTATAAAAGACATTTGAAACGCTTAGTGCGAATTGGTGGAATATCAACCAGGTAGGGATGGTAACTGGCAGTACGTCTAGATGTCCAATGGTAGAAGGGGGCCGGTGGAATCAGGTCGTGGAGTTCTTGGGCACACTCACCGAAGTACAATCTGTAGAAGACCGACAAGCAGGCAACCTTGCGGCGATGAGCCAAGCTGTGAAGCTTGGCATCCACCAGTTTTACGTCGCCAATGAGCCTCTTAGCTCTGCGTTCCACCGAGTCAAGCGCAGCTAGTTGGTACTTAGCTGATCCATTACAAAGATGGTTGCAATACTCCATTCAGGGTTGAACTTGCGCTTTGTAAAGGGTTAAAAGCTGTCCAGGCGTAAAGTATCGCTTCAACCTATTTAGGATGCTCAGTTGTTTCTTGGCCGCTGTTTGGTCTTTGTACTCGATGGTGGCGCCGAAGTTGAGACCAGATATCAACTCTATGCCAAGGAGCTCAAGCCGATCAGTTACAGGAACAGATGTACCCCGAAAAGTAGGAGTTTGGGCGAAACGACTCCTATTAGCGGTAAAAAAACACGCCTTTGTTTTGGTGGCGTTAAAAGAGACCAGATTATCATCACCCCACTGGGAGACTAGGCTTAAGGTCAAATCTGTCCGCTCTACCATGGCCTCTCTCAAAGAACAAACTTCGGCCCCGCTGGTTTTTGCGCTGGACAAGTATCTCTCTGAAACTGTACTGTCATCTGCGTACACAACAATACCAGGTCAAAGCAGGTCATTGATGTGCAGCAGGAAAAGAGTTGCAGAGAGAACAGACCCCTGAGGAACTCCGGCATCAATAGCCATAAGGTCAGAGGAGCAGCCGTCTACGACTACTCTGATCGAACGTTCCCTAAGGAAATCTGATATGCAGCTACAAAAATCAGCTGGGATACCATAACCAGGAAGCTTGCTGAGCAGAGCAGCGTGCCAGACCCTGTCAAAGGCCTTCGAGATGTCAAGCGATACAGCAAGTGCTTCGCCGTGTTTCTCGATGGCTTCACCACAACAGTGCGTGACATACACAAGAAGATCGCCAGTTGACCGTCCCCGGCGAAAGCCATATTGACGGTCACTGAGGAGACCATTGTCTTCAAGGTAGGTCAGCAACATATTGTTCAGTACCCTTTCCATAACCTTGCACAGAATGGAGGCAATGGCGATCGGACGGTAATGGGCAGGGTCTGCACGATCGCCCTTTTTGGGCACTGGTTGTACATTTGCAAGCTTCCAGGATTTCGGCACCGTTCTTTTATCAAGAGAGAGGTGAAACCAACGTGTCAACACAGGAGACAGTTCAGGCGCACACTGCCTCAACACTCGCTGGGATGCCGTCAGGCCCACTGGCCTTGTTCACGTCTAGACTACACAATACTCTTCGGACCTCTTTAATGTGAACTGCGATCTCCGGCATCGAGGTGTCGCAATGAAGTACAGTAGATGGTTGCTTGGAGCCAGCGACCAGACGTGAATTGCTTGCAAAGAGACATGCAAATAAATTTGCTTTCTCACTTGCAGAGTGAGCCAGCGACCCATCAGGTTTCACCATTGGAGGTAAAGTGGGACGACAGAAATTCGTTTCAGCCGCTTTGGACAAGGACCAGAACTGTTTACTACCCGAAGGGTAAGAAGTCAGCCTGGCCCCAATACGTCCGACATGGTCAAAACGTGCCCTACGTAAAACCCGCTTGCAGAACTTGGCGGCAGAATTGAAGGCCCTCTTATTCGCGTGAATCCTACGCGCTCGAACCTTGCGGTCGCGGGCCTTGACCCAGGCTTGGTAGGCAGACTCTTTTCGGGCCTCAGCGTGGGCGCATTCCGCATTATACCAAGGCCGGGATTTGTGACCCAGTGGGATGTCGGAGAACGGAATAAAATACTCCATCCCCTGCCGAATCACGTCCGCAACCACGTTAGCACAGCACGAGGGGTCACCCGAGAAAAAGCACACCTGCCGCCATGGATAAGGCGCAAAAAAGTGCCGCATCTCATCCCAGTCTGCTGACTCATATCGCCATACTCGCCTCGTGTCTCTAGGACTCTCATCAGGAGGAGAGCAGATCGATATGGATTTCACCAGACAGTGGTCAGACGTTCCCAGCGGGACTGAGACCGATACTGAATGACTGTCCGGATCAGATGCCAGCAGAAGGTCCAAGCAATTGGGTGTATGGCCGTCAACATCCGGTACCCGCGTTACCACATTCACCATCTGGGTTAGATCTAGCGTTATAGCAAACTTGCGCACCTCCAACACAGCATGGACAGTTTTCTGGTACGGGAACAACCACTCTTTATGATGTGCGTTAAAGTCCCCCAGAAAAATGAGCTTCGCTGTTGTGTACCGTTACTGGGCTACGTCAGTCGACTCCACGAGGAAATTAAAGAGCGCTGTTGTCTCCTGGTCACCGCTGTGCGATCGGTAGACGCCGATGTAGAGAGATTTCTCCACGCCAGTATCCACTAGTAGCCATATGGCAGAAAAACCCGATTTCTCAAAGCAACGGAGACGACGACAACAAATGTCATGACGAACGTACACACAGACCCCAGCTTGCTTCTTGAACTTGTGTTCAAGAGAGTAACCTGGATAGTTCAGGTACGCCACGTCCGACGGGGTTGTTATCGTCGTCTCCGTTAGGAAAAACAGGTGCGGCTTCTCGGTCTCAAGGTGGTGATGGACCGGATCGAGATTGGAGTGCAATCCCCTGATGTTAGTGAGGTGCACTTTTAGTGGGAGGAAGTGCAGCCGTTGTTTAACCCTATTTTTCTTTACTTTGGTCATAATTGTGTGGAGTTGTTGGGGAAAAAGTCGAATTGTCGAGGCGCCGTGTCCTCCCATCCAGTCGCCGGCTGGCACGGTGGAGCATACCTACCGGGATTTTTCGAGAGTTGGCGGGGCAGCCCTTGGCACGTGGCTGGAGTGCTACTTGGGCCCCCTACTGACTGCGGTCGGCCCACGGCTGGCACCGTGCTTCAGATCCCGCTACCCTTCAAAATGAGTTACCCGGCTAGCTGACTCAGAGACCAAGACCGGATCTAAACAGCGCAACTGACAATCTCCTTCTCCCCCAAAGGCACTGGCACTCCCACACACCGACGGAACACAGCAAGCGGCTTGGCGCCGGACTCCGGTGGGATGGTGGTGGCGAGCCAGGCGGCCCCTTGTGGAGCCTACCACCGCTAAGTGGGATCGTTCAGCCGTACCACAGGCAAGCCTGAGGTGCCGTTGCTCGGGGTGGACCACTAGGAGGTAGATCCCAAACCACCCCAAATTATTTATTTTAAGGTGAAAGCGCCAGGGTAGCCGCGAAATTCAAATTGTCTTATGTTTTTTGCTTTTTGCAAGTCAGTATTAGGTTTTATGTTGATTACAGTATGATTCGCGACCCTAATAAATATGTATTTACAGAATTATAATCAGTATTATAACTCTTAAGTTAGTACAATCCTCAAATGTCAAGATTTCATGAAATATTCGTCAATAGGATTACCTGGTCATAAAGAGGTATATTGATGACTTTAATGATTATAATTCTATAAATACATACTTGTCCTGGTCGCGAGCATACATTAATTAACATACAACCTAATGCTGACTTGCAAATTACAAAAAACCTAAGAAAATTTTAATTTCACGAGCAACACTAGCGCTTTCGCTCTTTTAAATCCTCAAGTTATTTTTAAGATTACACGTGTTCCTCTTATCTCGTCCTCACTAGCATTCATCTATCACTAACGTTATTTTTATAATTTCGTCTTTAAGGCGAACGCGCCAGGGTAGCCCGCGAAATTCAAATTTTATTACGGTTTTTGCAATTTGCAAGACAGTATTAGGGTTTTATGTTTATCAAAATATGATTCGCGACCGTAATATTACATATTCACAGAATTATAATCATTAACAGGGATTGACAGGCCAGTTGGCGTGGTTGGTTAAGATACTACCTGCCATGCCGCTGGTCGTGGGTTCGATTCCCATCCAGGACAAACATTTGTGTGCATGAACATGTCTGTTTGTCCTGAGTCTGGGTGTAATTATCTATATAAGTATGTATTTACAAAAAAAAAAAAAGTAGTATATGTAGTATATCAGTTATCTGGTTTCCATAGTACAAGCTCTGCTTAGTTTGGGATCAGATGACCGTGTGTGAACAATGTCCTAGGATATTATTATATCCTAGGATATTAACGTCACCAATACAACTGTTTAACCAGGTAATCCTATTGAATGACTATTTCATGAAATCATGACATTTGAGGATTATATATAAGCTTAAGGAGTCTTATTACTGATTCTAATGATTATAATTCTGTAAATACATAATTGTTACGGTCGCGAATACAACCTAATACTGACTTGCAAATTACAAAAAACGTAAGAAAATTTAAATTTCGAGGGCTACCCTGGCGCTTCCCCTTAAGCAGATTCTTTTTATGATTATACTATAATTGACTTCTCGTGTTTATCTTTTAAGCCAAGATAGCATCGCAATCGAGGAAAGATAAGCATCAGGCTGTTTATACACTATAAATTGTAGTCTTTGACGAATAATTTAATACTTTTATGATTTTGCCCCACTAGCTTCGCTGATAAGGTTGAATTTTATTAGCTCTAACACTTCGGGGGTATATAAAAGCTGATTGAAAGATAAAGTTTATAAAAAGGTCGTGTTATGGCTCCCGCAGACAGGCCCGACGAGACGGCGCGTGGCGCGACGCGTCTCTGATGGAACAATTTCTATGAAAACTTCATTGAATTTTTTGTACTGGAGTCGCGTCGCACCTTTATAATATAATTTATACCTGGCACAATATATTATATGTCTGGCTCCGATTGGTAGATATTTTTGTACGTAAGTAGTTTCAAACGAAAACCTACCTAGATTCATCACTATTTTGTTTTGTAAGATCGTTTTCAGCGATAAGACCGCCCATTGTCTCACCCGCAGACAGTCGCGACTCAACTCTGGTAGAATAATTTCTATGAAAACTTCATTTAAATAGTAACGTCACATTCCGAGGCACGGAGGGGTCTTGGTATGCAAAGATCCATCCAAGAACCAACCGCAAGCGCAAGCGTGGATGGGTGACCATAATCGTGATACGTTATTTCATGAAACGAAATGAAATGGAATTGCTTATTCTGTAAATAGGATATCGGAATCAATTTTACAAGTCATATAATGAGCTAGATGGAGTCGACATTTTCTATCTGAGTACCCCTGAAAATAGCGAAACAAAATATTCGGAATGGTCGAATGGAATGGTTTGATTCATGACTTCTCCACACTCACCAATATTCAATAAAAATAACAGGAAAGCGTTCGAAACTTAAAATTGAACATAAAGAAAAAATCTTTTCTTCTCGCACAGCTTGGAAGGCCAAGGACAAAAGTAATATCGATAATTTGGTTTACCAATCAAAACATAATTAGAACCAACTCAAGTTTGTGGTCAAGAAATATGAAATTTCTGTGGGATGATACAGCTTTTAAAATATGTCTCAACTAAGTGATTTGATGAAATCTTTATATCGGACAGAGTTTCAAAAACTGATGCTATAACTGATTTATACCAGAACGATATGCTAACCGATCTTCCAGAAAAAGTTTTGCTAACTACTGGGCTACATTGGCAGATGACTGGCATTGACAGGGACAGTTTAGGCTATTACGATTACACCACCGCACCCATTGGCTTCAAAGGAGTATAAGTTTAAGTAATTGTTTACCACGAAAAAGATAAACATAGTTTCATAGGCTTTCATACAGATACAACTATGCTGTCATGTCAGTTATTGCAGATGCAACGCACAGTTGTTGTAAACTTGTTTTTTGTATGTCATAAAAGTAGTAATTTTCGACTCTGCAATTCGGCTTTTTGTTATTGTTTTGATTGTAAGATTGTTTGGATTGTTGTCATGTCATTTGCCAGTGGCACAACCAGAGACTACATAGAGCGCATCACAGAGGAAATGTAGTTTGTCTTTGGTCCCTGGCTGGCCCTGATATTAAGCAATGGACAATTATGTATAGACTGCTTGAATACGAGTCTTTTTGCTTTAGCTATTATTGTAAGGTCTTTTGAATGTCATGTGTGTAATTACTTCTTAAGGTCTGTTTGTTTTTGTAATGTGCGTTTGGTTTGTGCAGAATAAACATTTTTTCTTCCTTTATTTCATCGTTTTTCATGCAACGATGACCAAAATAATTTTATCTACTCTCATCGTAAAATTCTAATTATAAACTTCAAAACAAGTTTATCAAATCAAATCAAATTATATTACTATATCAAATTATTATATTTTGGGACAACGAGATCCAAAACGTTAGTTTATATTGACATCTTTAAAAACACAATACCGAAATTTAAAAATAGAATCATTAAAACACTTTTTCTTTAACAAAATACATAATGCTATAAAACATTTTTTTTTTACCAATTCGATACAGGGCAAATCCAAGTTAATATCACCAAGGTGCTTACATTAATTATTTTTTTCTAATGGAACGCATATGCGGGGCGTGCCATTTTTATAGCAAATGAAAAAGTTTTGATTCCAATAAAAACTATTTCTTACTCTTATCACTTTGATCTTTTATTTAGTAGATGTGAGTAGGTAGTGTATGAAACAGCACACAATACCTCTCATTATGCAACAGATTCATAAACTACTATTTCAATCTATATCATTAAATGATTCAGGCTTTAGCAGTTTAATTCATGCGTTTATTAGTATAAGTTTATTTTCATACATACTTTGTGTACTTACTTACCCAATTAAAATTCTTAAATAATAGGTCTGTTCAAAAAGTTGTATACACAAATTACACGGATAAGGAACCATTTTATTGTCAACAACTTTTGTTTCATAACATTGTATCTACCAAACAGTATAAAGCAATGTACACAGTGATAATTCCAGAACAAGGTAAAAACAAGACTGCCAACGTCATATGACTTATATCGAATGAGTAGTCTTTGTTTTTTTTTGCCCTCTTCATTTCAGGCATGACCTCACTGACCTGTCATTTTTTTTATTTGAAATACAAATAGGTAAATCATGAATGTTCATAACGAATGTTGCTTAAGCTTTTTAAGGTGGTCACACACCGGGTATTCGCGTGTAGTCAAAATTCCATGTTTTGATTTTAAGTATTGCGTTACAATATTACGCCAGCTCGATAGCTCGCTGCACTGACTAATGCTCGGTTCCTATAAACAAAAACGAATCGTTTTGCTTACCAATGGTAGCATGTCATATTGACTAACAATAATAAAGACCTACCGTTGCAGGAATTTAGAAAACAGCTAATAAATAGATTCTTTTTTTATTATTCTGTAAGATAATTCTTAGCCAACAAGTTATTTTTTAACTGAAAATTTGTTTTTGTAATTGGTTTAAATGTACTAAAGTTGCATGCTATTTATTAGTTAGAATGTACATATTATATTCCTCACAACTACAACAACTGATTTCAGTATGTAGGTACATTTTTTTCATTCTGCCTAGCCTTTTCCCAACTATGTTTGGGTCGGCTTCCAGTCTAACCGGATGCACCTGAATACCAGTATTTTACATGGAGCGACTGCCTATCTGACCTCTACAACCCAGTTATTGGGTAATACGATACCCCTTGAAAAGACTGATTGTCAGACTTTCGGGCTTCTGACGACCCGTAACGACTGTCACGATCCACGAATGACAGCCGGGACCAACGGCTTAACGTGCTTTCCGAGGCACGGAGGAGTCTTGGTATGTAAAGATGGTCACCCATCTAAGGACCAACCCCGGCAAGCGTTGCTTAACCTGATGGATCGACCCGTGCGGCTGTTATTACTTAGCCACAAGCTCTATGTAGGTACAGTCGCGACCAAAAGTCGATAAGCAAACTCACAAAGCTATAGCTTGGCGTTTAGTTTGACTTAAGACCTTCTATTTCCAAGAATATAAACATGCATAATTATTGTCATCAACAACTGATTGTAAATTTCAAAGTTATAACATGTGTAAAGATGACCTAGCGGTTAAGCGCGTGCAGATAGATGCATGAATCAGTGAGCCGTGAGTTCAAATCTCACGCAGTACTTGACTTTTTGTAAGTTTTTACTTGATTGGAAGTAATGGGACAGAAATATAATATTCTTTATCTTGTTCGCTTGGTCACTCATTTTGTAAAGTTAGAAAGGTAGATCATAGAAAACTAAATAAATAATTTCGATTTCTGTGAGGTAGACATGAGTTTTAGGAATATTTAACTTGATCGGAATGAACGTTGTCGGTTGGTTGTAGTTGTTGGTTAGTGACGTGTGGTTTAATAGATAGCGGTTAGCGGTTATTCTCAAAATGCAGGCAAATATTAATATTGAGACGAGGGCGACTATTATTGCGCTGCATAAAAGTGGTCTTAATAGAACACAAATATCTAATGAAACTGGACTGAATGTGAGTATTGAATTGTATCTTTTATTTGAAATTTATAACTAAGATTATTTGGTGACATATGGATTAATTCTTTTTATTGTTTTTTAAATCCATCATGAGGTCTATAAAATAAATAATTTGTGTTTATTATTGGATTTTTAAATGCAGAGTATTTTGTATTTTATTATATTAATTATATATATATATATATATATAGTATAGCATGTCTATAGTATATAAAAGTTGAGTCTCTTTAGTATTTTGTTATATATTGTATTTTTTTGTTTTAGAGGAATACTGTAAGTCTCTGGATCAAAAGATTTGAGGAAGAGGGTAGCCTTGCTAGTCGACAGCGAAGTGGAAGGCCGTCGCTTATTAGCGAGGCGCAGCGACGTCATATGGTGGGCGAGTATGAATCAAATGGTTTCAAACCAACGAGACACTTTGCGGAATTATTCGATACCTCATTGCAAACTGTTCGCCGTGCTCTCCACGCTGAAGGCTTGCATCATAGAAGACCAGCTAAAAAGCCCTTCTTGACAGAAAGACATAAACAAGAACGATTACGTTTCGCACGGGATTATTTAGATTTTGACTGGAATACTACCATATTTTCAGATGAAAAGACATTTAAGTCTAGTCAAAAGGGTAGGCTTCATTTATGGCGCAAGGATAACACTCGCTGGTGTGATAAAAACGTAATTCCTAATACAGACTCAGGTCGAATTACGATTAATATGTGGGGATGGATGAGTGCAGCAGGGCCAGGAGAACTGGCTTTTATTCCTCCACGCGCCAACAGTTCTACTTATGTAGAAGTATTAGACGATGTCATGTTACCTACTGTGCGCAACATTTACCCAGCTGATGAGTTGACACATATAACATTTGTGCAGGACAATTGTCCTATTCACCGGGCGAGCAGTGTGCGTGAGTGGTTTCAAAATCACCCGGAGATAATTGTTGTTCCATGGCCAGCGCGATCACCCGATCTCAACCCCATAGAAAATCTATGGGGTTTGATGGTCCAAAGGTGGGAGTCACGGGATGAAAGGTGTATAGAACAATTAAAAATCCATTGCATGGAGGTATGGGAAAATTTAAGAGGAACCGAAATATGTGGTAATATTGTAGGGTCCATGCGCAAACGTCTACTTGACTGTATTGAAAATAATGGGGGTTATACAAAATATTAATACCTGGATGTTTTTTTTTTTTTTTAATTAGACGGTGTAGCTGAATATTTAGTAATATTGACATATCCGTAATTATTTAATGATCTTAAATTGAGGTTTAGTTTCAATCTTCTTTTCGTCAAGAAAATGAACACTTAAGCTATAACCTCGATACATTCATAGTGACGTTACATTAAAAAAACATGTTCATAACGTCTAAATCATAGACTAGTTTTGAATAAACTCTGCTGACCCAGATACCCATATCTTTGTATTGACAATTATATATGTGTTATTAGAATATCCTTTCTTTGTTATGTTATTATGAATTGACTAAGTGGGTATACAACAAAAAATCCTATGAACGGTTACAAAAAAACTTCTTTTATCTAGTAGGAATCGAATGTAACGTCACAATTCTCTTAAGTTTGTTAATTTTATAAATAAGTAAATAAAACGAATAAACATTTTTGTTACCATTCAGCACGACTTTTTTATTTCAACCTTCCAACACCGAAAAGATAAATTAAAAATCACATAAATAGTTAAATAATAATACAATAACTAATATTTAACTTCTTATAAAAATAAATAATAAATGAACATTTAAAACATCTAACAAGTTTTTGCTTAAAATAGTACAAATATATTATTATGGTTCCATAGAAACAAAAAACAGTCCCACATTGTGATTAAGATTCGAACTCAGACTTCATTGATCGTGAAACCATTGCTTAGCCCAAACAGCTACCAGCACATGTTATGTTTATGCGAATTTTAGCAATGCAATGGTAAGAACAGGTCGCCACTATGACGCGTATTCTAAACGCAACAGAAATATAATGTTATTTCGCGTAGTACGACGACATGCGACAATTCATTAGTGTGTGTTATCTGCGGAATGTTGAGTGAGACATCGCTCACACAGGCACACGCACAGTTCATAGCAATGTAATCCTTAGCACGCTTATGGACTTTTGAGCGTTTACTGTACATACAAGAAACATATCTATTCTATTCTATTCTATTTAAAAAATAGATAACACTCCACCGCAAATCATGTTTTCTACTTCATTAAATCTCCATTATCTTAATAATCTCCTAGTTTACACATTCTTATAATCTAGATACTGTTTACACGAGGCATATTGCATACTTATTGAAAAAAAATTTCAAATGAAATTTTAAACTTTCACTATTCACTCAGTCTTTGCCTCAGTTCAACATGTTTTCTTTTTCTACGTAGTTCCTTCACTACAGGAGATAGCGACCACAAATGACGCATCTGCAAGCTATGTGGCCTTCCGAAGTGTGGACCGCTTGCTTCATGGTGCTTCCGAGGCCTCAGACAACCTTGTTATGGATAAATTTCTGTAGAATCCCAAGTATCATCATTCATTACGCAGCTAAGTATACTCTAATGAGAAACTATAAGCAAAGAGGTCACCGCTTAAGCCAGAAATGGGTTAGCCGAGTAATATAATCTGCTGACAAGTTATTGTTCAACAATGAAACAATAAGAAAATAACATTAAAAATATTAGTTTCCAATGACATACCGTAATAACTTCACCTTGACATTTGACAAGTTTGAAGTTTGACATTAGAATAATAATATTGCAAGTAGGCAAATTACGAAGACCTTAGATATTGAACCAGTTATTTTAATTCTATAGAATGGTTATTGCTACTTATGAATTTCCATGAAAAATAATGTTTTCGAGATAAGGTTTACATATTCACTACAATATTCAAGACAAATAATTATTTTATTTAAATAATTTCTCCAATTTTCCCCGTTATTCAAGGAGATTTTATAGTGGCCAATAATTGTCTTTTAAAAACTCAACTATGACCATTTGCCCGTCTGGGGACTGCATTAGGACTTAGCGACTGAATTTTGTCATATGGCTATCACTATCGTGTCGCTATTTATGTCGAGACTGCAGCCCCTGGACGCACTCACTGTTGAAATACTCGAATCTGAACGTTTACATTACACGCAAATGCTCCCGGTGAGTGACTACCTTAAGATGTGATCGTTGTCATGATTTCAATATTGACATACCTATTGGTATTTGCGTGTAATACAGTTTAGATTTAAGTATTTCAATAATGAAAGACGCGTTTGAGTAAACGGCAATTGTTATGACATCGCATTTTCAACTATATACTTATTTGTAACACCTCTAGAAGTTGAACTTTTGAATTGAATGAACTTTTAGATTTTTAACTCGTTATTGAATGACTTATGTAGATTACCTTGTTTTAATTTGTATTGGGTTGGGGAAAAAGTCTTTTCGCATTATAGTATGTATGAACTTGTAATAAAATCTCTTTGGCTATACTATTTGTATCTGGCTGATTTTGGTATCATTGAAAGTTTAAATTTTAAAGAACATAATTCCAAATTCAAATTAGGAAAATGTGTGATTTTCATTTGTTTTTCGTATCGTCAAGATGAGTGAATCTAATGAAGAAATTCGATACATTTTAAAATTTTACTACAAAAAAGATAAAAATGCAACGCAAGCCGCGAAAAAAATTTGCGATGTTTATGGACCTAGTGTAGTGTCTGTGAGAGTAGCACAAATTTGGTTTAAGCGTTTTCAATCCGGAAATTTTGATGTCAAAGATGCACGTCGCTCTGGTCACCCTATTACGGATAAAATGGATGCCATTTTTGAAAAAGTGGAGCAATTCGGCATATCAGTAGTTACGACGTAGCTGAAGAACTGGAAATTGACCACAAAACAATTTTGGCGCATTTGAAAAAAACTGGGTACACAAAAAAGCTCGACATTTGGGTACCTCACGAGCTCACTGAAAGAAACCTAATGAACCGTGTACTCATGCGTGATTCTTTATTACGACGTAATGAATCCGAACCATTTTTGAAAAAGCTGATAACTGGTGATGAAAAGTGGATCACGTATGACAAGAACGTGCGAAAAAGGTAGTGGTCAAAGGCCGGTCAGGCTTCACAGACTGTGGCGAAACCCGGGTTACCTCGCAACAAGGTGATGCTGTGTGTGTGGTGGGATTGGAAGGGCATTATTCATTATGAGCTGTTACCATCAGGCAGGACCATCGATTCTGAACTCTACTGCGAACAACTGATGAGATTAAAGCAAGAAGTTGAGAGAAAGCCGCCGGAATTAATCAACAGAAGGGGTGTGGTTTTTCATCATGATAACGCTAGACCTCACACATCTTTAGCCACTCATCAAAAATTAAGTGAGTTTGGCTGGGAGGTGTTAATGCATCCGCCGTATAGTCCTGACCTTGCACCTTCAGATTTCCATCTGTTTCGGTCTCTTCAGAATTCTTTAGGCAGTGTTAGGTTAACATCACGAGAGGACTGCCAAAACCACTTGTCGCGGTATTTTGACCAGAAGTCCCAAAATTTCTATAGCAATGGGATCATGTCCCTACCTACAAGATGGCAAAAAGTTATCGAACAAAAGGGTACCTACATACTTTAGTTAAATGTAAATAAACTATATTAAAAAATTGTTTTGAATTTTCTTAAAAAATGCGAAGAAACTTTTTCCCCAACCTATTATAATATGATAATATGTTTTGAGACCAAAGTTTTACTTTGTTTTGGTAAAATAAATTGTATAATATTTTGCACCTGGACGGTGGATACAATGTTATGGCACAATTGTTGTAGACAATAAAATGGTTCCTCGTCCGTGTAATCCGTGTTTGTAAACATCTTTTTGCGGCTGACTGTACGTAGGTACAAACAAAACAAATCAAAAGTCAAATAACCAGACCTCGTTATCGTCGGGGCAAAACAAAGAATACGTGACCCATACAGCTATTTTCAAGTTTAGTGCCTATCAAATTATACACTCCCAGAGGCGTGCTTTATGAACATAAGAAATAAAAACTTTCACATTTTTGACATAGAAACATGTGACAGTTGCCTGTTGTGAATTGGAACACTACGAAATGTCATATGTACACTATCAATTATGGTCAGAAGACCACAAAAGGATTCCTACGGTGGCGACAGTTCATTGGAAGACATGTGCGACTAGTTATTATAAGTAGGTACACTTATGTACTTATTAATAAAACAACATGGGAATTGGTTCATTGGTTCATTATTTTCATTATTTCAAATTACAAATTCAAAGGACATTGAAAAAAATGGCCTATGAACTATACTTACTAGTTCTTTTAATAATATACATTACAAATATTTGAATAGAACGGACACTTTTTAATTTCGAAAACATTTTAAAAAGTATTCACTTCCGTCATAATCCTCGGTTTTATTACTTTTTGGTTCAATTTGAGGTTTTTAATAGGCAAAGGTATTATAGATCATACAGCCAAGTCTTTGTAACAGCACTCTTAATAAGAGTTTGACATATTTGGGAAAAGGCTAGGCAGATGATGATGATGTGATCAAATCACCTAGGTCAGTGTTCACTGTCCTAGGCGATATGACGTTGATTGGCTCTCTGTAGGTCAAAACCTAACTCGGCCACAGATTAATACAGATGGGACACGCAAATTCGATACGACACAATAAAGTGCAATTCAGGTCGCACAACGCTTATTACGTACAGTTATATTCACCTACAAGTTGGCTCTAATTCAATCGCGTAACTTTTATACCTTCTGACTCGCTAGGGTTGTCTTCTTTTACGATGCGGCGTGTGAGTGAGTATCGAACTGACCGTGCGAGCCGGCCGGTGCGCGGCAACCCGCACTGGATTGGCTCGACAAGTCGAGCCCGCCGCGTACTTGTAGAATCATACCTAAACTGCGGAGTGTCCCAGCTGTTTTAATCTGTGCCTTGGGGCATTTGGTATTTAAAACATACATATTGTAGTGTTGGGGAAAAAAATCACAGCATCACTTTAAAATACGAGGGCGGGTCAATAAGTCCGTGACTTTTGGAATAAAACACAGATTTTTTGATAAATAAATCATTTTATTTTTCAACGTAGTCTCCCTTGAGCTCTATACACTTTGTCCAACGCTTCTCTAATTTTTTTTTCCTGCCAAAAAATATGATTTGTCGAGGTCCTCAAAATAGGCCTTTGTTTGCGAGATGACTTCATCATTGGAGTCAAATCTTTTTCCACCAAGCCATTTCTTCAGGTTTGGGAACAAGAAGTAGTCACTCGGAGCCAAATCTGGAAATAGGGCGGATGAGGGAGCTATTCATAGCCCAATTCATGGATTTTTGCCATGGCAACTGCACATGTGTGCACCGTTGCATTGTCTTGGTGGAAAAGAACTTTTTTCTTGGCCAAATGAGGTCGGTTTTTTTTCAAATCGTCATTGAATCGGTCCAATAAGTTGGCATAATATTCCCCATTGATTGTTCTTCCCTTTTGAAGGTAGTCAATGTGGATTATCCCGCGTGCATCCCAAAAAACAGTCGCCATAACTTTATTGGCTGACAAACCCACCATGGCCTTCTTTGGCGCCGATTCACCCTTAGAAACCCACTGTTTTGACTGTTGTTTGGTCTCTGGTGTATTGTGATGGATCCATGTTTCGTCCACGGTTACAAAACGGCGCAAAAACTCCTCCATATTGCGATTAAACAACGCCAAACCTTCCTGTGAAGTTGTAACACGATTGCGTTTGTGGTCGACTGTGTGCAAACGCGGCACCCATCTTGCGGAAAGCTTTCTCATGCCCAAATGATCATTCAAAATTGAAAGCACTGAGCCATGCGAGATCCCTATGGCTTCCACAATCTCTTGCACTTTCAATCTTCGGTCGGCCAACACCATATCGTGAATTTTTTCGATTGTTTCGGGTGAAGAGACCTCAACTGGGCGTCCATGACGTTCGGCATCTTCAGTGCTTGTACGGCCACAACGAAATTCAGTAAACCACTTTTTTACCATTGAAATCGATGGTGCAGAGTCCCCATAGTATTTATCAAGCTTAGCCTTGGTCTCGGTAATCGTTTTTTTTCGCAAAAAATAATGTTTAATAAGCACACGAAATTCACTTTTTTCCATTTTTTCCTCAAATTACCGAGTAGTCTGATAAAGATAGCTGTCAAACACAAACTAACTGACGCAGCAAGTTCAAACTTTGACAGGAGTCAACTGACAGATGTCTGTTGACAGGAGTAGTGTTGCTTTTTCAGTAAAGTGGTCAGAAATTCAAAAAGTCACGGACTTATTGACCCGCCCTCGTATACATAAAATTTTCAGTAAAATAAAAATAAATATAACACGGATATATAAAAAAGGCATAGAATATAAAAAGAACATCAAAAAATATTGGATTCCTCTTTTATGAAAAGATAAGCGAACAACAGACAATTTGGATATTACAGTGGCCGGATAAGATTATGCTTAAATACATAAAACACGGACTCTATCATAAATCTAAACGACCTATGCCTATCAAATTCGAATTCTTTAGTATGGCCGTTTAAACTAAAAAAAAAAACTTTTTAGCAAAAAATAAAACCCACTTCCAAAACACTACAAAGTGAAATATAACTTTTAATTTCGGTAGTCGGTGTCTTTGGTTTTATATTTTCGTTTTTTGCCACCGACTTTCAAAATTAAAGTTATTTTTCACTTTTTAGTCGTGAAACCTACCCCACACAAATTCGAATACCACTACCTGCCTACCTGTAAATAACGTGATAGGGATATAAAGGGTTGGGAGTTATTAAAACATCTTCCACATAAACTAAGTGGGAAAAATACGCATTATTGAAGCTAACTCAAAAATTACCCAAGTAAAGCTAATAAAATTTATATGGGACAACCTAGAAATTAAACCCTTTCAAACAAAAAAAGAATTTTCCAAATCGGTCCATCCGTCTTTGAGTATGTATGAGATATGCAACGTTATCCAACAAATACGCGACTCAGTTGGTGGAATATGGCCCGCTGCTGAAATACCTGCGGCAGAGCCCGAGTAGATGGTAGGACGCTGACATCCCGTGCCGGAAAGCCAGAATACTGGCTTTGACATCTTCCTACACAAAAAAAAAAAGTATATATAAAATAGATTGTAGCATAATGAATTCAAAAGCTAGATATTAATTATCTGTGTAATATTTTTATATTTAATCTATGACATTACTACTTTCACCTCCCTATAGTACTTGCTAGATACTCAGTTCAACACTAATGTTCTTTTCCTGAATAATGAAACTTTGAAATACTCTCCTGTAAAGTTCCAAACATGTCGCTTAATACAAATAGCCCGTGAACCCTCGATATGTTTCAAGAGGAGAAATCCGGGGAAAAAGACAGAGAAAGTTATCCGTCAGCCAGCACGAACAGATTTAAAACTCCGATTTAAAAATTCATAAAAAAGTTGGGAAAAAACCAAGAAGGTTTGAATATGTGCTCCAGTTAAAGAGTATTTAATGTAAAACAAATATTTGAACGGATTTTGTTGAATGCATAATTCTACAATATACATACATACATATCTTCTTGAGAATCATAGTCTAGCCATACAATTTAAACGGTTTTGTCTCGCTAAACATTCAAAAGGTGAACTGACTTACGTCATAGCCAATCCAATAGACAAATAAATATTTTTATCTCCAGTTCCGTTAACCACGACTAATGTTTTTGTTTTCAATAAAATACTAGCGTGAATGCATATTAATCAAATAGTTTTATCAGCATTAAGATCACTATTCCATCTTTGGAATCTAAGGGCGAGTACACATACCACGACCACACCACATCACATCACAGCGACAAAATGTGGGCAAGCAGTGGTTACGTGTGAATAATGTCGCTGCAGCTTCTTGCAGTTGCGTTTTGGTATTTAACTATAAAATCATATTAAATGATCGACGCAAAGTTATGTTTGCGATGTGGCTAGCCGCTAGCGCGCGGTTGCGTTGTGGCTGCGATGTGACCGATATGGTCGGTAATGTGGTCCGTGTGAACAAACTACAGGGTGCTCGGAAATTCAACCTATTCCTTGAAAGGGGTTATACTAGAGGTAATTTCCAAAAAATTAAGCCCCCTAACAAGGTCCGAAAATTAATGGTTTCCGAGTTACGGAGGTTTTTTTTAGATTATTGTTCAAATTTTCAGAATTTAAAAATAACTACTTCTTTCTCGGCACGTATTTGTTATTTATCTGACTGATATGCATGCTCCAAATTCCCATAATTTCAGAAATAAAAGGAAATATAGTAATAAGTGGAAAGAAAACCTTCTTTATTTTGTATTTTTTTTTTAATTTAGACGTGTTTTACTTGAAAAAAATGGTAAATAAATGATAAATGATTTTTATTTCTGTAAGTAGGTTTGTACAAACACTTTTACAAGTCAATTTTTTTTTTAAACTATATGACGTCGGCGTTTCCTATCTGACTACTCTGAGAAGAAAGGCCGAAACAAACTCAGAGGTCACAGTCTCTTATAAAATCCAGACATAATCGAGGTAGGGATTAACTTGTTGGAAACGACCTCTAGTATAATCCCTTTCAAGGAACTTTTTCATAAAATTGGCGCCCGTCAACGTGTTGTCGTTGTGGTGTGGCTGTGGTACGTGGGATCAGGCCCTTAGAGTACTGCGGCCTCAGGGCCTGTCATAGGGAATTCTTTAATCTTTTGTTTTCGATTCCGGTATCATTTGGATACACGCAATCTATTATTATGTCATTAAACGTTAATTTGTTGGTTATATGTTGTTACAAAAAGTTGTGAAACAAATCTTGCACCGAGTACATAATCTAATAGTTTAAAAAAATCATACATAATAAAATAGTAACGAAATGTTAGCTGTACTTACATTTTTTTACAGTATTTATTTCATTATAATCTATTTATTTCATTACATGGTTATAAATAATTAAGTTAAAAATATAATAACCGAACTTCACTGAAACTATAAAAAAACTAAAATATGGCGTCGAAAAATTCCTCCTCATCGCTGTCGACTGGTAAAGTACCCAGGAGACAATGCGTAGCCTCTGGCCAAGGTAAAAGCCAGCCCTTGGGTCAAGGGAAGTGTCAGTCAGCCGTTTGGAGATTTCGTTGAATAAACCATGAGCACTTGGACCCCACGGCCCGAGGGTTTCAACCCCAAACGGCTCGAAAATATAATTACCGATAAGGTTATTATACTTCCGCCGCTTGAGGTGTTCCGCAGCCGCAACAGCAGCGCCAGCACAGCTCGCTGTGCCAGGAAGATGGGATGGCGCAAGAGTATCGACACACGTTGCGTCCCACACTAAAGGTCTGCCCACCTTCCACAGAAATAAAGACGATGCAAGACGGCTTGGCACGTGACGATGGAAATAGACCGGACGGCATGCGTCCGGTCTCTTGCCATCGTCGCGTGCCAAGCCATTGGGTTCTAATACAGCTGGAACGCCGACGGTGACAAGGGCTCGTCGCCGCGTGCCGCGCTAAGCAACCCGCACTTCGGCTGCAAGACAGGCCGTGGTGTCCGAGGCTGTTGATAACTTCGCCACAGTAATAGCGATGAGGACAACGTGAACAAAGAACGTAGAACAAAGTGCCTATGTTCGACGATGGTAGAGCATGGAGCCACAGACCCGATTCCCACTTACCCAAAGTCAGCAGGCGCGCACGCTCCGCAGTAGTAGCAGACATTAAATATATTTGAAAACAAAGTCATTGCTACGAGGTGTGAGAACGAGTCGAATGCTGAAAATATAGTTTTTAGTAACCTGAAATCGCAAAAAAAAACAGATTTTTCCTACATTTTGACGAGTTATGCGAACATAAATGTAGGGAACAGCTGATTATTTTCGCGATGTCATGTTTGGTCTAATAATAAAAGATGTTCATAATGATGAGTACCTATTAAGAGGTTGTGCGTTATTTAAGTTACCTGCACATTATATAGAAAAAAAAAATGCGTCAGGAGGTCGTCATCGTTACTTTATTTCATGAAAATGGAACAGAAAGCCCGGACTCAGTATTCATAGAAATACCTCCAGGTGATTACAGTTGCGAGACAAATTGAAACAGAAATTAGAACATTTAAATAGTCATACGGGCTCGCCATGAGTGTCACCTTTAAATAACTAGGTACATATAAAATATACAACTAGTAATTATAACGTAGCGGCAAAATAATAATGGTAGCATTTGCATTGTCTATCAATCATAATGATACCTGTAGTGAGTTGGAGGAAAGGGCTTGCTTTAAATATACTGGATGATATTTTTTACCGTCTTGTAAAAAATAGGGTAAAATAGGTGAACAGAATAGAAGCCTATGGCATACCTAGTTTTTTTTTTGTTTTTTCAATAGCTTAGAAATCGCTCTATCAATAAACACTACACATTTGAAGTATACTAGAACAATAAAAACAGAAATTTTGAAAAACTTTATATTATTATTAGATACTATTTTTTTATTTAAAAAAAATATACCCTATTTATTTCAAGACGGTAAAAAAGTCATCAAGTATATTTCTCCAATGAGAGAACAGGTAATATAGGATAAAAAGGTTTCCTTTGAATAAAATGCAGACTCAATTATTCGAATGAACCCAAAGATTTTCACAAGCCCCTGTTGCCTCATGTTTCATGGTGCAACAGAGACCATTGCATATCAAGGAGTAGACCGGTGGCGCGATAATGGTAGGGAAGACGTGCCCTTAGGCAATGGAAGGATTATAGAGCCGTACTGAATATGCATCCTATAGTAAGCAATGATAAAAAAGGTTCCTTTGATTAAACATAGTCACAATAACGTCTATTTTATTAAGTGACTAGCTGAACCGACAGACGTTGTACTGCCCTTTCAATAATTCTTCCAAAAATCCCTAGGTAGAAATATACGTATAGTTTTTCTCAAATTTGAAAAATTTTCGGTAAACTTTTTAAATTTTTCTTTCCATAAAAACCTAGTTCGAATTATTGCGAACATTTTAAAAAGCAAATCAGCCCGGCTGTTACCGACGAACAGCATTTCAGTTTTATTTATATAGGTAGACCATCATCTGCGTAGCCTTTTCCCAACTATGTTGGGGTCGGCTTCCAGCCTAACTAGATGCAGCTAAATACCAGTATTTTACATGGAGCGACTGCCTACCTGACCTCCACAACCCAGTTACTGGGCAATACGATATCCCTATGCTATAATAGTCTTACTAGTTGTCAGACTTTCAGGCTTTTGACTACCCGTAACAATTGTCAAAGATCCACGTATGACAGCCGGGCGAGATCAATGGCTTAACGTGCTTTCCGAGGCACGAAGGGGTTTTGGTGTGTATATATGGTCACCCCTCCATGCACCAACTGTCAAGCTGCAGGGGGTGGCAAGCGTAGCTTAACCTAATCGATCAGCTGTACATCATCATACATCGGACTAAATTATAGGATGATAATTACCTTACAACAGCATCCCAGATACTCTGACTGCTAGTCATAGCACATAAGATCGTCAACGTTAGTAGTTTTTTTCAGTACAGTCAGGGAAGTTAATTGTTTATCAAGTTGACACACTACACAAATTTGCGTGCAATTTCAAACGACTGTCAGAGAATGACTGTTGTGTTTTGAATATGTAGGTTGGTAGTAATTTCGCAAAACAATTAAATTCTCTTACTGTATCATTATAATGTAGGTATTTGTGATAAGTTACAGGGAGCCTTTCACTTAACACAACGACGCGACTCTGGTGGAACAATTTCTATGAAAACTTCATGGAAATTGTTCTACCGGAGTCACATCGCACCGTCGCCTCGCGTCTGTTTGTGGGAGCCTTAAACCGTGAAAGAAGGCCAATGCACCCTGCGTAGTGCGTATGATTTGAATTTTGACATTATTCTTTTTTTTTCAAAAAAAAAAAAAAGTAGTTAAGTATGCTATGGCTTCTACTCCGTTCACCTGTTATACCCTATTTTTTTCAAGGCGGTAAAAAGTCACCAGTATAACTTAGAATAAAAGTTAAATAAGTACACTACAGAAATAGGTTACCTTAGATGTAAGAGAGAAATTAAATAAATTATAAAAAGTTTTGATATTTACACTTCCTGGTTTAGTACTAAACTGTTCAATAAAACTTTACCGCAAAAAAATACTTAGTTCCTATTTCCGGTGCTTCTTCTTGCATTGTACTGCGATGGGGGTCTCAATTATTTACCTGTAACAAAGAAAAATAATTATTAGTATTGTTAGTACTAAAATTGTTAAGACTCGTCTGAGTAGTAGTAATGTCGAAGCCAAGCCCAAAAAGCTGGCAGCATTGCCACATCAGATGGCAATGCTGATTCTTTAGGCTAAAAATAGGCCAGCCCCCTGGTCCCGTGATGAGTCGACCACCCACTTGGCGACGTCCCGAAATACACGATGAGCGCTTGAACCCTAGTGTTTCAACCCTAAACGGCTCAAACAACTGAATATTTTAAAAATAAACCGTTTTTTTTAAGTAATGAAATGAAATTCTCAAAAATTAAAGCCGTCTTGTCTTTGTACGTTTGAATTTGCACCAAACACCATATTTCCAGCCAGTGAGGGATAATCTAAATTATTCTAACTAATAATGTATCTATCTGAATTTGTTAAGTAATTGAGAGCATTTCGGTAGGTTTTGTCTGATGCTTGACAGTGTTGACTTGTTCAGTGTTATCAAAGGTTACTAAAAGATTATAGGAAGCAATATAGATACTTTACTAACCTAACCTTTTCGCAACTATAGTTCGTTCTCGTTAAGAATGCAGTGAGTCATCAGTGCAACTGCAAGATAAAGGTGTATTCACAGTGGTGTTAAATTCAAACAAATTATATTTTAAAAGATTAAGTTTAATGAATTTATAAAAATACACTTTTTTTCCCCACTGTGAATTATCGAACCACTTTTATTTTTACGAATTGGAGATGTATTCATTTTTTAAAATTTAAATCAGTTAACACAAATGACAGGACACAACCGTTGCGTTCGAAGCAATGCCTTCAACTGTCATTGTGAACTTGACTTTGTAATTAGAAAAGATTTGATTGGTTAGGGGGCGGGGCTATGCCGACGGACAATGAAGACTCACTGCATTCTTAGCGCGAATGTACTATATATTGGGGTACGCTTCCATTCTAACCGGTTGCAACTGTATGGTTAATTTCTATACCTACTGCAATCACCAATCCATCTAGTAAGCCGGAAAATTCACATTCGCCAATTCTAAAATGGTATCCATTACCCTCTCGTACACTTTATAGACACAAAAATGAAGAAACAATTAACAAAGCGTTTATAAATGTCAAGTTTTTATGAATTAACATTTACGAAAACATTTCCGAAGTCCAGCCTTGCTCATTTAACTTTCATTTTATAATAAAAATGAATCAAAGAAAAATTCAATTAATAAATTGTTAACAAAACAATTGTTTCACAAAAATTACAGATCTCGGACCAGCTTTTGTTGTGAAACACAAAGAGAAGCGGAACTTTTGTTTTGTGAAACCGCAAAAAAATTAAATCATCATTAGGTACGTTCAAAGGCTAGGTGATACGAACTCGAATTTACTTTTTTTCAGGACAAATAGATACAGAGTTAAGTGTATTGTAGTTCTTAATAGTCTAATTATATTTTTTTTATTTTAATTTATTTATGATGGGTTTGCTCTTGACTCTAGTCTAGGTCAGAAGTGACAGAGACAAAGTCGACGACGGAGTGAGCTTACCCAGAAGAAGCCTGTTCACTCTCACTTTGAAGCGATTAGGGTTGTATGCGTTCGGAAACACAGACGCAGGTAGTGAGTTGTTATTGTTGTTGTTATAATTATTCCTTTCTAGACTGTTGCATTCGCTTTGGACTACTTCTATGAATATTTTAATGCTTTATGTATGTCTGCGAATTTCGTAAAAACACTAGATTAAATCTGTGGTTTCGCTGCTCACGCCAAGTAAAAATTTTCAGCGAGACTTAACCAGATTGCCTCTACATATTTTCTCTATCTTTTTAGAGCAAAATCTTTCGTCTTTTGCCGTAAATAACGAAACGCGTTATCAGAGATGAATTCCTAGTTATCTAACAGACATAAGTGGCCACTTCATGGACAGACGCCAGCACATCAAGCTACTACAATCTGTCAAATTTCTTTAATAGATTTTCAACTTTATCGCTAAAGCATTGGGTTTAAGGTTGATTGGGAAAATTTAACAGTTTCCGGTAGCTTGACCTGCTGGCGTCTATACGTATTATAGACAGGAATCCTATTATATAATATAAATTAATTAATACAGGATTGGTCTGCCAAAATTGGAGATACGTGGAAAAACAAAGGGAAGCCTTTGCCCTGCAATGGGACACCACAAGCTGAAAAAGTAGGCTTCAGTGCCTATTTCGTGTGTAACTTGGTGTGTATACTGGGTGATTTTTTTACCGTCTTGAAAAAAATAGGGCATAACAGGTGAGCGGAGCCTATGGCATACCGTGTTTTTTTATTTTTTTTTAAAGAAAAAACATTTTTTGATTATTTGTAAACATCTCACTACGCACCCTGCAAAGTGCGTATGATTTGAATTTCGATATTTTTTAACGATCTATAAAGTTTTTTTCAAAATTTCTGTTTTTATTGTTCTAATTTACTTCAAATGTAGTGTTTATTGATAGAGCAATTTGGGTCTAAGCTATTGAAAAAACAAAAAAAAAAACTTGGTATGCCATAGGCTTCCACTCCGTTCACCTATTGTACCTAATTTGTTTTCAAGACGGTAAAAAAAATCGTCCAGTATATATACGTATATATTAGGTTGGGGAAAAAGTCTTTTCGCATTATAGTATGTATGAACTTGTAATAAAATCTCTTTGGCTATACTATTTGTATCTGGCTGGTTTTGGTATCATTGAAAGTTTAAATTTTAAAGAACATAATTCCAAATTCTAATTAGGAAAATGTGTGATTTTCATTTGTTTTTCGTACTGTCAAGATGAGTGAATCTAATGAAGAAATTCGATACATTTTAAAATTTTACTACAAAAAAGGTAAAAATGCAACGCAAGCCGCGAAAAAAATTTGCGATGTTTATGGACCTAGTGTAGTGTCTGTGAGAGTAGCACAAATTTGGTTTAAGCGTTTTCAATCCGGAAATTTTGATGTCAAAGATGCACGTCGCTCTGGTCGCCCTATTACGGATAAAATGGATGCCATTTTTGAAAAAGTGGAGCAAGATCGCCATATCAGTAGTTACGACGTAGCTGAAGAACTGGAAATTGACCACAAAACAGTTTTGTCGCATTTGAAAAAAACTGGGTACACAAAAAAGCTCGACATTTGGGTACCTCACGAGCTCACTGAAAGAAACCTAATGAACCGTGTACTCATTTGTGATTCTTTATTACGACGTAATGAAACCGAACCATTTTTGAAGAAGCTGATAACTGGTGATGAAAGGTGATCACGTATGACAAGAACGTGCGAAAAAGGTCGTGGTCAAAGGCCGGTCAGGCTTCACAGACTGTGGCGAAACCCGGGTTAACTCGCAACAAGGTGATGCTGTGTGTGTGGTGGGATTGGAAGGGCATTATTCATTATGAGCTGTTACCACCAGGCAGGACCATCGATTCTGAACTCTACTGCGAACAACTGATGAGATTAAAGCAAGAAGTTGAGAGAATGCGGCCGGAATTAATCAACAGAAGGGGTGTGGTTTTTCATCATGATAACGCTAGACCTCACACATCTTTAGCCACTCAGCAAAAATTAAGAGAGTTTGGCTGGGAGGTGTTAATGCATCCGCCGTATAGTCCTGACCTTGCACCTTCAGATTTCCACCTGTTTCGGTCTCTTCAGAATTCTTTAGGCAGTGTCAGGTTAACATCACGAGAGGACTGCCAAAACCACTTGTCGCGGTATTTTGACCAGAAGTCCCAAAATTTCTATAGCAATGGGATCATGTCCCTACCTACAAGATGGCAAAAAGTTATCGAACAAAATGGTACCTACATACTTTAGTTAAATGTAAATAAACTATATTAATTTTTTTTTTGAATTTTCTTAAAAAATGCGAAGAAACTTTTTCCCCAACCTATTATATATTAAGTAAAGTTTAATAAATAATACAGGAATACAGGTACAGACGCTAGCAGGTCAAGCTTGATGTGCTGGCGTCTGTTCATGTACATAGGTATCACAGTGGAGATAAAAAATCGCACATTTTACAATAAGTATATGATACTTATTGTAAAATGTGCGATTTTCTATCTTCATCTAGTCATGTGCTGTGCATAATTGAAGCCTCCTCAACCATAATAGTCGTCCAGACCGCATTTCAGTCATGGCGACCAATCTCACAGGAGACCAGCCTTCGGCGCGGGAGATACTATAGTGCGCCAGTACGTGCGCAGACACAGGAGCACTCTCTCTTCCCTCACTCTCTCAGTCCGATAGGCGGGTATCACACCGCCAATTCCCAAACTCCGGGGAGAAATTTCTAATGGAAAAACCCAACCACTTTGAAGTCATAATAACTTCATGCCTGTTTTCCCCGAAAGGTTAGGCAGATGTGTTTTTCACCCACATCTCGTCCATCAAAAGGGGGTGAGCCTATTCCAATATCATTTTGCTTGACCTGGGACCCCACGCTCAGCAGTCGCGCTTGCGACCACAAGACCAACTCCTCAACAATATAATCAGTCTATCGGCACACTCTCTGTAAATCTAAACTTAGGGTATTCCCAACAACCACAATAGGTGGCTATGCAAACACTTTCTTTAGTAAACTTTATTATTTTGTCAACACCTGTGTTTTATTACGTGTATATAATAGGATTTAGATAGCGGTCTTATAATAAATAGTGCGAGTATATCTAATAACATTCATGCTGGCATCTAATGCCGCGTTCACACGGCCTGTCGAGGCACGTCGCGGCTCGTGCCGAAAATTCCACAGATCATCCCATACATTCGATAGGACGAGCAACGACAGGTCATCACAGGCCGACTGTTCCCACGGCCTGTCAGCCTGGTCTGTGAGAAAGCGGGCCGTGGGACCGCGGTATATCACGGTGTGGGTGTCCTGCGGGGGGCGAGAACCCCGCTGACGTGGAGAACATCGGGCCAGTGCAGTATATCCCTCGTCGGGGCTTCCCCGCCTACTACACGGCATGCGGTATAGATTAATAGTCATAGTAGACAATTAATATATAGGTAAAAATAATTTATTATGGCCACATTTATTTACTGCCTCGTTGGTCTGGTGGTCGCAAGCTCTACTGCTGCGCATGAGGTTTTGGG
Organism: Dicycla oo; assembly: GCA_948252095.1. Taxonomy (NCBI): domain Eukaryota; kingdom Metazoa; phylum Arthropoda; class Insecta; order Lepidoptera; family Noctuidae; genus Dicycla; species Dicycla oo. The sequence continues at coordinate 27,749,960 of OX411711.1, forward strand.
TTCGATTCCCAGGTCGGGCTAAGTGTTATTGTGTTTTTCTATCTGGAATTTCTTAGCAGCTGCCCAGAGTCTGGATTTGTACCCAGTTGATGGCAATAGACTCGCCCCTTATTACTTAAGGACTTAAACATAAACTGGCGAAATGTTGGTGGGCAATAGGTACACCTCAGCCTAACCCTTCGGGGAAAGAATACGTGATATTATGTTATGTTATGGTAAAATATAACGGACTTTATTATGAGAGGAATCGTAGGAGAAGTAAAGACTTAATGCAATGGTCTGGTTGAATTTAGCAATTTGCACAATAATAAATAACAAACATATCATTATGTAATATGTTATTAAAAGGATGCCCATGAGTTCAATTTAATCCTATATAAAGAGTGTGTCGTAAATAGTAGCTCAACGTTAAGGGGTCGATACACCGTGTATTCAGCTATTACATAAAATATCACAATTTGAACCATTTTTTTTTTCTAGGCTCCAGAATACAATTTTATTTTTAAATTGACAACATGATGTAGTACATTTGCATGTGATATAGATACATTTCACAGTTATAAAAAAAATAATAAAAATGTCATTTATAGAAAATACAACCACATTAGTAAAGCAAGGTGTCAATTTTCAAATGATAATATAAAAATATTTTATTCTGAGACTGAAAATGTGATAGCTGAATATATGGTATATCGACCCTATAACATGGGATCACTATTTACGACACACCTGTATATAAGAACTACTCGCTTCTGAGAATCACACAAGAAGGACCCCATGACCTTGTGCGATCGATGCGAGAAGCACAGAAACGGTTGTTGTGGCAATACTTGGAGGAGACCTATTTCCAACAGTGGACGTCTTTCGACTGAATTGATGATGATGATATTGACTGAGAATATTATACAATATTATATTAGCTGCAATTATAATAAAAAGATTCGCAAACTCGAGCATATTTGCTTTATTTTTATCGTCTTCCTCTTTATCACAACGGAAATCCTTTATTACAGCACGTCTATGTTCGTATTTATTTTATTATTTACTTACCTACACACAGTAAAATACATAGCGATATGATATAATTATATTTTAAATTTTGGTGCCTCCTCATCATTTAACATTGTCTTAGGGCCCTATGCAAGTTTGCTTTGGCCCCTCGTACGCCTTCCAAAGGTCCGGGTCCCGAGACGTCAACAACATTTTAATAATAAATTAATTTTAAAAACCGGCCAAGTGCGTGACAGGCTACGCACAATGAAGGGTTCCGTAGTTGGGACGAATTTATCCCAAGCACAAATTTAACATTGCAGTTGAAAAAGATGTTCTCCCATACATTCCAACAGCAAATGTAAGTTTGTACGCACAATATTGAGAGATTTACCATGTTGTTTAAATACCATAGACTTCTTATAGGTTTTCCTGTAATCTATAGGTAAGTATAGAACCATTTTCTGTATTTTTTTCAAAATTTTAGGCTCACTAGTTTCAGAGATAAGAGGGAAGGAGGACTTGACAATTTTCTTAAATAACTTTAAAACAATTTATTTTAAAATTATAACAAAAATATACTCAAATAGACTCACAGTAAGCCCTTTCATTTGGTATGTCACACGGTGCAGTTAACAAAACTTTTTTTTTTCTAATTTGGCCACCAAAAGTGACCTTCATATTCCAAATTCGTCCAAAGTCCGTGTTTGAGTCACATACATTCATATGTGTACCAAATTTCAACTTTATCGATCTATTAGATTTGGAGCATATTGGCTGTGACAGACGGACAGACAGACAGACACACGAGTAATATTATAAGGGGTTCCGTTTTTCCTTTTGAGATACGAAACCCTAAGAACAGTTGTTTCCTACATTTATGTTCGCATTACTTGTCAAAATGTAGGGAACAGCAGATTTTAATTCGTGACTTCAGGTTTGGTCACAGCCTATAATAAAAATTGTTCATAATGATGAGTAGAAGGACCCGGAGGTTTTTCGTTACACCTTTTATTGCTTATTTATGTTACACCTTTTATCGGAAAAATACTCGTAGAATGATTTGTAATGGCGCAGAAAACCCCTTGTCTGGAAACTTACTGTAATAAAGCTAAAATTAGACCATTTTTATTTATTAAACCAATAATAACAACGCCGTTTACGCATGATATAACCTTATAAAGTTTATTTTTATACTTCCGTAAAACATTATCCATAATTACAAATTGTTATCGTGTTTTGGATATTTTTATGATGGCGTTTTTATCATAATTATTTTATTTTTTACATAGGTCCATAAACTCACGCCTTAGGGGGTTATCCATGGGGGTAGGCAGAAACTACAGAACGCCACCTGTTACAATCCTTACCTCATCTTATCCTTCGTTTAGGTTCGTACATCTGCGGGGCAGTTTTTTATTAATATTTTTTATATGAGAGGTTTGTTCTTGACTCTAGTATAGGTCAGAGGTGGTCAAGAGACAAAGTTGACGATGGAGTGAGCTTACCCAGAAGAAGCCTGTTCACTTTCACTTTGAAGAGATTAGGGTTGTATGCGTTCGGAAACAGAGACGCAGGTAGTGAGTTCCACTCTTTTGCTGTGCGCATTATAAAAGACATTTGGAAACGCTTCGTGCGAATTGGTGGAATAGCAGCCAGATTGGGATGGTAACTGGCAGTACGTCTAGATGTCCGATGGTAGAAGGGGGCCGGTGGAATCAGGTCGTGGAGTTCTTGGGGACACTCACCGAAGTACAATCTGTAGCAGACCGATAAGCAGGCAACCTTGCAGCGATGAGCCAAGCTGTGTAGCTTGGCATCCACCAGTTCTACGTCTCCAATGAGCCTCTTAGCTTTTGTTTTCACCAAGTCAAGCGCGGCTAGTTGGTACTTAGCTGATCCTTCCCAAAGGTGGCTGCAATACTCCATGCAGGATCGGACTTGTTCTTTGTACAGGGTTAAAAGCTGTCCAGGCGTAAAGTATCGCTTCACCCTATTTAGGATGCCCAGCTTCTTGGCCGCTGTTTGGGCTTTGTACTCGATGGTGGCGCCGAAGTTGAGACCAGATGTCAACTCCATGCCTAGGAGCTCAAGCCGATCAGTTACAGGAACAGATGTATCGAAAAACACCGTATTTTACCACTACCTAGTCTGTACATTTATGAATGTTGTTTATTTGTATACAAACACCCAACTCTCTTCAAAAAAAAGTACAACTGTCATTAATAGAATTAGTAGATTTCCTGATAAATTACATAGCCCATACCAACGCACCAAAATGTATAGTATAAATTCTTACTGTATGGCTATTCGAATTTATAATAAATTACCAAATGGCTTAAAATGCCTTAATTTAAGCACGTTTAAGAGCAAGGTTTTTGATTTATTACTGAGTAAATGCTATTACTCAACAAACGAGTTCCTGACTGACAAAGAATGACAAAATATTGTTTTTTAGCTATAAGAAAATATTTGTACACCAGAAATGGTAGAATGTATGAGACCATGACAATCGCAACACCTTATTGTACTATATTCTTACAAATAAACTGTTCTTTCTTTCTTTTTTTCTTACCCCGAAAAGTAGGAGTTTGTGCGAAACGACTCCTTTTAGCGGTAAAAAGACACGCCTGTGTTTTGGTGGCGTTAAAAGAGACTAATTGCGTAACACACGATCAATCGGAATCAGTTTCATTTGACAGTTCAACAACATTCATTGCTTTATTTACGTTGCTAAGCAGACAAAGTTTTCGAACATATGAAGCAATGGATTAGCAATTTGCTTCAAAATAATTCAGATTCAGATTCCGATTGATAGAGTGTTACGCAATTAGGGTGCTGGTGACTCACACACGTCTTATCGCGTCGGTTGAGAGTACTTACACACCTGACCTTTCTAAAGAACATCACAACTTTATTTTACCTGGTTGCTATTCCACCAATTCGCACTAAGCGCTTCCAAATGTCTTTTATAATGAGCACAGCAAAAGAGTGGAACTCACTACCTGCGTCTGTGTTTCCGAACGTATACAACCCTAATCTCTTCAAAGTGAGAGTGAACAGGCTTCTTCTGGGTAAGCTCACTCCATCGTCGACTTTGTCTCTGTCACCTCTGACCTAGACTAGAGTCAAGAGCAAACCCATCACAAATTTAAAAAAAACAACTTTATTTAAATTATTTTAATTTAATTCAAGTCCACTGACTAATTAAGTCCATTTAGTAAATAAAATAAGTTAGTCGATATTTTTACGATGACATACGAGTGCTTGGCTCGGAAGTACTTACCTAATAATCTAATAGGCTTCCTTAATGATGTTTACCAACATTTGAAATACATGCTAATAGTAATTGCAACATAATCCACACGTTATATTATTAATTTAACAGCGTAGTTAATTAAAACCTATTAAAATTACCTAACGCACTCTTTTAAATATTTCGTCAACTGCAAGGATCAACATCGTAACTCATTTGAACTCATTTTTTGTACAGCAAAAATACGCTTATAACTATAAGCGTATTTTTGCTGTCCAAAAAATGAAGATGCTTTTGCACTCACCCCTGTTTCTAAATTCTTTTGCGTAATTTTTATTTTTTAATATTTTTACACTGTAAAAATGAGTGCAAAAAATCTGCATTTTATGTACCTACAGCAAGTATACGATTATAACTCAAAATGGCATAAAACCGAGTTACGATGTAATTCCTTGCAGGTGTCGATTTTATTATTTAATAGCTGGCTAGAGTATCTTTGATAACCCATTAATTTAGGTTAAATTCCGTCAGTGTTACAATTAACGTTACAATTTAATTGATTATTCAGTTAGCAAAACGTAACTAAAATTCTTAAATCAAAACACTAACCCTCAACCGCTGAGTCAAAACTGAGGAGTTGAAATATCAACACTCGGTATATTGAGGAATTATCTCGAAATCAACAATTATTTATTCAATGGATTCCACAAAAGACTGATGGATAATGGCGCCGATTCCCTTGTTCACATACTAAACTTAATTTAAGTTCAGTGCATCTTTTTCTTTCTATTTCATTAAGAAAAGGACAAACGATAAATATTAGTTTAGTTCTGTCTAATTAAAACACTCCATCGACAAATTTAGACGTGATTAAAAAATTGCTTACTAAAAATACGACAATTTACGCCAGGCACTGACTAATTTGACAGGACTAAACTAATATTTGTCTTCTGTCCTTTTTAATGAAATAGAAAGAAAAAGAGGCACTGAACTTAAATTTAGTTTAGTTTGTGAACAAGGGATTTGGCGCCATTATCTTTATTTTTAATTAGAGTTATCTTCTGCCCGCGACTTTGTCCGCATGTTGTGACAAAAAATATCCTATGGCACTCGGCAAAAGCGTAGCTTTCTATTAAAGGTTTTTTTTTTTTAAATCAGAGATTATGTCTTACATAAACTTAAAAAAATTATCTCTAATTTAGTGTAGATGAAGATTTGAAAGTGTGTAACTTTCAAAATAATTATCCTACTATAATATTATAAATGCTAAAGTTTTTGAGGATGGATCTGTTAATTACTCTTTCACACAAAAACTACTGAATGGATGCTGCTGGATTAATACATAAGATACTTTTTATCTATATATTCCTACGGGTTCGAGACTTACGCGGGTGAAACCGCGAGGAGCTGCTACTTTAAATATAATTGTGATTGTGTACTTAAACCACTTGATATACACAATCACAATTATATTTAAATAACTTTAATTTATTATATTTATTTGTATAGTTAGTTAGTTTGTCATTTAATTTAGTACCTAAATAGTAATTCGAACAATAAAATACAAAAATAATTAAATAAAAACAAATAATTTGGAAGTATCACAAATGTTGTTTTCCGAAGTGTCAAAATTTATTCATTTATCTTTTTAGTAATTTTCAAGGAATCCTGTTGTCAGAATAGTAGAATCATCATAGAATCATCTGGGATGCTTTATTGAGGTGATTATCATACTATTCATACCTACAATTTAGTCCGATGTCTATCGATCTCGTTGCTAAGTGCGTCCATCAGTTTAAGCTACGCTTGCCGGGCGGGATTGGTCCGTAAATTGGTGACCTTCTTTATAAACTGAGACTCCTCCGTGCCTCGAAAAGAACGTTAAACCGTTGGTACCCGGCTGTCATTCGTGGATCTTTGATCGTCGTTACAGGTCGTCAGAAGCCCGAAAGTCTGACAACAAGACTTACCAAGGGATATCGTATTACCCCGTAATTGGGTTTTGAAGGTCAGATAGGCAGTCGTTCCATTAAAATACTGGTGCATCCGGTTAGACTAGAAGCCACCTCCAACTAAGTTGGGAAAAGGCTAGGCAGATTGATATTTAACTATTGTATATGGATCTTCTATCCATATATTATACAATATATTATATTGCATCGGTTGCAAATAATTTACTTGCTCTAAGTGCGTTTCAACGTCTCACAGGTCACACTTTGATTAATGCTGATTATCAAACACAGCCTAGTTAAATACTGTTTAGATATCATAATTAAATTATTTAAATACTGTTTTGATTTCATAATATTAAGAAATATCAGAATATTGATATATAAAGCGTAGATATTTATAACATTCTTCTTTTGCACGTAGGTATGCAACATGTGAGCCGTTATGAGCCTACATTGCTCACTGTGGTTTACGTATTTACACCTTTTTCATGATAACAATATACAGAGTGTTTGGCAGAACGTTGAACATACGAAAATGGTGGATAAGTGGGGTCATCTGCTACTTACTCAGCCCTAATTAATTTGGCCCTGGCCCCGTGGATATTTTTTTTTTTGCTTTCTTATAGTGTGAAACTATGTGTGCTTTCTTAACTTTAAAGTGTATTTTTTATTAAAAATGGGTAAAACAGGCAATATTTTGTTGTTTTGTTTTTAATCTTTAATGTTGGCAGATTCTTGCTTTTTCAAACTATTGCTTTATTTAGATGTTAGCTAGAAAAAAAGTTATGAGTCCTCAAACTTACAGAAAGATGTAAAAATACTTAAATCTTAATTTCAACTTGCATTAAAAAAAAAAAAAAACAAAACATGAATGAGGAGTTCCAATTCTAGAAAAACATCCCTAGTACCTTTCTAATGGTATGTCATTTGCTTTTATAAAATAAAAAAAAAAACTTTAAGAGTTATTTCATAATTTTATCAAGTAGGAAATTTTTGACAGATGACCCCACCTATCCACCATTTTCGTATGTTCAACGTTCTGCCAAACACCCGGTATATATTTTTTTAATAATATACTCTTGAAAACTTTCCAATAATCACCAATTTGTAATACTCAAAATCGTTTAGTTACATTCCCAAAAAACCTCAAATGATTCACCCATATCAACCCAGACCTAACCCATGCAGTCGACAACCATCATTGGCATTAATGGGTTGAACGAGATGCCCGACAAAAAGTAAACACAATCAGTGTTTGTGTCATTGGACTATTTAAATTGAATGTGTTGTAACGTAAAGAATTCATAAATCGAATGCTCATTGAGACCGCGGTCGCCGCACGTGGTGGCCAGCGTGTAGACCGCCGCAAGGCCCACCTCTACGACTCAGGAGGATAGCATGGCTCATCTGCTTCCGAACAGTTCACCAATTACGTCGTTTCAAAAATTAAAAAGTTTGTTATTTTAAAAAAAAAATCGGTAGCTTCGGTCTTTCAGGCGGCGTGAAAAGTGACGTGTTATAATATTATATCACCTTGTTTGTCAATCGTGTTTGTGGGAAACCCGAACAATCTGTTTACATTCTGTACCCTCAATAAAGGTCTTACATTTTAAGCTTCAAGTAAATAGCCTCCGTAGAATTGACGATAACATTAGATTTATAAAACCGCTGCTAAGGAGATACACGAGGAGAAAGAAAAGGTTTCTGTGACAACATGAAAGTGAAGGAAAATAAAATTGAGTACGGAGATGTGGATAAATATGAGTATGTGCCCCCTGAGGGAGGATGGGGATACATGGTGTGCGTGGGACTGTCTGTCATCTTCGTAAGTAGAATTATATTTTGTTTTTATCAATTTTTTTTTTCATGCCAATTTGTGGTCGTTTTTGTTTTGAACGTAGATTTGCAAGTTTGATTCCCGATTTTTTTTTTTTATTTGTTTTGTCAGAATAATATTTTTTAACGAACAGAATTAGTTATATAAATATATTTTTAAGTGTGGAAAATACGCTACTGTTTACACGAAGCGCTTCTGTCGTTGTAAAATCAATGAACCCCTCCAAGATCTCGAAAATAATTAAACGCTAACTCCCTTATCGACGGCAAAAAGTAAACAACATAAAACGTTAGGTAGGTATCTATAGTAAAAGGTAACAGAACAAAAAAGTAAAACTTTGAAAATTCGTGATTGTGAGTGTTCTCTTTTTACCTCGGAATGTGCCTTTTGTACAATTAAACATAAATGATGGAATCTGTGTTTCCGTAAGTTTTGTCTTTTACTTGTAAAATATTGAGATTTTTTTAAGGAACTATTGCACAAACATTCTTATCTATCATTTTTTTATAAAATTAGCTTTACTTAAATTCAAATCCAGAAGTTCTTCCAAATCAAAAATAAAAAGTGTAATTATCATGTCATCACAAGTAAAAAAGTGTAGGTAACTAAAAAAAGTGCTAAATATTAGTGCACACGCGGTTTCAAATGAAGTACGTGAAGGTAAAAAAGTAAGGCAGTTATTTTTTATTTATTTTCGTATACTTACTAAATACATTTTTACATATTTTTATAAAAAAACATTAAAAATAAAAAATAAATGTGGTCCGCGGGCATCAAGCTACCGCAGGGTCCAAGCTACCGGTGGCTAGAGCTGCAGAGACAGGAACCTCCTCACAATGCGAGCCATATATATATATATATATATATATACTGCCTTCTGAATCTGGCCCTTGATCCAACCGCCTAACGAGAGCCTCGAGAGATGTTGGTCGAGGCTTTCGGCCATCAGGCTATTGGCCGTTACTACAATCTGCACAATGACAGCCGAGCTCACATTCCACATGTCAATAACCTCGTGTGCTAAGTGGAGATATTTTATTAATTGATTTGAAGTTATTTTATTATTATGTACACAACAATTAAACGAGAAATATGTTAGAGTGCTGTAATTAGTCGCCTCTTAACATAAAATGAGTGATACCAAAAAAAATACTAATAGGTATAGTATAAACCCAACTGTTAACGGTTTTTAATAATATAATATATATCAAGTTATTTATAACTATTAGTTTTTATGAGACCAACTTAAAATTACTACCTGCAAAAAAAAAAACGAAAAAAATCGGATCTCATACGGCGCCGCGGCGGAGATATCCAGTAACCCCATTTTTTCGATTCCGTTATTATAGTTTAATAGAAGGTAGAATAGCGTCAAATGATACTCAATATTATTTCATTCTGTATCTAAATAATTCTTTTAATTGTGTTAAATAATAAGCTTGAATAGCGACCAGCCTTAGATTCATTTTTTAATTTTTGTTTTTTCATACCAGCTTGTAACGGTTTTGACTTTCATTAGAATGCAAATAGACACATATTCAATCAAATAATGTTCTAATTATTATGACACTATTTCAACTATCCGACGTGAAACTCAATATAGTTACTAATTAGCGTGCCTAAGTAATCTAATATAGGTATATTAGATTACTTGTAGGTACGCTAGGAGGTCCTAATTAGTGCAATTCTTATGCTAATCCACCAACCCGCAATAGGCTTGCGTGGTGTATATGTGGCCCAGCAGTGGGAACAGTGGCTGATTATGTTTTGCTACTATTAATAATTTTAAAATAAATTGTTTTAATATTATTTAAGAAAATATACGAATATTGACCATTCCCCCTTTATCTCCGAAACTACTGAGCCTAAAATTTTGAAAAAAATACAGAAAATAGATCTATATCTATAGATTACAGGAAAACTTATAAGAAGCATAAATCAATCTGCCCAGCCTTTTCCCAACTATGTTTGGGGTCGGTTTCCAGTCCAACCGGATGCAGCTGAATACCAGTATTTTAAATGGAGCGACTGCCTATCTGACCTCCACAACCCAGTTACTGGGTAATAAGATACCCCTTGGTAAGACTGGTTGTCAGACTTTCGGGCTTCTGACGACCCGTAATGACTGTCAAAGATCCTCGAATGACAGCCGGGACCAACGGCTTAACGTGCTTTCCGAGGCACGGAGGAGTCTCGGTATGAAAAGATGGTCACCCATCCACAGAACAACCCCGGCAAGCGTAGCTTAACCTGATGGATCGACCCGTGCGGCTGTTATTACTTAGCCACGAGCTTAAAATAAAAAATTAAAACTTATAAGAAATATATAGTCTTAAAATAACATGGTAAATCTCTCAATATTGTGCGAACAAACTTACATTTGCAGTTGGATTAAATGGGGGAACATGTTTTCAACTACAATGTGAAGTTTGTTCTTGAGATAAATTCATCCCAACTACAGAACCTTTCATTGTGCGTAGTCCGCCACGCACTTGACCGGTTCTTTATACAAAAAACCACTCGACCATTTTAATGAAACCAGCTAACGCAAGAAGATGCTTCAACAAGATTTCCGATAAAGATAATAAAACATACATTCATAAATTCTCGCCTTCTTCCCATGGGGGTAGGCAGAGACTACAGCTTCTGAACACCACCTACTACAATCCTTACATACTCTTTCTGCTTCGTTTACGTTCATACACCTGGTCATACACGCACGCCGGCGCCGCGCCGGTTGCGAGTACTACGCCCATGACCTTTCTGAAGAACATCATCAATAAGGTCACTATATTTCCTTCTAGGGCGTCCCCCTCCCGGCGCGGCGTTTCCAATCATATCTGCCTTGTTACCTTTAGTTAGTCGTCTTTCACTCGTCCTCTCAACATGACCGAACCATCTACCTACATATTATTTGATAATAAAACTTATAGGCAAATAAAATTGTTGCCATAATTTTTTATTCGCCATTGGCGGTCAATGCCGCCAATTAGGCTTATTTTCACCACACATCACTAAGCACGTTTAACGCTTAACGAGTTTAAAACATCATTCTGTCTCTGTCATCTTCAAACGATTGAAAGAAACGGAGTGATGTTTTAAACTCGTTAGCGTAAAACGCGTTTAGTGATGTGTGGTGAAAATGAGCCTTAGTGAGTTACACTATGTTGCACCATAATTTTCCATCTTACGAACCTGTTATGTTTCGAAGGTTGCCTGGCCTGTTGGGTCTTATTTCCGTCAATCAGTGTGGTCACGTGTGGTGTTGAGCCACTCATTAGGCACGTGGGATGTTGCTAGCTTCTTTCTTTTAAAGGTGACTGTAAATTTATATCATGCTCAGTGGCAACGCCTTTGACGTCAGTTAGTCAGAGGTGTTGGGGTGGTTATGCAGTGTACCTTTTGGGATACTAGATATAGTATATTACCATCATCTGCATACACTACTGAAACCTTTTTCTTTTTGTTTTTAGATTTTTTGCTTTTTCTAATTATAATTCATTATAAATTGTTTAACTGATATGTCAAAGATTTAAAAGTAAACATGCTAATGGCTATTATACAGGGCTATTTTTAAATCATTAACTAAACTTTCACAGGGTGTTCTACCCATGAATAAGAACCACTTTCACTATGGGACCAACTCTGATATCACAAAAAAAAATCTGCTGTGTCATACAAAAGTTCAATACCTACTCTACCAAAAAGTATGAAACAGCAGATTTTTTTTTTGTGATATCAGAGTTGGTCCCATAGTGAAAGTTGTTCATATTCATGGGTAGAACACCCTGTGAAAGTTTAGTTAATGATTTAATAATAGCCCTGTATATGTTTAATACTCGTGGGGTTTGGCGTTGATAGCCGAAATACAGGCTCTGCCTAGTTCGGCTACAGATGACTACACCAATTAATATGCTCTAAATTAACTGTTTAAATATTCTGTAATTTTGTAATTTTGTAATGAATAAACATTATTATTATTATCTATATCTGTATCTGTATATATTATAAATTAAAGTCGTTTTTCGTGTCCGTCTGTGTGACTGAGTTGTTCTAAACTACGTAACGGATTTTGATGCGGTTTATTAGAGGATTGACAGGTCAGTTGTCGTGGTTGCTTAAGATACCACCTATCATGCCGCTGGTTGTAGGTTCGATTCCTATCCAGGATAAACTTTCGTGTGCATGCACATGTATGTTTGTCCTGAGTCTGGGTGTAATTATCTGTATAAGTATGTACGTATTTACAAAAAAAAAAGTAGTGTATGTAGTATGTCAGTTATCTGGTTTCCATAGTACAAGCTCTGCTTAGTTTGGGATCAAATGACCGTGTGTGAAATGTCCCAGGTTATTATTATTATTATTCTTTTTTATACTTTTACGTATCTCGGCGTTGCACTGGCTTAATGGGGTAGTACGGGCCGAAGCCAAGTGCTACCCCTGGAAATTGGCGGGATTATAATGAGATGATGGGGTGTTCGAAATTTAATTATTTAATCCGGAAGGCTTATGTGTACCTATTGTGTACCTAAAAGATTTTTTGATGTTTTATCAAGTCATAAAACAGTGCAAAGCAGGGGTGGGTCGCTTGTAATACAGGTTTTTGAGACAATCTTTAGGTTCCTCGTTTCCTACGAAATACTTATGTTCCTGTCCTAGGGCTCCTACGACCAAAAAGAGTGTTTCATAAACAGTTATTATTCTTTTTAATCAGTCTAATCTATGTAATGTAACTATGTTTTCTATGGTAAAAGATTGCAAGTTACAGAACCAGCACCGGTGGGGTAATTCATTTTGACAGTTCAACAACATTCATTGCGTTATTTAAGTTACTGAGTAGAATTTTTTTTCGAACATATGAAGCAATGGATTCAGATTCTGTTTGATAGTGTGTTACGTAATTAGGTTGCATGTTTGCCTTTTCGAAGAGCGCTAACTAGTTGTTCTTTTATAGTAACGATTGATATTTAATAAAATATCAAGGCTTGAAAATAAAATAAAAACTTATTAAGTTTGATTTGAATTCCAAATAGAAGTAATAAAACGTTCGCGTTAATAAATTTACTTCGCGTGCTGACTGCTAGCATGAGTGACCATGACCATTCAACTGTTTGTATGTACCTACCTATACACATAAATATATTCTGTAATGATGTTTATTATATTATTAATATTATGTATCTATATTTATTTAAAATCGAATACTAGTAGATGTAAATGTAAATGCAGTTTCACAACTTAAATGTTTATTTTTATTTTTTAACACAAATGCTAATTATTTTTTCAACGTACTTGCTTGTTAAGTGACTCATACGGCGACGCATTTTGCTTCATAATTCAGCTTATTATACACTCGTGTTTTTTACTTCACATTATTTTTTAAATCAATGAACATTTTTCTGAATAAATAAACTATGTATTTTAGGTTAGTTATGATACCTAAATCAATCATCAAAATTATCATCATTTAATCAAATTATATAATTTCCATTAAGTACATATTAACCTTAATTTGCGTATTAAAAACATTATTTTTTGTTTATTATATGTTGGATACATGCTGTTTAGCGGTTTAGCCAGTGCCTTTATATACTAAATATTTGTTAACATTTTCGTTGTGTGGTATTATTATCAAAAATGTCGACTTCACGTAGGGAAGAAGAGCGAAAAAAATCAGCTGTTCAGTACATTTATGTCCGCATAATTCATCAAAATGTACTGAACAGCTGATTTTTTTTGCGATTTCAGGTTTGGTCCCATAGTAAAAATTGTTCATAATGATGAGTACAGTGACCCCTTAAGAGGTTGTTGATGTTTTAGCAATAACCCTGTATACGATGTTAAAAAAGCACTGTTAAGACCAAAAATGATATTACCTATTTTCCTTTACCTACCTTTTTTACAAGGGTTCCTTTTTACCATTTTGAAACGGAACCCTAACAATGGATGTAGTAACCCACAGTGAAATGTTTCTCGTAAAAATTAGCAATACAAGATTCCACGATATTTTTCAATCCATGGCCCGTTTTATGAAATAGTAAAAAATAACAAGGTCTCCGTTCAACAAATGCAAAAAATTACCGCTTTTTCCAAAACTCTCAAAAAGAAATTTGGAGCAATGCCATGAGAAATTGCAAAGTATTTAGATTTGCCCGAGGCTGATTCTTAAACTGGGCGGAGTTTTAAAAGAACTTCGGTTAGGCTGATTCGGGAGCCGATATATTAACCTTATAGCGTCATGGCGGATGGCGATCTGACGCAGTCGCTGAATCTTATGTCGTAGATTCTATTTTTAACAAGACACATATTAGTGCTAAAATAACTCGTCCAATTAATTGGAGTCACAGACGAAGAAGTCTTGCCCTGAGCCGCGACAATCTACTTCTAGTGACACTGGTTATTTAGTGCCTCCTGCTCCCACTAATGAGCCCTTATATTTACAAAATTCATCCATCTCCTATGAAAATATTTCATCACATTTACCCAAGAAAATGAAAATAACGAAATTATTAATAATTTCGTTCAATAATTAAAAGTTAATAACAATACAAGTCTGTTTTTTTTTTCTTCGCAAGTGTCTTGAAAAACGTCGTCGTATGAAACGCTTGTGCATTGATCATTACACACTTGTATCATAATGTACTATTATGCACACCTGGGCACACCATAATTTATTATATTGTTGAATATGTGTAAATTAGTGTGTTTATAAAACTTGTTAGTGACATATGCTATTAATAGATTGATACTTAGGTGCAATTAAAATCATGTCGTCGGGGAACCTGAAAAAAATATACATAAAATAAGTAGCCTGTAAGGAAAGTGAAACTTATAATACAAAAAAAAAAAAAAAAAAAAACGTTGAAAGGAATGAACTCTAGCATGATGTTCTATACATTTTCTACTTGGCTTAGGGACAGGGCGCAGATCTTCGATTAAGAATACACTACTCAACAGGCCGCGATTGATAGTAAAGTACCTAATTTTAAATTAAGTACGAAAACATTTATTCACCAATAAAACTTATAAGCTAAGCAGTTGGAATGAATAAGTATATTGGTAACTGGTCCTATTTTTTATCGCGCAATCTAAGGCCATGTTGCCTTATTTTTCGGGCCGCAGGGCGCAGCTAATTGCCTTAATAATTCTATTTTTGACACATAATTTTATATGTGACACCATATTGTTTTTTTTTCAGATTGCCGGCACAGCACACCAGCCAGTATTCGGATTCATATATAACGACTTTTTGGACGAATTGGGAGTAGGCACAGCGGCGGTAACACTCGTTTTTGGGGTGTTTCAAGTCACGTTGGCTATTGCTGGTAAATATAGCAATAATGTCTTTATTTACAGGCATAATACAATAAGTAGATCAGCTGTATAGGAAAAAAAAATATTTAAAAAAGCCAGCCAAGTGCGAGTTGGACTTCGCACTAAGAGTTGCGTTCGGCCCAAAACTACATTATTATAGTTTGCCTTATTTGTAGTATGCCTTTATAGAGACTACAGTTACACGTATTCTGTGATCAACTGGCTATCTATTGCGGTTTTTTAAGATACAGACATTTAGACTTTTTTTATATAAATAGTAGTAGGATATAACACGCTCCGCAATTAGGACGTCATAACTTGGCTAATTAGTCTAGTTACTTGTCGTCTTGTCTCTTTTTCGCTCCCGGTAATTATGACATACCATCCTTGTTTCACGTGGCATCTAATAAGTATGGCATTGTGCCGTTTTTGAATATCGAATGTTGAATAGGTAGCCTGTCTACCTCTTTTTACTAATAATATCATTGGCACCTACCATGTTTTGTCTCTGCATCACCCTGACTGTAGAAAATGCCTCAGGCATTAGGTCCGCCTTTTTTATATTGCATAAAGTTTTAAGAAATAAATAAGAAGAGAAGAAGAATAAATAAATTATATTGACGATAATGGGCATTCTCCTGTATCTAGAAAAAAACCTCCAAAAACAAAAACTAAAAATTCGAGAACACTACTGTTTAAAAGCCAAAGGGATAGCGAAACACGTGTCGACACACAATGTTCGTGTATTTCGCTGAGGATTTTTTGCATTTCCGTGCCAAGCAACGAATGGCCAACAAAATAAAGCCAGTGCTTAGCTCTATGATGCAATTTTAAAACTCCACGCTCTGTTCTAATTGTAACAGCTTTTTCTCTTTGTATTTATTTAAGGAATACAAAAAGAAACCTACTCCGCCAGAATTGTATTATTTTATGTGTAATAATACAATTCTGTTCAAGTTTTTATACCTAACATTACAGCACGCCTGTAATCCCCGAAGGGTTAGGCAGAGATGCACCTATAGTACACCCACATTTCGCCCAGTTATGTGTAAGTCCCATGTAATAGAGAGCAAACCTATTACCATCAACCGGGCACAAATACAGACTCCCGGTTGCTACTGAGAAATTGTAGATGAAAACTTCCGATAAAGCTTTACCCGAGCCCGACCAATCGGGCCTACACAGACAAATCGCACCTTTAATCAAAAACCGAAATAACTCAAAAATTACTTATTTCGCGTTTTTACTATAAATTGAATTAACTTCGCACGGAGAATCGTTCAGTCCAACAGCCGACTCGATAACGATGAAAATGACCGAGATTTCTTTATTTATTTTTTTATTTTTTTGTGATAAATTGAAGCCATTAAGGTAGACAATGTCAAACTTTTAATGTGTTTTCCCACTAAATAGAAAATTTGAGTTATTTCGGTTTCTGATTAAAGCTGCGAAATGGCATTCGCTTCGGAGCGATTCTATTTCTACAATAGCTATAGTTTCAAAGTGATATTGACATGATCACGTGACATTTCGTTAGCTTATGTCAACCCCATACGTTTTTGACTTTTCTACTAGGGTTGTCGCTAATCGAATATTACTTTGTCTAGGCCCGCAGGACCTCAGTAGCGTTTACGACCACTATACTGTCGAGGCAGACATTATTCTGTATTAGACATCTATACTAATAAAATAAAGCTGAACAGTTTGTTTGTTGGTTTGTATGTTTGAAAGCGCTAATCTCTGGAACTACCTGTCGGATTTGCAAAATTCTTTTTGAATTTGGATATCCCAATTATCGAGGAAGGTTATAGGCTATTTAACATCACGCTAGGACCCTTAGGAGCCGATCGAAAAGAAAAAAGTTCAGAAAGAACGCTAAGCTGAAGCTAAACGAAGTAACGATGTAAATCTATAGCGCGGGCAGACGATGCGATGCGACGGCGTGGGTCGGGGGAACAAGAAACTTCAAGCGGACGAAGTCGGGGGCAGGAGCTAGTGTGTTATAAAAACATGCATTTAATTTTTGAACTTGTGATATACCTAGATATAATTTGTTTTAATTCATTATAGTATGAACTGGTTTACAAATGGTTTATATTTGGTATTCCAGTTGACCACTGAAACTAATAGGTTGGGGAAAAAGTTTCTTCGCATTTTTTAACAAAATTCAAAACATTTTTTAATATAGTTTATTTACATTTAACTAAAGTATGTAGGTACCATTTTGTTCGATAACTTTTTGCCATCTTGTAGGTAGGGACATGGTCCCATTGCTATAGAAATTTTGGGACTTCTGGTCAAAATACCGCGACAAGTGGTTTTGGCAGTCCTCTCGTGATGTTAACCTGACACTGCCTAAAGAATTCTGAAGAGACCGAAACAGGTGGAAATCTGAAGGTGCAAGGTCAGGACTATACGGCGGATGCATTAACACCTCCCAGCCAAACTCTCTTAATTTTTGCTGAGTGGCTAAAGATGTGTGAGGTCTAGCGTTATCATGATGAAAAACCACACCCCTTCTGTTGATTAATTCCGGCCGCTTTCTCTCAACTTCTTGCTTTAATCTCATCAGTTGTTTGCATCTGCAGGACCATCGATTCTGAACTCTAGTTCAGAATCGATGTTTCTGCTAGTACCTAGTGTGTTCAGGGTAATGTTGCAACGAATGGGAATCGAACGCACGACCCATTGCTTGCTAACTACCCGTTTGGCTATAGATATAATATTTTGATTTATTGCTGTTATAAGGTTAGGCCATAGAAACCAGTGCCGGCCAAAAGCGCGTTGGGTTTATGATATCGTCAAAGTTGCTAGGAACATCTGAGTGATGGACGCACGGAACCAGAAAGTACGGCAAAATAAAGGGGAGGCCTATACTCAGCAGTGGGTGAAAAAAGGGAAGCTTATACTCAGCAGTGAGTGAAAAATGGGGATGCATATACTCAGCAGTGGGTGAAAAAAGGGAAGCTTATACTCAGGAGTGAGTGAAAAATGGGGAGGCATATACTCAGCAGTGGGTGAAAAAAGGGAAGCTTATACTCAGCAGTGGGTGAAAAATGGGGATGCATATACTCAGCAGTGGGTGAAAAAAGGGAAGCTTATACTCAGGAGTGAGTGAAAAATGGGGAGGCATACACTCAGCAGTGGGTGAAAAAAGGGAAGCTTATACTCAGCAGTGGGTGAAAAAAGGGAAGCTTATACTCAGCAGTAAGTGAAAAATGGGGATGCATATACTCAGCAGTGGGTGAAAAAAGGGAAGCTTATACTCAGGAGTGAGTGAAAAATGGGGAGGCATATACTCAGCAGTGGGTGAAAAAAGGGAAGCTTATACTCAGCAGTGGGTGAAAAAAGGGGAGGCCTATACTCGGCAGTGGGTGAAAAAAGGGAAGCTTATACTCAGCAGTGAGTGAAAAATGGGGAGGCATATACTCAGCAGTGAGTGAAAAAAGGGAAGCTTATACTCAGCAGTGAGTGAAAAATGGGGTGGCATATACTCAGCAGTGAGTGAAAAAAGGGAAGCTTATACTCAGCAGTGAGTGAAAAATGGGGAGGCATATACTCAGCAGTGGGTGAAAAAAGGGAAGCTTATACTCAGCAGTGAGTGAAAAATGGGGTGGCATATACTCAGCAGTGAGTGAAAAATGTGGTGGCATATACTCAGCAGTGGGTGAAAAAAGAGGAGGGCTATACTCGGCAGTGGGTGAAAAAAAGTGGAGGCCTATACTCGGCAGTGGGTGAAAAAGAAAGGAGGCCTATACTCAGTAGTGAGTGAAAAATGTGGTGGCATATACTCAGCAGTGGGTGAAAAAAGAGGAGGACTATACTCAGCAGTGGGTGAAAAAAAGGGAGGCCTATACTCGGCAGTGGGTGAAAAAAGTGGAGGCCTATACTCAGCAGTGGGTGAAAAAAGGGGAGGCCTATACTCGGCAGTGGGTGAAAAAAAGTGGAGGCCTATACTCGGCAGTGGGTGAAAAAGAAAGGAGGCCTATACTCAGCAGTGGGTGAAAAAAGGAAAGGCCTACACCCAGCAGTGGGTGAAAAAAGGGAAAAGGGAAGGCCTATATCCAGCAGTCGGTGAAAAAAGGAGTGGCCTATACTCAACAGTGAGTGAAAAAAGAGAAAAGGGAAGGCCTATATCCAGCAGTCGGTGAAAAAAGGAGTGGCCTATACTCAGCAGTGGGTGAAAAAAGGGAAAAGGGAAGGCCTATATCCAGCAGTGGGTGAAAAAAGGAGTGGCCTATACTCAGCAGTGGGTGAAAAAAGAGGAGGCCTATATTCAGCACTGAGTGATTCCGGGTTGAAATGATGATGATTGCTGTTATAATTATTACTCAGTATCGAATTTCACAACAGTATACATAACTAGCTTTTGCCCACGGCATCGCCCGCGTTACCGAGATTAAATTTCATCCAAATCCGTTCAGCCATTTTCGCGCCTATCCGGAACATACATCTAAGACAAACGAACCAAAATTCTTCGCTACTATTTTATTATACGTAATTTATTATCATAATGCGTACTTAATTAATCATTTCTTAATGAGATAAGCATAATTAACAATGAGCCACTAGAACCATGTCGCTCTAATTTAATCATTAAAATCAAATAAAAACATAACAAACATCAAGAAGACAGGAATGATAAGACTATGCTAAAAAACATTAATAGAGATGTTTTTATTGTGAGAATACATTTTAAAGATAATACCAAAGATAAGGTATACTTACGATCAGTTTCACGTAACCAATAGATAAGGTATACAATTATATTAGTCTTAAGTTACGTGGCCATTATTTAAGCAACGCTTGCCGTGATTTAGCTACGCTTGCCGCAGTTGGTCCGTGGATGGGAGACCAGCTGAATACTTAATAATTTATTTGCAATCCACAATGTGTACTTAGGTGGTAACTGAATAAATAATAAATAACCCGCCACGGCGGCGGGTTCGAAAGAGTTACCGTGGCCCTGGCACAGGCAACTGAAGGAACACGGGTGGGTTTCAGTCAGTAGAAGTATGACACGCCCTCCCGCTCCACCCAGAGCGGGAGAAGTTATATGATGATTTCCCATCCAAAAAAAAGGTGGTAACTTAAAATTATAAGTGATCATTATGGAGAGAGGAAGCTCTGAAAAACTTAGATTATCTTTACATACCGAGACCCCTTCCGTGTCTCGGAAAGCACGTTAAGCCGTTGGTCACGGCTGTCATTCGTGGATCTTCAACAGTCGTTACAGGTCTTTAGAAGCCCGAAAGCCTGACAACCATTCTTACCAAGGGTATTCCCCAGTAACTGGGTTCTTAGATAGGCAGTCACTCCATGTAAAATTCAGCTGATAATCAGCTGCATACGGTTAGACTGAAAGCCGACCCCAACATCGTTGGGAAAAGGCTGAACAGATGATGACGTGGCCATGATTAATTCGAAATCTGCCATTATAAATCGTCTAGGCGGTAAATTATGTGTTCATCAAATTGACACAGTAAGTTTATAGCCATTTCATACAACTGTCAAAAAATGACAGTTTTGATGTCGGACAGTTTTGACAGTTTTGAATCGGACAAATTGAATTGGTTATCAATTTGACATAAAATAAACTTGCATGACTTTGTCTATATTACTTAGGAGAAAGAATATTCGAAGACACAGGCAGTCTCTTGTAGTTTAATTATTTGGTGCGGAAACACATACATCTCAAACCAGCACCCCAATTGCACACTATCAATTGGAATTGAAGCAAATTGCTAATCCATTGCTTCATATGTTCGAAAAATTTGATTGCTCGACACGCACTGAATGTTGACACGCAATGAATCACACAATGAATGTTGCTGAACTGTCAAAATGAAACCGATTCCGATTGATGTTACGCAATTGCCCCGCTGTTAAGTGTTCTACCGTCTACGCGGGTGATACGCTCAGTCTGACGTAGAAGTCAGAAGCTGTGTCATAAATGTCTACCCTGAAAATACGTTAAGAGCGAATTCTCATTTACTTGCAGTTTATTTTTGTTTTTCTTTTATCTAAAAATATTATTCCCTCTTTTATTATCTTAATTGTACTCATATATCAAAGTAAACTTAAACTGGTTATTTTAAAAGTTGAAAACTTTGTGGCTGTAGCACAAATGTACGCACCTTGTTCAATAGCAATATTATTTCTTATAACATAAGCTAAATGTGTAACTCAGCTCAGAACATTTTTTAAATGTTACATTGAATAATAGATAAGAAGTCAATTCGTCTTAAATTGTGTAAATTTATTTTATTGGCCTTTAATGGATGTTTTTTTACGAACTGATTTATAAATTGGATCTGATAACATTAGACATTTATTTTGCAAGTATGGGTAACACATATTAGGTTGGGGAAAAAGTCTTTTCGCATTATAGTATGTATGAACTTGTAATAAAATCTCTTTGGCTATACTATTTGTATCTGGCTGGTTTTGGTATCATTGAAAGTTTAAATTTTAAAGAACATAATTCCAAATTCAAATTAGGAAAACGTGTGATTTTCATTTGTTTTTCGTACCGTCAAGATGAGTGAATCTAATGAAGAAATTCGATACATTTTAAAATTTTACTACAAAAAAGGTAAAAATGCAACGCAAGCCGCGAAAAAAATTTGCGATGTTTATGGACCTAGTGTAGTGTCTGTGAGAGTAGCACAAATTTGGTTTAAGCGTTTTCAATCCGGAAATTTTGATGTCAAAGATGCACGTCGCTCTGGTCGCCCTATTACAGATAAAATAGATGCCATTTTTGAAAAAGTGGAGCAAGATCGGCATATCAGTAGTTACGACGTAGCTGAAGAACTGGAAATTGACCACAAAACAGTTTTGGCGCATTTGAAAAAAACTAGGTACACAAAAAAGCTCGACATTTGGGTACCTCACGAGCTCACTGAAAGAAACCTAATGAACCGTGTACTCATTTGTGATTCTTTATTACGGCGTAATGAAACCGAACCATTTTTGGAGAAGCTGATAACTGGTGATGAAAAGTGGATCACGTATGACAAGAACGTGCGAAAAAGGTCGTGGTCAAAGGCCGGTCAGGCTTCACATACTGTGGCGAAACCCGGGTTAACTCGCAACAAGGTGATGCTGTGTGTGTGGTGGGATTGGAAGGGCATTATTCATTATGAGCTGTTACCACCAGGCAGGACCATCGATTCTGAACTCTACTGCGAACAACTGATGAGATTAAAGCAAGAAGTTCCGAGAAAGCGGCCGGAATTAATCAATAGAAGGGGTGTGGTTTTTCATCATGATAACGCTAGACCTCACACATCTTTAGCCACTCAGCAAAAATTAAGAGAGTTTGGCTGGGAGGTGTTAATGTATCCGCCGTATAGTCCCGACCTTGCACCTTCAGATTTCCACCTGTTTCGGTCTCTTCAGAGTTATTTAGGCAGTGTCAGGTTAACATCACGAGAGGACTGCCAAAACCACTTGTCGCGGTATTTTGACCAGAAGTCCCAAAATTTCTATAGCAATGGGATCATGTCCCTACCTACAAGATGGCAAAAAGTTATCGAACAAAATGGTACCAACAAACTTTAGTTAAATGTAAATAAACTATATTAAAAAATGTTTTGAATTTTCTTAAAAAATGCGAAGAAACTTTTTCCCCAACCTATTAATACATGCTACAATACCTAACCAATACCTTGTATTCAAACCAGATATATACATATAAAGACGCCAGCAAGTCAAGCTACCAGAAACTGTCAGTTTCCCAATCAACCTTGAACCTAATGCTTTAGCGATGAAGTTAAAAATCTATTAAAGAAATTTGACAGATTGTAGTAGCTTGATGCGCTGGCGTCTGTACAATAAATAATTCACAATTTCTTAAAACCCGAGATTTAATCATCGTGTTTATCACTCCGGGATTTTATAGGAGGTATTATCCACTCTTGTTACTTCTTTCCTCAAAGTTTAGGTATATACTCTACCTCTTTCGCTGGTGATAATACATTTAAATAAATTCAGGCGTTAATATTCCTATCACAATTTTACAAATGTCCATTAATTTCGTAATTAATTACAATGAACAATGACACTTGTCTTTGTATAGAGTTTGTTCGGTTTCTTTCTCTTGATTAAGGATATAGGAATTATAATGAAATACCTGAAGGATCAAAAATGCCAGTCGTGAAAAGAAATGTCGCTTCTACAAACATGATAATAATATTATGCTGATAATAATATGACGGATGATTTTGAGAATGAGGAGCTCGTGGCTAAGTAATAACAGCCGCACGAGTCGATCCATCAGGTTAAGCTACGCTTGCCGGGGTTGGTCCGTAGATGGGTGACCATCTTTACATACCGAGACTCCTCCGTGCCTCGGAAAGCACGTTAAGCCCGGCTGTCGTTCGTGGATTTTTGACAGTCGTTACGGGTCGTCAGAAGCCCGAAAGTCTGACAACCATTCTTACCAAGGGGTATCGTATTACCCAGTAACTGTGTTGTGGAGGTCAGATAGGCAGTCGCTCCATGTAAAATACTGGTATTCAGCTGCATCCGGTTAGACTGGAAACCAACCCCAACATTGATGGGAAAAGGCTAGGCAGACTGATTGATAACTTTTGAGAATACACTACTTACTACTATTATTAGACTGTCTCGTTGGTCTAGTGGCTAGTGGGTCAAGCGCTACTGCTGAGCATGAGGTCCTGGGTTTGATTCCTAGGTTGGGCAAAATGTTATTGAGTTTACCATCAAGAATTTCTCAGTAGGAGCCCAGAGTCTGGATTTGTGCCCTGTTGATGCAATAGGCTCGCCTCCTATTACATGGGGCTTAAGCATAACTGGCGAAATGTGGGTGTACCTCTGCCTAACCCTTCGGGGAAATACGACATAATGTTATGTTTATATATGTCGTAGGATGATTTGATAATTCCAGTTTTCGCTAAAACCCTAGGGATATTGCGAAAACACGGATGATTAGACAAAGGTGATTACATATCTCAATATTACTGGAAAAAGATAGGGTTTTTGCAAAAACACGAGTCGCTCTAGTAATATATATTATATAATAAATATAACAACAACATTGTTTTGTTTATGTTCTTTTGATTTGTTTTTTTGTTTGTTTCTTTTTTTGTTTAGAAGTTGTCGTGTTTTATAGGTGACAAATAAACTTGTTTTTCTTTGTTTTCGTTCTTTATGAGAATTTATTACTACAAAAACTTCAAGTATTTACGCTTAACAACTGTTAAAAACATACAAAGCAACGATTAACAATATACAAAGCCTTATTATTTCTACCCGGTAGAAGAAACTGAGAATGAAAAAAGCCTTTCAAATCCAGCGGATTACTTTACCCCGCTGGCTGCTGAAAAGTTCTTTGAAAACTTACCTTAGCTTTGTCTAGTAGAGAAATGTTTAACTTTTTCATGATGTACGAGATATACGTAAACACATAGGTAGAAATTTGTTATACCATGAACAGATGTAAGTGGTTTAGCGCAACATGGAGGAGGTCTATATTATATAGGATCAAATTGAAATCATGGGCATCCCTTCAAGGGTTCATTGTACTCATCATTATGAATATCCTTTAATATCCCTTTGCACCCGACGGCATACAATAGTGCGGGTAACTTAAAAAAAATTTTAAGACCGAGCGAATTCATTTTTCGAACGCAACCGACGACGACCGATCGAAAATTCAGGGATTTTGTTTGCATTTTTTTTAGTTTCCTTAAACTCCTAGAAATCATGTCAATTAACTTTTTTTTAATATTTGCAAGTTTTTTTCGGGTGTAAAAGGGCTATGGCACCAAACCTGAATTGACGAAAAAAATACAGCTGTTACAGCAGTACAATGACCCCTTAAAATCAGCTGTTGCAGCAGTACAATGATCCCTTAAAATCAGCTGTTACAGCAGTAAAATGACCCCTTAAAAGAATGCCCATGATTTCAATTTCATCCTGTATTATGTCCAGCAATGGCTTAATTGAAAGATTGATTAAACAAGAAATTCTGTAAGGCCCAATATTGTTACCAATATTGGCATTCCAGCTGTACCTTCTTAATATTTTTTTTCTGTTGTTCCAGGATTCTCAGCAAACATAGCTCTAAAGAAACTTTCCTTAAGACAAGTGGGTTTAATAGGAGCCTTCATATACACACTAGCGTCATTCCTAGCCATATTTGTGGTATCTACGACACAACTGATCATAACAAATGGCTTCCTCCACGGCTTGGGAATGGGGCTACTCATACCTGTCTCCTACACGAGTTTCAACAGCTACTTCACAAAGAAAAAAGTGCTCTATCTTAGTCTCTGTAAGGCTTCAATTGGAATGATAACGATGTTCTACCCGTTGTTTATAAAGTTTACGATAACTGAGTATGGGTTTAGGGGAACGCTCGCGATACTATGTGCGATATCAGCGCATAGTATATTAGGGGCTTTGGTAATGCACCCCGTGAAATGGCATATGAAGAAGCAGCGGAAACCCTGCGAGAAAATTGTTTGTAAGTTTTTACTATCTACATAAAGAAATGAATTTGCACAAAGAACTCTGACCGTTATACGAGTAGACCACCCATGGTCTATAACGGTCAGAGTTCTTTGTGCAAATTCATTTCGCTCCGCAAATCTGTTCGTACTACTGTATAAAGTTGAGCTTATATTTAATATCAAACCAGAGAATTGCTATTTGGCTTTGAGTTCTGGCGTTCTTTTTTATTTGTTTACTTTTTATATCAAATTACAATTTTATCAAAGGTTGACCTAATTTTATGCATAATATTGCAGAAAGTAAAAGTACGGGGGGGCAACCACCATCTTTTAAAGCAGTATTATTTTAAGATTACTTCAGTGTGAGAAAGAGATGGAGCTATATAAAGATTAGAATAATACTGCTTATGAGGTGGCGGTCTAGCTCCTGGTAGTCATATGTAAACTTTTCCGTGACAAGCCCTTAGAATTTCCGTTTTAATAAAAAAAAAAAAACAACAGTTTAAATACTTATAGAACTTTAATAAATCTTCCAGTAATACCACCGACACCAGCCAAAGAAGACAACAAGGATAAATTCGATTTCACCAAAACCTTACCGAGAATCGATACATCAGACAACGCGAGATCTGTCGAGAATTTATATCGAATCAATCGATTGGAAAATCCTCAGAAAGGAGCCGAATTACTATTTGTGTCCAAATTAAGCGATTCCAGACGATTAAGCATACCAGTTGTCTTGATCCCGGCAGACGGAAAGATAGAAAGTAAATTCGATTCGAGTGATCACGTATATCGAGAGAATTTGTACAAAGCTGCTTCTGTATCGAGTCTAGGCAACTTTGGTAACATTGCAGCGGAACCTATGCCTATTATAAAGAACAAGGAAGGGAAATGGTATGTTACATGCATTACTTTATTTTTGGCTCGTATTCACTAATACTGTCTGAGGGGCTCGTGCCTAACTTTCCGCGATTGGTTCGTGGATGGGTGACCATCTGTCACATATCGAGACCTCTCCGTGCCTCAGAAAGCACTTTAAGCCGTTGGTCCCGGCTGGTCATTCGTAGATCTTTGGCAGTCGTTACAGGTAGTCAGATGTCCAGAAGTCTGACAACCAGTCTTAGCTTAGTAACTGGGTTGTGAAGGTCACATAGTCGTTCCATGTAAAATACTGGTGTTCAGCTGTTACGCACCTAACCTTTCTGAAGAACATTTCAATAAGGTCACTATTTATGTCTTCCTAGAGCGTCCCCTCCCCCAATTTCAATCACATCTGCCTTGTAAATACCTTGCGTTAGTCGCCTTTTATGCATCCTCTCAAGATGACCAAAACCATTAACCATAAGCATATTCTTTTCAATTATTTACATCATTTAAGTACATAATTATGTCAAGTAGTTTTATATTTTATTTAAAAAATATATATATTTATTGTCTTATCGCAATTGAAGCTATTTTTCAAGTTGTTTTCTTGAAATTGTTTAATTTAATATCTAACTGCATAAACTTGATAGTCAGTTGTAATAAACAAACACTTTTACACAATGGGCAGAACGGACAGCCCTCTGTGCAGAGCCTGCATGGAGGTTGAGGAAACTGTTGCGCATGTCATTGTGCTCTTCGAATACACAGGCGTTACCCAGATTAGAATGGGAACCCTCGGGGCACCCAGATCTTTCACAGATGTTCTGAATAGATCAGAAGCCGTGATTAACTTCTGGAGGGAGGTGGGCTGGTTGGAATAACCACCGACGGCCGCCATGGCTGACGTACAATGCTCCATTTGAAGGACTAAGTGCGGAAACCGAACGTAATAACAAAGAACATAGTCAATCCTAAACAGTTAATAGTTATGGTTATGGGTACCTCAAATGTTAGAGTACGTCAGTTATTAATACATGATAAATGATTTTATTTCTGTAAGTAGGTTTATACAAACACTTTTACACGTCAATCATGTTTTTTAAAAACTAGATGAGGTCGGCGTTTTCTATCTGAATACTCTGAGAAGAAAGATCGAAACAAACTCAGAGGTCACAGTCTCTTTTAAAGCGCAGCTCAAATCAGAACATAAAAGGATCAACGATTCGACGAACAATACCAAAGAAAGAATATTTGGGTAGGCCGCATAAATACTATTACTGCGACCAGTAAAACATTTAGTTTAATTAGTAACCGTTTGCAAATTGCAAAAAACGTAAGCAAATTTGAATTTCGCGGGCTACCCTGACGCTTTCTCCTTAAGTGGGGCGAGCTATTGCCATCAACCGGAGACAAATCCAGACTACGGGCTGCTACTTAGAAAGGGCTAAACCCATGTGCCAAATTTCATCAAAATCCGTTCAGCCATTTTAGCGTGAAAACGTAACAAATTCACTTTCTCATTTATAATACGTATTACTTAGGATAATAATTTGCAATAGTACTAAAACACTTTATGCTTGATTTAATCCTTGACTCGAGTTCTGCAAACTGGAAACAAATAATAAATAATATTTGAATCGACGAGCTATTTTTTTTTAATGCATACCTGTTTGTAGTCTAAAAATAAAGCAGAAACAACCTTGACTTAGGCTAAGCTAACTGAATTGGAATTCCTGAATTAGGTAGGTACTAATGAAATAATAATAATATTATTATACATCGAAGATTCTACTATAGTCTGTCCCAAAAGTATCTTATAAAACTGTAAACAAACTCTGTTCAGGTTAATTTCTTACGCAATCACTCACTAAAGGCAATTAGTAAACACATCCATCTCTATTAAGAGGGTTTCTGTCAACTTATATAGGGTGTCTGGTAATTAGTGACCGATGCTTAAACACATGATTTTATTCCTGATAACAAACAACTTTTACTATGGGACTAAACCTGAAATCGTGAAAAAAAATCAGCTGTTCCCTACATTTTGACGAGTTATGCGAACATAAATTTTCAGCAGCAGATTTTTTTTCGCGAATATTTTACCATATGGCGACACCATTTCTCAGACATCCTGTATATCTCACCACATTTTTATTGATTATAATTATATTCTCAATAGTTATAACTGAAAAGTTGTAAAGAAATAAATAGAAATTTAGTAATAACGAAAATTTGTATTACAATATTTAAAAGAGTCCCCACTTCATACATACTTTATAAGGATGATTCAAGTTAAAGGCACATTTTGGAGTTTACTACTTAAGAAACGATTTACATATTAGGCTCCCAGTATGGAAAAATATGAGGAATGAAATACAAGCGAAGCGTTGTAACGTTTCTATGTTTTTTTTTATTTTTGGCCAGTCTTCATTGTAGCGGTCAATCTATGCATTATATTAGTAATAATATAATATAATAATGTCACACACACAAACGGTCATCTGATCCCAAACTAAGCAGAGCTTGTACTATGGAAACCAGATAACTGATGTACTACATATACTATTTTTTTTTTTGTAATTAGATACTTATGTGTATATAGATAATGACACCCAGACTCAGGACAAACAGACATGTTCATGCACACAAATGTTTGTCCTGAATGGGAATCGAACCCACGACCTGCGGCATAATAGGTGGTATTTTAACCAACCACGCCATCTGGTCTCTCAAAGTCGTACATACATGTACGACCCGAGTGAAAAAGCGTCCAGCGGGGCGTTCAGCGTAGCGTGCAAGCGGCGAAGAGCATTCACCGAGCGCCGCTCGGCCGTCACTCAGGACACTCGCGAGTGTTTGCATGTGTTTAACACGAAAACGCACGCCCCGCCCCACAGGACGCTCGAGTCGAGCGTGCACTCAGGCCGTACACTCAGGAGTAAACTCCAGTCGTGCGTCAGAGCTGACACACAGTTTTTTTTTCTATTTTGTAACAAAACCTTGTCATTTCTTTTTCAGGCAAACCGTAGCGGAATTTCTGGACTTATCCCTATTAAAGGATTTAGTCTATGTTAATATTATATTTGGATTGGCATTAACTTTCTTTTCCGACCTCACATTTTTTACTCTGGAGCCATTATTTTTGGACAAAAAACATCTAACCAAGGTAAGGTTCTTTAATATTTTTGCCTCAGAATTAATTTTAAGCTGAAAGATGGCTTTAATGTATTTCACTTAGATCATTTTTATCTTTGCCAAGCACTTCCTTTTTTGTTCAAAATTTGTGTTTGTGAATCATAAATCTTGTTGGTGGCTTTTGCGAATTTACGACATCAAACTTAGTAAAATAGTTCTCGAAACGGTTTTCTTAAAAAAGTACAAAATAAAAGGAGTCTGAAATATAAAAAAAAAAATAGAAAAGCAAAGAGTTTGAAAAATCCCTGGGACGATTCGCAGATGTTTATATGTGTCCTGTATGTATAATTCTGATCTGATACCACATTGCAATTCTATTTTCGAATTTAAGCAGCACTGTGTTGCCATTTCAATTAATGTAAGTTAAAACTCAACGTTTCTGGCTGGCAACACATGCGAGGAAGTGACAATAACAACTTCTATCGCTGCATTGTTCCGGCTTTCGGGTGATACTGCTTGTAACAATGGCATCGCTTTACAACTATCGTTGTTTTTTCCTGTGAAAACTACTATATATACATTATTCTTACATAGTAACTGTTATTATTGAAGGGGTAGGCAGAGATTCGTTCTCCTCCATAGAAACCTACTATAGTATGGGCAATTAGTTTCATCTTTCTGTCTAATTGACTCCTTGACAACTCACAAGTGCCTGTAATTGTATATGAAATAAATGCAATTTTGAATTTATATTATCGCGTAAAGTGATTTTTCACTTCTCATGTTCTAAACGTTCGTCTTTATGTTGTACGTAGGCGACATAAAGTCACTTTTTATACTCTAGTGCATAAAGTAATTTTTAGAGTTCCGTAAGTACCTCAAAAGGAAAAACGAAACTCTTATAGGATCTCTCGTGTGTCTGTATGTCAGGCTGTCTGTCTGTCTATCCGCCTGTCACAGCCAATTTGCTCCGAATCTAATGGATCGATTATGTTGAAATTTGGTACACCTATGAATTTTCTTTGACCCAAACACGGACGTGTAACCTAAATAAATGAAGTAACTCATATCAAATTGAAAATATATATTTTAGACCCTCACAGTAAGACCTTTCTTACTGTGAGGGTCTCAAATATATATATTTTTATAATTTCATAATATTTAAGAAAATAGACGAAAATTTACCATTCCCACCCCTCTTATTTCCGAAACTACTGAGCCTAAAATTTAGAAAAAAATACAAAAAAATAGTTCTATACCTATAGATTACAGGAACACTTATATGTTCTTAAAATAACATGGTAAATCTCTCAATATTGTGCGCACAAACTTACATTTGCAGTTGGAATGTATGGTAGAACGTGTTTTTTACATGACAAATTCATCTCAACTACGGAACCCTTCATTGTGTGTAGTCCGACACGCACTTCGTCGGTTTTTTTTTTCGAAGACTAAGATAATCAGGCCTACAGCCACACGCACAATAAAACGTCGCAGATTAAAGTCGTTATTTTATTTAATTTGCTTTAATTTATATCACTTCCGTGATTTCTATCGCTAATTAAATAAAACCAGATAAAATAGTCGTCATTTATTTTATTTAAAGACGCAAAGAAACATTTTTATGTCTTGGCAGTATGAAGTAGCCAAGTCATTCAAGTATCGTGGCAGGAATTAGCTAAGTAAGTATTCTCTTTTTCAATTTTGCAACATTTTTGAACAGTGAAAATTGATTGTTTGCTTGTTTAATTTTCTCGCAATAGAAGTGAAAAGCAGTCACACTCGGGCATAAACGAGCCATTTTACCCCTCGACTTAACTATCCACCCAACTATCCTATCGCCTACGTTTCGGGGTAAGATGGCTTCTTTTAGCACTAGTTGTCCAATCTACTATTGTTTCGTGATAGCAATCCATTTTTTTCCATGAAATACTAATTTTGTTTAATTCCGCACCCCTTTAAATTCTAACATAAGAATACCTCATAATGACGAGACCATTCTAACTAGAACTAACCCTTAAATCTATCCTCTGAATATTGAAAGCTTCACCGAACCTAGTTTGAAAGCCTAGCTCACAGTAATTTGATCAGAAAACTACATACAACCCATGCAAGTTAACGAGGAACCTGGCGCTGTGATGACACTCGTAAAGTACTGTTCAGTATAGTATGGGGCCGTATTCCAGCGAGGTGCCTAGTTAATCGCAAGGGTTGTAGTATCGTGTCATAATTATATTCAATTAAAAATTAATTATTTATTATTAATTCAATTTAAAAATAATATTGTGGTAGTATTAACATATCGCCTATAAGTAAATTGGAAAATTGGAAAATAAAGTTATTATTATTATTATTCACATTTCTCGGGACCCTGGGGTCCCGGACCTTTGGAAGGCGTACGAGGAGCCGAAGCCAACTCGCAGAGGCCCCTTAAATAATTTTAAATGATAAGGAGGCACCAACCGACTATTATATCCCTATATGCACTATGCAAGTGCACCCAAGGACAACGCCCGGTTGGTGCAGGACTATAAGTGTTATGTGTGGAAACAAAACATATTGGGCTATGGGTCTGGGTGGCTAAAGTGGATTGGGTTACTTGAACTATGGAAGAACTATGTCCCCTGCCTGACCAATGTTATATATTATACACGGATAAAATGGCAGGGGGTGACTTGCACACTCAATAATGGGCCCCCGGAAACGGCCGCTAGCACGTAGTGACGTAGCGACAAGGGGGCAACACTTCCTGAGATGCTTGAGGAGTGGAGAGATATTTCACGCACTACCAGCACCTTACTGAAATACTTCCTTCCTCCGAGCACGTTTGCTCTTGCGAATCTCCACTCAATCCGGCCAATAAAGGCGAGAAAGAGGTGGGACCTCTGTTCCTCATTAGTGTTCACTCCAGCCGGCCAATAAAGGCAAGCCAGAGATGAGGACAAGATTTCTCTCGGGAGATAGGGTCCGTGGGGTCGCTACTGCCCAACAGCTCGCCACATGCTGCCCTGCGGGTTTCTGTATCTCTCTTGGTCTGACTCCTCATCCTAGACCCGTTCCGGCAAAGTAAACTCTACTAGCATAGACCTAAAGTTTGGAGCGCGCAAGCCCCACCACGACGTCAACGATACAGCGGTGGGCTTATTATTATTATTACATATTCGTGTTGTAAGATTTGTTGCTAGTTTACTGGTCAGAGACTATTATTAAGTTCGCTTGTTCACTAGTTTATGGACAATTAACTAGCTCTATCGTAAGCTAGTTCAAGGCCATTTTCAAGGAAAAAGCTAAAACAAAAACTAGATAAAAAACCCCAAAAAAAAAAGAACCAGCTATTGCTCGCGGCTTCGCCGGCGTGGAGGTCGGAAATTATCTCAGAGCAGAACTACTAGGATAAATTTACCCTAAGTCGTAACCCAGGTCATGGTCCTGTCCCAAATTTCATCAAAATCGGTTTAGCCGTTAACGCATGAAAAGGTAACAGGTAGATAGACAGGGTTACTTTTACATTTATAATATTACTAGCTGTTGCCCGCGACTTCGTCTGCAATCCAGGATATAAAGGTCATGGTCTACCCATGTGCCAAATTTCATCCCAATCCGTTCAGCCGTTTTAGCGTGAAAGCGTAACAAACAAACAAACTCACTTTGGCATTTATAATACTAGCAGCTCCCCGCGGTTTCACCCGTGTAAGTCTCAAACCTATAAAATATGAATATAGGGACAAAAAGTGTCCTTTGTGTTAATCCAGGTTATAAACTATCTGTGTGCCAAATTTTATCAAAATTCGTTTAGTAGTTTTTGCGTGAAAGAGTAACAAACATACAGAGTCACTTACAAACTTTCGCCTTTATAATATTAGTGTGATTAGTTAGGGTTGATGGAGATAACCTCATGCTGTAATAAAACTATTTA
This sequence comes from Dicycla oo, assembly GCA_948252095.1. Classification (NCBI taxonomy): domain Eukaryota; kingdom Metazoa; phylum Arthropoda; class Insecta; order Lepidoptera; family Noctuidae; genus Dicycla; species Dicycla oo. Next base: position 27,783,708 of record OX411711.1, read on the forward strand.
TTGGGTTTGTTATTGGGTTTTGTCATTTGGAATTTCTCATTAGAAACCTGGAGTCTGGATTTGTGCCCGGCTGATGGCAATAGACTCGTCCCCTATTACATGGGACTTAAACATAACTGGCGAAATGTGGGTGTACTATAGGTGCACCTCTGCCCAACCCTTCGGGGGATACAGGCTTTATGTTATGTTCTAAAAAATCTTCATGTGCATATTTCTTTCTAGGCAGAGATAGCGAATGTAATAGCAGTAGGAGGAGCGATGGATATGTCGGCGCGTCTCTTCCTGGGCGTCGCAGGGCAATTCTTCAGGATGAACAGCCGCTACATGTTCTTCTGTGGCGCCCTATTTACAGCAATCTTTAGATTCAGTAAGTGAAATTCAATTTCGTATTTTAAGAACACGTACGTATACTCGTATGTCAGAAAATTTTATTTTCTGGACTAACAATTTATGTTGATCAAGTTTTTTAAATGCAAGTTCGACTTCTATTATTTTGATAAATACAAACTTCGGAATTTAGCAAATATCTACAGAACCACACAAGGATATTATCTGAATAATTTATAGATACCAGCATTCTAATTGAGGAGCGTCTGTTCAAAAGGTCGTATTTCACTTTTCAACTTTTATTTTTTTTTTTTTGAACTCATAGCAGAAAACTCCATCGAATGAGCGTAAAAACTTGTTCAAAAGGAGCGTATTTCCCATATAACAAAATCCAAAAAACTTGGATTCCAATCAAAACGGATGTATTTCTGCATTAAAATGTTCCCTTGGATTGTTTTAAACAAAACAGGCATATTTCTTCTACAAATAGCATCTTTTATTTATTTTTCTGTTCAAAAGGTCATATTTTTTTCCATACATAACAACTTTAATAAAAATCGTTTCGTTCGAGTAAATAACGGTATCGAGTCAAAAGATGACGGCTGTACGTTGAATATCATTATCAATAGCAACCCTATAAAAAAAAAAATAAAAAAAATATGACTGCATCTCTCTAACGACGTCGACAGATGACACTGACAGATGTTATTCTTGACGTTCTGTCTTTCGATGCGAGTAGATGAAATTTGTGAAATTTTGAACTAGTTATTATAAAGTAAAAATCATATTGAAAATGGATGAGCAAGGTTTAGTCGAGACCTTGAATGCTGGTTCAAGGAAAAAAAAGCGTAAAGTCAAATCAAAAGGGCATATTTCTAGAAGTGACAAATCAAAAGGTCGTGTTTCTGATTTTTCCGATCAATAAGTCTTATTTCTGAACTAAAATTAAATAAAAAAAAAGTTATGGTGTATTTTTTTATTTTTAAAAATGCATGTAATATTGTAGTCTTAATCTTCACAATGATCTAAATTTAATTTAATTTTAGAATTTTTATAATAGGAATTAGATGTTTTTTTCTGTTTTTGTAAAGTTTGTTTATCATAGAAATACGACCTTTTGAACAGATGCTCCTCAATTGTGTAACACACTATCCATCGGAATCTGAATCATATTAAAGAAAATGGTTAACCCATTGTTATGTATGTTTGAAAAGTTTGTCTGCTCGACAACGTAAATAACGCAATGAATGTTGCTGAACTGTCAAAATGAAACCGATTCCGATTGATAGTGTGTTACGTAATTAGGGTGCAGCTCAGTCTGAGAATAGAACCTAGAAATTCGATATCAGAGGCGTGCTGGGCGTGCTTATCTATACATCTTATATAGGTATACATACGCATTTTAAATTAAAGTCGGTTTTCGTATCTGTCTGTGTGGCCACGTTGTTCTCCTAAACAACAACAAATTTCGATGCGGTTTTCACCATAATTTAGAGAATATATTCCAGGAGGTTTGTGTATATAATACATTGACATTAGACTTTCATATAACAACTAAATATCGATGCAGGAGCGAGTCGCTGGTAATATTAGGTCTTTACCTATGAAATTGCCGTTTAGAATGCAGAAGTTAAAGTCATTTTTATATAAATATTTTGATGATAATTGTTGAATATAATTCAATTGTTTTGAAGCTAACGTTGAAAGCTGCTGCTAACTCAGCCGCAGATTGAGTATCGTCAGCTTCCACTATCGCCTATAATTCGTCGTTGCTGTCTTTAGTTTTCCATAGTTTTAAAATAAAATTCATTTGAATTTAGAATTTATTGCCAGCCATAAATTGCGTTTCAAATGGCCAGTATTTTAAAACGGCAACTTCATAGGTAAAGACCTATTAAAAGTTTTTATTTTTTTATTTAAGATGGGTTTGCTCTTGACTCTAGTCTAGGTCGGAAGCGACAGAGACAGAGTCGACGATGGAGTGAGCTTACCCAGAAGAAGCCTGTTCACTCTCACTTTGAAGAGATAAGGGTTGTATGTGCTCGGAAACACAGACGCAGGTAGTGAGTTCCACTCTTTTGCTGTGCGCATTATAAAAGACATTTGGAAACGGTTAGTGCGAGTTGGTGGAATAGCAACTAGGTAGACATGGTAACTGGCAGTGCGTCTACATGTCCGATGGTAGAAGGGGGCCTGCGGAATGAGGTCGTGGAGTTCTTGGGCACACTCACCGAAGTATAATCTGTAGAAGACCAACAAGCAGGCAACCTTGCGGCGATGAACCAAGCTATGAAGCTTGGCATCCACGAGTTTTACGACGCCAATGAGCCTCTTTGTGTTCCACCGAATCAAGCGCGGCTAGTTGGTACTTAGCTGAGTCATCCCAAAGGTGGCTGCAATACTCTATGCAAACTATTTGTTAATTGTTTTTGCTGCTCTATCTGAATTTAGTATAAATTGAAATCATAAATATATGCACACATCATCATATCATAGTGATTAACATAATTATTATCTGTTTTTCTTAAAAAAAAAAAAACTATAACTTTATTACATCTGACTTGACATCATCAAATAATTTCCTATTGATTGCATGAAGCTATCTTCGTGCAATCAATAGGAAATTGTTTGATAATAAGAATAGGAATAATTTTAAAATAATGATTGTATATATGATACAATAATTATTTTACCAACGCATATTATGACTGACAGGTGAATTGTAAGATGCTACCTACCGTCAACAAAAAATAAAGATTTGACAGTCAAAATGTTACTTGTAATACATATTATTTTGTAAAGTTAAACAAATTATGACAGAATTTTATTTGATTCCAAGTAAGAAATTATATTGTCATTTTTTTACAACTAGGTACCGTTTTCTTACAATTTATACCGGATTTTTATTAATAAGCAAATGCGAGTGTATGTGTATCGTGTGTACATATGTGTTTACAAATTTAAAAAAATGTCATCATTTCCAACATCTAGAACACACGTCATTGCCATACAACGTAGCAATGATGCCAGCCGTTTGGGCACTTTTCCTGTTGACAACGATGCGGACTTTTTTGGTGCCCTATGATTATTTCCTCTACATTTTTATATACTTGTACATATTATTATTATTGCAAGACTGTTAGCTTTTAAATTATGTAAGCAAATATATATCAAAATATTAAAAATAAAAGCAATGTTTAGACAATCACTTGCTTTTTAATTATAAAATTAATGAATAATATCTACATTTGAATTTAAAACGTACAGTCCACATCAAATAGTTATTTTAGAGGGCTATTATGTTACCTACCTAAATGTCAAATTACAAAATACAATTAGCTCAAAATAAAACTGAAATGTTTTGTTGCTTTCTTAATTGCTGAAACATAAAAATACAATTAAGGATTAAGAAGTGGTATTTGATCTGACTTAATTAGACATCAAATATTTGCTAGGAACCTAATGCTTTTAAATTACGATCGATTTTATGGTATTGTTCGAAAGGACATGCATAATATAGCCAACACTTTGTCGACGACTTTACAGTATGCTACACTCACACACAGCCGTAATACAGGGTGTAAGGGTAAACAGTGTCAACGTTTTAATGGGTCATGGTACTCATCATTATTAACAACATTTACTATGGGACCAAACCTGAAATCGCGAAAAATAATTAGATGTTCCCTACATTTCGACGAACTATTCGAACATAAATGTACTGAGCTGATTTTTTTTTCGCGATTTCTGGTTTGGTCCGTTAGTAAAAGTTGTTAATAATGATGAGTACAATAACCCCTTAAAAGGTTGATACCGTTTACACTTACTCCCCATATAGGTAGACACCAATATATTATTAGATATATTATTAAGAGGTATCAAACGCAAACGAAAGACCACAAAAGTCTTCTTTACTTTCTCAATGTTTAACAAACTAGCTTTTGCCCGCGGCTTCGCTTGCGTGGATGTCGGAAAACTATACGTATAAACGTTGAATCACTCTATCTAATGATGAAAACTGCATTAAAATCCATTCAGTAGATTTTGAGATCATCGCGAAAATACAGACAGACAGACAGATGCGGCGGGGGACTTTGTTTTATAATATGTAGTGATGTTTCTTTTTTTTTTCAGTATTCATCCAGTTCACAACATACACGCCACTTCTCATCCTCACCGGTATCCTGGGCTCCTTAAGGTCGCTGGTCCATATAGCCCAGCCCATAGTGGTAGCTGAACATATACCTATAGAGAGGTACCCACCAGCATACGGACTTTACATGCTGTTGGCTGGAGGCATCAGTTTGAGCGTCGGGCCTATGATTGGTAAGTTCATCTCATTCACAATATTAGTACAGACGCCAGCAGGTCAAGTTAACCGAAACTGTCAAATTTTCCCAATCAACCTTGAACCTAATGCTTTAGCGATAAAGTTGAAAATCTATTAAAGAAAGGAAATGTTTGATTTTGGGCTATCACACATAGATAAATAGGAAAAAAAATAGAGGATTTTCATAAAAATACAAGCTAATTAATGAGAAGAAAAGTACAGGCGTACACAAATGATTATTTGGGAAGTTTTTTAATAAGATAACCCTATTTTTTGGTGGCCATGACAGTTGTGTTTGACATGACGTTTGACGACTTTGACAGTTTTAAGTTTCGTGACGTGACGTCTTTCTTTGACAGTTTGACTTTGTCTTTGAATCGTTGTATTCGCGCGTGTTGATTTGGATGTGCTTCGGAGTTTGTAGTGATTGTTTTTATTTTACGACAACAGTTTACTACAACGGACATTGATTGATTGCTTCTCTGTTGACCTCGGCTTTGTTATATGGTATGGCTGATTCGCCTGTGATTTCGGTTCCGTCGTGTATGAATAGGAATAGTTAACTACTCTAACAATAACTTGCGGTTGTCAGTTACTGCACAGCTAACTACTCTCCTGTGAATTATCGAAGTCCAGGGAATATAGATAGGCATTAAAGAATAAAACACTAGGACAGTTTGATAAACAAAACAACTTTTTAGCAAAAAATAAAACCGACTTCCAAAACAAAACACTACAAAGTGAAAAATAACTTTAATTTCGGTAGTCGGTGTCTTGGGTTTTGTATTTTCGTTTTTTGCCACCGACTTCCGAAATTAAAGTTATTTTTCACTTTGTAGTGTTTTGTTTTGGAAGTCGGTTTTATTTTTTGCTAAAAAGTTTTTATTTTTCACTTTTTAGTTGTGTAACCTACCCCACACAAATTGGAATACATAATTGAGCCCAATAATTGTAGATATAGCCATGTAAATAACAGTGATAGGAAGTTCTTAAAACACCATCACATCATCCACATAAAATAAGTGGGAAATATACGCATTATTGAAGCTAACTCAAAAACTCCCCAAGCAAAGTTAATAAAATTTATACGGGACCACCTCGAAAGTATACCCTATCAAACAAAAAAAGAATTTTCTAAATCGGTCCATCCGTCTTTGAGTAATCGCGTAACAAACATACAAAAAGAAAATATTACTTAGACAAGACACATCAGTCAAATGTCATTGTTATAATGACATTTCACATATTGCTGATCCATCATATTTATTTTGTATTGTATGTGATAGTCCCCAAAAGCCACCACCTCTTAAAGCAGTATTATTTTAATCTTATTTGAGTGTGGAAAAGAGATGGAGCTAGACGTCCTGTATAGCTCCATCTCTTTCTCACACTGAAATAACATTAAAATAATACTGCTTTAAGCCCCTGGTTTAATCCTTGTGCAATCACTCATTCAAGGGAGTTAGTAACACAATCATCTGTATTTAGAAGGTTTCAACTTATATCTCACCACTTCTACCAACAATTCTTGTTTGAATAATATTATTAAATTGTAATTGAAAACTTGCGGTATAAAAGGGAGGATATAAAAATATTTTTACAAAAAAAAAAAAAAGAAACCAACCGACTTCAAAAAAAAAACACTAGGTACAAAGTGAAAAATAACTTTAATTTCGGAAGTCGGTGTCTTTGGATCTGTAATTTAGTTTTTGCCACAGACTTTCGAAATTATTTTTCACTTTGTAGTGGTATTTTTGGAAGTCCGTATTATTTTTTTTGTAAAAAAGTTTTTAGTGGCTCAGTTTGTTATTTATCTAAGTTACAATAGCCTAATGTCAACTGCTCATCAGCTTTTACAAAATATTGCTTTTCCCGACGTAGGAACGTTATTTGTTGAGAAGTTTTCCTAGTAAGAACCAGAAGATCTGAATCTGATGGTGAAGTCACCATCACCATATGCATTGTGACGAGCATAAATTGCTTAGCAACCATATTAAAATAATCGAAACGCAACCCGTGAAATACTTAGGTATAATTGAATAGTTCCGATGGCCATCTGAGGTCTTCATCATCAGTTCCACTTCATCAAATGGTGCTTACGAAGAGTAAATGCACGAGTTTCTATAAAAAATACCCAAATATATAGGTGTGCCTATAAAATTTGAGGATTTCCCTCGATTTCCATGGGATCACCTGATTGAATTCTGACTTGGTGGCAATGGGACTACCTCGAAAGCATACCCTTTCAAACAAAAAAAGAATTTGGCAAATCTGTCTGTATATATGACGGAGTTATGCCCGAACATACTTAACACATATAGTCATGTATTGTACCTATGGACGCTTTTACCTTTGGACATTGATTATAATAAAAAAAACTGGCAGTACTAAAAATATTATATTGCAACACTGTGGTGGCATTTTTGTGAGTGTAGTGAGTGGCGTGATGCTATCGGTGTTGTGTGCAGTGTGAGGCCATTTTGGAGATAGTCTGAAATGTCCATAGGTACAATCCATGACCCTATACAAATATAAACATCCGAATTGAGAACCTCCTCCTTTTTAGAAGTCTGTTAAAAATTAATCTCAATTGTCAAATGAAAAGCATCAACACAAGGTGATTTGAAAATAGGATTTCTTGTTTAAGTGTTCAAATGATCAATTGCCATAGGTTTTCTACAGGCGTTTTCTATAACTTTGAGGATTATACTAGCTTAAATAGTTGTATTACTGATTCTAATGATTATAATTATGTAAATTCATAATTGATACGGTTACGAATCATATTTTAATCAACATACAACCTATTACTGTCTTGCAAATTGCAAAAAACGTAAGAATATTTGAATTATGTGGGCAACCCTGGCGCTTCGTATGCTGACAACAAATTTGCTGACTACTCAACACGATTCAGCAATCCTGTTTAATCAATATTGTTCACATCCGCTGATGTGCGTGTCCCTATTATGCCTGTCGGTTCAATTTGTATCTCTTCGACGTTTCAACCGAATATTCAATACTGTGAATACAATAACTTGACGTCATACGGTTATTTCAGTATGTCTGTTGAAATACCTGAAATCAATTTGGTTTGAAGCCTTTCTACAGAAACAATGAGTTCTGTGAACTCGTTCGATGAAATCATCGTGCGTTGATGTGAATTATAAGCTGGAATTGAAAGACGTTCGAGCCGACACAGTTTGTAAAAATCTTACCGTGTAAACTTAGGTGAAGTGAGCTGTCAATTCTGTCAGTGGAATGACAGCTCACTTCACCTAAGTTTTCACGACGACATTTTTACAAAATAGACCGGCTGGTTTTGCTTTGTGACAGCCGTAACCCATATGTGATATTTATTATTGTGATCCTATTTACGATTCTCTTTATAACCGACTTCAAAAAAGGAGGAGGTTATGTGTTCGTCTGTATGTATTTTTTGCATGTATGTTCATCGATATTTTCTTCAATTGTGGACCGATCTTTAATTTTTTTTTTATTTGGTTGAGGAAGCTCATATAAATTTTATTAATTTTGCTTGGGTAGTTTTTGAGTTTGCTTCGATAATACGCATTTAATCCTCTTTTTGTATCGTGATGATATAAATACTTCCTGTCCCTGGTGTTTACATAGCAAGTAGTGGTATACGAATTGCTGTGGGATTAGGTTAAATTTCAATGTTCTAAGGGGATAGGTACTATAACTGAAAAGAGAAAAATTTAAAAAAAAACAACCGACTTCCAAAAAAAAACATTACAATGTGAAAAAAAAAACAACAAAAACATAACATACGGCAAATAACTTAAATACATAATATATCGTCAAAGTCACCGACTTCCAAAATTATAGTTATATTTCACTTTGTAGTGTTTTTTTTTTTTTTGGACGTTGGTTGGTTTTTTTTTCCCTTTTTATTTATATTTGGTCAACTGAATGTTTTCATTTACTAATGGGCTTTTATATAAAAGGTCACTTTTATGTTTAAGTTCTACAAAACAATGAATTGTTATCTTAAAATAACATGTTCCAAAATTAAATTAAAAACTAGTAAAATAAAGCTCTGGCCAGACAGGTGAAACCCGCGCGGGACGAAAGACGTGACTGCGCGCGCCGATTGTGCCGAATGAATAGGAAGTCACGCAACTATTTGCGTCCGTTCTACTTCTTTTCGTTTATAATGTTTGAGCCGTGTAGGTGGCCATGATTATTGCGGGGTCAGAGGCGGTCTTCAAATCGTCAAGGGTGCTGGTTAACGGACATTGGGACGCTCTAGCAGATGGGGCATAGTTTGCTCAGGAGCACCGCACTCGCGCTGGCTGTTGGATGGATGGATAATGCCCCATTTTGAGACCGATTGACACAAACGGCGCGAGCGAATTTCGTCCTGCATCCCGCTCGGGTTGCGCTTCAGTTTGGCCAGAGCTTAAAGGGTTATTTGAGTACTAACCATTTATATAATAATAATTTTATTTTCCCCTTTTTCAGGTTTCATCCGAGATTACACAGGCAGTTATGCCATAGCGTTCAACATTTTGTCAGCCTGCAACCTCTGCTGCGTCATACCCTGGGCAGCAGAAGCCATAGCCAAATATAGGAAGAACAAGAACTCAGTCAACGCCCTAAAGACATGAATTTTCAAGCCATAATAAGCTTTAGTACTAACACGAGTTCGTTCTTTTTATAAAAGGATTTGAGACTCCCCTGTGATTTAGAGATGTTCCTTTGATAGGATTCTTAGTCGATTAGTAGATTCTAATTTCAAATTGATTGACTTGCATCAGGTCCTGTAGTAGGTCATCTAATAATTGAAGTATTGTACTGCCGCCGTAAGGAAAAAGGACGTACTTTATCTATAGAAATATTGAAATGGCGAAAAAAATATATTTTGTCGTGTTTAAAATACAAAATATTGTACAAAGGCAGATGCGTCTTTTAATAGTAAGAATTATTAGGTTTTCGTTAAGTTTACGTGTCAATATAAAAATACTGGTAGATGCACCTTTTTTGCTGATTCTGAATATGTAAATATTAAAAAAAAAAAAATCAGATACGTCTTTTTCCTTATGACGGACGGCAGTGTAGATATTGTTCAGAAGTATTTTTAAAGATTATTTTTAGTTTTAAGTGGTCAAAGATTTGTTCATTTTGCTGTTGCTAAAAGCAAGGCAGTTGAGATTTTGTAAATAATTTTGCAATTTTAATGTTATTTTTTTTTTAAGATTATTAGAGATGTTGCGTAATGATTTTGAAAATCAAAAACGAGTCTACGATTAGGTTAGAACATTATACATTTAGAAGATAATTTAAATTTAGTTTAAAATATAAATAAAGCTGCCAATATATTGCCATATAATCTATATTGATCTTTAGGTAAAATGGGCCCCTACTGAAAGAGTGGTCTACTTATTAATAGTGTAGGTATAAGGGGCTTGTGGCTAAGTAATAAGAGCCGCAAGGGTCGATTGTCAGGTTAAGCTACGCTTGCGGCGGTTGGTCCGTGGATGGGTGACCATCTTTACTTACCAAGACCCCTCCGTGCCTCTGAAAGCACGGTCTTGGCTGTCATTCGTAGATCTTTGACAGTCGTTACTGTTCGTCAGAAGCCCGAAAGTCTGACAACTAGTCTTACCAAGGGGTATCATCATTATTACCCAGTGATTGTGGAGGTCAGATAGGCAGTCGCTCCATATAAAATACTGGTATTCAGCTGCATCCGGTTAGACTGGAAACCGACCAAAAAAAAAGCTAGGCAGATAGATAGGTATAAGGAATACAATAATAGTTAAAAACAACACTGCCAATTATTATAATGGATTGTCAATCTTCTGCGCTCGTGGCTAAATGATAACAGCCGCAGGGTCGGTCGACACCCAGTAACTGGGTTGTGGAGGTTAGGTCGCTCCATGTAAAATACTGGTATTCAACTGCATCCGGTTAGACTGGAAGCTGACCCCAACATAGTTGGGAAAACGCTATGTAGATTGATTGCTTGGTCAATATTTATATTTATATTCAATATAATACCTATATCAAAATAGTGAAATACTTCATTGTAATTTTTGATCTACTGCAATATTAATTGTTTTGTTGACTGTACTTGTAAATGCATAATATATTTAGTTATATAAGGTTTATTTTATAATATTATGTATTGTATGTGTTATTATGTTAAATGATAAATAAACCTGTGAATGGACTGGAAACATTGATTTCCATAATTTTGTGACTGCGATATAAATAGTGAAATTGTTGATTAAATAATATTATATTTTTTTACAATGCCACCATTTTGTTTAATACATTCAACCCGCCCCTGCTTCACACGATTTTTACGATTTGGCGAAACATGGAGATTTCATTATTAGGTACCTATCTACTTATTTATAGATATGTAAGTTTAATATTAACCGGTTGAATGAAGAAATTACAGAAACAATTAAAAAGTCGTTGTGTCTCGCAAAGATCTGCGTTTCCGGCAGTCGAGTTGTTTTAATGCATTACAGACATATACCTTGCAGAATAAAATGTCTTTATGCTTCTGGAAGCCGCATCGAAAATTCGAAATCGTTTGCGCAGTTTAGAAGAATGTTATGGTATTGTGTATAGCTATACTGCCGTCATAAGAAAAAAAGACGTAGGTACCGCAATGATGTTATAAGTAAAAAGACGTAGATAGGTTACTTACCCAACATTCGATGTTCAAAAACGACACAATGTCGAACTATTAGGTGACACGTGGAAGTAGGACGGCATGTCGTAATTATCGGGAGCGAAAACGAGACAAGACGACGAAAATGTGGCTAATTAGCCACATTTTGACGTGTCACTTGCGAAGCTTGTATAACCCATCTACGTCTTTTTACTTATAATATCATTGAGGTACCGGATGTTTTTTCGAAATAGAGTTATTTACATATTCGGAATCAGCACTAAAAGACACCAGTATTTTTTATATTGGCGTTAACTTAACGAAAACCTAATAATTCTTACTATTAAAACACGCATCTGCCTTTGTATCTTGTACTTTTTTTTTCTCCATTTCATTATTTCGTTTACGGCGGCAGTATAGTAGTCCTACCTTCTCATGTCAAATGGGTGGTAATACGGGGTGGGCTGTTAGCAGCCGATGTATTCTGTAAAAATCTCACAGTAAAAACTTACGTGAATTGAGTCAATAGGGAATATGACGCAAAGCTGAGACAACAGATGGCGCCACTTTGACATGGGGTAAACAATGCAAACCTAACCAGCAGAATAGGTTGTTTATTAGATATATTTATAGCGTATATAATTACAGTTAGAAGCTGCAAGAGTCAGCTACATAGCGCTCTATGAAACCGTTCTGAGACAGCAATTGGCGCCATTTCGACACGGTGTAAACAATGCGACAAAATTTATCCACGTTTTTCAATATTATTTCAGCTTTTATTTCATCCTTGATACTATAATTTTAGGTTAAAATAATGCCAAAAGGGCAAAAACATGCATATAAGAATTTCAAACATTTGTTTTTGTGATATTGAACTACTTACTTTACAATATAGGACTTTAGCGCTACATTCAAGTAGGTACCTAAATATCATATGACCCGTAAAAATCCTTCATAATTATAGCCTTTAGCTCTAAAATGATCAGAACACCACTTTTAATGCTTTGTGATTATAAACTTTGCAATTTACGATTGCTTGCGAAATTATTCGTTTTTAGTGAATTAATGAAAACCTTTATTCCTGCTTATACTACTAACCTAATGGCATAACACTGATTCACTGACTGATGCTATTACAGATTACTCCTGACAAACGGCTATCACTAAAATAATATTAGGTTGTGGAAAAAGTCTTTTCGCATTATAGTATGTATGAACTTGTAATAAAATCTCTTTAGCTATACTATTTGTATCTGACTGGTTTTGGTATCATTGAAAGTTAAAACTTTAAAGAACATACTTCCAAATTCAAATTAGGAAAATGTGTGATTTTCATTTATTTTTCGTACCGTCAAGATGAGTGAATCTAATGAAGAAATTCGATACATTTTAAAATTTTACCACAAAAAAGGTAAAAATGCAACGCAAGCCGCGAAAAAAATTTGCGATGTTTATGGACCTAGTGTAGTGTCTGTGAGAGTAGCACAAATTTGGTTTAAGCGTTTTCAATCCGGAAATTTTGATGTCAAAGATGCACGTCGCTCTGGTCGCCCTATTACGGATAAAATGGATGCCATTTTTGAAAAAGTGGAGCAAGTCAAGCAATATCAGTAGTTACGACGTAGCTAAAGAACTGGAAATTGACCACAAAACAGTTTTGGCGCATTTGAAAAAAACTGGGTACACAAAAAAGCTCGACATTTGGGTACCTCACGAGCTTACTGAAAGAAACCTAATGAACCGTGTACTCATTTGTGATTCTTTATTACGACGTAATGAAACCGAACCATTTTTGAAGAAACTGATAACTGGTGATAAAAAGTGGATCACGTATGACAAGAACGTGCGAAAAAGGTCGTGGTCAAAGGCCGGTCAGGCTTCACATACTGTGGCGAAACCCGGGTTAACTCGCAACAAGGTGATGCTGTATGTGTGGTGGGATTGGAAGGGCATTATTCATTATGAGCTGTTACCACCAGGCAGGACCATCGATTCTGAACTCTACTGCGAACAACTGATGAGATTAAAGCAAGAAGTTGAGAGAAAGCGGCCGGAATTAATCAACAGAAGGGGTGTGGTTTTTCATCATGATAACGCTAGACCTCACACATCTTTAGCCACTCAGCAAAAATTAAGAGAGTTTGGCTGGGAGGTGTTAATGCATCCGCCGTATAGTCCTGACCTTGCACCTTCAGATTTCCACCACCTGTTTCGGTCTCTTCAGAATTCTTTAGGCAGTGTCAGGTTAACATCACGAGAGGACTGCCAAAACCACTTGTCACGGTATTTTGACCAGAAGTCCCAAAATTTCTATAGCAATGGGATCATGTCCCTACCTACAAGATGGCAAAAAGTTATCGAACAAAATGGTACCTACATACTTTAGTTAAATGTAAATAAACTATATTAAAAAATGTTTTGAATTTTCTTAACAAATGCGAAGAAACTTTTTCCCCAACCTATTATATAAGAATATTGTAATACACCGGATTTCTCATTAACAGTCAACTAACCATTATAACCATAGATGACAGAAGAGGCCTAAACTTGTTTTTCTGTTTACGCCATTCAGATATTTATCCCCCTTATAACTATAATTACAGGTTTCATTACCTAATGCGATAGTACGGTCTCATAAAATGCATTTAATATTACAATTATTAAGAACTTTAACCTTTTTGTTATTTAGACAAATGTAAAGCAACGGTGCCCTCTAGTGGGAGCAATTCGCAGGACGCCCGCACTACGACACCCTTACGACAGATTGTAGGAGCATCAAGCTCCTACAATCTGTCAAATTTGGCTGGCGTCTGTACCCTATTATACCAAATCGCTAGCATTAGGTGGAATGATAGCTCACTGCACCTAAGTTTTCACGGAGAGACTTTTACAGAATAAACCGAAAGATTCGGAAGCCTTTAAAATTGTGAATGTCTCTATATTCAATTAAACATCAAATTAATAAATTAGCAACAGCGAAATTAATTAAATTGTTGTTATCAATATGGATAAGATTACATAACAATTAAATGATATCCATTGATATCAAGTGATTAGGGTGAGTTTATCAGTCAAAGGTGTGAAGATTGCATGTTCGACTAAAGACGTGCACTATTATTTAGGTACTTACCTAATTAAAGGAGCTCGTGGCTAAGTAATAACAGCCGCACGGATCGATCCATCAGGTTAAGCTACGCTTGCCGGGGTTGGTCCGTAGATGGGTGACCATCTTTACATACCGAGACTCCTCCGTGCCTCGGAAAGCACGTTAAGCCGTTGGTCCCGGCTGTCATTCGTGGATCTTTGGCAGTCGTTACGGAACGTCAGAAGCCCGAAAGTCTGACAACCAGTCTTACCAAGGGGTATCGTATTACCCAGTAACTGGGTTGTGGAGGTCAGATAGGCAGTCGCTCCATGTAAAATACTGGTATTCAGCTGCATCTGGTTGGACTGGAAGCCGATCCCAACATAGTTGGGAAAAGGCTCGGCAAATTGATTTTTTTACCTAATTAAACGATTAATGAGGTACTTAAAAGTACTACAGTCAATACACAAAGTCAAAAGTGACACAAAACCAAGATTGATGCACTCACGCAAACCCTAAAACTGAAATGGGAATGGGCCGGTCAAACAGACATTCAGAACTACGCGATGAAAGAGACCAAAAGGAAAAAGAAGAGAAGGTAGGCCAAAAAGAAGAAGAAGAAGAAGCTGATGACGTAATAGAAATAGCAGGGACAGACTGGCAGACTATTGGCAAAGATAGGGATACATGGAAGAAGTTGGAGGAGGCCTTTATCTGAGTCCATATCCGACAAAATAACTAATATGTACTAACATCTAGAAAAAAAGGCCAAGGCCAAAAAAAAACCTGACAAGTGCGTGTCGGACTACGCACTATGAAGGGTTCAGTAGTTGACAAAGATAACATTGTAGTTGAAAAACATGTTCTCCCATACATTTCAGCTGCAGATGTAGTGTGTACGCACAATATTGAGAGATTTACCATGTTATTTTGAGTCCATAAACTTCTTATAGGTATAGAACTATTTTCTGTATTATTTTTAAATTTTTTTAGGCTCAGTAGTTTCGGGGATAAGGGGAGCGAATGGTCAATTTTCATCTATTTTCTTAAATAAATTTAAAATAATTTATTTTAAAATTACAAAAAAAAAATCTATTTGAGACCCTCACAGTAAGCCCTAGGTACACGGTACAATATGCATAACAATTTTTTTTTAATTTTCTTATTTGCCCCCAAAAGTCCCCATATTCAAAATTAATTTATTTACGTTACACGTCCATGATGGTCACGGAAATTACTGTGTACCAAATTTTAGCTTAATCGGTCCAGTAGATTCGGAGCAAATCGGCTGTGACAGACGGACAGACAGACACACGAGTGATCCTATAAGGTTTCCGTTTTTTTCCTTTTAAGGTACGTAACCCTAACTAACTAGTAAACGACTGAAAAAATAATCAGCTGTCTTGTACAAAACTTCAGTAGGTACTTGACCGATATACATATTTTATGAGACAACTGATAATTATTTCGCGATTACGATGTTGGTGCCATAGAGAAAGTTGTTCAGTTTGATGGTCTATAACATACTTTTTAAAGTATTTTCGGATGCATGATTAGTCGGGTCTCAAATTCTTGCCATTATCAAGTCAGGGTACATAATACTTCTGAAGCTACGGCGCTACTGCATAGAAAACTATATTTAACTAGCTATAGATCGCGGCTTCGCCCACGTCTTCACCTGCGCGGAGGTCGGAAATTTTCCCACGGGAACGTACTACCGGGATAAAAGTATTCTATGTTCTAATCCAGGTCATGGTCTACTCACGTACCAAATTTCATTCATATCCATTCAGCCGTTTTAACGTGAAAGCGTAACAAACAAACTCACTTTCGCATTTATAATATTACTAGCTTTTAGGCCAGCGGCTTCGCCCGCGTTATGCCGAAAATTATCCCACGGGAACCTTCTACCGGGATGAAAAGTATCCTATGTCTTAATCCAGGTTATAAACTATTTGTATACCAAATTTCATCCAAATCCGTTCAGCCGTTTTTGCGTGATTGAGTAACAAACATCCAAACATACAAACTTTCACATTTATAATATTAGTAGGATAGTTACGATTACTTGATAACAAAGAATGATCATAACAGCATACACCTTTGACAGATGTCGAGTTGACAACAACCTAACCTTTTTTTACAAGCTTTTATTTAATTTGCAAATGTTCGTATGTAAGTTGTCCTTTTCAAAATTAGCAAGTTAAATTTGACCCACTTCCTGGTGTTCGACTGAGCTGTAATTTGGCATACCTACGTAAGTTAAATCGATGACAATGCAATATTTTGGTACCAATGAGGTGATCTGATGATGGAGCCGGAAGATGGACACAGGAACTCCACAACAAGGCCACAGTAAAAAAGACGCAACCCTACCGAGTTTGGGCTAATTTGATTTGTCTTGACAAGGAATCTGGTCCAAGAAGATATCCAGACTAACAAAAGCTTGTTTTTTTTTTTAAATTAAATAATACACTTGTTAATATATAGTGTAGTGTTGAAAATAAATGTCACTCGTACACCACATTAGAAATGCGTATAATTGTGAAATAAAAAAAAAATACAAAACGTGTATTGATAAAAAAAGGGTATAAATTTGAAAGTATCAAATTTATACCGAATCCTTTTCTTTGAATGTATAAAATAATTTATTTAGTTATTTGTTGCCGGATAAAATTATCATGAAATAATATAGAAAAACACGGAATCTATAAATCGCTAATCTAAACGAGCTCGCCTACAAAAAATCGAATTCCTTAAGTACAGCTGTTTAAACCAAATACTGCTACTAAGTCGGTACGCAACTCATTTTTTTTTTAAAGACCATTGAAGTAATTCTAAAGGGGAATCGTTTACACTAATCGTTTATCGTATGAGTAACAAAAAATACAAAGGGGAGACAGAATAATTAACGAGCAAATAAGAGAAAAAAAATATCGGATGGGGTCCGCGAAGGTCGAAGCGCAGTAACTGACCGGCTGCAGGAACCACGCGGCAGGAGCCCGTGTACGTGGCAGATTCCTGCTGTTCGTAACCAGGGCGTAGACCGCCTGGCTATTGGCCGCCAGGCCAAGAAACCAGAATTCTGGCTTGATATTTTCCTACACGAATAAAGACGGTTATAGGTACCAAGTAATCGCCAGGATTTTAAAATATATAAAATGATTGGAAGGAAAATACGTACCGATCGGGAAAGACTGACCCGACTTCTTTCCGGGAGATAAAAGAAAAAATCCAGGTCTATAGAGAGAGAAAAGGCAAATGTCAATTAGAACAAACAAAATGCGTTCACCAAAGAATTTATGCAGAACTTCAATATCTACGTACCAAAATCGAAAGAAACAAAATGACACTTTATTTTTAGTAGAGTACTTTATTATTAGATATTGTATTGGGTAAAATACTATTAAATATAGGACTATTGTGGTTGAACAAAAAATCACGAGATAAATAATAGTCTTCAACGCTTCATTGATGGATCCGGCATGTCCCTTAAAATTAACCGTCAAACAGCACGAACAGAATTACAATTCCAGTTTTAAAATTCATAAAAAAGGTTGAACAAAAAAAACAACAAAGTTCGTATATCTGATCCAGTTGAAGAGTAGGTATTTAATGTATAAAAATTCACAGATCTCGTGCTCTACACGACCTTCGTGTACATTGAAAATGCACTTAGGCAGGCTTTTCATTTTGTACGATGCCTAATCTAATAAATTCAGACCTAATAGATTTTGTATCGTCTTTGAAGTAATACAGCTCAAATGCAAGAAGTAAAAAATCCGTAAAGTAAAAATTACGCCATGCAATTTTGAACTTTAATAAAATATTCTTAAGACTATTTTTAAAAGAAAATCATTTTTTGTTTAACATAACAACAACGAAGCGATATAAAATAGTTATGAATAAAGAAATAATAATTTTAGTCTGAAATATAAAGTTCTAATTAGTAATTTGAAGTATTTTCAAAGTATCGCAAAACAAAATTAATTTAAAAAAGTAATTTAAATTAACACAGTATAAAATTAAATTAAAATACGTACCTATGTACAAATAAATAACAACTTATGTAGCCCAACTCAATACCCCAATGGCTTTTTTTAATTTTCGGTATTCGATATCGGATTTAGTTTTTGAGATATAGTTGATTTTATGACAAAAGCCCCTAAAAAATTGATCGATTTTTTCACATTTTTGCGATTTTCAAGAAAAGTTTTTGACATTTTTTTTTTCACCATATTGTAGCCTTCGTTGACACGCACCTTTTGAGACCGTCAACTATTTCTAAAACTTACGACACCAAGGCGATGTCACACTCTGAGCGAAAATGGGGGCTATACTGAAGTGATCGAAAAAACATTTTCAATGTTAAAAATCTTTGAACAGATTTTGTAGAATGCATGATTCTACAATAGGTAATATATGGGTACCTTTATTTTTTTAAACATGTCAGTGTCTATCAGTGTCACATTTTAATTCGGTCTGTCATGTATAGAAGATGGCTGAATGCCATTCTGCGGTATATTACGACGCAATTGTGCTGAATCGGTAAAGCAGGTCTTATCGTGCATTGAGCAGGTAAAAATAGACCTTAAAATATGACGAAAATAGCTACCTACCTATTATTATTATTGGATGTGTCTTATGTAGTCATGTAGCTATCAGTTTAATACTTACATCAAATATAACAATAAGCGTCACTGTGGAAAATGTCTATACAATTTGCAGATCCCGTTTATCTAAATATTAGGCATGTGACTGCAAAGCGATATACCGGAGCATGCATAGTTCATACAAAAGTAATACCAAAATAATTTATAAATCAATCATATTAAATATACAACATAAACATAATAGATTACAGAATATCTAGGTTCCCAAATATATATTTTGAATGGACACTGATTTAAATACGACTTAATAAAATGAGGAATTTCAAATTTCTATAGGAAACTTATTTTTCTCATATTTCATGTTTAAATCGTAGTGTTCTTGTTTAATATACATTTGGGAACCTAGATATTCTGTAATCCAATCGGAATAAATACAAATTACTTGAAGAATATTACGTTTGTATGAACTACGGCTATGTATGGCTCCGGGGGCCTCTTAATGATAATTCGTGATAATTATGGATAGTGATAAAATCACTATCAGTAACCAAGCGAGTCACAGACTAAGAGAGATCAGTACAACTGACGTATCTACACGTAAATACCTACTCTGAGTCACAGACTAAAAAAAAAATGCTGATACTGCGTAATAGGGATGATGGCTAAAAAATGTTTTTTTGTCCGTCATGTAGATTATTAAAATATATTGGACACGTATTTTTTCTTTTTCTATGTAATCAAAAGATTACGGCGATACATTGAGTTAAAATGTGGCATGACGTCACGTCTTCGTAGATTTTATACGTAGAAGTGACGTAGCAAGCCCCCACTCCCGAACTTTAATGTGAGTTATCTAAGTCTTTTTTTATTAATATGATAAAGCAAAAAATACGTATCTAATATTTTTTTATTATCTGACTGACGGACTAAATAGAATATCTTTTTTTTTTACCCAGGCATCATCCCTATTATAACACAAATAGAGGTACCGACAAAGCCATATATTTATAGAGTAAACTTTATCTTTAAATAAAATGTATAAATTCTATTATGTACGAGCGAACAAAGAAACATTTAACCGCGTACCGAACGCACAGCGGTGTGCAATGTGTGCATGTGTGGGGTATAGGCACAGTGCACATTATGCGACAAACCGGCATAAGTTAACGACTAAGTAGTCGCACATCCTTGCTCCGATTAAATAAGGAATAGATGGTGACGTTTGACAAACAAAAATTGTCTCGTTGGTCTAGTTAAGTTTAGTGGTCGCTAGCGCTACTGCTGTTCATGAGGTCCTGGGTTCGATTCCCAGGTCGGGCAAAGTGTTGTTGGATTTTCAATCAAGAATTTCTGTGAAATAGCCCGGAGTCTAGGTTTTGGCCCGGATTGACGGCAATAGGCTCGCCCCCATTACATACGACTTAAACGTACGTTGCTGGCATAGACGCTCGTCTCGTGGCTAAATGATAACAGCGGCCCGGGTCGATCAAAGGATTCGTGGATGGGTGGCCATCCATTACACAACGAGACACCTCCTTGCTTCGGAAAGCACGTTAAGCCGTTGGTCCCGGCTGTCATTCGTAGATCTTTGCAAGTCGTTACAGGTAGTCAGATGACAGTAGTCAGAAGGTATCGTGTTACCTACTTACTGGGTTGTGGAGGTCAGATAGGCAGTTGCTCCATGTAAAATACTAGTATTCAGCTACATCCGGTTAGACTGAAAGCCGACTCAACATAGTTGGGAAAAGAATGGCAGATTGATAAACCTAACTGGGAAAATGTGGGTGTACTATACAATATACAGGGTTATTGGTAAAACACCAACAAACTCTTAAGGGGTCATTGTACTCATAACTATGAACAACTTTTACCATGGGACCAAACATGGAAAAAATCAGCTGTTCAGTACATTTATGTTCTCATAATTCGTCAAAATGTAGGGAACAGCTGATTTTTTTTTTCGCGATTTCTGCATTGGTCCCATAGTTAAAGTTGTTCATAATGATGAGTACAATGACCCCTTAAAAGGTTGACACTGTTTACACTTACACCCAGTATACACCTCTGCTAAACTCTTCGGGTAAAGTAGGCGTGATCTTATGTAAAAATCTTGATGCCTAGATAAACACATAGAATAGTTTCCTTCTTTTATTATTTCCCAATAATCATTTCGGCACTGATCTTATAACTGACTGGTTTTGGTAAGTAAAGGTATGCCTTAATTTCTAATTGGAACAGAATAAATAATTTTATCAGAAAAAGAATAATCTCATCGCTCTGGGCTTTAAAAACTATTAAAATAAATCCAAATCAAACCCAGCTGTAATTGTTTCTTTAATCTAAAACCATTCGGATAATCTCAAGATTTTGCTTCTTAAATGAAAATTCAATACCAACCTACTTCAATAATTGGTTATTTGAACAGCCGAATAAAAATGCTTACTCATTCCATCAAAATTGTAATTACTTTCTTGTTTAACTATTTCGGAAGAATCGGTAGAAGCACTTCTACCGATTGAAATGAGCGATCAAAAATTTTTTGCGCTTCTAGTGCACAACAAATTAAATAGTCATAAAAAATACTGAGTACGATAATATCAAGGCGCGATAATGTGCAATATTCAAACTGCCATTTTCATTCAAAATGTTGACACATATTCGGAAAATAATAACGTGCAAGTAAAAATTAACTGTAGTCGTTACGGGTAGTCAGAAGCCCGAAAGTCTGACAACCAGTCCTACCAAGGGGTATCGTATAACCCAGTAACTGGGTTGTGGAGGTCAGATAGTCAGTCGCTCCATGTAAACTCAGTATTCAGCTGCATCTGGTTAGACTGGAAGCCGATCCCAACATAGTTGGGAAACGGCTAGGCAGATGATGAGGCAGATAATGATTTATTCCTCGACTGTGCCTACCATTTTTTTTTAAACCCACGACAATAATGTCATCACGCACAATGTGCGCCTCACAGCTGTCAACTGTCAAATAACAAAAAGTTCACAAATCTGGTGCTCTACACGACATTCGGGTACATTGAAAATGCACTTAGGCAGGCTTTTCATTTTGTACGATGCCTAATGAAATAGATTTAGACCTAATAGATTTTGTATCCTCTTTGAAAATTACACCATGCTATTTTGAACTTAATAAAGTATGCTTAAAACTATTTTTTTTTTTGTTTAACACGACAACAACGAAGCGATACAAAATAGGTATGAACATAGAAATAATAATTTTAGTCTCAAATATAAAGCTAATTAGTAAATTGATGTATTTTCAAAATCGATATCGCAAAACAATATTCATTAAAAAAAAAAACTAACATCATTATAAAATTTAATTAAAATACGTATTAAACGATACGATTAAACTGTTAAACACTCCCATAACAACTCAGCGACGCGACGCGCATCTAAGGAGCGCGCTCCCCAAAATTACGCCACACAAAGGGCACCCTCCTGCCTAGACTATAAGTGATACAGTGGTCCGGTTTTTTTCAATGCAGCCCAACTCAATACCCCTAGGATTTTTATTTTTTCGATATCGTATTTAGTTTCTGAGATATAGTTGAGTTTATGACAAAAGTCCTAAAAAAATTGATCAAATTTTTTACATTTTTGCGATTTTCAAGAAAAATTTTGACTCTTTCAATTTGTTTTCACTATATTGTAGTCCTTATTGATACGCATCTTTTGAGACCTCAACCATTTATGTAGCCATAAAACTCACGACATCAAGGCGATGTCACACTCTGACCGAAAATGGGGGCTATACTGAAGCGATCGAAAAAACATTTTCAATGTTAAAACAGAGCATGTGTGTGTAGTAGCCCTTAGGCAGAATGACAGTTGTTTATCAGCCGCGTCCGGTCGACATTTCGACAACCAGTACGTTAGCGACACTTACCAACGATACAGCGAGACCGTGGTTCAGTGCAATGGATGACATAAAGGAATTTAACCTCCTCAAGGAGGAAAATGTACCAGAAAAAGTTAAGAAGGAGCAAGTCTTGGACACGATTAAGGAGAAGGCTGATGGAAATAGCTGGGGTTATGCTGTGGGATTCGGAACTGTGATAACCTTTGTGAGTATTGTTTTCTTTTTGTATTTGGCGCGAGAATTTTTGTTCTGTGTACATTGCCAGCTGTTTTGTTTTTGTCTCGTGGAATTGGGTTATTTTAAAGGTCGTCGTGGAATGAATCACTTGTTTATTTTGAGAAAAAAGAAATTTTGATGATGTTGTTTATAAACAAGTATGTGGTATTGTTCACATCAATAATTACGTTATTGGTACCATGAGTGCGTTATATTTGTTTTGTATAATAGGTTGGGGAAAAAGTTTCTTCGCATTTTTTAAGAAAATTCAATACATTTTTTAATATAGTTTATTTACATTTAACTAAAGTATGTAGGTACCATTTTATTCGATAACTTTTTGCCATCTTGTAGGTAGTGACATGATCCCATTGCTATAGAAATTTTGGGACTTCTGGTCAAAATACCGCGACAAGTGGTTTTGGCAGTCCTCTCGTGATGTTAACCTGACACTGCCTAAAGAATTCTGAAGAGACCGAACCAGGTGGAAATCTGAAGGTGCAAGGCCAGGACTATACAGCGGATGCATTAACACCTCCCAGCCAAACTCTCTTAATTTTTGCTGAGTGGCTAAAGATGTGTGAGGTCTAGCGTTATCATGATGAAAAACCACACCCCTTCTGTTGATTAATTCCGGCCGCTTTCTCTCAACTTCTTGCTTTAATCTCATCAGTTGTTCGCAGTAGAGTTCAGAATCGATAGTCCTGCCTGGTGGTATCAGCTCATAATGAATAATGCCCTTCCAATCCCACCACACACACAGCATCACCTTGTTGCGAGTTAACCCGGGATTCGCCACAGTCTGTGAAGCCTGACCGGCCTTTGACCACGACCTTTTTCGCACGTTCTTGTCATACGTGATCCACTTTTCATCACCAGTTATCAGCTTCTTCAAAAATGGTTCGGTTTCATTACGTCGTAATAAAGAATCAGTAAAAAGTACACGGTTCATTAGGTTTCTTTCGGTGAGCTCGTGAGGTACCCAAATGTCGAGCTTTTTTGTGTACCCAGTTTTTTTTCAAATGCGCCAAAACTGTTTTGTGGTTAATTTCCAGTTCTTCAGCTACGTCGTTACTAATGATATGCCGATTTTGCTCCACTTTTTCAAAAATGGCATCCATTTTATCCTTAATAGCTTAATACCAGAGCGACGTGCATCTTTGACATCAAAATTTCCGGATTGAAAACGCTTAAACCAAATTTGTGCTACTCTCACAGACACTACACTAGGTCCATAAACATCGCAAATTTTTTTCGCGGCTTGCGTTGCATTTTTACCTTTTTTGTAGTAAAATTTTAAAATGTATCGAATTTCTTCATTAGATTCACTCATCTTGACGGTACGAAAAACAAATGAAAATCACACATTTTCCTTATTTGAATTTGGAATTATGTTCTATAAAATTTAAACTTTCAATGATACCAAAACCAGCCAGATACAAATAGTATAGCCAAAGAGATTTTATTACAAGTTCATACATACTATAATGCGAAAAGAATTTTTCGCCAACCTAATATTTATACAAATGGCTGTCTACTGGTGCCTGTCATTCTGTTGTAACAGCATAACCACGGCCCAGAATATAGCTGGCAAATTAGGGTTATGTCTACTATTCTTCAGTTTCTAGCTACTTTCATGTGTTTGTATACAGCAATTTGGAGTGTTTCGATATTGAATTGTGGTCTTTATACTGATAAAGTAAAAAAGTTATGTTTTTTAACTCATCGACTGCCGGAAACGCAGATCTACGCGAGACACAATGGCTTTTTAATTCTTTCTGCAATTATTTATCAATTGCTACATACCTATTTAAACATTTCTAAGTCAGTCGTATCTGCCGGTAATTGCATCTACATTGTTGACCGATGATTTCCCTAACGTCCCCTGCCTATCTCTCCGTTGGAAGTCCACTTATCCATTCTAGAAATAATTACATAATGCAAGAGCTGTCTCATGATTAGAAGGAAGAGGTTTTATGTTTCTTTGGACAACAAGGTGAAATCTATTAAAATTTCTGTTGCAGCTTCAAAAAGTAAAGAAAAATGTTGTATATTTTTCACCAATAATAGTTCATTTTGATGAATTATGCGAACATAAATGTACTGAACAGCTGATTTTTTTTTCGCGATTTCAGGTTTGGTCCCATAGTAAAAGTTGTTCATAATGATGAGTACAATGACCCCTTAAGAGGTTGCTGGTGTTTTATGAATAACGCTGTATGAGGTTGGTTTTTTACTACATAGAATGCACGGAGACCAAAATTATTTCAATGCAAACGAGATTTCCAAAAAGCCCAACTGTTGTCGCTACCGACCATGTCTTGCAGATTCTGTCTCTGAAGGCTTGTCGAAGACCGTAAATTGATGCTGTCACTTTATTTTTGATACAAAATGTAAGGGATGGCATGAATTTAAAGTCTCCATTAAACGAACAACTCAACGTTTAGCTTACAAAACAAACAATTAACTAAACTCACTACACCTTCGTCCTTAATTCGTCATTATTGTGGAACTCGCCAGGCCAAGCCCACCCATGAAAGAGAATTAAACCACTTGAGAGCTGATAGACCGATTTCGTCTAGGCTCTAGGCACACAACTCTCCACTGCGGGCCAGGAGACGAAGAAAATGCAGCAGTTGGGATTAGCCGATGCAACAATGTCAGGACGAATGTTCCAAACATAGTGATGCACAAATAAATTTTACAACAATAATATCGATATCTATAATATACTATATACTATATATCTATAATATACGATATCTATAATATACTATATATAATATCTATATAATAATATTGATTCTGAATACAAATTGTACAATGCATGTAAATCTATAAACTATGCTATTGACTGTTACGATTATGAAAAAAAGTATTTAAATGTTAAAGAACTGAAGAAAATAATACAGCGTAATCAAACCAACTGTAAAAAACCTGATAGCAAACATGTAAAAGCTTCGAAAGGTACAATCCCTTATTATTTTGCACGTCATCAAACGAAATGCCCAGCTACAAATGGTCCTGATATTGAAAACTCTACTCATACGAAAAAAGGTACTATTCCATTCTATTTTAAAGTTATAGATCACAAACAGCTTTTTCGTGAATGACAACATAGTAACAAATGAACCTAAAACTTTTAAAATATTGCACCAAAATATTGCTAGTATTCTCTCAAAAAAGGAAATTTTAGAACTAACATTGCTGGAGTTACGAGACATAAATAAAAAACCTGACATATTATGTTTGTCTGAAACCTTCATGCGTGCCGGTAACGAGAAATATTTAAAATTAAATAACTACACCGTAGCAGCTGCGTTTAGTAGAGACACACAGAGAGGGGGGACCTGTATACTCGCTAAACAGGGTGTT
This sequence comes from Dicycla oo, assembly GCA_948252095.1. NCBI lineage: Eukaryota > Metazoa > Arthropoda > Insecta > Lepidoptera > Noctuidae > Dicycla > Dicycla oo. The sequence goes on from OX411711.1 coordinate 27,810,180, forward strand.
GTTTATAACGAGCTTTCCCACATTAAAAAGTACTCAACCCAAAAATCATTTGAAGCCTGTGGCGTGGAAATTCCATTACACAAATTACTAATCGTGTGTCTTTATAGAACGCCTAAGTCTGATCCTAACATATTTTTAGATAAACTTGATCAACTTATGTGCGAAACGGTAAAAAAATATGGATCAAGTACAAAAATAGTTATTGCCGGTGATTTCAATATAAATACATTTATACAAGGGAAAGTCACCAACTACTTAACGGATCTATGCAACAACTATAACTTGCAGATTCACGTTAAAGTGGCCACACGTAAAGACTCGTGCATAGACCACATACTAAGTAACATAAAAAAATCTTCTACTGAGGTTTTATCCCTATACTTATCAGACCACGACACTGCGCAACTCTTAGATTTCCCAGTACAAGAGCAAAGTTTAAAGTCCAAATCATATTTTATGTATAAAAAAGACTATTGTACTGAAAATATAAGTAGATTCAAAAAATGCCTTGCAAGTTTAACATGGTCAGAGGTACACCTCGAAACTGATATAAATCATGCATTCAATAAATTTCACGAGCTTTTATGTTTATTGTATAATTTATGCTTCCCAACGATTAAGATTAAAATAAACAATTCTAATGCATATAAACAAAAATGGATAAGCAAGGGTCTCAGAAATAGTTGCAAAACTAAACGACGTTTACGGTATCTCTATTATAAAAATAAAACACTAACGTACAAACTTAGATATAAAAAATATTCATCAATACTGGAAAAATGTATCTTTAAATCCAAAATAAATTCAAACATCAAATACATAAATAACAGTCAAAACAAATGCAGAGCTACGTGGTCAGTCATTAACCGTGAAATTGGAAATACAAAGTGTGACAATAATATTTCTCAAATAGAATTAGATAGGAGAATACTGACTAATCCCACTGACATAGCAAATGCTTTTAATGATTATTTTATTGATTCGACTAGCAATGTGACATTTAATAATTTTCATGATAATGACGAGTCTAATAAAACCATGACAATACCTAATTCCATGTTTCTTAGCCCTATGACTGAAGACGAGATTAAGAAAGAAATAATAGCTTTAAATAACACTAACTCAGAAGGTTACGATGGAATTAGTACAAAAGTAATTAAAACTTGTAGTACAGAATTAATTCCTATTTTGACGTATCTAATTAATCTTTCATTTTCATCTGGTACTTTTCCTGATGCGCTAAAATTATCAGTCGTTAAACCTCTGCACAAAAAAAACGATAAAAATGATGTTAGAAACTATCGTCCGATAACCCTTATACCCATAGTATCTAAATTATTTGAAAAATGTATGAAAAAGAGACTCTCCGACTACTGTAGCAAATACAATATAATAACAAAAGAACAGTACGGATTTCAGCAACACAAGTCAACAACACTTGCAATTGCTAATCTTTTGGGGCATATTCATAATTTCCTAAATAAAAATTATTTAACGACAGGACTATTCTTCGACCTGTCACAAGCCTTCGACTTTGTGGCACATGACATCTTGTTGAAAAAATTAGAAAAAAATGGAATAAGAGGCTTAGCACTGCAGTGGATCGCGTCTTATTTAAGCAACCGAAAGCAATACGTTGTTATTGATAAAGATAATGACAATTTATTAACCTCGTATTCATCTGACTGTAGGGTTAATAATTGCGGCGTCCCCCAAGGGAGTGTATTAGGACCCTTATTGTTTCTAATATACATAAACGACTTACCGCTAGTGACTAATCATAAATGTGTATTATTTGCAGATGACATTTCTATTATTGTGACTTCTGACAAAAAGTGTAAAACGAAATCTGATCATGAGATGGACATTAATAATACTATTGACGACATTATAAAATGGTTACAGGCAAATAAATTGAAAATTAATTTAGATAAATCTAATTATATACAGTTTAATAAATCAAAACATACTAAATACAATTTCAAACTTCATATTGACAGGTTAAAAGAAGTTCCACAAACTAAATTCTTAGGAGTACTCATAGATCAAGATCTGAATTGGAAAGTACATCTGGATAGTTTGTGCAGTAGGATTAATAAGTTTGTTTATGCTCTCAGACAAATAAAGAACATAACCAACAAAAAAACAGCAATTACAGCATATCACGCCTATGTAGAATCCGTCTTAAGATACGGGCTTATCCTTTGGGGAAACAGCACAGATAGACACAGAGCATTTATTGCGCAAAAGAAATGCATCAGAGCCATTTGTGGTATCCGTCCTGATGAGTCATGTAAGCCGTTCTTTAAAAAGCTAGGTATATTACCACTTCCTTCACTTTACATTTTGGAAATTTGTAGTTATGTATATAATAATAAGGGATTGTTCAAAAAAGCCTATCAATTGAACTCTCGAAACAGAGATCCATGCAGACTTGCATTTCAGGATACTTCTAAATCAGCCAAGTATGCGAAAAGTTTCCTAGTCATGTGTGTACGCATTTATAACAAAATTCCCAAAGAAATAAAATTGTTATTTAATATAAACTCATTTAAAAACAGATTACAGAATTGGTTGAAAGAACACATGTTTTATGACATTAAAGATTTTCTCAACAATAAACTATGAATGTCTGGACTTTTGTTATTGCGGATAATGCTGAGAGAAAACTACTGTCATTGTATTATTATTATTGTATTGACTTTTCATCTGTGACATTGAACTTTAAAATTGACTAATAATTATTATTTTGCATGCAATTGATACATATCCTGTATAGCTAAACATGTGGACTTTAGATTAATATCTGACTGTAACAACTTTATACCATGTTTAAGGCAAATAAAGACTTATCTTATCTTATCTTATCTTATAAAATCGTCGTCTATTAATTCTACATTTTTTAAAGCTATATTTATGGGTGTAAATAAAATATTGACGTAAAGTGACTTCAAATTTAACTTTATTCAATTAAATCAATCAGCTAATTTTATCTATTTAGTCTATATAGTCATTGCCACGCATACTAGCATACAAACAAAAAGTATACTAATGCTAATCTGTAGCTAACATTATTTTCCTGCCATTTAGTACTGCCGATCCCAAGCCAGTAATGGCGCCCGAGTCGTATAATATTTACGTTGAAATATACCTTCGTTAGGCCTTGTTAGCCTTGGGAGAATGTATTGTGTTCCTATATCAATTATTACTTATTGCTTGTGCAGTGTTGAATTACACGACGTAACTGTATCTAATGATGTAAACACTGATTGCACTTTGTATTGTATTAATTATGGTATGATAATGTGATTGCGCACTCATGTTATAGTTAATTATAATATACATATATCGTAATGATGGGTATAGCTCGTGACTAAGTAATAAAAGTCACACGGGTCCATCAGGTTAAGCTACGCTGGCCGGGATTGGTTCGTGGATGGGTGACCATCTTTACATACCGAGACTCCTCCGTGCCTCGGAAAGCACGTTAAGCCGTTGGTCCTGGCTGTCATTCGTAGATCTTTGACAGTCATTGCGGGTCGTCAGAAGCACAAAAGTCTAACAACCAGTCTTACCAAGGGGTATCGTATTACCCAGTAAATGGGTTGTGGAGGTCAGATAGGCAGTCGCTCCATGTACGAGTATACTACTGGTATTCAGCTGCATCCGGTTAGACTGGAAGTCAAGCCCAACATAGTTGGGAAAAGGCTAGGCATCTTCAATTATACAGCAAAACATATCCATATCCATTTGGGTCGAGTAGGTATTGAAGTTCTGTATGCTTAGAAGCATTGCATAACCAGCCTATAATAATGTTCCCACTGCTGGAACACAGGCATCCTCTCTGTGAGAGGGAGTGGGCTGTGATCCACCACGCGAGCCCAGTGCGGGTTGGTAACCAAAAATTCGAAGATATAAATGTGACATACATTTATATCTTCGAATTTTTGGTTCTGACATGTCGGTTTCCTCACGATGTTTTCCTTCACCGTTTTGAGAGCAGTGCTGATGAAACAATTTACACAAAGTAAAGCGCCTGTCAGGGTTCGGACCTACGACCTACAACTCGTAAGTCGCGGCCGTTACCACTTGGCCACCACTGCTTCACTTTTAATATTTTCACGATTACGATGTTGGTTCCATGGCGAAAGTTGTTCAGTTTGATAGTCTGTATCACACCCTTAAATTCTATCACATCTTTCTGATACATGCTGTATAAGATGGTGTTGCAATTTATTGTCAGTCTTTCAGTTCCATCCAGAAACAGACTTAGGTTCCGTACCCGAAAGGTGCCAAACGGAACTCTATTACTCAGCCTCCGATGTCCGTCTGTCTGTCAGCGTTCTGTATCTTATGAACCGTAATATGCAGAAAGTTGATTTTGCACAGATTATGTCTTTCTATTGCCGCTATAGTAAAAAATTTCAAAACCAAAAGTTTACTATATGTACCAGTATAAACTTTTGATTTTGAAATTTGTAAGTACTTGACTGATACAAATTTCAATAAGAAAAATGTCGACATCAAGAGGTTTTGGACAAGTTTACTCAACTTTGTCCAATATTTACTCAAAAAGGACTTAATATTTGCTACCGGTAAAACGACTAGTATCAACTTCGCGATCTAATACAATGTAAACTGTAAAGCAACGATAACATTAAAACAAACGTTTAAAACTATTTCAAAAAACAAAATGGAGTCATGCGCTCGCAATCTCAAAGTCAATTAAAGTATTAACAAATCCTTCCGCGCAATTTGCCCAAGTCAATTGGAAGAAATGGGTCACAACTCAACAATGACGTCTGAGCAATAGCCTGGAAAATCACAACTTATAATTAGTCCCAAGGAAATTAACTAATTAAGAAGCATTGAGGTGATTAGTAACAGCATGAGACTGTTATCTATCGATGACCTTTTTCAAATGCCATACCCACCTTTGATGTGAACTTTCTGGTTCAATAATTTGACAAAGTTCGCATTTAATTTTATACATTTTAATGAGGTCTACTACATTTTCAATGACAAAAAAGAAAATACATTTAAAGGCACACAAAAAAGTGATTTTTGATTTGATTTTTATTTCTGTAAGTAAGTAGGTTTGTACAAACACTTTTACAAGTCAATCATGTTTTTTTTTTTAAACTAGATGAGGTCGGCGGAGGAGGCGTTTCCTATCGTCAGATAGGAAACGCCGACCTCATCTACTACTCTGAGAAAAAAGGCCGAAAGAAACTCAGAGGTCACAGTCTCTTATAAAGTCCAGACATAATCTTGGTCACTTCATGTGAAGACCATGTAGATTGGTGTCTGAAATGGTCTTTTGAGGAAAGACCATTTCAGACACCAAGAAACATACATAAATACGTGTAGGAACTGCTTAGACATATTATCCAAATGATCATCATCATCGTCATCATCATCTTTAAAGTGTGTTTTCTATGGATCATGTGCTCTGCCATAAATATATGTATTTATTTATTAAAATAAAAATATAATAATCTAACCTAACTAAAACTATTAACAAATTAAAATATGGCTTCGAAAAATTCCTCCACATCGCAGTTGACTGGTAATATACCCAAGAGACTGGCGGCATTGCCACGTTGTATGGCAATGGCTAACCCATTGCCATACAACGTGGCAATGCCGCCAGTCTCTAGCCAAGGTAATATTCAATGAAATCCCTAAAAGGCTGGTTGCCACTTCCCAAGACCCAAGGGCTGGCCTTTACCTTGGCCAGAGGCTAAGCATTGCCATACAACGTGGCAATGCCACCAGTCTCTTGGATACGACCAGTCGACTGCGATGCGGAGGAATTTTCGACGCCATATTTTTGTTTGTTAATAGATTTAAATAAGTTAAATTATTATATTTTAATAGTTTGTTCGTTTATAAAGTATATATTACATATAGAAGTTGATACAATTTGCTACTCAAAGACTTATGCACAGATAGTACTTCATCATAATAACATTGTCACAGTACAACTTACGTTGGTTCATTTGTGGGAATTCTGTTGCAACGTTTTTTCCCGCAATTTTATTGTCATATGAAACCGCCACGCTACATTTTCAGAGCCAATCCAATTATGAAACAGTATTCCATTAATCGAATTCCGTTCTCTAAATAAAACAATGGAACAAAGAAACGCTCGTTTCCCAATTTATTGTAATTCAATTGTGAAACCGAATTCAACAGTTCTATCTAAATAATTTTAATTGATGTTGACTTTGTTTAATTCATTTAATTCATTAATTAAATATTGAATGACAGTGGCCTAGATATTTTAACTCTGCTTACAATCAATAGAATCCAAGTTTGCCAAAGTGAAACTGGGATTTGCTTCAAAACAATGTTCTCAAAATTGGGTTAAATGATTTAAGTCCTCTTTCTAATCTCGATCGCACTTCGGTTGTGATTCATCCAGGTGTAAAATAACGGATTATGGAATGACATAATGGCTACCTAATTTATCCTCTTTCAGTCCTTATCTGATTTAGAGTTAAGATGTCTATCATATAATAATTCTATGAAATGTTTACAGATCGCTGGTATTGGACATGTAAACTCATTCGGACTGATCTACAATGACTTTATTAATGAAACAAAATCTACAGCCAAATCGTTAACTTCTGCACATGGAGTTTTTGCAATCATGTTGGCCATAGGAGGTAAGGGTCCAGTGATTAATTGTTTCAATCAACTCACTTTATCGTAGTCTACTGCTGGACATAGGCCTCTCCCAGGCTACACCTCACCTCTCCTCCGCCTTCCGTATCCAGTCTGTCCCAGCCACCTTTTGATGGTCGCCAGACCATCAAGCTGGGGGCGACTTTTTTTTGTTTTTTTTTTTTAATTTTTTATTATTATTTGAGTTGGGTTTGCTCTTGACTCTAGTCTAGGTCAGAGGTGACCGAGACAAAGTGAACAATGGAGTGAGCTTACCCAGAAGAAGCCTGTTCACTCTCATTTTGAAGAGATTAGGGTTGTATGCGCTTGAAAACACAGACGCAGGTAGTGAGTTCCACTCTTTTGCTGTGCGCATTATAAAAAAACGTCTTACACTATGCTTGCCGATACGCAGCCTCAACTCCAGGATTCTTCTGCTTTCACCGGCAAACGGTCCTTCCAGAAAAGTGCCTTCTCACTGCCACTTCAGCTTGCTTACTCTGCAAGCTATGTCGGTAACTTTTAGGTATCGGTAGCTATTAATGTTTAGTTAAATCAATATACGTAACATAAACTTTCTCAGTTCAAGCAACCTGAAATATCAGATTCTGGAAGTAATATAGGATTTCTTCCATTTGGTTGAATTATAGTCCTTAGCCTAGAAAACAGTTTTACAGTTTTTTCTACTCGCAAAGTCGCGCTGCGAACAAATATTTCCTTTGGTAAAACAAGATCAGCAATTAGAAATATCTGTTGTCATTATATTCTTTTTTATATAATTTCAAAAGCTAACAGTACTTATACAAGTACTTATATAAAAAGGCGGGGACATAATCATCATTTAAAATTCTTATTTACGTACCTAAGTGTTGTCTTGTTACCTTTACTTGTTAACTTTAATATTTCCAGGTATAATACTCAACAGTATAACAAAAAGATATTCATTAAGATTTGGAGGCATTATTGGAGCAGTTCTCTTATCTACAGGATCTTTCAGTACCATATTCATAACTAATACCAACCAACTTCCAATAACTTTCGGAGCGTTCCAAGGAATTGGATTCGGAATGGTGGTACCAGCGTGTTACTCAACATTGAACCATTATTTTGTGAGGAAAAGAACCACAGTCATGAGCATTTGTAAGGCAGTACAAGGAGTCATTTTGATGTGGTATCCTCAACTGTTGAAGAAGATAATGTCTCTGTATGGATTTAGAGGGACCTTACTAATTCTGGCTGGAATGTCCTTGCATACATTTCCTGGGATGCTCGCAATGAAAATTGGCACAACAGTTCCAAGAAAAATAAGAACAGCAAGTATTTTTTCATTTGAAATTGTTAGTTTTTTGAATGAATTGTTTATGAAATTCAATGTGCTTTCGGATTTGTAGATGATTTAGAAAATGGAAAGGATCAAGAAAATAAGGATGCGTTGCTTTCTAAAGGTTATAAAGATTCTCTGAAGGCGGAGCAGTCGGCAAACGTGAATGTTTTTGAAAAAATCAGGTAACTTCAACATTGTTTTTTTTTTTCTTAATTTTATCGCTAATGAGACAAAAACCGTGTTTTGAATATTGTCATATGCTTGTCTAAAAAAAATATAACATATTTCTATTTCATCAAAGTTTTGTGTGCGTCTTCATAACACTTGTCTAGAACTTGCATAAATCACCTTGATACCCACTTGAAAACATCGTGACCTAATTATGCCGAAATGATTTCACATTCTACTTGATGTATTGTATTTATATTGTTTATAACTTGATTTCTTTGTCTACAGGCACAAGTTAGTGGAAATATTGAACTTCAAGATCTTGAAAGACGCTGTTTATTGCAACATCTGCTTCGGACAGAGTTTTGTCAACTTTTCTGATCTCACTTTCTTCATCCTACAACCGATGCTGTTATTTCAATATGGCTACGATAGGGTAACTTATACATTTAATACCTACCTTATATTTGATTATTTCAACCTAATTACCCTCTAATAATATATAGAGGTATGAGGAACAGGGTGTAAAGTTCACTCATTCTCCATAGAAAAGGGAGGATCCTCCGACCAGACGGGTGTTGTGTCTGGTGAGCTACTGCCCGACGATTGATGTCGGGACGTTGTATACGTAATATGCTAGTCGCGCGGTAAACTCTGATTGCGCGATGCAGGATTTTGCGTGACGTCAGTGTGATGCGTAGTTCTCATGTGGCGATGTAGATGCCGCCACAAATATTATGTCAGTTTCAAACTTCATCTACATTAACATTAACTCTACAGAGTATTAGGTTGGGGAAAAAGTCTTTTCGCATTATAGTATGTATGAATTTGTAATAAAATCTTTTTGGCTATACTATTTGTATCTGGCTGGTTTTGGTATCATTGAAAGTTTAAATTTTAAAGAACATAATTCCAAATTCAAATTAGGAAAATGTGTGATTTTCATTTGTTTTTCGTACCGTCAAGATGAGTGAATCTAATGCAGAAATTCGATACATTTTAAAATGTTACTACAAAAAAGGTAAAAATGCAACGCAAGCCGCGAAAAAAATTTGCGATATTTATGGACCTAGTGTAGTGTCTGTGAGAGTAGCACAAATTTGGTTTAAGCGTTTTCAATCCGGAAATTTTGATGTCAAATTTGTCAAAGCAATGGGATCATGTCCCTATCTACAAGATGGCAAAAAGTTATCGAACAAAATGGTACCTACATACTTTAGTTAAATGTAAATTAACTAAAATGTTTTGAATTTTCTTAAAAAATGCGAAGAAACTTTTTCCTCAACCTATTATAATTGAATTCATAGATATCCTTTTATGGGGTCATTGTACCTACTCATCATTATGAACAACTTTAATTATGGGATCAAACCTGAAATCGCGAAAAAAATCAGCTGTTCCCTACATTTTCACGATTTATGCGAACATAAATCATCGTCATCTGTCAGGTACGATGAGAGATCAAAATTTTCTGTTATAGCAATTTTATTGTATTTATTTAAAAATTCATTGAGTCTCGAAAAATCACAAAGAATGTGCGGAATATGGATGGAATTATGGCGCTATAGAGAAGTGTCTTGACGCTGTGTGAGCGTGCATGATCCATCGCCGTTCTTTCGAAGTCCACAGCGCACAGGATGCATGAAGTAGTTTTTTGCTCCGTTGGTGTAATTCCTGTATAGCGTTCCAGTGAGAGGATGAATAAATAAATAAATTAAATTAATGTAAGGAACAGCAGATATTTTTCGCGAATTCAGGTTTGGTCACATCAAAATCAGCTGTTCCCTACATTTTGTCGAGTTATGCGCACATAAATGTAAGGAACACCAGATTTTTTTTTGCGAATTCATTTTTGGTGCCATATTAAAAGTTGTTCATAATGATGCCCATGAATTCAGTTTAATCCTGTATAGTTTCCTTAAATCAACCCAATAAAATATATACGAGCCGTAACTAACAATAATACCGTCGTAATTCACACAGGCCTATATTCTCGTAAAGATAACACAAAAGTAGAATGAGGTGACATTAACAACTTGCTTACTCACACACACCAATAAATAGATATATTTCGCAAGGTTAGGTTATTTATTGGAGGACATACAAAAATGATGAATCAGGTAGAAGGCCCACCTGATTTTACCTGCGGAAAACCCATTAAGAATTTATACTAATTAAATAAAGCTGAAGAATAATATAGGAGCTCGTGGCTAAGTAACAAACAGCCGCGCTGGTCGATTCATCAGGTTAAGCTACGCTTGCCGAGGTTGGTCCGTGGATGGGTGACCATCTTTACATACCAAGACTTTTAGATTAGATCTTTACGTTCTGCGAAAAGCACGTTAAGCCATTGGTCCCGGCTGTCATTCGTGGATCTTTCACAGTCGTTACGGGTCGTCAGAAGCCCGAAAGTCTGATAACCAGTCACTGACTTACTAAGAGGTCACTGTATTACCCAGTTACTGGATTGTGGAGGTCAGGTAGGCAGTCGCTACATGTAAAATACGGGTATTATGTTGCATCTGGTAAGACTGGAAGCCGACTCCAACATATTTGGGAACAGGCGAGGCAGATTGCAGATTGATTGTCTAATAGAGAAAAGGAGGAAAAATATCTTCTAGACATACAGACTGACTAATAAATTCATTCACAGTTTAACTTTATCTGAGGCACTTGCTCTAATATATCGAAAAATATATATGATTTTTCATTAAAAGACGAATTTAAGGGCCTTAGCACATCTCTGCCACAAACAACGACATCTACTCGAGTAGCGGAACATCATGTGAGTCAGTTGAATTAAACTACTGCGTTTTCGCGGCGGAGGTGTGCTAAGGGCCTAAACAGTGTCTAGTGTCTATTCTTGTTTGGACACACAGATAAAAATACTTTCTTTTAATATCTGTGTGCGGGAACATCGTTTATACAGATATACTACTTATCCCACATGACAACCTTTTCATGAATTATTTCAAACTTGTAAATATTTTTTTTTTTATTTGTGATGGGTTTGCTCTTGACTCTAGTCTAGGTCAGAGGTGACAGAGACAAAGTCGACGATGGAGTGAGCTTACCCAGAAGAAGCCTGTTCATTCTCACTTTGTAGAGATTAGGGTTGTATGCGTTCGGAAACACAGACGCAGGTAGTGAGTTCCACTCCTTTGCTGTGCGCATTATAAAAGAAATTTGGAAGCGCTTAGTGCGAATTGGTGGAATAGCAACCAGGTAGGAATGGTAACTGGCAGTGCGTCTAGATGTCCGATGGTAGAAGGGGGCCGGTGAAATGAGGTCGTGGAGTTCTCGGACACACTCTGCGAACCAAAAATTACTGAACAAATATTCATCTGTTTCAGTCTCAAGTGGCGATGTGTATCTCAATATGTGCTGCAGCAGACGTCGGTGGGAGATTTGCGCTGGCCCTCATCAGTAGTATGTGTCACATCAATACAAGAGTTTTATACTACGCAGCGACGCTGCTCACCTTCCTTATCAGGCTAAGTATGAATTTATTTGTCTATCATTATTTTCTTATCTTGTTTGTTTGCTGTTTTGAAATTATAAATGGTATGTCAGGTTTCTAGGTTTGTTTTAGGTTTAAACATGACTTTTCTATTTGATGTTGAATGTAAGTACGTACGTTTGTCTTTTCTCAGACGAGCCAATATTGTTTGAATGGGAGACATACCTTGTTGGATTGGATATAATTATGTGTCAAAGGAAAATGACGTAATGAAACTCTGTTTTTATTCTACTATGCGAAATCGATACACATGCCTGGTGCGCAGGGTTCGGGCTAGCTCTGGCGGCATCCTGAGGGTGTTCGCGCAGAGTTTCGATTATCAGTACCTGAACCATTGCTGTATGGCTCACATACTGAGCAATTGAAGTCTGTAATCTGGTCTTTTTAATTGTACGAGTAACTTCTTTTCTTTTATTTCTTTTGTTTTCTTTGTGTCTATCATCCTTTGTTGGTCGAAATAAAGGTTTATTTATTTTATTTTATTATGCTTCTGAAAAGTAATTGTCGTCTTCCATTTTATTACCTCGCTAGCCCTTACCGTACTACCGAGATAAAAAGTATCCTTTGTGTTAATCCAGGTTAAAGATAAAATATGTGTGCCAAATGTCATCCAAATCCATAATACTAATGATTTGAATACTATAGTGAATTCATTCTATTCACTAATTAATGGTTCACAGAATACAGTCTTGTAATAATAATAACTTTATTTGCAAAATCCGATTTTAATGAAACAATGCTTATATTCTGCTCCAAATGAATCTCTGACTACGTTTGAAGACTACATAAAAATCCGTTCAGCAGTTCTGGAGATGTGCGCGAACAAACAAACAGACAGACAGAAAAGAATTTAAAAAATCGCTGGATTATATTCTGTTACTCTTCTTTAGTTACCCCTTTCTATTTTTAATAATATTCTTAAATGTGCAGACACGCTGGATTCTACTGCTATATTATATTTCTAAATCACTATGAATTTCAGTTGCCTTTTTCAGTTTAATTAACGTGACTACCTATTTATTTTCTTTTAGTAATGTTACAAAGCACCCAATTCGTATGGATGGCGACCGTGACAGGAGCATTAGGGGTCCTTCGAGCATGGCTCCATGTGGCCAGTCCATTGCTGATCTCAAATCATGTACCTCACGATGACTTCCCAGGAGCATACGCACTCTCCATGTTAGCCGCTGGAACTGTTAACGTTACTTTTTCTCCACTTATAGGTAAGATATCTTCTTTATCTGATTACCGCAATTTTTCTTTGTTCACATTGTACCGAACAGAATAGTGATCTCTGCCCTAAGCGCCGTTGTCACCGCTTTCAAGACAAAGCAAAGTGTGTCACTATTAACTCGCATTACGATACTGACGTAAAGAAATGTCAGTTTCAAAACGGCTTACAGTCTTTTCACAGTCATTTTACCTCTAATTTTGCATCACTTGTAAAAACCACAATGATCTTTATTCTCGTTAGAATAAGGTTGCTATTTGGTTGCTGCCACTGATAAAGCTGTCAAAATCACAATGATCTTTAATTTCCGTTCAATAAGGTTGCTGTTGGGTTGCGCAGTCACTGGTAAAATAACTGTCTAAGGGCTGTAGAAGGCGTTCCGTGACAAAAGTTTTGCGCTCAACACACTTTCGGTGCCACGGATTTTATAAGTACTGTCGTCTCTAGGCTATGAGGAGTTCGTGGCTAAGTAATAACAGCCGCACGGGTCGATCCATCAGGTTAAGCTACGCTTGCCGGGGTTGGTCCGTAGATGGGTAACCATCTTTACATACCGAGACTCCTCCGTGCCTCGGAAAGCAAGTTAATCCGTTGGTCCCGGCTGTCATTCGTGGATCTTTGGCAATCGTTACGGGTCGTCAGAAGCCCGAAAGTCTGACAACCAGTCTTACCAAGGGGTATCGTATTACCCAATAACTGGGTTGTAGAGGTCAGATAGGCAGTCGCTCTATGTAAAATACTGGTATTCAACTGCATCCGGTTAGACTGGAAGCCGACCCCAAAATAGTTGGGAAAAGGCTAGGCAGATTCATTTTTTTGTCGTCTCTAGGCACTGCCAGCGCGGCGTTACCGTACTCTGTATTTACTACACAATCAATCTGCCTGGCCCTTTCCCAACATGTTTGGGTCGGCTTCCAGTCTAGCCGGATGCAGCTGAATACCAGTACATAATAGCGACTGCATATCTGACCTCCACAACCCAGTAACACGATACCCCTTGGTAAGACTGGTTGTCAGACTTTTGGGCTTCTAACTACCGTAACTACTGTCATAGATCTACGAATGACCACACTTACCGAAGCACGGTGGGGTCTCGATATGTGGATGGTCACCCATCGACGAGCGTACCTTAACCATTTAGCTACGTGTCCCTTTCTGGGCTTACTACACTCCGATCAATTTCCTGGCGCTGTGCCAGTGCGTGTGGGTTGATTAACAAAACAGTCTTGTAGACAAATGGATTGCGACTGTAGAAATAGCAAGTAAAATAAATGCAAATGAAGCAGGATGGTTAAATCCAGTTATTCAAAGTGCGAAAGTGCAGAGTCCTGTAGGTGCAAATGGAGTCTTTTAAAATTGTTTAAATGCAGTTTTTAGGGTTCCGTACCTCAACAGGAAAAAAACAGAACCCTTATAGGATCACTCGTGTCTGTCTGTTTGTCCGTCTGCCACAGCCAATTTGCTCCAAATCTAATGGGCCGATGAAGTTACATGGTACACTTATGAATTTCTGTGACCGAAACACGGACGTGTAACTTAAATAAATGAATTTTGAATATGGGCGCCAATTTTGGGGCAAATAACAAAAGTAAAAAAATTAAATGTTTTGCAAACTGTACTGTGTGACATATCAAATGAAAGGGCTTACTGTGAGGGTCTTAAATATAATCTTTTATAATGTTAAAATAAATTGTTTTAAAGTTAGTTAAAACAATAGATGAAAATTGATATTCCTCCCTTATCTCCGAAACTACCGAGCCTAAAATTTAGAAAAAAAAAAAAAATGCAGAAAATACTTCTATACCTATAGATTACAAAAAAAACTTATAAGTTCCCATCTGAACTCAGGAACTGTTGTGATCATTTTTGCCATAACAAGGAACATAGTAAAATAATTGATGCATTGTACAGTGATATTGTGACGTCGCTTGGGGAAGCGGCAGAGGGCAGCTCTAGTGTGTCAAGAGATGGGAGGGGTCGGCGTACAGTGATTGGGTGGAACAGGTATGTCAGGGACGCTCACGGGAACGCGAGAAGGGCCTTTCTTAACTGGGTGTGGTATGGAAAACCTCACACGGGGCAGGTGTTTGTGGAAATGAGAGAGACGAGAAAAGTTTTTAAACAAAAGTTAAAGTTTTGTCAGGATAATGAGGAACAAATTAAGATGAACATTTTGGCAACAGAACATAGGAGCAAGCATTTTCAAAAATTTTGGAAATCCACACAAAGGTTGAGCCCTAAACCTGCGGTTCCGGTGAGCGTTAATGGCATGACTGAACCTGAGGAGATTGCGAACATGTTTAGAAGGCATTTTGGAGTAACCTCGCGGCTTCAGTTGGAGGAACGGGGTTGTGTCGCTGAGAGTAGATTTTCTGGTGATCCGATTAATATCTCATCAAAAGAGATACGGAATATCATACAGTCGATGACCAGGGGCAAATCTCCGGGTCACGATGGCCTCAGCATAGAACATTTCCAGTATGCTGGTCCGCATCTCCCAAGAGTCCTATCTATGCTGTATAATCTTTGTGTGAGGCACTCGTATCTACCGGCTGATCTGATGAGGACGATAGTTGTGCCCATAGTCAAGAACAAGACCGGCGATGTCTCAGACAAAGATAATTACAGGCCGATATCGCTGGCCACGGTAACAGCAAAGGTTCTTGACGGTGTGCTTGAGCACAGAGTAACCAGGCAGCTCAATCTACATGATGCACAATTCGGTTTTAGAGCTGGGCTGTCCACGGAAACTGCTATACTGGCGCTCAAGCACACGGTCAGGTACTATACTGATAGAAACACACCTGTGTATGCTGCTTTCTTGGATCTCTCCAAGGCGTTTGACCTGGTTGACTATAATATCCTATGGTCGAAATTGCGTGAGCAAGGTCTTCCTAATGAGCTTATTAAGCTCTTAGACTACTGGTATGATCACCAAGTCAACCAGGTCAGATGGGCGGGTTCTTTTTCTGGGGCGTATGGATTGGAGTGTGGGGTGAGACAGGGTGGTTTGACTTCCCCGGCGCTCTTTAATCTATACGTCAATAACTTGATCGAGGAGCTCAGCAGCACTGGTATCGGATGCTCTATTGATGGTAAGGTTATTAATAGTATAAGTTATGCAGATGATATGGTGCTGCTGAGTCCGTCGATTGATGGACTCAGACGGATGCTGGAGATATGTGAGAAATACGCCACGTCTCATGGTTTGTTGTACAATGTACGGAAGAGTGAGCTTGTGGTGTTTAGGGTTGGTACTAAGAAGCCTAATACAGTTCCTCCGGTATTTCTGTATGGTGTACCGCTAAATAGAGTGTCGCATTTTAAGTACCTTGGCCACATAGTAAATGAGGACCTGAATGATGACAGTGATATTGAAAGGGAGCGAAGAGCGTTGTCGGTCCGATGTAATATACTGGCCCGTAGGTTTGCACGATGTACGAGAGAAGTGAAACTTACTCTGTTCAAGGCGTTTTGCCAGTCTTTCTACACGTGCAGCCTGTGGGTTAGACATACGCTGAGGGCCTACAACGTTCTTCGCGTTCAGTACAATAACGCCTTTAGGGTGCTGTTGGGGCTCCCGCGGTTCTGTAGCGCATCGGGGATGTTTGCGGAAGCAGAGGCAGATGGCTTTCATGCTATTATGCGACAAAGAACCGCATCCCTGATGCGCAGGATTCGAGCGAGCACCAACAGCATACTGAAGGTGATATCGAATAAGCCAGATTGCCCGTTCCTGGGGTACTGGACCCGTGTGCACAGCTGCGGGTCGGGTGCAGCGGGAAGGGGGCATAGTTATAGTTATAGGTATATGAATTAATGTTTTTATATTTCATTTTAGTTTTGTTTTGTTTAGAATGTTACTAACGTAGTTTTATAAGTGGTACTAACAACAATATGACATGTGTTCGAAGTAAATAAATAATAATAAATAA